>CM053582.1:515196014-515223614 GCA_028627135.1 Pseudochirops cupreus
GCATATTGTGAGAGTCTGATTACATGTCCCTTTTTCCTATCCTGCCCCCCCCATCCACTCTCTACCCTGTCCCTGTCCCTCTACAGAAGTGTGAACTTTCATCAGCCCTCCCCCCTACCCTGCCCTCCCCTGCATCATCCTACCTCTCATCCCCATCCCCCCCACTCTCCTGTGTGGCAAGATACCCAGTTCAAGTCATTTTTTATCAGAAGGAAATATAAAAAACGCAACTATTTCTAATTATAGTTGTACTCTGATTTAACCCAATTTAATATGCCAAAATTTACCCAAAAGGGTGAATTAGCAATTATTACAATTGAAAAAGAACTTTCTTTGTTACAAGATTCATAAGACTGTTTCCTTAGTTGCTTAAAAAGGTTCATCTGATTTCTCTTGGTAAGGGAAATTATTGGTATATGATTTTAATATTTAAAGGTATTTTGGGGGAGTCAAATCTTTAAAATCATGGAGACAGATTTATAGTTGCAGATGCTTAAAACTCACTTACGTTTTAGTAAAGTTGTTCCTGTTTGAGAAATTACTAATGACTCTCTTTGGCTGGCTGTCCACTCAGCCATGTGATCCATCCAGGAATAGGATTAAGGACTTGGGTCTGAATTTACCAAGCTTTTATTGTGCCAGCATTTTTGACATAGACTACTCTGTCTTAAGTTTGTGTGTATATTTTTGTTCCTCATTGGAAACTAACTTATAGTAATGACATTTCTCTACTCTTGATTACATGTATGTCTTAAGTTGTATGTTTATTTGTAGACAAACTGCATTCCTTTCATCAGCTTTTTTTTTTCCAAAGGCAGGTTTTCACATTCTTTTTCTTGCTCACAGATTTTATATTAATGATTTGAGAATTATAAAGCAAAGGACGACTCTCTTTATCTCTGTCTGGACTCATTCATCTTTGGCCAAATTACCTATTTTCTATATGTGGGAAAGAGAGATAGAAGAATTGCTAAGGGATTGCTAAGAAGTGCTTGTCCATTGGTCTTTTTTTAGTCCTTACCAAAATGGCACATTTCTTCTACTAACTTTCATTTCCTGTGCAAAGCTATGGTTTAGGGGTAACCACCTCCAATACGTTGTTGGCTTTCTTGTAGCCATGGATAGAGACTCGATCAGTGAAACTGAATGACTTGTACTTTTTGAGCAGCAGGTTATAGCATATGTTATGTATCTTTCATTTTTCTTCTCTTATGGATTTCAGAGTCCCTTTTGTTTGTACCGGGTAGATGATACTAAGATTGAGAATATCTTTCCTTCTTCACCTTTCCCTCAACATTTCTCCTTTCTCTTCACTTTCTGTCATCTCCCTAGTTGTGCATCTTCCTTCTTTTTCATATATCTATCTTTCTAGATGTGTATTTTTCAGTTGATGGTTCTATAAATGCTTGTGTCTTCTCCTCTGCAGTATAATGTGATTTTATCAGTTTAATAGATATTTCCTGGGGTTGAAAAATTTGGGGGAGGAGGAAGCTTATGACTAAACACTAATTGAAAATGAAGTTACCTCTAAAACAACCAAGAAGAGGAGAGTGAATCTGGCAAATTTCAGGACGAAGTCTTGTGTATTGAGCCTATAGGAAGTGAAGAAAGCTAGATTCTTAAAGAGAAAACAGCTGACGGAGGTGAGGAATTGTCTTTGCTTTGTCTGGAAAAGTGCAGGACACCTGGATATATCCATGGCTAGAAAATTTTGTGCTTTTTTGCCTTTGTTTTGTTTTGTTTTTTTGGAGGGGGAAGGGCAGGACAATTGGTGTTAAGTGACTTGCCCAAGGTCACATCGCTAGTAAATGTTAAGTGTCTGAGGCCAGATTTGAACTCACGTCCTCCTGACTCCAGGGCAGGTGCTCTATTCACTGCCCCACCTAGCCACCTCTCATTCATGATTTCCTAATGGTGACAATAGTTAAAGTTAAGGTAAAACTAGAATAAAATGAACATTTCATTAGATTTCTCTTTAAAAAAGTACTTAAATGTTTAATGCACTAAATGTCATTCTTAGCATGGCCTGATAGAGGGCTAGACTTGGTGCAAGTCTTGCCTCTGTGTCTCACAGTGTAATACAAAAGCAAATCATGTAACCTCTCTGAGCCTCCTTTTCCTTATATGTAAGACAGAGGTGATAATTTTAATGTCTAACTCACAGGGCTATTAAGTGAGTTGCAAATTTATACACACACACATACAAAGAAAAGTTTGCAAACACTAAAACACTTTTTATCAATGTAAGGTATTGACCTATATAAAGTAAATGGAAAAAGTAAGATTTGCCTTAATGCTGCATTTTTTGTACCATGCAGCTCTGTAGACACACACCTGATTTATAGAACAAGGAGTACTCTTTTTATATTTCTCTCATGTACATTATACATTTTGCATTTTAGTTATCTTTATCTGGATCATATCCCCTTATAAACTGTGAGCTTCATGAAGTAGTTTAACTTATTTAAATTTTTTATTTAGTTGAATTAAATTGACACATGTAGGTTAAAAATCATTTTAGTTTCTATCATAAATCTTATAAAAGATTATCTTTATTTTACACTACTACTGTAAGACATTAGTAAAATAGATCATTTTAAGGCTACAATAGAAGCTAAAACCATATAATTTACTATCTTCTCAAAATTGATTCCCATATTCTACTTATTAATGTTATAGTTTTATGAGGATTTTCGCGTGTTTTCTCTTGCAGGTATAAAATGCCTTCGTTTGGCCTGTTTTTGAATTGGTTAAGCAAGCCATGTGACAAATTGCATCTGTTAGTTATAAACAATACCTTACTAGATTAACGTTAATACAAACCAGGCTTTTGGTTTTATTTCCAAATTAACAGCTAAGAGTTTCCATGTAGGGGCGTTTAGGTGACACAGTGAATAGAGCACTGGCCCTGGAGTCAGAAGGACCTGAGTTCAAATTTGACCTCAGTCACTTAACACTTACTAGCCATGTGATTTTGGGCAAGTCTCTTAACCCCAACTGCCCTGCCTTCCCCTCTCCAAAAAGCAAAAAAAAAAAAGAAAAAAAAGTGATATTCTGAAACTAAGTGGGGCGGCTAGGTGGCACAGTGAATAGAGCACCGGCCGTGGAGTTAGGAGGACCTGAGTTCAAATGCATCCTCAGGCACTTGACACACTTACTAGCCATGTGACTTTGGGCAAGTCACTTAACCCCAATTGCCCTCCAAAAAGCAAAAAAAAAAAAAGTTTCCATCTGAATGTACCTGAGTAGTTGTGAGGATAACTTCAGATTAGCTTGATGTTAATATATTTAGTTCCATAGCTTACTCTTACCTCTCTAATATCGGATTGATCTTTTCCTTGTTTTTGCTGTACTGACAACCAGTTTTTTCTGCAATCTCTGACAAACTTAACTTTTGTGTCTGTAGCCACAGTAGCTTTAATGTTATAAAAACAAATTGAAAGTAGTATCTACATGAGAAATAAATTTTTTTCACAATATTACTTTTGGAATAACTTTATATGTTCTGAATAATGTCTTGGCCTACAGGTTGAAACAATAAGATAACTGGTATCCAGAAAGCATTAGTAATATTTCTACCAGTGACTAAATTTGATTTCCAGGGATGATTACTTTCCTGTTTTTAGGTAAGCCTTTGTTTCTGAAATTATCTTTCATTGGAGTTATAGTATGATTATACCAATTAGAACATGTTTTTATCCATATTTTAGCTTGTGATTGGGAGTAATAGGTAAATAAGCAACACCATCAAAAACTCTAGAATGATCAAATATTTTAGTCAGCAAAGGTTTTTTTTAATTGGTGCCTAAAATATTAGTATATATGTATGTGTATGTATGTATCCATAAGAAGTTAAATTGACCTTTTGTTGAAATATTAATACCTGGCAGAATATCCTTATCAGCCTTTTAGAACAAAGAAGGGTCTCTAGGTTTGCCAGAAGAGGCTTTTTAGAGAGATTCTGGCAAACAAAAGAATCTTCATCTGATTGAAAGGCCAGTTTGGTTGTTTGCTAGCTACATCAGCTAGCAAGGGAGCACTTTTTTTTTTCTGGTCCTGGGCACTGGATCAGAATAACCTCTGTGTTTTCTGTTCCTGTTCAAAGGAATAGCAAAATCCTTGGGCCAAGAGGTCACAGATTTGCTTGCATAGCTAGTGAATCAGAGGACCTTGATTAATCTTAGAATTCTAAGGTAAAATTTTCCTTCCTTCTCTCTTAGTAATAAAGTTCTGGCAAAATTCCAGCGAAAGGATGAGCAACTTATTCTAATAATCCTAGGCAGATGATTCACTTCAGTCTTATTTGTTGACTTTTAAAAAAATCATTTGCTCCTTCCACCTAAATCGTTACCTTACTACCCATCATTCACCCAGACATCAGAACATAACCCAAACTTCTGCCTTTTTGCTTTATGTTTAAAGTTGCAGAAATAGTTATGTTATAATTTTCCCAAATATCGAGTAATTCTGCATACCCCTGTACTAACTACCCTTTACACAACCTACATTCTTCTCAAACTACTCTCCTAGAATGCACTACCTTTGAGAAATCTCTTTCCTTTAAGGATTTGCCTCAGTGCTACTTCTTCCATGGAGCTTTCCACAATCTTGACCAATTAAGTATTCTTTTCCACATTTTGTCTGGGTCTTCCTTCTGCCTTATTGTACTCCATCTTACATTATGTCAGTGGAAGATCACTTTCTAGAGTCTAGGTACTATGCAGTTTAAAAAATTTTGAATCCCCAGTGCCTTAATAAATGTTTGTTGACATCTGTTAGTCAGGTCCATCCTCTTTTTCTTTTTTAAAAAAATTTTTCTTAGGGGCAGCTAGGTGGTGCAGTGAATAGAGCACCGGCCTGGAGTTAAGAGGACCTTAGTTCAAATCTGGTCTCAGCTACTTAGCACTTACTAGCTGTGTGACCTTGGGCAAGTGACTGAAGTGAAGGGGCCAACTTGGCCCAAGTTCCAGGAAACTGCGCCCCCACAAAAGGAACAGGAAGGACCTGGGGCCCCTAGCAAAACACCAGGTGCAGGATGTTTATGCAAGTCTGTACCCTGATTTTTTTCTTCCTGATATGTTTGTGGTTTTTGCCTTTAAATACTCTGCTTACACCGCCGCTCGGGGCAGATCCCAGGGCTAGACTCTGGGACTGTCGCCGGCCGGCTAATAAATGCTCCTTAATTCGTTCAAATTGGCTATCTCCGTTTCTTCCTATTCGGTGTCCATTTCATGACTTAACCCCAATTGCCTTGCCTTCCACCTCCAAAAAGGCAAAAAAAAAATTTTTTTTCTTGGCAAACATCAACAGACATGAACATTTTACCCATTTAAAGAAGAACAGAAAAGGCTACTTATTGCATATGAAACTGTAAAACTCTACTGTTAGTTTTTTTTGTTTATTTTTTGGTATATGTCAAATTTAATATGGTAGATCCAACATGGCCTCTGGCTCATTTTGGCCTTCCTCTGTTCTTTTCTCCATATGAATTTTTTTCATTGATATGTCAAGTTTCCTTTTTTTTTTTTAAATTATTGGCTACCACTACCACTAGTTTTTTCCCCAGATTTCCTTTCCACCGAGAGAAATCAAAGCCCTCTTTTGTAATGAGTATAATAATGCAAAATAAATCTATACACTGATGTTGTCTGAAAAAGTATTTATCATCTGGTTTCAGAAAAACCTGGGAAGACTTACATGAACTAATACAAAGTGAAGTCAGGAGAACCAGGACATCATTGTACACAGTAACAACAATATTCTGTGATGATCAACTATGAATAACTTAGCTATTCTGATCAGTACAATGATCCAAGATAATTCTGAAGGACTTACGATGAAAAATGCCATCCACCTTCAGAAACAGAACTGGAATCTGAATGCTGCATATTCTTTTTGCTTTCTTTTTCTTGTTTTTTTTTGTTTGTGTTTTCTTTTGCAACATGGCTAATATGGAAAAAATGTTTTGTATGACTTCACATGTATAATTATATCAAATTGCTTCTCTTCTCAAGGAGTGGGGGAGGGGAGGAAGAGAATTTGGAATTCAAAATTTTTTAAAGTGACACTTTTTTTGCATGTACTTGAAAATTATTTAATTAAAAATATGGGGAAATTTTTTAAATTAAAAAAAAATGTATAATCTACCTCATTCTGTACCTCTAGTTTATTGCCGCTCTGCCAAGGGGAGAGAAACATAATTCTTCTTCAGTGTTTTGGAATAATGATTGGTCATTGCATTTATCATAGATCTTAAGTCTTTCACAGTTGTTTTTGGGTTCAGTGTTTTAATCATTATATAAATTCTTTACAAAGAGTAAAATGCATAATTTTGATTAGAAAACCATGAAGAAATTTTGCACCAACAAATGCAATTAGAATTAGAAGGGAAACATTTAAATGGGAAAATTGTAGCAAATTTCTATAATAAAGACCAAGTCTTTATCAGTTCAGACAGTTTCTCTTAGGTTTTTCTGAGTTTGTCCCTTTTGCCGTTTCTTTTTTTTTTTTGAGGTATGTCAAGAAAAGTTTAATAAAACTTTGATAGTAAAAGTTTGGAAGTCCTCCACCTCATTAAAAAAGGACTAGAAACCACATCTCTGACTGTCCTTTATTTTAGAAGACAGACAGGACCTGAATTCCCTGCTGTGTGGCCCTGGGCAATCCTCCATACCTCAGTTTCCTCAACTGATTTTTTTTAAAATTAAATTTTGTTTACTTTTTAGTTTACATCATTGATTTCCACAAGATTTTGAGTTACAAATTTTCTCCCCGTCTTTCCCCTACACACCACCCCAAAATAGTGATCCCACTGTGTACCCACTCCCCCAATCTGCTCTCTCCTATATCCTCCCCCATCACCCCTCTGACTTTTTTGTAGGGCAAGATGGATCTCCCTGTCCCAGTGCCTGTATATCTTATTTCCCAGTTGCATGTAAATAATAATAATAATTATATACATATATGTATATATATTTTTTAACATTTGATTTTAGAACTTTAAATTCTAGATTGTTCCCCTTCCTCCCTTGTCACCCACCCCCACTGGAAAGACAGGTAATTCAATACAGGTCATACATGTGTAGTTATGCAGAATATCTCCACAATGGACATGTTATGTAACACTGACTATATTTCCTTCCTTTCTATCCCGCCCTCCACTTGTTCTATTCTCTGTTTTGTCCAAGTCCCTTTGCAGAAGTATGTATTTCTAACAGCCCTCTACCCCCGGCCCTCTCCTCCATCATCCCCCCCTCATCTCCATGCTCCCTACTCTCCCGTAGGGCAAGACACCCAATTTAGAGTGTATGTCATTCCTTCCCTAAGCCAAATTCAATGAGAGTAAGGTTGACCCATTCCCTTTTTGCCTTCCTGTTCTTCCCTCCATTGTAATAGTTATCCCTTGCCCTTTCTATATGAGATAATTTACCCCATTCTGTTTCTCCCCATCTCCTCTCATTCTGTTCCTCTCCCACCTCTTAATTACACCTTTTAAAATGTCATCCCTTCCTTTTCAGTTGGTCCTGTGCCCTCTGTCTACGTACACATAAATACATACCCTCACATATGTATTCATATGCATATATACCCTCTTATATAGACATATGTGTATGTATACATATATATATATATATATATATACACACACACACACACACATATACACACATTTATATTCCCTTCACCTATCTTCATACTGAGAAAAGTTTCACAAATTAAATTCTCATTTTTCTGTGTTGGCATATAAGTAGTTCAACTTTGATAAGTTCCTTATGATTTCTTTTCCATGTTTACTTTCTCATTCTTCTTGTGTTTGAATGTCAGATTTTCTGTTCAGTTCTGGTTTTTTCCTCAAGAATGTTTGGAAGTCCTCCACCTCATTAAATGACCATGTTTTCCTCTGAAACATTATACTCAGTTTTGTTGGGTAGGTGATTCTTGGTTTTAATCCTAGTTCCCTTGATCTCCGGAATATCATATTCCAATCCCTTTGGTCCCTTAATGTAGAAGCTGCTAGATCTTGTGTTATCCTTATTGTGTTTCCACAGTATTCAAATTGTTTCTTCTTGTCAGCTTGTAATATTTGCTTCTTGATCTGGGAACTCCAGAACCTGCTATAACATTCCTAGGAGTTTTCTTTTTGGAATCTTTTTTAAGAGGCGATTGGTGAATTCTTTCAAGTTCTATTTTGCCCTTTGGTTCTAAAATATCTGGGCAATTTTCCTTGAGAATTTCTTGAAGGATGATTTCTAGGTTCTTTTTCTGATCATGGCTTTCAGGTAGTCCAATAATTTTTAAATTGTCTCTCCTGGATCTATTTTCCAGGTCAGTGGTTTTTTCAAGGAGATATTTTACATTGCCTTCTATCTTTTCATTTGTTTGGATCTGTTTAATAGTATCTTGATTTCTCATAAAGTCATTTGCTTCTGTTTGCTCCACTCTAATTCTGAAGGGATTATTCTCTTCAGTGAGCTTTTGAGATTCTTGTTCCATCTGGCAAAGTCGACTTTTTAAGGCATTCTTCTCCTTATTGGCTTTTGGGCCTCCTTTGCCCTTTGAGTTAGTCTGTTTTTTAAGGTGTCATTTTCTTCAGTCAGGTTGTTGACTCTTTTATCATGATTTTCTTGCATCATTCTCATTTCTCTTCCCAATTTTTCCTCCACTTCTCTTATTTAGTTTTCAAAGTCCTTCTTAAGCTCCTCTATGGCTTGTATTCGGTTCATATTTTTCTTGGAGCTCTTGGTGTGGGAGTTCTGACTAGTTTTGTCTTCCCCTTCTATGCTTTGGTCCATTCTGTCCCCAAAAAAGGAATCTAAAGTTGTATTGCTGGGCTTGCTTTGCTTCCTTTGCCTGCTCATATTGCTAGTCAATTACTTGGCTTTTGGGTTCCATAGATCTCTTGGCCCCCCTGCAGTCTGCAGGCTGGGAGCTTCTGAAGCAGCCACGTGGAGGCTGCAGGGCTGCCGCTTCAGACTGCTTCTAGCCCTGGAGGCAGTTTGGCTAGACCCTCTCCCACAAATTTAGCCAAGTTCCACTGACCTTTTTGGTTTGTCCTTGGCTCTTATGGGTTGGTAATTCTGGAAATTGCCGCAGCTGCTGACGATCCTCTTCTCCAGAATGCTCCAGCCTTGGCTTATCCTGGACACCCTGGGGCTGAAACCACATGGGGCTGGGCTCTGCTCCCAACGCGCTGCAATGACCGCCTGCTGGGCTGCCTTCAGTGGGAGATGTGTTTTTCTGTCATTTTTGTGGATTCTGGAGCTCTGAAATTTGTTTAGAGTCATATTTTATAGGTATTTGAGGTGGTTATGGGGGGAGCTTGCGGAATTCTCCTGTTTCTATGCCGCCATCTTGACTCTGCCCCCCCTCCCCCTTTTGCCATTTCTTATGGTAAAATAATATTCTTTTATCTTCCTATAGCATAGTTTGTTTACCTTAATAGGATGAACACTTGTTTAGTTTCTAGATTTTTTTTTCACAATTTTTTAAAGTTGCAAAAAATAGTTTACTATACATATTTTGGAACTTTTCCTCATAAATCTAGTAATATCAATTGGACAGTGGATATATACTCTTAGTGACTTTTTAGGTATATTTTGAAATTTCCTTCTAGAATGGTTGAACCACTTCACAGCTCCACAATGATTGTATTAGTGCTCCTATCCTCCTGTTGCCTCTACTATGACATTCGTTTCTCTTTTTTTGACATTGTTGCTCAGATGATAGGTGGTGGAGTAAAACCTTAGAATTGTTTTAATTTGTTTTCTCTTGATGCAAATCTATTGATTTGTAGCTCTTTTTTTCTAATGGTTCTTAATTATTTGCCTTTCTTCTTTTGAAAATTACTCATTCATGTGATTTTACCATTTTTCTATTATGGAATGGTACTTGTTTACTTATATTATATTTAAATCATTCCCTATATATCTTGAATGTAAGACCTCTATTACAGTAATTTGCTACAGTTTTCCCATTTAAATGTTTCCCTTCTAATTCTAATTACATTGATTTCGTTTGTGAAAAAATTTTTCAGGGTTTTCTAATCAAAATTAAGCGTTTTACTCTCCGTGATCCACACTGTGAAAGATATCTTATTTTCTGTTTTAACATGAACTTTTATTTTTAGGTCATGTGTTCATTTGGAACTTATTGTGGTATATGATTTGAGATGTTGGTATATATCTAATTTCTGCCAGACTGTTTTCCAGCTTTCCTCTGTTTCTATCACATACCTTATCCTTAACCAAAGTAGTTTGGAGTCCTTGGATTTGTCAACACTCTACTATGACTGATTGATTCTGGGTCTTGTATACCTACTCTGTTAAACTTTTTAAAAAGTATTTTTATCATCAACTTAACAAAACAAGAAATGATCATTTGCAACTACATAATAGAGCAGTAAAAGAATGAAACACGAAAATGCAACTTTTAAATTATATTATATATAACTTATGGACATAGGGATAACATGGTCAGACTTATGCTTTAGGAAACTCACCTTAGAGGTTGAGTGGATGGATTGTAATAGAGAAAGATTTGAGGTATGGGGACCTATTAGAAAACTATTACAATAGTCCAGGTGTGACATGTTAAGACCCTGAATTAGGGTAGTGACTGTGTGAGTAGACAGAAGGGAAACATATATGAGAGATGTTAAGTGTAGAAACAAGACTTGGCAGCTTATTGGGGTGAGTGTGAATAAAGAGTTGAGGATGACACTAGGTTGCAAACCTCATGACTAAGGTTAATGGTGCCCACCACGGTAATAAGAAGTTTGAAAGAGAAGAGGACTTGTGAGGAGAATAAACAATGAGGTTTGTGTTAAATGTATTGTATTTGAGATGACTCGAAGATATTTGGTATGAGATTAGAACACAGGAGAGAAGTTAGGGCTGGATGTGTAGATGGCCGAATGTTCTTCATAGAGAAGGTATTTGAACACGGAAGCTGATGAAATCACCAAGTGAAATGGTGAACTGAAAAAGATGCTTAGGACAGAGCCTGGTCAAGGAATAAGGAGTGGGGATGCTCATAGTTAATGGGTGTGATCAGGATGAAGAATGCAGTAAAGGGGGAGCGGCTAGGTGGCGCAGTGAATAGAGCACTGGCCTTGGAGTCAGGAGAACCAGAGTTCAAATCTAGCTTCAGACACTTAACACACACACACACACACACACACACACACACACACACACACACACACAAAACTAGCCATGTGTCCTTGGACAAGTCACTTAGTCCCAATTGCCCTCCAAAAAGCAAAAACAACAACAACAAAAAAAGAATGCAGCAAAGAGGGTGAGAAAGAGTAGAAACATCAGAAAAGAATAGTGTTTTGAAAACTTAGAGAAGAGATGGTATCCATAAGGAGAAGGTGTATACCTCCACTGCTTATTTTAGCACAGTGCCTGGTACATAATAGGAATTTACTGCATATTTACTGACTGTGTCAAATGCAGCAGAGAAGATGAGGATCAGGATGGTGAAAAACCACTGGATTTGGCAATAAAAAGATCATTGGTAACGTTGGGGAGAGCAACTTCAGTTGAATAATGAGGTGGGAAGCCATGTTGTATAGAGGCCAGAATCTAGTGAAAACAGGTCAACAAATTTTTGTATGTGACTATAATGAAATATTATTGTGCTGTAAGAATTGATGAAAGCGGGACACCTAGGTGGCACAGTGAATAGAGCACTGGCCCTGGAGTCAGGAGGACCTGAGTTCAAATGTGGCCTCAGACACTTGACACCTATTAGCCATGTGACCTTGGACAAGTCACTTAACCTCAATTGCCCTGCCCTCCCCCCTCCAAAAATAAAAAAAAAAAGAAATGATGACAGGGATGGTTTTAAAGAAACCAAGGAAGGTTTGTATAAACTTCTGCAGATTGAAAGAGCAGAACCAAGAGAACAATTTATATACCAGCAGCATTATAAAGTCAAAACAAGTTTGAAAGACTTAAGAACTCTGATCAGTTCAGTGAGTAGCTATGACTATAGAGGACCTATAAAGAAGCATGCTACCAACCTCCTGATGAAGAGGTGATGAATACAAGCCCAGAATTAGATATACATTTTTGAGTGTGGTCAGTGAGGGAATTTATTTTGCTTGGCCCTGAATATTTGTATAGGAGTTTGGTTTTTCTTTTTCTTGAGGGTGTGGTGCAACTTCGATATGGAAGGAGAAAATTGCTTGTTAACTGAAAATAAGATTTTTAAAGAAGTTTAAAAATAAAGTATTTCAGACAAAAAAAAATCAAGTCAGAAGAGAGAAAGTAGAGGCACCAAGTATAGATGGCTTTCTTAGGGAGCTTAACCATAAAGTAAAGGAGAGACTTAGGACAAAAGCTGGCAGTGATGGTTGGATCAGGTGAGGTTTTTTTGTTTTTAAAGGATATTCAAGACATGGGTGTATTTGTAGGCAGAAGGGAAACAACCAATGAATAGGGAGAGAGAGAGAGATTAGCAAAATACAATTCAATTATATTCAGTAAACATTTATTAAATGCCTATTCTGTACCAGACACTGTCCTAAGTTTTAGCTTATGTAAAGAGGCAAAAGACAGTCCCTGCCCTAAAAGACCTTGCTATCTAATGGGGGAGACAACATGCAAATACATATATACAAAGCAAGCAATATACAGAATAAAAACAATTAACAGAGGGAAGACACTAAAATTAAGAGAGATTGGCAAAGTTTTCCTGTAAAAGATGAGATTTCAGTTGGGATTTAAAAGAAGCCAGGGAAGTAAGTAGGTGGATTTGAAAAGGGAGAGCGTTCCTGGCATGGGGGATAGTCAGAGAAGATGCGCAGAGATGAGAGATGGAATTTCTTGTTCATGGAACAATCAGGAGACCAGGGTAACTGGATCAAAGTATGTGGCAGGAAGGGATTAGAGTATGAAGGGCTTCAGATGCTAAACAGAGCATGTGATCCTGGAGGTGATAGGGAGCCATTGGAATTTATTAAATATTTGTGTGTGTAGGGGGGAGATGGGTGGTATGGTCAGACCTGTGCTTTAGGAAATTCTTAGCTGGCTAGTAGAGGATAGACGGGAGGCTGTCGCAATAATCTGGGTGTGAAGTGATGATGAGTATGTGCCCTGGAGTGGTGGCTATGGAAGAAAGAATCCCTTTCTGTAGTGGAAAGCTTTTGCAGTGGTGAAATCCATAGATCTTGGGAACAGATTAGGTATGGGGTTGGGTTGAGAGATAGTGAGGAATCCAGTATGATTCTTAGGAAGCCTGAGGGACTAGGAGGATGATGTTGTCCTTTACAGTAATAGGGAAGGTAGAGGGAAAGGTTTGGGGGAAAGATGAGTTCTGTTTTGCATATATTCGATTTAAATGTCTTCTGCACAAAAAGTTAAGATTACAGAGGGGTTTACCTTGACAAGGAGAAGGATGCGCTTCTTTATCAGACTAGAGTGAAGTAGGAGAGTGGGGGGATGATGTCCAGGATGTGAGAGGAGGAAGGAAGGAGTTCTCTGTGAAGGTCCTCATTTATGTTAGTGACTTAGGTGTGATTCTCAGCTGAGAGGTTGGGAGGAGTGGGGTCGATAGAGAGGCTTGAGGAAGAAAGAGAAAGTTTAGGATAGCTGGTACGGTGAGTAGGATAGTAAATTGATTAGGGAAGTGTAAAATGGTTGCTTTGATACAATGAGGCCCAAGTTGAGATTATAACCAATTTGTGATGGCCCCAGTCAGCATGATTTCATTATTTTCTATATCTGTTTTTAGCAGCAGAGGAGGAAGGGTGGGCTTTAAAAAGTAATGAATTTTAAATTCTTATTCTCTTAATTTAGTATTTTATATTTATATAAATCTTCAGTCAGGGTATTATTTTTGTTTGCATATATTTAGGCCAATATATATTTACATTTCATCTTTGTGAAGTATATTCCTTTCTGTTCTTACTGTGTAATTGCTGGAGTTCTATCATAGCAAATTTTTCAAAAATTTTCTTCATGTCTTTCTTCTTTATCTTTTATGGTTTGCCTAGTGTGAGACATTGAGGGCTCCAACTGTTATAGTTTTGATAATTTTTTCTTATTTTAATTTGATTAACTTTTCCTTCAGGTGTCTAGTTGTTATGCCATTCAGTACAAATAGATCAAGTATTGATATTTTTTTATTATGTTTCTTTTAAACATAACATAGTTTCCTCGTTCATCTGTTTTAACCATGTTGATTTTTACTGTTAACCTTTTTTGAAATTAATTACTTCCCCCTCCGTTTTATATATTCCTGAAGTATAATAAAATTCTGCTTTAGCTTATCAATTAAACACTGGGTGAATCTTTATATTACAAGTGTTTCTTTTAAAATGTATGTTGTTGAATTTTCTTCCTAATACATTATGCTATTTTGCCTTAAAAATGATTTTATCTCATTCACATTCACTCTTGTGATTGTTAATTGTGTTTCCTTTCGTCAAAACGTCATATCCTTTTTCTTCTCTTGACTCATATCCATTCTTAGATTGGGATTTTGGGCTTACGTCAGTTCCCGGTGACCTTCTTGGGGTTGCTAGGACATATTTTGTCCTGGTCCCCTGTAATTTGCATGCCTCTTTGTTGTTGCTGCTGGTAAGCTAGAGGAGTGGCTCGTCAGTTTTCTGGTAGTCCAGTGCGGGGTTCTGACCTGAGCAGGACTGTTTTCTTCTTCCACTAGTCCTCTCTCAGAAGTTGATTTTAACCCCTGTTGTAACCCTGATTGGCTCAAGTGGGATGTTAGAGATTACACTCCCCAATCACCCTCACACTTACTCTGATGTGCTGAGTTGATCCTTTCACCTGCTGTGATCCCCAGTGTTCTAAGGAGGGCAGACTTATCCCCGTACCCGTTCTTTTCCCTTCTTATGTTCAGATGGGACAGAACAGGACTGGGATTTGGCTTCTGGTCCCTGAATATTAGAGCTTGAGCTAGCTTGTAACAGATTCCACATCCCTCTTTCCAACTCCCCAGAACTGCCACACATTGACTGCCTGTCTGCCTGCCTGCCTTACTTATAGCCTTATATGTTAGTCTGTTTTCAGTAGCTCAAACTCACTTTTCTTTCTCCGCTCATTTACCTGCCTCTTCTGGCTTTCTGGTTTACCTTAGTTTGCACTGGCCTCACACTCCTCATTTCTGCTACTCTTTTTGTCAGTTAACTAGAATTTATTAGTCACTGTTGTGGTTAATATGTGCCAAGCACCATGGCAAACATTAGAAAAGGCAAAAGACAGACCCTGCTCTCAAGGAACTCACAGTGTAATGCGGGAGGTGACATGCAAAGCAACTATGTGCTGACAGTTCTGTACAGGATAAGTGGGTAATCAGCTCAGAGAGAAGGCAGCAACCTTAAAGGGAATCAGTAAAGTCTTCTTGCAGAAGGTGGGACTTTAGCTGAGACTTGAAGGAAGCCAGGGAAGCTAATTCTCAATTGGATGGATAAATTTAATTTTGGTCCCTTTTTTTTTCCCCCTCATTTCTCTTTCTGGGGTCCTTTCAAGTATTTGTTAGAGTTTATGAGGGAGAGATGGACTTTTTTTTTTTAACCAGAAGTTTTCCTTCCTTCATTTTTCTCCAACTTTCCTTCCTCTTGGAAATTGACTGTCCATGCCAGATATCTAAAGAGTTGGTTATAATTTACTTAAAAAACAAAATAAAACTAAGAGTCAAGTAAACCACAATTAGCCCATCTGTTCTTCCTCAAACACGGTATTCCATCTCCCTCTTCCCTCTTTTTGTCAGTATACATTGCCTACCATTCCTGGAATGCATTCCCTCTTCACATCTTCCTTTTACAATTGTTAATTTCCTTCAGAAGCCATATGCGGTTAACTTTCTTGATCTCTCCAGCTGCTTGGGTCTTCTCCATAAAATTATTTTGTGTCTACTTTGTATATATTCTGTTATAATCATAAAAATAATAGCAATAGCTAACATTTGTGTTGAACTTTAATGTTCCCAAATGTTTTACATATTATCTCATTCTATCCTCATGATAATCCTGTTATTCTATTATTCCCCCATCTTGCAGATGGGAAAACTGAGGCTTAGGTTAATTTAGAGTCATTCAGCTTGTGTTTGAGGCAGGATTTTAATTCAGGTCTTCCTGAATCCAAGTCCAGCACTCTCACCTCTGTTTTATTTGCTTTTATGTGTTAGATCTTCCTTGATAGAAGAGGCTTTCATTTTTGTCTTTTCTGTCCTTAACCACCTAATTGTACCTTGTATATAATATTTTATTAACACAGCACTTAATAAATACTTGATATTGGTTGTCTTTTGGAATATATTTGGTGGACCATGCTGTTTTCAAAATAACTTTCTCCCTGTTTTGTTCTACTATCAGTAGACTAGCCACTCCTGTCTTTATGTTACTGCCCATTTATTTAAGGGGCAAGCTACTTTTAACTGCTGCTTTTAGAAATCTCTCCTTGACTAAAGTCTGTAGACCTCTTTCTAGTATTCCCCATATTTTCAGGAAACTGGTTGCTTAGACAGTCTGCCTTCAAGAGTGTTTTTCCTTGCAGTCATTCAGTAGTTATTGTCAGCATGATCTCGTTCCTTACCCCTTAGTGGTCAACCATATGATTGATTCTTTAAAATGTGACTTTTCTCAAGAATCTGTAGTTTATCAGTAGCCTTAACTTAGGGAGATGTGTATTATTGCTTATGCGAGCTCCCTACCTGTTTCTCAGAATTGAAATCTAGACATTTTACTTTGAACATATTACTTTCTTTTCTGATCTTAAAGTGGAAATGGAAAACTGGAAAGATGGGTGTCTAATGAGGAGCTGATGATGTCTCATGTGGATTACCTTCATTAGATTTTTCTTTCCCTTTTCCCTGTCTCTTCCCCTCCTCTTGTTACCACGAGCTGTTTTAGGAGATTGGTGAAAATTAGAGAAAGATTGTTGGGGAAAAGAGGGACAAAGTAACAAGTGCTGAACATCCCCATCCATCCTAATGCCATAGACTCATTCTGCCATGATGAATATGATATGGGATGAGAAGAGGAATTTTTAGGTTTTGCTGGGCTTTGTAGTTCTGAGAGGAAAAGGGAAGAATGCCCCTAGATTCCATAATGGGAATCACAAATGGAGTTCTTTGTGGTTCTGGGGCAACTGTTCACATGTTATAAGTCAAATATGTTTTCAAAACATTTTGAGTCATATAATAAGTTATAGTTCAGTGTATCTGGGATTTCTTTTAAAGAGAAAAACTACAAGATTATAGTTAAATATCACTTAACAAAAAATTAATGACAACACAAAATCTCTACTTTATAAGGTTTCATTGTTCTTGCTTATGATTCTCATTGTAATTCTTACAGTGGGAGAAAACAATGATTTATGCACCTGGAATTCATTTCATTTATGCCTTACATTTAGAAACCTTGTGCTTAAACTAAAATTTTAATGCTGTAATTTGTGAACTTCAGGTTTTCAAATTTATACATCCTGTTAGGGGTTACAAATACTGTTTGGGGTTTGGATTCCTCATTTGAGGCCATTTGCCCAAAATCCTTAGGTAAATCAGAAGATGAGATAATTTTGACAATTCCTAGTACTTCTAGTAGAGCATTGATTCTAGGCTTGTAGTATGCTTTTGATTTCATTAAGTAGTTTAATTTTCTATGAGCTACACAGAATCTGATTTTATTGCCTAGTTTGGAGACACTCGGGGACCAAATTTAGTAACCCTATTTAACACAGCTTCTACTGCATAAAATTGGTTGGTTGGTTGTTGTCCTTCCCTCTTGAAGAGGACCAAAATGACATCACTATGTTGGAGTAAAGGTACAATGTATTTGATTGTGGCTGATCAGACAAGTACAAGTTTAAAAGGCTCTATCACAGGTCAGTCACACATAGTCCACAGAAATTGTGGAATATTGTGGAATTGTCTCTAAATTTGTGGATGTCACGTTTCTTTTGAGCTACTGCAATTCTGCTTTGCTTATAGAGAGAGCACAGTGCCTTCTTTAATGCAGTTACGTCATGCTTGGGAGGTCCTTTGCCAGTGTCTCCCATGTGTCATAATGAATACTAGTAGGTGATGGTCTATAGAGAACACTGTGGAAGTGTTCTGCCTATGTCTCCAGGATCATGTCCCTATTACTGATCAGTGTGACTCCATCAGGGCTGAGTAGTTGAGATGTACATACAAGTTACAGGCCCTTCAAAAAGTAGACTCCCTGAAAGTTGGATATCTCTGAATTTTCCTGAAAGAGTGAATTTAATCAGATTGGCAGGTAAGGGGAAAACCGAGGCCATCATAGAAAATATTCCCAGTAGGAATTTACCTTCATGGGTTTTAGATAACGTACATGTTTTCAATCTGAATAGTAGTACCAACTCAGAGAAGTTTTTTAAAAAAAATATGGGAACCACTTTTTGGAATCCTTGAGAACTTTGATAGGATGATTAGTTTTGGCAGATATCTTGTGATCCAGGCCATTCCAATGTTAACTTCCTTAGATGCACTAAAGAGATAATAAATTTTCCTCTAAATTGGAGAGGGAGGTACTTCGAATTTTTTCTGTTACCATTTTAACCCTAGGAGTAATTTCCTTCTTTGGAACAGGCCCCTAGGGGGAAGCTTGCTTTGTACTAGTTCACATAGGTAAGAAAATGTCTACGACAGGATTTGAACATAAATCCATTCACCCACACATACACATATACACATTCTGTATATTATCAGATACATACTTTGTATTAAAATGCATTTTACCCTAAAAAGTGAATATGAATTGGGGGTGGAGCTCCCTGACAAAGTAGAACAAGAGATTATTGTTTCAAAATTAAATGTTGAATATGATTTATTTTCAGCCTTTTGAAAAGAAAAGCTGGGGTCTTTGAGACTAAGATGGTGATTTTTTGTTTACATGAAAATTCACACTTAACAATTTATATGACCTTGAATCCATCCCTTAATCTCAATTGGTCATGGTTTCCTTGTTATTTAAATGAAGGATGTGGACTAGAAGGCCCCTGAGATTTCCTTTAGTTCTGCACTTCTCTGCGTTTATAATGTTGTAAGACTGGGTAAAATGACCAGAAACCTACTGGCTTGATGACACTGTAGGAGGCCTCCCTAGATTGTGTAGAGTCATGATAGAGACTTATCATCAAAGGACAGAAGGATTGGAAAAATATCCAAGAGAAAGATGTCTAAGAAGTATCCTAGAGAAGAGCTAGGAAAGCATCTTGAAGTCTGCGCTTTAAGATAAAAGGGAAAGAAGAGAAATATGTAATAAAAAACCAAGGAGATTCCCAGTGAATTGGCATGGGATGTAACTACAAAGATAGTTGTTTTCACTGGAAAACTGAGAACCAAAAAAGATAGTAGGGGGCGGCCCTTGGACAGAGACAGGAAAGGGTCTTGCCCCTCCACAAATAAAAAGAGAGCTAAAGACAGGAACCATCTAGTTTTTACTAACAGAAATGTAACTGTTAGCACCAGAGGGTGAAAGCTTTGGGTTTGACTGCCAAGAAAAGATGAATATTTTCAACCTGTGTCAGACCAAGTTCCCTTATGCTCCATGTACAATTTAGTTAATTTTGTGTGGTTTATTCTTTGAAATTTCCTCACACTGGAGTAAAGTTTAATTGTTCGCTTGGACTGTATGTTCTAGACCAGAGGTTCCCAAACTTTTTGGTCTACTGCCCCCTTTAAAAAAAAATTACTCAGCATCCTCCCTGGAAATCTACTTTCTTTAACCTTTTAGTGTTTTAAAAAATTTGTATCATTTCCAAAAAATATTACATTAAAAAAAGATACATCTTAAATTTAATAATTTATTGTAAATGTATATTTTCCCTTGCATTGAAATTTTGATGACATGCTATTGCATCATGTAACCGTATAGTATCGTATTTTAAGCAAATCATCATATGCACATATTCCTGTTGATGCATGCTGAACTTCCTGGCAGTGCACAAGACTGCCAATACTTGCTTGTTAAGACCTGTTGTCAGATTTGAGCACTGATTGGTTATAACTTGCATTTTGTGTTTTAATTTGGAAAATAATTTAATCACTATGACTTAACTCTGTTATGCAACAGATAAAATATGTACGAACAGTTTTGCAAAATTTTCTTCTCTTCTTATGCTTCCACAGCCCCTTTATTTTTTATTCAGCAGCCCCCAATTGAACTTTTATCCATTGATAGAATGATAGGCTGTGTTGCCTTAACTTATCAAGCCATATCTCTTCCAGTTGCCTTTTATACCCTTGTAGATGTGGGAATTCTGAAACTTCTTCTAACCACCAGTTTCCCTATCGGCTAATTTTACTTTATTATTCAAAGCAACTTCTCCAACCAGGGGTCTTCCTGTAGTTGTAACCCATTTACAGCTTTTATAGTCTGGTTTTTGTTACAGACTTTTCTGTGAAGTTGACTTTTCTTTTCTTTTTTTTTTTTTACTCCCTTTAACAAAGTCACAGAAAGATAATTTACTTAGAAAAAATGGTCTGATAATTCCATGAGCATTCATTCAGTTGAGGTTGGTTTTCTTTGAAGGATAATATGGATCGTATGATTTAAAACTAGAGGAGACCTTAGAGGCCATTTAGCCTAATTCCTTCATGGTAAGATGAGGAATCTGAGGCCCAGAACACTTGTTGTACCTAAGGTTACTGAAGTAGTAATGACTCAGATCAGGATTTGAATCCATATACTCTTTACCTTCAATAATGTTTCCCCTGGCTTGCTTAATATCGCAACGAAAATCTCATGTTTTGCAAGGTCTTTCCCAGTCCTTCTTAATTTTAGTGCCTTCCCTCTGAGATGATCTCCAATTTATCTTGTCTCTTTGTATATATGGTAGTTGTTTGCATATTATCTCCCCCCCCCATTAGGTTGTGAACTCCTTGAGAGTAGAGCTATCTTTTGCCTTCCTTTGTATTCCTAGCATTTAGCTCAGTTCCTTATAGTAAGTACTTAATGAAATGCTTGTTGACTGACTGTCACACTCTTCTTTGTTTGGAGTGACAAAGGCAGACTACACTAGAACTTAAAAAAAAATTAATATAACATCAAACTGGTATAATTACTCTACACCTACTGTTAGAGTTAACTGAGGTACAAAGTTCCAAGCATGATCAATTTATTAGTAAAGTGTGATTTACCGATTAGTTTTGGGGAGCACAGGAGAAAGAATAGGACTTTGTAAGTGGGGAAAAAGTTATGATTGGTTCCAAGAACTTGACATCATGAGTCGTGAAATCAATAAGATTGGTCACAGAGCTGAGACATGGGGTATAATATCATTGGTTACAACAACCCCCTCCTTCCTTCCTGTGCCTAAGAAATGTTTATAGTTTCAGTTTGCCTGCAAGATCAGAGGTAGTAGACCAGACATCCTTGAACGATAGGTTGGTAGTGTATAGATACTGGGCCAGACTCCATGGTGTCCACCCACATCCCTCAAGGATAGCAGATTTCCTTGAGGTAAGAATTGTATAGTGATTAGCAGGAGAACTGGATTTCAAAATTCATTATAGGCCAGCTGAATTTTTAAGTTCAGAGACAAAGAACAACAACTTAAGCATTTATAGGGCAGAGTTAAAATTAGTTGTAAATAGAATCAATAAAAAATTATGGAGAATCAATTCAATCTTCTCACTACTATATTCTCCCTTCCATGGTGGAGCTCTTAAAACAATTTAGAGTTCAATATTCACTAATTGGGAGAGGTCTGGGAGATCCTCAGTCTTTTCCTATTCTTTTGAGAAAACATCCACTGTTATTATTTTATCCAGCAACATATTGTGGAAGTCCTCAAACTTAGACAAGCATTTTGCTAACTTCCTACTAGAATTCCTGTGGTTTCTACCTTTCTGAGGGATTAAAAACCAGTATTCAGAAGTTCATATTAAAGAATGTATGACCTGAAATTATTAAAAAGCCAAGAATTGTCACATCTTTCCCTATGAAAAGTATATTTCTTATCCTTTTTTTGTGATTTCATACTGAGAGATATGATGTTTTATAGTCTGATCATTTTGAAATAAATCAATACTCAATCCATCAGTGAAGGATTTAGGAAAGTCAAGGACTTTCTAACATAACAAACCCTTCAGAATGTTTAAGCTTGTTTCAAATTTCTTGGCATTCTAGGTTTCAAATCTTTGATGGTTAGTTAGGTACAGGACATGTGCACTGTGGTAGATATCCTCAAATGAAGTATCATTATCATTTTAAAAAATGACCTGTCTTATTTTTCATTTGTGGTACATTTTATTTCTCTTTTACATTAGCTGCCAGTCTTGTTTCTTCTGTTTATGTCACCTGATTGATACCTTTACTAATAGAAAACATGCTCATTGTCTTAATTTATGCAACGTCACATTTTTGTTCTTCTAAATTAAGAATGAATTTGGTGAAGTGAATTCTTTGGTTTAGGCCTAATTTTAATAAAGGTGATAAGTTTTACCTTGCTTCTTCCTGGACTCCCAATAATATCATTAATAGTTTCAGTAATTTTTATAAAATAGAACCAGGACTGGCTTTCATTCTTTGTGTAATCTTCCATTGCTTTAAGCATTGGCACTTTGTATATTGTATTATTCTTTCTCTATTCATGTACTATTAAAATATTGGAATGACATCAAAATGCCTTCTATTAATTTACATATTCTTGAATCAAAGGATTCAAGCAAATAGTTGCTTGGTACACATTGGCACCCAGCCACAATTTACTGTAACATATAATAATGCTTTTCTTATAACTGAATCAGGAGCTGTATACTTTGATCCAAATTTTAGAAGTAGCTAATAATTACAAGAAACTGGCAAGATGGCTCCTGGTAACATCAGTTGCTTGGGAAAGCAGGGTGAGCTAGGGGGATGACTTAATCCTTGATGTGACCTCAGCTGTTTTAAAATTGTATCTTGTTTTGATCTCTCTGACCTATCTCCCTTCTGATTAGGGTAGTAAGTTTATAAGTAGCCAGTATAAAGGGGCAGTAGCAGGAAGTAAGATTGCAAAGAGGAATCTGGAAGTCACTTACAGACCGTACCCAAAGTCAAAGGAGTATGATTTGCAAACTGTATTATACATCAACTAAAAATCACATCCTGTTACTATGTATTAAATCAGGGCTTTTTGGTCCTATGATTTCAGATAAGCTCTAAACCAGTGGTTCTCAACCTTCCTAATGCTGGGGCCCTTTAATACTCGTATGTGGGTGTATCTGCATGTGGGTGGACCCGCCTGGAGATGGATAGAGTCTCGGTTCCTAAGACCATCGGAAATATGTGTTTTCTAAACTAGGTGATCCGTGTGGCCCCTGTGAAAGGGTTGTTTGACCCCTAAAGGGGTCATGACCCACAGGTTGAGAACTGCTGCTCTAAACAAATGCATAAAATTAACCCCAAAGTAGCATGGATGTAAGGTAGTCTGTCCCCTCACCTAAACCCTGTAAAAATGAGACCCTAAGTTCCTACACCCTTTCCCCCCACCCCCAGTGGTGATGGAATTTAAAGATCCCCTTGTATTCGCTTGGTTTCTGGGTTAAGGGTTAAGACCCAGAGCTTGTGAACCCTATAGTGGGACGGACTTGTTGATGTGAGGAGAGGGGACTGAATTGGGAGGAGCTGGTGCCCTGTACAGGGAAAGGCCTAAGAAGAGAGAGGCCAGAACTCTTGGGAGCAGCATTGTGGAGGCAGAGAGAGAGAGATCTGCCAGACCAAGCCGCCTGGACTGCTGAGGGCCAGTTGAAGCTGCCCAGGACTTTGGACTGCCACCCACAGCTGCCAAGAACTGAGGAGGCATGACTGTGGTGCCGGTATTTTGTCTGTTTTGATTGTTGCTTTGTCAGAGTTGTTTGTTGATAGAGGCCTCAGACCTTGTTGGGCCTCGCTTGGTTTCACAAGCAGAAGGTGAATTGGAGAGGATGCTGACAACATGCATAAATATTGTCGTGTTTTTCTTAAGCCTTATCTTCCCAGGAACAGAAAACTGCTGAGAACTTGCCTCGGGTTAAGATGAAGAAAATACCTCTCCTTGGGTATTGAGTGCTGTGAAGATATTGTAACCTAGTTGTGACCTAGGAGTGTATGGCCTTTGTGTTTTGTGACTGACCAAGTGAATGTACTTTGTTTATGATTGGAAACTAATCTCCAGTTGAGACCACCCAGGGTGGAGTACTTTGTAGACTTTTATACTTTGTGATTGAACTGAGGACTTAAGACTTTGTGATTGACCAAATGAATGTACTACCCAGGGGTGGAGTACTTTGACTTTTGTACTTTGTGATTGATCTGAGAACTTACTAAATGATTGAGTTACCCTATATTTTGATTTTCTCTTTTCTATGAATGTTTTGGGGAGTTACTATGCGTGTAATCCAAACCTTGGAAGTTGCTTGTGAATGGCGTTACACCCCCGTCCATCTCCATCTGGGTCCATACTCCCAACTCCAATACATAGTTGTATGAATGCTGCTCTGTCTCTCTACCATCTCCATTCTCTTTCCCAGGCTGCCTACCTTCATTTACCACCCCATATCCATATTCACACTGCCTTCTTATGTACCCCCCTCCACCTTTGCGCCATATGTCTCTGTATTTTCTGTACTGTTTACCCTTGCACTCTCTATGCTAAGCTTGATAGAAGCCTTATTCCCCACTGCCATCATGTTCTTTCCTGGTGAGTACCAAAAGAGCCGCATGCCTGCCCTCTTTCATTATTCCATTAAATTAATTAGTAGTTGATCGACCTCGATGCTGAGACTGAGTGACATCAAGGCTGAGGTTACACTGAGTGACTGTAATTAATTACTTCATGTCATCATACTTATAAGCAGGTGATCCGTTCTGTTTAGGTTAGTAATAGCCTTTGATAAAGAAAATGGAGCAAACTCATTTGGTCTTATATGTCCCCAAACTAGCAACTTTCAATAAAGGGCCCCACCAGAATTTAGAAAGACAACAAATTGTTTTGCATCCAGACTTGGTTTTACTGTTTACATGAACAGATACAGATTAGGTTCTGTAGCTTAAAATAGAACAAATACAAACTTTTAGATGACCAGATACATTGTTACAGCTACTTGCCAATTCTTCCCTCCATTAATTTTTCTTTAAAGAGTGTTTTATTTTTTCCCCAATTATGTGTAAAAACAATTGTTAACAAATAAAAAAATTTCTTTTGAGGTCCAAATTCTTCTTCCCCCTGCGTACCCTTTCCCCCCACCCCCAAAGCAATTTGATATAGACCTTCATTAATTTTTAACTGCTGAAGTTGAATGTAATCAAAACCATCTGGAGGTAGCTTTGTATAGGAGAAAGAACTATGGATTGAGATGAAATGTGTTCAAATTGCTCTTTGGATATTTATTAGGTTTTATGCCAATGGAGAAGTCATTTTCTCCATTGAACCTTTTTTCTATTTGTAAAGTAGGAATGCTAATACCTGTAGCTCATAGGGTTGTTGTCAGTAGCAAAGAAGTGTTAAGAAAAATACTTTATAAATCCCAAAATACTAAATAAATGTCAGTTATTGGATCATAGAATAAAGAGGAACTAATCCCATGTTACTGTTGTTGTTGAGTAGCAGCCAAGGTATTTGTTAGTAATAATCTGTTGCTTCCAACTTCTTTCTTTAGTCTGTTTTTTTTTATTCTCTCCTTTTTTCCTCTCTTTACTGTTTTCAAGGAAGAAGTCAGTTGGTTACGTTCACAGGTAGTACTTAGCCCCCCATGGCCATTAGTGCCATAGAGGTAGTTATCTCATAATTGCTTGAAACCATCTAAAATACTTGGAAATTTTCTTAAAGAACTGCGCTTATTAGTCCACTTGTCCTTTCTCAGTAGCCGATTCAATATTTAATTACCCTATTTTTTCAGAGGTTCTCTTTTTTGCCCAACCATAGTCTATCCTGTTTTAATTTTGAGCCCATTAGATTTCTTGTCAAATTGAAGAACAATTGACGAATGTTTTTCTTAAAACCTGTTATATACCTTAAGATAATCAGTTTATTCTTCACTTTCTATGATGGTGAAACAAATCTGGTTCCTTGAAACTTGTTTTATATGCACTATTTTCCATTCTTTTAATTATCTTTGTTGTTTTCTCTTGAAATATTAACAGTTCCCCCAAATCCCTTTCAAAGTGTGGTGACCAAAACTGAATATAGTAGGGTCTGTTTGAAAATAGAAGAAACGTGGCGTTATGATAATTGGATTTGGGTCAAAAGGCCTTGCTCTATTGCTTACCATGTAACCTTGTTTAAGCCATTTGACTTGTGAAGTTCACCACTATCCCTTCAGCCATCTAAGTTCACAGTCACAATTTTGGGGCCTTCCTTGACTCCTTCCTCACTCTTTTACTCCTTATATCCAAATACTTCCTTTTTATTTTCTACCACAACATATCTTGAAACCATTCATGTATATATATTCATGATCACCCTGTTTCAGGCCCTCCTTTCCTTTCATCGGAATGATTGCAATAGTCTCCTAACTGGGATGCCTCCCTCATAAGTTTTTCCCCATTCCTATCCATTCTCCATACAACCACCACAGTGATTTTCCTAAAGTGAGGTACCATATTACTCCCTTTCTCTATAAACTCTGGTCTAGTGGCTCCCTTTTTCCTTTGGGATTGAATATAAATTCCTCTGTTTGTTATTTAAAGCCCTTCCAGATCTGACTCTACTCATTCTGTCTTTCCATCATTATCACACAGTGCTCTTCATGCAAATTATAGTGTGCCTGAAAAGGTCTTAATGTTCTTACTTGGAATATCGTAATTGCTTAATGATTGTTCCTTGATTATTAGTATGTAATTGATAATCCAGCATTCTCCATAGTGATTGCTACTTGGAAAATCATTTTGGTCATACCTCAGCCTTCTTCCACAGACAAAACTGCCCCCAGAGTACTATAAGGCCAATGAAGATGGAATAGTTAGTGTTTCTATTCATCTGAGCTAAAGAGCACCTTATACAAATTAATGTAAATAAATACATTAAGAGATATAAGTCATTTAACTGACAGTAATCCCCTCTTGTGCCTGGTAGTAAGTGTATATTGGAAGATAAAGTGACTATATGTAGAATACATATATATACATGTATGATAGGCAGCCAGTTGGCAAAGTGGATCTTCCTGAGTTCAAATCTAGCTTCGGACATTTATTAGCTCTGTGACCCTGGGCAAATCCCTTAACCCTGTTTGCCTCAGTTTCCTTATCTGTAAAATGAGTTGGAAAAGGAATTGGTTTTTATTTTTGTTTTTTTTGAAAGGTTCCATTCAAATTAAATGTATTATAATTTTTTTAACTTTAAATTGATTTGTTTATTTACTGTTAATTTACAAGATTCAGTTCCACAATCCCTTGAGTTTCAAATTTTCTCCCTTCTCTCTCCCCCCCGCCTTCCCCAGCCCATGGCAGCATGCGATCAAGTATAGGATCTGCAAATACTTTCACATTGGACATTAGTCTGGTTGTGTGGAAGGGTTGTAACCAATGGAGTGAACAGTAGGAAAAAAGAAACAAAACCAAACATGGAAAAGAACGAGAGCATGTAGTTTGCTTCAGTCTCCATTTAAACTCTGTTCTTTCTAGATCTTTCTCTGAACGTAGACATC
>CM053582.1:515223714-515244529 GCA_028627135.1 Pseudochirops cupreus
CTTATAACCTTGCGTGGCTGAGAAGAGTCCAGTTTATCAAAGTTGGTCATCACACATACGTTGTGTCTTGTCATTGTGTACAAATTTCTCCTGGTTCTGCTCTTCTCACTTAGCATCAGTTTGTATAAGCCTCTCCAGGTAAATATGCAGTCCATCTGCTCCTCATTTCTTATAGCACAATAGTATTCCATTACATTCATATACCACAACTTGTTTAGCCATTTCCCAATTGATGGGCATCCCCTTACTTTCCAGTTTTTTGCCACCAGAAAGGGAGCTGCAATAAATATTTTTGTACATATGGGTCTTCCTCCCACTTCTATGATCTCTTTGGGATACAACCCTAGAAGTGCTATTACTGGGTCAAAGGGTATGCAATTATTTATAGCCCTTTGGGCATAGTTCCAGATTGCTCTTCAGAATGGTTGAATCAGTTCACAACTCCACCAACAATGCATTAATATTCCAGTTTTTCCACATTCTCTCCAGCATTTGTCATTTTCTGGAGAAGGAATTGTAAACTACTTCAGTATCTATGTCAAGAAAACCCCAAATGGAGACAGAGAGTCAGACACAGCTGAACAACCACCATCTATCTTGTAAATGATAACTTGCAGTGATCTATCTAGAGTTTTTAGGGGACTAGTTTTCATGACGTTTCTTCTACTTTCTCTTCATTCCTTACCAAATTAAGTTTAATAATGCACAGATCTGATTAGTTCCTTCTGTGCTCTTCATTGCCTCCCATTATCCACAAAATAAAGCCTCCCCTCACCCTGGTGTTCAAAGTCTGGCACTATTCTCCTTTATCCTTATTTCATACTTCCCTATTGTGTATTTTATCAAAAAGGACTATTCCATCCATGTACACATCATGCTGCTAGAATAAATAGCCTTCCTCTCCATCAGCATTTATTAAAGTACTTCATGAATCAACTGGAATGCCACAGCTTCCAACTCTTAACTTCAGGAAACGTTTAAGTGTCTGGTCTTTGCAAAATAATATGCTGAGAACTGGGGGAGGATCAGTAAAGACTTAGTTCTTGCTCTCATAGACTCTTCTGATTTGGGAGCTGTTTGTTACTCTTTCTCCCACTCAGAAATCTTTTCCTTTTTTTTGACTGTAATTTATATTGGTTTCGCATGCAATTCTCTATTCCATTTAATAATAAAATTGTTTCATTGTGCTTCATATCTTCCCTTACAGACTACAAGTGCTGGTCAGGGACTGTGTGCTCTTCATATTTTCTTCATTTAATTTTTTTGTTGGATTGAATTGAAAGCCTAACATTGTTTTATGCTGGATGCTAGTGTGCTGCATCAATATTTTAAAGAAATAGTGCCATCGTTTACATTTGGCCTCAAGTACTTATCTTCCATGTGTATCTTGATCAGTTCTGCCAGTGCATCTTTGGTGGGAATGATATATGTGCAATGCTTTGCAAACCTTAGAGCACTATATGTCAAAATCGTAGAAGCAGTTAAAAGAAGTAAATGTTCAAAATATTTATTACAAATTTCTTTACATTTTTGAGAGTGACACATGTCCTCTTTGGCATATGCAACTTGGGGAGATAGTATGGTGTAGAGTACAAAGCACACTTAGCCATGAGCCAAAAGAGCCCTGGCCTTCTAAACTTTAGGGGCAGGTTAATTCACTTCTCCATGCTTTCCTCATCTATAAAATGAGGGAGTTGCATGAAGGAATCTCAGGGTCCATAGGTTTGAGACCAAGGTTATCAGATAACCTTGATATCATTCCATGAGTTAGTTCAGTTTTCAGTTTCTTTTTCTAGCATTTGAAAATCTAATTAATTCCACTGAATGGGGCCAATGCAGGTCAGCCATTTAAAACTCTTTTTTAATACCAACGGGTTTATCACCAAATAATATAAATTATCGCTTAACCTCTTCATATAGTTTTTTAAGTGTATTATCAACATTTAAATGGTTTGTATGTTTATTTCTAACAGCCTGTATGCAATATAATATCTAAATAAAGAGTGAACACTATGTTTTTGATATTTAGTCTAAAGTGCAAAGGTTTTGGTTATTTTATTACTTTTCTGGGTTTTCTTTTGTGACTTTTGGATAGAATTCCTAGACATTCTGTCAGATTTCTGAATTTTGATACATTACATAACAGGTTACATAATTACTCTTGTAGTTAAAATTTTTTTTCATTTTTGATTATTTTTTCTTGTTTACTTGAAAGTAAGTTAATATATACATACTTCCTTACTGCAACATATTATCCTCAAAAACTAAATATTAACAAATAAAAGTCTAAATTGTAAAATCTTTGAATAATATATATTATTTTTAACTTCAGGAATATGAAGCACGAACAGGGAGGACATGTAAACCTCCACTTCCGTCCACAAGACGTAAAAATTTTGAATTTGAACCACTTTCAACCACTGCTCTCATTCTTGAGGATCGACCATCGTAAGTGTTTCAATGATCGTTAGCAGTATTACTGATACTTTTAATTTTAGAATGATTCATCTAGCATCACACTAAAGGTATTTGACATTCTGGGGAAACTTGCTTTTGAAAAAAATTCTTCCAGAAAGATGTCCTAATAAGAAAAAACTGCATCGTTGATTCCGAAGCCATAAGGAGATTCTGTAGATGCTGGCATGAGCTAGACAGTGATGCATTAAAATGACTGTATTTCCTCACATAATCATCACCACTGCATAATCCTTACCCCTTTTTTCTTGTCCAAAACTTGGTTTATAACCTTTCATTGTGTAATCATCACATGTATTCGTTTCTGCATCAGTATTTTAAAGAAATAGTGCCATCATTTACATTTGGCCTCTAGTACTTATCTTCATGTATATCTTGATCAGTTCTCCCAGTACATCTTTGGTGGGACTCCCTTATGGATATGCATTTATCTTGTGCACATTGAGAGCCTAGAATTCTTGGCACACACGCATCATCAGTAATCAGTTTTAACATATATTCATATGTATTCATGCATCTTAATCTTGCACCAAAGGCAGTGTAGTAATAAGTGATTTTTAAGTAATACTGGCACAAATTTTTTAAAAATTCACATAATGGTTTCCCCTCCAGTTTTGGGTTTTTTTGGGCAAAAAATTGGCATAAAATCTGCAGTAATTATATGGTGAAATACAATACTTCTCTGCAATTTATAATCTTAAAGAATAAGTCTAGAGCATGGAGAGGTTAAAAGATTATCTAGGATCACAAAAACCACTGGATGTCAGAGACAGAACTTGAATCCAGGTTTTCTGGTTTTGAGATTGGCTTTTTGTCTTCTTTGCCAGGTTGACTTTCTTTACTTTAGCTCTTTTTAAAAAGTAAATTTTTATTGATATCTTCTGTACTTATATCACCTATATTCTCCCCTGCCGCATAAGAGATATCCCTTATAATAAAGAATAAAAAGAAAAAACATTTTAGCAAAAGCTAACAAACACATCAAAAAGTCTTATATTTTATATATGGTATTCTGGCCTTAGAATATTCTTCAAGGAAATGGAATCTAGTGTTGTCTCATATCTCCCTTTTCTTTGGAACCAAGCATGGTCTTTGTGATTTTGGATCATTCAGTTTCTATTGTTTTGTTTTTTTGTTCTTTTCACTTCCGTTTTTATTGTCTTGCATATTATTTTCCTGGTTCTGCTTATTGCACTTTATATCAGTTCATATATGTTCTCCTGTGGTTTTCTTTATTCATCTCATTCATTATTTCTTATAACACAGTAATATAGTCATTACATCATTTTTTATAACACACTGATGTTCCACCACATTAAGATATATCTTCAGCGCGCACACACACACACACACACACACACACACACACGCACTTTGTTTAGCTATTTCCTAGTTGATGGTCATCCTTTTTATTTCTAATTATTTGCTACCAAAAAATGTTATTATAAATATTTTGATGTGCGTGGAGCCTTTCTTTTTTTGACACCTTTGGGTTGTATTCCAGGCTGTGAAAGCTCTGGGTCAGAGGATGTGGGCATTTTAGTTACTTTCTTCACATAATTCTAATTTACTTTCCCATAATCGTTGAAAATTCATAGTTCAACCATTAGCTTGTTAGTGTTCCCATCTTTTCATAACCCCTCCAAAATCGGCTGTTCTTATCTTTTGTCGTCTGCCAGTTTGCTCAATATAAGGTCGAACTTCAGGGTTGTTTTAAGTTGCATTTCTCTTATAATTAGTGTTCTGCAGAGGGGGAGGTACATTAATGGGGTCAGGGTAGGTGGGTGATGCAGTTCACCCTCATTCATGGTGCAACAGTGAAGAGATGATTGGTTTAGCCTTTTGTTAAGAAGAGGGGCTTCAGGAGAATTCAGGAGAGGAAGCAGAACGGTAATTAAGACGAGGAGAGTTGAGAGAGATGGTCTCAGCCTAAACAAGGGTAGAGGTCCTACTGAACAACCTTCTTGTCAAGAAAAAGATATATGTAGGAGATTGGGAACTTCATTGGGGGAGGCTACCTCTGAGAGAGTGTGGTGCTTCCATGGGTAAGAATCCTGGCCCAGGAAAAGGGTCATGTAAGCTCCTGGGGGCAGTGAGTATCGAGAATGGGAATTGGGGTGGACATGGAGCCTGGGTCCTGGGTAAAGTGTCCTTGGTCATTAGTAAGGAGAACAGTCAAGGGGGAAGAGAAGGGCTAGAATTGTACTTCATGATTTAGGACAGAGGAGTTTTGGTACCAGGCATATTGCTTCTGTTCAGTATTTCTTCCCTTGTGAATTGAAACACATAATTCTCATAAGCTGGAAGGGAAAAGAAGGAAAGAAACAAAGCAAATCAATATTTCCTAGAAAAAGGCACAATAAAAAGAAGACTAACCAACATAAGGAATCAGAGGGGAGAAAGAGAAATTTCGAACTACTGTACTACTAATCATAGCTAGTATTTATATAGCATGTTAGGATTTGCAGAGCACTTTGTAAATATTATCCTGTTTTTACACTACAACAACCCAGGAAGCTGGATGCTATTATTATTATTGTTTTGATTTCCCAAATGAATGAGGCAAACAAGTGAATAGAGTCGCGAAGGTCGCAGAGCTAGTGAATGTCTGAGGCTAGGTTTGAATTTGGGTTTTCTGAGTGCCAGCCTGGTGCTCTGTTCATTGTACCACCCACCTGCCTCTAACCACTTAACTTAGAAGGGAAAGAGGAGGGAAAAAAGAGAGGAAGAAGTAGAAAACTAAAGTAAAAAAGGAAATTTTAGTAACTTTAAGTAAAACTTCAAACTACAGAAAGGAAGGAAAGGCATGGGAGAACAGGGTACAGTAGAAATAGAGCCTGCGGAAATAGAGATGCATCAAAGTAGTTTAAGCAAAACTAGTTGCAGTAACAAAGAATTCACTTAAAAGAAGAAGAGAATAAAAAACATATCTTAAAAGAATGCTAAAGAAACCAAAGGGAGGAAAACCCAAACCTTCCTCTCATAATTTTAAATGAGAATTGACTAAATGCAATAAAATGAAAGAAAATGGCAGAATGGATGAGAAAACAAATCCCACAAATGAGAAGCGGTGATTCTCAGTCTCACAATGGGAGGCTAGGTCAGAATTCACTATGCATCAGATAAGTCGAAAAAGGCTAGAGTTTCAGTCTTGCCAGATGAATATCAGAGAACCCCACCATATTCTCCATTTAAGGGGGATTCTTAGGGGGAACCATCTCTTCATTTCCCACCCAGTTGCACTCCTGGACCATCTTCCCCTATTAGATTGTGTGTTCCTTATGGGCAAGGATAGTCGTTCTAGGCTTTAATGCAGTAAGTACAATGTCATCCCCAAATTCCAACATCTGGAGGTCTTTAACATTTTTCACGTGGACTCTACATTAGACCTCTTCCATGACAAGGGTGAACACCTTTGGTGAACATGTAACTCCTTTTTTTTTATTCTTCACCTGATATATCATTGAATTAAGGTTTTTTTGTTATATCTTTTAAGGACTCCTCTATAATTTTGACATGCAGAGGAGGTTGTTGTAGAAAACCTGTTAGGGGTAGCGTTTGGTTTTACTGAATTCGGTCATTTTGAAAGTCAAACTATTATAAGTACACAGAGATTTATATTTTTCTAGGAATTTGGAGTATGTTTAATGGTCCCCTAAAACAAAGACACACATAATTTATTTTATTTTTAAATAATATTTTATTTTCTTCCCCAATTACATGTTAAAACAATTTTTAACATTAGTTTTTTTTTTTAAGTTTTGAATTCCAAATTCTATCCCCCCCTCCCCTTTCCCTTCCCTGAGATGGTAAGCAATCTGATATAGGTTATACATTTGCAGTAATGTAAATTTTGTACAAGACAAAGAAAAGGAATAAAGAAATTGAAAAAATAGTATGTTTCACTCTGAATTTAGATAATATCATTTTCTTTCTCTGGAGATGGATAGCATTTTTCATCCTGAGTCCTTTGGGATTGTCTTGGATCATTGTATTGTCATTCACATGTCTTCCTCCATACGATATTATTGTTACTGTGTACAGTGTTCTCTTAGTTCTGCTCACTTCACTTTGCATCAGTTCATGTAAGAAAGACTCATATTTTTAATACCAGCCTTCTGGCATATGTATATGGGTACAAATCATTGAACAAATTATTTCTAAAGCAATGAAAATGAACTACCTCCAGTTGGCATGGTCAGGAGGAACAGGCTGCAGTGCATCATAAAGCAGGAATTTTCAAGGATAGGTATTATAAATCAGGGCTTCTTAAACTTTTTTTCACTCACGAACCCTTTTTGCCTGAGAAATTTTTATGTGACCCTGGATATATAGGTATATAAAATAGGTATACACATCAGACATTTACTCATAATAAATCACAAAGAAATTTATTTTAAAACAATTCTTTGGTGTTACATATAATTTAACCATTTATTAAAGATGAAAGCAAATTTGCATGCTAATGAGATGGATATGCTTGTTTATTTTTACATAAAGAATTAAATGTTGGTGGAATATTTAATACTGCACGATGCAGAGCATCTTCAACATTTCTCAGAGTTAACTGATATTTTGATTTTATAATTGTCTGTGCTAAGAATACTGCTTCTCATAAGTACGTAGTACAAAATTGCAGAAGTATATTTAGGGCTATTTCAGAAATTGTTGGAAATTCTGTCCTAATCCCAAACCAAAATTAATTTTAATGATTTTTTTTTAGTGCACTTAAGTTTTAAACCTGTGTTGCTTGATAACTCAGCAAATTCTTCTTGAACTTTTAATGATTGACATTTGAATTTTTAATTAATTAATTGATTTAATTAATTTAAGTCATTTTAATGACTGACATGTCAAACTAAGTATAGTTTATGATCCCAACTTAGTTTTTTAGAATCAAAATTTGAAGGAAAGTATTTCTGAAACTGTATGTATCTTCAGGTACTTCAGATGAACAATTATAACTCTTACAGTTAAATCTTTGGGAAGGTTATTTTCAATTATAAAATCATCTGTAGCTGTAAACATTTCTTTTTTTTTTAAATTTCATTTTATTTGCACCCTAATATCATATTTACTCCCATGCCATAGGTTTTTGTTTCTTCAGTTTCTCCTGGGATATCTTTTTCTTTTGAACAACCTCTTCTTCTGGTTTAGGAACAATTTGTTCCTTTTCAGTAAGTATCATCTCAATATGGCAAGGAAAATTCATGTATGGGTTGATTTGACCGTGAGTCCTGTAAGTATGCCTTCACATTTTGGGAGCCTTGTTAACCTGGATATGTTCAATGACAAGAGAATCCACATCCAAACCCTTCAGTTCTGCATTACTCTCTTAATTTTTAAGCATATGCAACAAGAATTCAGCACTCTTTTTGGGCCACTGACTTTGTGTCCAGCCTTATTGTTTAGCCTGGGCACACCTGCCAACTCCACCATTATATCAGTGGAAGGGATCACATTGTTTCTTCAGTGTGACATCTTTCGCATGCTTGGTAGCTTTTTGGATATGCATGCCCTTGATAGCTTGGGCTGTTTCACAGGTTTTCTTGAAGTGGACCTAGAGATTTGAACCCCTTGACTTGCATGATTTTGTGGGATTCTCTGGATCAAGAGAGTACCTCACCATTTTAAATGATTACCTAGGACAGCTCGAGAAGAGAGCTGTAAACATTTCTAAATAACCATTTTCCACCCTGTTCTTCTATATATCAACTTTTTTAGTAAAACTTTCAATTTTCTTATATTATATGTTACAATTTTTTCCTTGAAGCAACATGTTTAAATCATTGAGTTTTTGAATATATCCAATAGCAGTTTTGAAAGCCGTAAGTCATTATGAAAAAAATTAATAAAATTAGATTTCTACTCAATCAAAAAAATAACTTCATTTTTCAGTTTCAATAATTTGTTTAAACTTTGCCTAGTTGAGAGCCACACGAGTCGATCCATTTTCTTTTTCTTGTCAATTTAGATGCACTACAGCCTCGTAGTGAAGATTCTGCAACACCGTCATCAGTATTTTTAGCTTTTCTGTCTAAATTTAGCTATTTGTCCATAACCAAAAAATATCTTTGTCTCAAAGTATAAATATTGCTAATAATTTCTCAGGTACTAGCTTTAGTTTATGAAATTACATTTTGCTTAATTTAAAAAATTGATGTTCACACTCATATACACATATAGCAGTGATGGTGGAGAAATATTATTAAAGGGTCTTTCTCTTTACTTATTACAGTTAAACACTTAATGTTTCTGTAAAAGAAAAAGGTAACTAATTTTTAAAATAAAAATTCTAACACAACACAATCCAAAGATATAATAATTTGATGCTTACATGCTAAGGAATGACAGTAGGACAATATTAAAAATCTTTGTTTTCTGTAATTAAACTATTATGTCTGTGTGAGAGCAGAGAACTTAATATGTTCAGTAAAAACACTGCAATTCATCACATATGATAGTCTCGAATCTGAGCCGAGGTGTTTTTGGTAGCGTTCGTTGGTGTTGTGTGGAGTGAGTGCAAAGTGTACATGTTGTGTGTTCAGAACCAAGGCTGCAGTATAGTCGCGTGATGCAACACAGGCAAGTGCTGCCAGAAACACCTTGGATTGGGGTTGTGACCCACAGTTTAAGAAGTACTGGTATAAATTATATCATCCAAGAAACAAAAGAAAAAAAAGACACAGTCCAGTCACATGGTGCAGAGGGAATGGGGAGAGAAATCCAATGGGTTGCCCAGATAAAAAGAAACTGACTCCAAACTTGATGAATCATTGCTCTGTTTTTGTCATGTGAGCTTTGTTTCTGCCTTACCAGCTAACTGTTGCACATTTTAGTCTAGACGACATAGAGACATCTTAAGCTTACTGGGACCAAAATGGAACTCATTATTTTCTACCCCAAACCCTTCTTCCAGACTTCTGCATTTCCAGTCTCCCAAGTTTGTAACATTAGCATTATTCTCAGCTCTACACTCTTCTTTACTGTTTACTCCTTTACTGTTTTCAGTCAGTTGCCAAATCTTGATGTTTTTCTGCTTCTACAACAATTTCCTACTTATAGCTAGGCCCTTGCCACCTCTAGTCTATACCATTGTGATAGATTTCTTATTGTTCTCCTATTCGCGTCTCTCCCCAAAGGCTTTAAGGACATACCTGACTCTTGTTACTCACCTTCTTCCTAAGTCCCTGTGGCTGACTATGGAATTTTAATTGTCCATGCTTTGTATTTTCCATATTCTTTACCATTCTAGAAGATATATTAAGTACATCTTCTAGGAGTTGAGGAGGTGACTAGGCACGAGGTATTATAGGCCTAAGTGGAAAAGATTCTTAGTAATGTGTGCAGTTAGTTAGCATTTGTGGAACTGAATAGCAGGGCATAATCTAATCTGCTGGAGTAGATAGTCAGATGAGAGAGGCTCGTCAGGCTTTAAGGAGCACTGAACAAAATAGGTTTAGGAGTCAGTTGGTCAGAAGGTACTTAAGGCAAGGCATCTTAGGACTTGAGGAAATTCCATGGATGAATAATTTCACTGAAGAGCTCAGGGAATCATACTTTTCTACCTTGGGTGTCTTAGGTATTAGTGTTAGATAATAAATCTAGACAAAACTATTTTCTGGCCTGACCTGGAATTTGTCAGAATATACCAGATAGTTCCAGGATTTGTTGTAGACTGGTCAGATATGACATTGTAGTCAGCAGAGTTTTTTTTTTTTCCGAAGAAATGGGATAAGTCAAGATGGGGGCAGGATAGAGGGAAGGAAAGGAAGGTATTTTTGTTTGTGTACTTTTACACATACCTGACTCTCACTTTTTTTTTCTTTTTTCTTTTTCTTTTTTAATTTCATGCCAACACAAAACGGTAGGGACTGTATTGCTTTTGCCATAAAACTGTCAGATTTTCTGGTTTTCCTGCATAGGCTATATAATGAATTTGTGCAGTGAGCATAACACTGGCCGTTGCTGCTTTTTTCTACTGCTAACTGTGTAAAACATTCGTGGCCTTTGCAAGCAAATCTCTGGTTACTCTATGATATGTACTAGAAAAACTGAATTCTGCACAAAACCCTGAAGATACTATAGTCAGTGGTAATCTATGGAAAATTCAAACTAATGTTAAAGTAATCAAAAATGGGTTTTCTCTATGGGTTTAGGAATTTAAGGGAAGTTTGACTATTGTATTCCATCTGGGTCTCAGTTTCTTTATCTGTAAAATGAGTCATTGCAGCAGATGATATTTGAGGTTCCTTTCAGTTCTAATATAATATTTGATGTGATTTTATTTTGTGATTCATTTAAAAAGAGACCTGATAAAAGTCACCTAAAGAAGGCTTCTCCCCCATCACTCTTTTGAAGTGCGATAATAATAATGATAATAATAATAATAGTTTATGGTTATGTGGCACTTTATAATTAAAAGTGATTTGTGTGTATTGTTTCATTTGATTTTCATAACAAGCTTGTGAGATATGTAGTGTAATTGTTGCTGTGCCATTTTATAGGTAGGTTTTGACTACTAGAAGTTAAGTCCATGAGTAGTATGTGAGAATTACCTGGGACAATCAGTAATTTTTAGATGGTTTCAGTTTGTGATAGTAATAGTTATACGTATTTGTTTATACTGACAAGAGAGTCTCTCTATCTTATCTTGACCAGATGAAACCGGAACAAGCCATTGTTCCCATGTTTAGTTCTCTCTCTTTAAGTACTGGATTTTGTGCTGTGTATTCATTTTAGTGGTCTCTTTTGTTAGTTTTAATTCTATGTCTTTTAAGAATGGCCATTTTTTCAAGGAAAAGTATAAAAATTTAAGCTCTTAAAAGCACACTTTGGTGACTATTAGAGATACTGCCACAGCTTTTGGTGTGGGGAAGTCAGATAGTTTAAGAATCATTCAACCCTACAGTAAAGGAGGGTCAGTTACACTAAAATGCAAGGAAAAATTTGTCAAAAATGAAAAACACAAATTGCTGACAAATTATTGATAAGAACCTAAATAATCCTCAAGAAATAAGCAAAGACCATGAGAGGGACCTGGAGGCTGAGGGAGCAGGGGGGAATGTTATTGATTGCTTTACAATTCAGTGTAAGCTTGTTGACCTTGAAACAACAGCAAAAAGATAGTAAACAAATAGTTTCAGACCATTGCTGTGAAGAAGGACTGCTTATCAAGGGCAAGACAAAAGTGTGTAAAAAGATGACTGAAGATTGCGAAAAGAGTAATTTTGATAGCTAAGACTCATTCATTCAAAGCTCAAAACCATTGTCAGAAGTTAGGGGAGCTTGTAAGATCTGAGTATCTTCATAAGCCTGTAAATGTAAATACCCAAAAGTGTTTTAGGGACCTTTTTCCTTTCTGTGGTCTTAGAAGTCTTATCCTCATTGATGGGAGTATGATCTTTGACAAATATATTGATAATGCTGAGAAGAATAGTTGCCTTAGAATTGCAGCTGTTCCCAAATGGCCTGGCACCATGCCATGGGTGGTCCAGGCACTTATCCAAGACATGGAGATAGGACTGAGGCCCCTCTTGATTTAAAAACCTCCTTTAAAACCTTAGAGGTTTTAAATCAAGGCTAGACTTGGAAAGTCTCTTCAGTGAATATGTTTAATAACCCACATGATAAAAGGATGGTTTCATGATGAATTAAAGAATAATAGATATCAGAGTTTGTGATGGCAGCAAAAAGACATATTATTGGAAGTTTTTAAAGATGTGAAAAGTTAGATGTTTATTTTGACAAATTTAATTGTTTAAATTTGTTCCAGTTAATATGAACATCACTGTAAGTGAGAGGACTCCAAATTCAGTGTTCTTTCCTAAAACAGCATGCTACCTTTCATTGATTCAATAAAGCAAATGCTAGTCTATATGTGTTATAAGTGGCATATTTGTAATGCAGATGAAACTTTAGATGGCCAACTTTCGAATCAGAATGAATTGTGACTAAGATATGAAACATACGCAGTGTATAATTGGCCTCTCCATAATCTCTGCCTTAAAAAAGGGAAAGATTAGCAGATCAAAAGTAAGTCTTTAAAAGAATTGACTGACTCTAGCATTTTATTTTTCAGAAATCTGCCTGCCAAATCAGTTGAAGAAGCTTTACGTCATAGACAAGAATACGATGAAATGGTGGCTGAGGCTAAAAAACGAGGTATGAAATTAACAGAATTTAAATTAGTAGTATGATTGATTCATTGATTTGTCTAACTCAGTGAATCAGGAGAATGAGATGTCTGCCAAAAATACAATAAAATTTGAAGGATACTTTATCTGAAGTGATTCTTTATCTGAAAACCCAGTAGCTGTGCTTTTTATTTATTTGATTGATTCCTTAAAATAGTTTTTTAACTTTAGTTCGGCTTTAATTGAGGAAATGCTATGGTAACCATCAAAAACCTTGGTGAAGAACACGGTGCCCTTCTGTGATCATATCTGATTTTCAGGTATGCTAGATTTATCAGGGAAAATTGGAGAGCAAATAAATTTCCTGTTTTCACGAAAGTACTTGTTTTATTTTATTAAAACAAATAGTAGCTCATATTGCTGCTACTTCTATCTTCATTTATAAGCTTTCTTAATGATTTTCATCTTTGATGTAGTTTTCTCTTTTTGGTATTTTGAAACTGAATTACTTTAAGTATTGAATGTTTTAGGAAAAACTTCCTAAGTGGGAAAATGATTGAATTTGGAAATGGTTGTACTAAAATTGTTTTACTGTCTTAGAGGCTTTCAGAAAAATGCTTTCTTTTCTCCAGAATCCCAGTTGTTGAAACTGTCACTTTTTATTGCCACCTCTTTTTCTAAGCTGTGATACTAATAATATTAATAATACTGTTTCTTATACAAACAGTATTATTTGGGGCAGCTAGGTGACACAGTGAAAAGAGCACTGTCCCTGGACTCAGGAGGGGCTGAGTTCAAATCCAGCCTCAGACACTTGACATGTACTAGCTGTGTGACCTTGGGCAAGTCACTTAGCCCCAATTGCCTTGCCTTCTCCCCTCCAAAAAAAGAAGAAAACAAAAAATACCCCACCCCAGTATTATTTGCTAAATGTTAATTAATGAAAGATACTTCTTGTTCTTAAGATGCCTGCTCACATAAATTTGAAAATTAGCGGGGGAGATATGTTTTAGATCCATGGTGTTCTTGGAGTAGGCATCTCTCAGTTGAGAACATAAACCCTGCCTATCTCATCCTTTACAATTAACATAAAATAAAAAATTATGTTATATTGACCTGTGCATTATAAATGTGCTAATATAGAAGATATTTTCACAATACTTAGTGTTTTTACGTCACTTTACAGTTTATAGATTGCTTCCTCATACATTTTATTCTCACAGCAGTGCTATGAGGGAGATAAGGGAGGCATTATTATTATCCCCATTTTACAGATATGAAAACTTGGATTCAGGGTGGTTATGATTTGTCTAAGATCTCACAGCTGGGACTAGACTGTTGGCTTTCTGATTCCTAGCTCAGTGTTTCTTTCTTTTTCCTACTGCTGTAGCAATAGCAGAAATTAATTATCCTAGAAACACTTACTCATGGCTTTTGCGAAACTTGTAAAAAGTAACGTTTCCCTCATATACATAATAAATTGTTTTTATCTTAAAATAATTATTGGTTTTCAGTCAGTAAATATGACATGCCTGCTATGTGCCAAGTATTGTGCTAAGCTCTGAGGATACACACACATATATATATGTACATATGTGTATGTATAACAAATATAATCCTGTCCCCAAGTAACTTATTATATCTGTTGGGAAAAGACAACATAAAAAAGGAAGATAAATAGGAGGGGAGGGAGAAAAAGGTGCCTGATGATGGAGCGTGATGGAGAGGGCAAAAGAATTGGCCCAAAGCAGAGTAGCTGGTGGAAAATGTGGAGGTCAGTTCTGAGCCTCCTCTTTAAACAGAGGCCATGGAGTCCATGGCCCTGCCCTCCAGGCAGCAGTGCAGAAGGGACTAATGAGATGTGTGCACCAGGCAGATGAGTGTTGTAGGATGATGAGATTTCCCCCAGTGATGAGTTTCCTGGGGAAGGAAAGCATGATGGAGAGGGCCAAAGAAGTTCAAAAGCAGTAAAACTGGTGGGAAACGTGGAGAAAAACTGTGCTGAGGTTATGTGAAGTTAATAATTACTCCTGATTAATTAAATTCATTTTTCTACACAGTATTTGCAGTATTTCTAATATCGAATTCCTAGATGTATGCTGTTAAATGAAATAGCACTGTTAAATTTATAGTTACTTTTTCATTTATGCTACTTAATTACCAATGAGAAGATTTCTAACAACCCTTGTTCTAGTGTTTTGTTTTTATTAATGAAGAGAAAAAAGTGAGAGTGTAGTAATTTATTATAATTGATTTTTTTCTAGACCTGTGATTCATTCATATACAGAAATCCTGGAGTACAAATTCCTTCCACCAATAGAAGATAATTAGCTAGTTTATAAATTATAGTATTTGAGATTTGCCTGGAGTACTGTAATTTTTAAGCAAATTGCCCAGGATCACACTGACTAGAATGTGTCAAGTACAAGGTTTGGACCTAGGGTCCCTTTCTTCAAGACTAGTTAGTTATCTCTTATGCATTGCTTCTTCATGACTGTTATAATAATCTCAGTTTTATCTAGTACTTTATAGTTTACAGAGTGGTGGATATCTGGAGACTTAAAAATATTGTGTGTGTTTCAAATATATGTTGTGTTATTGATTTTGAACTTCTTTACATACTTTGTATAAGCAAAGAGAAATCTTAAAAACAACAGAAAAGTGATAAGTATACCAGCTTAGTCGCATGATGGTTTTTATGTCATGCTTACTGAACCCCATGTAATTCTAGGAAAAAGTTGTATGCCAGTGTGAAAGAAGGGTATCTGTTGGTTCTTAAGGAAGTTAAATTTTTAATAGATCTTTTTTGATATCTTTTGTTTTTGTGGCCTACATTTTCCTCTCTCTCTCCCTTCTCATCTCTCCTAGTGAGCCATCCTTTATTATAAAGAATTAGGAAGCTATACTATAAAAATTGTTCCTAGTGCTTTTGATCCTTTGGTAAACAAATTTGTAGATGTCTTGATTTTTTTTAAGGTCAGGAAAGAAGAGAACAGTATATAACAGTTAAAAAAACATTAGATTTAGGAATTAGGAAACCTGTGTTCTAATCCCAACTCTGCTGTTAACTAGTTATGTGACCTTGGACTTAAATCACTTAATATCACTGAGTTCCTTTTTAAAATTAAAAGATTGGTGTTTCACAGATAACACACAGGAGGCACTGGAGTGTTGGGACTCCAGCCTCTTAACAGGTTCTCTCTTGATCTGCTCATTCAGGCAGACACCTTTGGAGGGGTTCATAATCTTTATTCTAGTGTAGTCGTCTCAAAGGTGTTGCTAATTATGGGAGAACCTGCTCCTACAGCATTCCTGAATCACCCTTCTTCAGGGCAACTAGCCTTACCTCTCGATGGTGTCAGTCAAGACAGGGACAGCTTGTTCACTCTCCTATATCCCGTCAAGTCTCAGAGGGTGCCAGTTGAGGCAAGTACATGCATTCCTCTATATATTACCCATGATTACCCCTCAACTGACCAGTGCCCACTTGCTTTCTAGGGCAATAGGCAAAGAAGGCATCTTGCCAGCATTAAGCTCACAAATTAACTTTAGCAATATCATTGTTTAGCCCAAGAGTAGTAAATATCTGTTATGTCACACTCTTCCTCCCCCCCATATCTCATGGTGCAGTCTCAATAGGACTGTCTGTCGCTATGATTTTAGGAATTATTATCTAGAATCCTTGGGGCTGTTCTGGGAGTTATTATCTTACACTTGGGAACTAGACGTTGCCTTGGATCCTGAGAAATTGAACTCTAAAAAGGATAACAAAATCTTCCTTAGAAACAATTGGACAAGATTTTTTTTAGGTCCCTTCCACTGCTGGTTATGAATTGCCTTAAAGTATTACAAAGTTGAACTTTTTTCCTCTCTGTTCCTGTAATCAGAAAACTTTGAAAAACTGCAGCTTTATAGACTTAGTTAGAAGTAACTTTTATTATAAACTTGGAGAGTTTTAAAATGATTTATTTAAAATAATTAAATTCTTTAATGTTCAATGCAGAAATTAAAGAAGCACATAAAAGAAAACAAATAATGAAAGAACGGTTTAAACAAGAAGAGAATATTGCAAGTGCGATGGTGATATGGGTCAATGAGATACTACCAAATTGGGAAGGAATGTAAGTAAGAAGAATTTCCCAGAAATTATATACTTTATGCATCTTCTTTCCAGTTTTTCCTTATTTCTCATCTGTCTTTTGACTCTAGCTATGTAGTTCGAATCCAGCATAATTATAGAACACAATTCTCAAAAATAATCACTCCTTCCCTTTGAAATGCTATACTTTTGTAAGTTTTTGTCTTTTGATAACATAAAATCTAAAGAAAGAATGCATTGCATTCTGCCCAAAAGTTGTAAGCTAGATAAGTCATGCTATAAATATTAGTTTCACTATTAAATAACATTCTCTTTTTTTTCTCCTTTATTTCAAGGCGTGGTACAAGAAGAGTTCGAGAATTGTGGTGGCAAGGACTGCCCCCTAGTGTTCGTGGGAAAGTATGGAGTCTAGCAGTGGGAAATGAACTCAATATCACTCCTGGTTTGTATTATATGTTCACACATATACCAGTATATGTGATATCAGTAGTATGTGTTTGTTCAATTAAATTCAAAGGATATTAAACATTCACTATATGCTGTGTACTGTCCTAGGCATTGGGGATACAAAGATGAAGCAAGATGCAGTCTCTGCCCTCAGAGAATTTATAATTTAGTTAGGAAGGGAGATGGGGCAGAGGTGGGTAAGAGTATAGATTTAAACATCCTTTAGTGCCATTCTTATTTTTAAGGTGTGGAAACTGAAATGGAAAGTGCCGTGCCCAAGATCATAAATGATCATGGCAGGAGATTTGAAGTGAGGTTCTCTTGACTCCAAGTTCAGTGTTTTATATTTATTTGTTTGTTTAAACTGTACTCTGTCCTCCAGTTAGTGTGAACTCTTTGAGAGCAGGGACTGTCCTGATTTTTCTATTTAAATATGCCTAAGCATTTAAGTGCTTAGGATATAGTAAGCACTTAACACTAGAGGGACTAGAATTTTAAGAATATCTCCAAGGACCAAGCAAATTTTTGTCTCAGTTGCTGTGCCTGGCTCTTCTAATTCGATAAAAACCATTAATCCATAAAGACAATTACAGTGTCATAAATACAGAAAGGATCCAAGCAGTGATATTTGAGGCTTAAGATGGGTGAGATCACGTGTCTTGAAAGAATAGGGTAACTTCTCAGAGATGAGAAACATCAGAAATAGAATTTGAAAGATTTCAGCAGGTCAGGATGGTAGAGCCCATCATTTCAAACATGGTGGATAGTGTATTGTAAGCACTGAAGGAAAGGGCAGGAAAAGATTGAGGAGCTGGTTGTGTGTGAATAGAAAAAGTATGTAATAAAAGTTGGAAAGACATGCTCGAAGACATTGAATGCGACAGTAAGGAGCCTATATTTGATTTAGTAGGCAACAGTAGTGAGTTGAAGGTTTTTAGATATAGGGATGATCTATGATCAGTCTTTTGCAATAGGAAGATTTCTTTGACAGCCTTGGGAAACATAAATTAGAGAGGGGAGGAATAGTTGCTTTGGAGACCATTTTAAGAGTTCGTGCAAGAGGTAAATTTAAGTCTGAATGGGATAGTGGCAGTTAGCAGAAAGGGAAGCAAGAATGTCAGAGATAATAGAGGTAGCTCTCACAAGGAAAAGAGAAGGCAGTGAGACTCTTCTATTCAAACAATGAAGGAAGGCCTCTGATGAGTGTATTAGTAGGGAGCAAGCAGGGTTTCACAAGTGATAATCCATAGTAGACATTTTTGCCATGCCACAGTTGACTGAAGGATGTAAGGAATGCAGTATTCCACTGTACCCCTCAGTAGGCTTCCAGGCCATCACTCTTATTCTGGGTTCACTTTCCTTTCTTCTCAATATTAACCCAGTAGTTAGCCAGTTTAACCTTACATTTTCCTCTACTCTCAGATCCCTTGCACTCTTATCCTAACGTCCCTTATCGCTTCCCACAATTCATCCGTGGATCTGCTCTCTCCATTGTTATTCATATGTGGATGTGTGTTCAAGGATGTCACACAGATGGAGCTGACTGGGTCCACTACGAGTTTGTTATTTGATTTCAGTTGGTGCCTCACTGTTGCCCTGTTTTCTCCTCCTTCACTCCACCTTACCTGATTTTTTATCCTCCTCGGTACAAAGGCCATTCCAGAGCTGCTCTTTTCAAGCCTCTTACACCACCCTTCCCAAAGACAAAATCAGTCATGGTCCCTTCCCTCCAAGAACTAAAGTATAACCACATTGGTTGATTAATTAATTGGTTGGTGATAGTTTCAATGAGTCTTTCTTTTTCAGATAGCCAAAAGCTAGCTAATGAACCGAAATAGTAATAATAGCTACTATTTAAATAGTGCTTTGAGTTTTGCCAAGTACTTTACATATATTTGCATTATCTTATTTGATTCTCAGAACAACCCTGTGAGGTAGGTGCTACTATTATTCACATTTTATAGATGAGGAAACAGGCTGGGAAAGGTGCAGGAATTTGCCCAGAGTCAGACCACTAATGTGGGAAGCAGTGTTTGAACTCAGTTACTGCTCCCTTCAGTTCAGCTCTGTCTCCATTGGGCCACCCAGCTTCAGTTGAATTGTTGGTAATTTCCTGTCTCCGCCCCCTCCCTCCCGTTATAAGGGCTCTTTGAGCAACAGCATGTGTGATTGTTTCTGGGGCTCCATTGTGTGGGCATCTAGCACAGTTCTCTGCATGTTGTTCAGTTCTTACTAATTCTTGCCGAATGATTGAATGTATAAGTCAAAGAAGATTGTGGGAACAAAGGGCTTAAGCAACTACATTACTGTTGGGCTAGGAAAGTTTTGATTTCTTTTTTCCTCATAAATATGAGATTATTGAGTAAATATTTGAATATAAGTGTTTCATTCTTATTATTTGATCTTAAACTTTTTTTTTACTTGTCTGTATTTTTCTTTTGCAGAACTTTATGAAATTTTCCTCTCCAGAGCAAAGGAACGATGGAAAAGCTTCAGTGAAACAAGTACGGAGAATGATGTAGAAGGTGTGTCCTTGTCGAGTGTCAGATTTTTTTTTAGTTATGTTAGGATGAGTCTTTGTTGTCATTAATGTAATATTAACATATTTGCACAGTGCTGTTTCATTTGATCCTTTTATAACTCTATAGGGAATGGAAGATAGAGGAATGATTTCTTTGTTTCTCAGATGTAGAAACAGAGAGATGCCCAGGCTTGGAATTTTGGAATCATCTTTAAGTTAACTCATTGCTCATTGTTATCCTCTCTTTCTAGTCAGTCACTAAATTTGGAATGTCTTACTTTCTGTTTTCACTTCTACTGCTATTATCACCTCATATCTAAAACATTGCTGTAGCCTTCTAGTTCATTAGCCTGCTCTTTTCCACTTCTTCAAAAAAATAGATAAATCTCAAAGTGCCACTGTCATTATCCTCTTCTGCTCAGAAACGTGCCTGCCACAGCAATGCAGACGTCCTGAATGAGTGCTACTTGGAGAGCCCCAAGTAGGTAGAGAATGAATTTGAGGACTTAGACCTTGAAAAAAGAGGTGAATGTGATAGGAAGCAAGTGATAGGTGATGGAGAAAAAGGTACAGAAAGGTAACGTGAACTATATGAGCCCAGGATATGATCAACAAACCGTGTATAGAGTGATTTTATGGAGATAGCATGAGCCGCATGACTTCGTAGAGTCTGTGCTAGGCTCTAGTGTGATGCCCCTTTTTAATATTATGTATTATTCAGCACTCTCTGGTATAAGTTATTTAAATAGCTAGATGTCCACACCTAACTGAATCATTCAGACATCTTTTCCCATCTTCTCTTTAAGGATATCATGAGGCACTTCATTGAAATTAAGATCTGCTGTGGTGCAGTATTTAACAGATCACCATTTTATTCATGCTCGCATTTTAAAAAAAGACAAACAGGTTACATTGGCATACATACATTGGCAAACCTAGACTAGATACCAATGTTTACTGCTTTCTTTTGTAAGTAATCACAACCTGTCTTTTTTTAAAAATTTTTTTATTTTATTTTAATTTTTTTGAGTTACATATTTTCTCCCCGTCTTTCCCCCGCCCACCACCCCAAAACAGACATCCCAGTGTTTCCCCCCTCCCCAGTCTATTCTTTCCTATGTCACTTTTTGGTAGGGC
>CM053582.1:515245029-515283554 GCA_028627135.1 Pseudochirops cupreus
ATAAAATGTAATGTTGTGAAAATTATATTGTGATATATTGTGAATGTTTGTCTTGATTTGTAATGGAATAAACAGAGTGTTCACTATATTTTGTAATCTGAACTCTAAAAGCTGTTCACAGTAGCGGTCCTTTGGGAATCTGCTGGTGCCTGGCATTACATCTCACTACCATGGATACTCTAATAATTCACCTCAAAATCTGTGTATACCCCCTTATCCAGGGCAATCTTCATTTACATGTTGGGGCCTTCCTATTATTTTCCTGATTTTGCATAAATACCATTGAGACATCAGTGAATCAGAGTGCTTTTGTTAAGTACTTACTGTGTGTCCTATGTTAGACACTGGGAATTTTGAGACAAGAATGAAAGGAGTTTAAATTCTATGGGGGAAGAAAACATGTTTACATGTAAGGGTGGCATTAAGTCTATGAACTGGACCCAGGGTTTCATTGGAAGTTTAGGGAACTCCTGCATGAAGAAACTCCTTATAACAGTGTACATCAGCTCCTTTTCTGTAACTTAGAGTCTTGGAAAGATGCTCAGAGCACTGAGAAATTTAGTAATATGTGCCCAGAGCTACACAGCCAGCAGCCTGGGTATGTTAGAGGTGAAACTTGGGCTCTTCAAGGCTGGCTCTCTACTCACAATTCCACATCATGTCTCCTCTATAACCACATAAATATGTGTAAAACTTTTACAAAATAAATACAGGCTAATTTTAGGGGGAAGTTTTAGTGCGTGGCACTTGAGGTAGGATCCTTGAGGAGGGAGTATGTTCCATTTAGCCTGTTAAAAAGCATGGAGATGGAAGGTGGAGTGTTGTTTGGGAGGAACAGTAAGATTGTGAGTTTGGCTGCATTGAAGAGAATGGGAAGAGGAGGAAGACTATTTGTGGGTCATGTGACCAAGAAGATGGACTAGACGTTTTCTGCAGTCTTCACCTTCTCTCATGCCTCTCCAGCTTTGGAATTATGTGTAAGAAATAAAGCAATTTCAGCTATCTCTACAGTCTAGAACACGAAGAACCCAAATGAGGTAAAACAATAGCCAAGAAGGCCAGTAATCCCCAACCCCTAATGTGCCCTCTATTTACTCCTCCCCATCTCCTGTCAGAGTCCAGCCCACAGGCATGCATACCCGTATCACACTCCCACCTCTGTCCCCTCCCCACATTCCCTGTGAGGAATGGATGTGTGTGGGGGACTGTGTGACCCCACTAAGCCTGAGAGAGAGTGTTGCAAACAGCTACCTACCAGTCGCTTGGTGCTGATGAGACTGCTTTGAGGTCCAGCCCCGTTATTTAAATAATAATCATAATCATAATAGTTGACATTTCTATAGTGCTTGTTATATGTTAGCCACTGTGATAAGTGCACACTTTGCAGTTATTATCTCATTTGATTCTCACACCAAACTTTAGAGGTAGCTGCTATGATTATTCCTATTTTACTGACTAGGAAACTGAGATAGTCAGAAGTTAAGTGATGCACTTGCCTAGGGTCCCTTAGTAAGTTTCTCAGACTGGATTTGAATTCAAGACTTTCTGATTCCAGTCCTAGTGTTCTAGCCACTGTGCTACCTAGCTCCCTTTAAATGAGAAGTAAGAAGAGAGAAAGCAGAATTTATGGTCTGCACAGCAGAAAAATTTGGCAGAAGAGAAAAACTTGAATGCACGGTGGCAAATCTCATCAAAAAAACAAGAGAAAATAACTTGGTTGAGAATGCAAATAGAAGTAAAAGGTAATCTGGAAGAAAAGAAGCAAAAAGCAATAACATTAAAAGAAAGCATGATCTCCATAAAAGCAGAACATTTTGGTCTCAAAGACGGGATGCATGGATACAGCTTATGGAATATAGAACTCACAGAAAAACATGAGTCAAAGAATCTGAACACCATAATACGAGAGAACTACCCGGAACTTCTGAACATAGGAAACAGAGTGTCAAGTGAAGGAATCCACAGATTGCTTCCAGAAAAAAGCCCTGGGCTGCAAACTGTTAAGACACATAGTAGTTAAATTGCTTTTCAGACACTCCAGATAACAGAAATATAAGGATAAATAAATATAGCAACCAAGGATAACAACAACAACAGAGAGATCGTGAAGAGATTTCCTTCTCAGTACACAGAAGGAGAACGTCAAGTAGAAGTGATAGTGGAGAACCAGTGTATAAATAAGGCTAGAAAGATAGATTGGAATCAAATTAGGAAGAATTTTAAATGCCCATTAAAAAGAGTCTGCATTTGATTCTAGAGGTAATAGGGAGGCACTGGAGTTTTTTCAGCACTGGCACTTTTGAACAGTGGCATGCATGGTTATATCTGTCCTTTAGGAATAAATCATTTGGAGAGATTTGAGGTAAGGAGGGCAATTAACAAGGCTTTTACAATAATCCGGGGCCTGATGAGAACTTGAAGGAATAAGAGAGGTGGCCAAGTGGATGGAGAGAAGGGTTGCCTGAGACCCCAAAATACCAACACTCAAGTCTTCTCAGCCAAAGGAAAACAAAGTTTATTAATAGTTCGCCATATTGAGTAGACTCTTAAGGAGCCCAGGTGTCTATGATGCTTGCATTGGGCAAGCAGGACAGAGTAAGTCTGTCACAGAATAAGTCTGTGCTAGGGCCTTCTGTGGTGCTCTCACAGAGCAAGTCTGTGCTAGAAAACTCTGTGGTGCCTTCACACACATGGAAGGGAGATGGGATTCTTATATACAGAGGGATCTAGGGGTGGTCTAGAGGAGGAGTTTGGGGGGAGGAGTTAATGAGGTCAATGCAAGAGTGGATTGATATTTTGATAGGCTCAAGGGTGGGAAGCAGATGGACAATGGAGGGCCAGGCTAGTAACAGAGGTTTGGGCCCAGCGATGAAATACTTCTGGCCTCTGCAAATGCCTCATCAAGGGGGAAGATTCAATCAGACTTCAAAGGGTTTCCCAGAGCCTGTACCTCAGAGATTCAAGGAGAACTCAAGGGGGGGTCCTAGAGCCTACACCTCATCATTCTGAATGATTATCCAGCAAAGGAAATGCAGAAGGAGTGGTCAAGATGAATGGTTGGAGAGTGAAGAGAAAGCAGTGAGTGCCCTCTATCGAGGATAAGTGAGAAAGGATGGTCCTTTGTGTCAGATGTTTGTTTTTTTCCTTAAAAGATTCAGGAAGGATAAGAATTGAGAAAGGATCTTAAGAGATGGTTGGTTAACTTTGAAAAGAAGTTTCAATTGAGTAATGACATAGAAAGTCAGATTAAAATTTGGAATCAAAGTTTGAAAAGTGGAAGCAGTGGGCCTTAACAGCTTTTTCTTTTAAGTTTGAGTTTGAAAGGGAGGAGTTAGAACTTCAGCTTAAAGGGATTAAGCAACATTTTTCCTTTGTTTTGTTTTCATGATGGAAGAGACCTGAGGATATTTATAAATGTCAGGGAAGGAGTCTGTAGAAAGGGAGATATTGAATATGGGAGGGAGCTGAGAAGATAATTGTGACAGGAATTATGGGTGCATGCCAGGGAGTTGGCTTTAGGGAGAAGAATCAACTATCAGAAACTGGAGCAAAGGAAAAAAATAAGTTATGATGTCACGGTGTTTTGAAAGTATTTGAAAAGTTTTGAAGTATTTGAAAAATACTTATTTTGTTTTTTTAGTAAAATAACAGATTAAAGATGGATTAGAACCCAGATTAGGTTCTCTTCATCCTTTCTCAGCGGAGAGGGTAAGTGAGGGGACAATTGAGCTTTGTTTCTGGATGGATAGGGAACATGATTTAGTAGTAGGATTGTAGTTGGTAATTTGAAAGGAAGAAAGTTACCAAGCTGTAGTGGACAAATATCTGATTGGATTACAAATTTAACATTTTTAAAGCATTTCATTAGCATTAGAGAAGATTATAATGAACTCTTACTGTTTACCTTTGCTGGAGGAAAATCTCTTGTTTAATCACAGAACTGCTTTGTAATTAGACTTACTCTGATAATTATCCTACACAAAATTTATTAGCTCCTTTTCTTGTTGAAGGTCCAAGGGATGTCCTTCATTGCTGCAGTGCTCATTCTCAACTTGGAAGAGGCAGATGCTTTCATTGCCTTTGCAAATCTCTTGAATAAGCCATGCCAGCTGGCCTTTTTCCGCGTTGATCATAGCATGGTAAGGACATTTAACAGAGATATAACAATTTTCATTTTGACTTTGAATATGTCCTAAAAGTTAAATTCTATTTACAGTGAAAAGTAAGTATAGGAAGGCTAGAATAATTATTCTGCAATCTAAGTGTTAAATTAGTAACATGCATGATTGGAAGGAAGGTTGGAATGAGTCGTAATGAAGCGATATTTTCTTTTGATAAACCTCAATGAAAGGAATTTATTCCTATGATTATCAGAATTTCATTTGGTTTTCAAGTTATATCAGTGGTAATATTTTTATTTGCAGATGTTAAAATATTTTGCAACATTTGAAGTATTCTTTGAAGAAAATCTTTCCAAACTATTTCTTCACTTCAAGTCTTACAGTCTTACTCCTGACATATACTTGATAGACTGGTAAGTAATTGAGTATGGTTCATTATAACCAGAGTTAAAATATGTAATTTTAAATAGTATCCTGCGGAAGTGGATGAGTCTTGTAGAATTGTATTTTATGTTAACATGCAGACTATTCTCTTCTTTTGAAGGAGTTAGATTTTTGGAGATGCCTTGTGTAATGCCAATGCAATACCCATAGCAGCTGCTATGAATATGCATATGTATTTTCAGGGTAGATTCACAAAATATAATAAACTCTTTTCCTCAAAGGCAATACCAAAATATTTATTTGGAACATATTAGATTTAGAAGGAAGGATACCTATTAGGATACCAGGAAATAAGATATAGCAAGGTACTCATCACCAATCCAGGGAACACAGGCATCTTAAGCATTGTTTTTGTTGGGCCTCCTCACAAACAGGTTTCCCTAAGCAAATTCCTCTCTTTGCTCTCTGATCTGCCTCTTGTGCTCTGCTTCAGTCTCTGCTCTCTTGAGCAAATTCCTCCCACCCTGGGCTCCATGACAGGGTCCAGGTCTCTCAGGTTCTCTCACAGTTATGAGCTAGGCCAAAGCTCAAAGCAGGTCACACAGGCCTATTAATGGATGGGGAAGATCTTCCTATTCTGTTAACATTACACCTTGATATAGAGGAATCCACAGCTACTGAGTATTTTGGACAGAGTAAAATGACTTTGTATTAATGCCCATGTTTTCCTTTAAAACTTTCCCATTTTTCTGATTGTGTGCTTAAAAAAATGTTAAATTTTACCTGTTACAAAGTATCTTACAATGCAGAGGCAGTAATCCAATCAGATATTTGTCCACTACAGGTTGGTAATTTTCTTCCTTTCAAATTACCAACTACAATCCTACTACTAAGAAGAAACCTTATTTGCATTCTAATCCATCTTTAATCCGCTTTTTTTAACATCTGCTAATTTACTTTTTAATAAAAAACATACTTAGCAGCAGCAGTCAGCCAGGGAGCAGCTTGGCTAGAGTGTAACCACAGAGCAGGAGCTTATCAAATCCATGATAGGCTGTCAGGGTGGAAATGAAAATGTAAAGTTTCCAATCTACAATCCTAGAGGGTTGTTTCTGGGCAATATATTAAAGTTATTATCCTACAGGGAAGAGTCCTAGAGTGAGGTGATAAGGACTTGAATTAGGGAGGTAGCAGTGTCGGAGCTAAGAAGGTGACATTTATCAGAATATAGAACTGATAAATCTTGGCAAGAGATTCAATATGGGGAGTAAGAGTAAAGAATTGAGAACAACGTCTGGGTTGTCAGCCTAGGTGACTGGGAAGATAGTGGTGCTCTCTACAGTAACAGGTTTGTAAGGGGGGGGTGGTTTTGGAAAAGATAATGAGTTTATGTGTGGGCTTGCTGAGTTTAGTATGTCTGTGGGACATCACTCTAGTCAGATATATCCAAAAAGGCAATTGGAAATTCAAGACTGGAGTAATGAGAGAGGGTAGGGCTTGACAGAAAGATCTGAGAATCATTTGTACAGAGATGATAATTGAATCCATGGGAACTGATGAGATAACCAAGTGAAAAAATCTAGAGGGAGAAGAGGGCCCAGGACAGAGCCCTGGGGGAGACCCACAGTTAATGGGTATAACCTGATAAAGATCCAGCAAAAGAGATTGAGAAGTAGTAGTAGTAAGACAAATAGGAGGATAGCTGGGAGAGTGAGACATGATTAAAGAGAAGTGGGTCAAAGGCTGTAGAATGGTCAAGAAAGATGAAGCTTGAGAAAAAGCCATTTTTAGATTTGTCAATTAAGGGACCATTATTAGCTTTGAGTCCTGAGCTCCAGAGGTAGAGGATAGAGCAAGGAGTCATGACAAGAAGATGGCTCTGTGATCCTGGAAGCAGCCAGAGGTAGAATAAGCAGTGTTTTGAATAGTAAATTACTATCTGTAAAGCAGAGACAATGTGTTGTTTATGAACAATCTAAAATGTGTTCATTTCAAAATCCTTTCTGGGATTTGTGCCTGCACCCAACACTCAGCATGTCTAACACAGGACTCATCTTGCCCTTCTTTCAATCGTAACAGTTTCTTTTCATGGCACCAATTTGGGAGGTATTGTGGTACATAGAAAAGAGAACTGGATTGGGAGTCAGAGGACCTCGGTTTGAAATACCGACTCTTTCATTTACCCTCTGTATGTCCTCAGAAAGTCACAGAAGGTCTCTTTTTCCTGGTTGTCTTCTTTGGAAATGAAAGAGTTGGATCAGATGGCAGCTAAGGTTCCTTCTAGTTCCAGCTCCATACTCTTATGACCTTCCCATTCACACGGGCTCTCCATGTCCATCTTCTTTTCTTTCACCTTCTGATCAGTTGCCAAGTCTACTTGATTTTCCTTCGGTAACAGCTTTCAAGTCTGTCCTGTTCTCTCTGTTTATTGCCACCCACCATAGTTCAGGATTACTTGACAATCAGCTGTGTAGAGTTGAGCCATCAGCCTCTCAGAGGAAACTTTAAAATCATTGCCAGATTAGATGAAAGAATTAAAATTAAAATATGTAGTCTACAATTGAGGCAACCTAAAATAGGATAGGAATAGGAATAAGAATACTTATTGACACAGATTAACTATTTACTAAGGAAATTTATGCTTCACACAAGAACTGTGATCTCTTTAAATTCTCATACTCTTGTACCTTAAATGACTCCTATCTATATTTTGTAAATTTTTGGAAAGGGTCCACCCAGTATTCTAAGGGATTTCCTCTAATTTTCTAGAGTAGATACCAAAAAAATCTCAAGTGTCCATCAGATACCCCAGTCCTTGCGGGTTCTCCATTGTAGTCTTTCTCTGGGTAATAATCCCTCCACCCCCGGGCCCCCTCCCTTAGGTTTGTAAACTCCTTGAAGAAGGCTGTTTTTGTTGTTGCTCAGTTGATTCGTCATGTCCAACTCTTCATGACTGAGCAAAGATACTGGAGTGGTTTTGTCATTTCCTCTCCAGCTCATTTTACGGATGTGGAAAATGAGGGAAGCAGGGTTAAGTGACTTGCCCAGGATCATACAGCTAAGTTAAAGTCTGGGGCTGGTTTTGAACATAAGTCTTTCTGACTCTGTCCACTGAACCACCTAGCTCCCTGGAAGGTAGGGACTATCTTTTGCTTTTTCCTTTGTGTCTCTAGCACTCAGCACAGTACTTGACACTTACTAGGTAAGTAGGTGCTTAATAAGTGTTTATTATTTTTTTTCTCTTTTTGGATGGGGGAAGGCAAAGTAGTTGGGGTTAAGTGACTTGCCCAAGGTCACATAGCTAGTAAGTGTCTGAGGCTGGATTTGAACTCGGGTCCTCCTGATTCCAGGGCTGGTGCTCTATCCACTGCACCACTGAGCCACTTCTTAATAAGTATTTATTGACTGACTGACTCAAGGAAGATCTGATACTTATCCCACACTCATGGATCTTTGATCTTGAACAACTCCCATTGCAATGAGTTCTGCACAGTTTAAAGTCTCCACATACTAGAGACTTCAGAAGCCATTATATATCCAGGAGGCAAAATCTTAAGAGTTTAGTGAAATTCTGTTGGGCTGATGGTGGCAGTAATCCTGAAAATAAAAGTTGAAGGAATTTGATGTTTGTAGTCTAACCTGTGACAGGATAAATAACTAGATGCCTGAGCGGCCAGATGTGCTTCTGGCCGAGTAACTGGAGCACCTAAAGCAACAATCAGCAGAGTTTAAGCATGTTTATGTCCCCCTGGTAGCCGCTGGGTCCTGACATCATCTTTCTCTGTCTGTGATAGAACACTAGTTCCTTCGTAGGGTCATATAGGACTGCTTGGGATGTTTAGTGTTCATCATTCAGCACTGGGTATTGATGCCTTTTGATTTTCTCAGTTTAAAGTATTTTCTTATTCCACTATAGTTTCTTCTAGAATTCCGAATACTTGTGGTCAAGTATAGTTGCTGAGTCTCCATCTATAATTTTTTTAAAAATTGAAGGGATTGGTAAACCTAAGAAAATTAAAATTCCAATGTTAAGTATTTTAAAATTAAAATTAAAGAATAGCACTGTGAAATCTGTAAAGATAACACATCTAGTATTTACATACTTGTGACAGCTTTTCATTTGATCACTTGAGGAATATCACTTGAGGAAAAAGACCATGCCTAAGTATATGTGACCATGGGAAAAATAAGTACTGCATATACATCCATTTCTATGGTGATTCCAACTACACAAGCCTGTGTGTATGTATGTTTAAACTCTCATATACGTATATGCATTTGCCAGATCCAGGGTGGAGTGAAAAGAAGTTGTGTGCCTGCATTTTACTTAGTGAGGCCCTGGGCAGTGCATGGAGAAAGGAGGATGTTCAGAAGCCAGTAGCAGCAGTGGTATAGCTCAGACTGCAGAAGCCAGTCTGGGTTTCATTTGCAAGGCCTGCAGAAGAATAATCAGGATGGGAATCCCAGGCCAAAAGGGAGCCTATAGTTCTGCTGCTCCAAGTTAACAGAACTTTCCAGCTGGCAGGTAGAGAATTCAGCAGCAGTCTATTCTTTCTCAGATCCACACACTGGTTAGGAAATTGCAAAACTCAGACCAGGGGGACAGCAGTCAGATTTTGCCCTAGATCAGACCACTTTGGGAAAATTGAAAGCTTATAGGTTCCAACACTTGATTCTCTTAAGAAAGCAACAATAAAACTACCCCCAAAAGTGTAGCAGAACCTAGCCCTAACATCAAGTCTCAGGAAGAATGAGCAAACATAAAACGAACCCCACCATAATGAGCTATTATATTGTCAGGGACTCAAGGCATAAATATAGAAGAGAATGACTCCAAAACATCACAAGTATTGTCTCGGAGAAAAACACCACTTGGACATGAACTCAACTAGAATTCTTGGAAGAGGAGAGGCAAGAATTTTTTTAAAACGTTTTTATAAATGGAATGAGATTGCTTGAGGAAAAAATTTGAAAAGAAAAGAGAGCTGTGGGACAGAGAATTGGAAAGGCAATTAACAGCTTGGCACAAGGGTTACAGAACCTTGTCCAAGCAACAAACTCACTGAAAATTTGAGTGGACCAAATAGATGCAGATAATTCCCTGAAGCCACAAGAAATATTAAAACAAAGTCAACTAAAAAAATTGAAGAAAATGTAAAATATCTTACAGTAACAATTGACCTTGAAAGAGATCAAAGAGGAAGAATTTAGGAATCAAGGGATTGTCTGAACACCATGCCCAAAAAAGAGCCTAGGTACCATAGTTCAAAGAATCTTAAAAGAAACTGTCTGGATCCCCTAGAACTAGATGTCAAAGTGAAAGTAGAAAGAATCCATCAGTCAGCTCCTTAAAGAAATCTCACACTAAAAACTCCTTGGAGGATCATAGCCAAAATCCAGAGCTTCCAGGTCAAAGAAGAAATACTGCAGTCAGCCAGAGAGAAAGAATTCACACACCAAAGATCACAGAAAATTTAGCAGCCACCACTGTAAAGTAGCAGAAAGCTTGGGATATGATATTCCAGAAGGCAAAAGATAATGGCCTTAGAGCCAGAAACAACTTACCCAGCAAAACTGAGTATAATGCTACAGGGGGGAATAATGGATTTGTAATGAAATAGAGGACTTTGGAGCATTCCCAATGAAAAGACCAGAGCTGTGGAGAAACTTTGAAGTACAAACACAGGAATGATGAACAGCAAAAAAAGGTAAGCATGTGAGCGTGAAAGCACAATGGTAAAGGACTAAACAAGGATAAACCGTTTACCTTCAGATTTGGGGAGATAATATTGTCCCTTCTGAGCCCTGAAATCAACATCAGAGTTCGTAGAGGTAGTTTAATTAGAATAAGACCTGGGCGTGGTTCATCTTGATATTCTGAGGAAAAGAATGGAAAGAGAGGGAAAGAGGAATACACTGCAGTGGTAGGCGAAGAAAGGTTAGGGAAAATTATTTCACATGATGAGAGTGCACAAGTAGAAATCTGTACAAATGAGTCAGGGGTAGATGAAGTGGCTGACATTTGAACTTCACTCTTACTTGAACTGGTCAAAAGAAAGAAGAATACAGACACACAGAAATACATTTTACTCCACAAGGGATATAGGAGGGAAGAAAAAGAGAGGAGGGTAGGTTAAGAGAGGGATTAGTCCGAAGCAAAATAAATTCTAAGGATGTACAAAAATAATTAAAACTTTTTTTTTGAGGTGACAAAGGGAATCTCAGGGAGTATCCATAGATTGGGGAATGGATGAACAAATTGAGGTATATGATTGTGGCAGAATACTATTTTGCTGAACTCTTCAGTGTAATAATCAAACAGGATTCCAGAGGACTAATGAGGAAGCATGCCGTCTACCTTCTGATAGTAAGGTCAAGGACCCAGAATGCAGAATGAGACACACTTTTTAGAACATAGTCAATGTGGAAATTTGTTTTGTGTGTTATGGGTTTGTTTTTCTTATGTTCTCATTGGGGTGGGAGTGGGGTGTTGAGGGGGAGGGAGAGAAAGAAGGCATCTTGACTGATGAGAACAAAATATATGTTAAAAAAAAATTTGGGAACTGCTCCATGCATTGACCAATTACAATTCCTGAGGATTCATATTACAGCCCACCTCCTGCCAGAGAAGTAATGGACTCAGAGCACAGATTGATACATATTATTTTTTTTTGGACATGGCCAATGAGAAATTTTGTTTTGTTTGACTATACATGCTTTTAGCAGATTCTTCATGGGGTGGGGATGAAAGAGCAAGTAGGAGAAGAGAAAGCTGATCTTTGTTTGAAAATAAAATGTAATTTAAAAAATTAAATATGCTTACCGTCTTTTGTTTTGGGTGAGTATATGTGTGTGTATGGAATTGTCTTCATGTATAATAATAAATATCCTGAAATATCAGACCATTTATTCATTGGTTGATATGTATCAAATGTATAATTTATTTAGATATGTCTTATTATATTTATATTATTTCTTACTGCATAGGCATATTCTTAGATTGGTGCTTTTAAAGTTTTTTCCTCTGATAGTAGATTGTTAAATCTACAAAACTAATTCCTAAATTAAAGAGCTTTATTTTATTTCATTATAAATTATTTCAAGAAGATAATGTTTTCATTAAGAAAGTATAAGCAACATGGAATATGGTTTCAGAATTAAGATAGAATTTATCTTTGACTCCTGAGATGTCTGTTTGTGGGCTGGATTGCTGCACTGCGGGGACATCTCAGAAGTTTGCATTGACTGTGTCTCCACACGTGGTTGTGCTGGAGACTGCCAAAGAAACAGAGGTCTCTGAAGACGTTTTATAAATTGTTATCTAATAGCAAGTTAATTTTTTTCTGCCAATCTAGGATCTTCACGCTGTATAGCAAGTCACTTCCACTTGATCTGGCCTGTCGAGTTTGGGACGTCTTTTGTAGAGATGGAGAAGAATTTTTATTTAGAACAGGATTAGGAATCCTTCGATTATATGAAGATATACTTCTGCAGATGGACTTTATTCATATAGCACAGTTTTTAACAAAACTGCCAGAGGACATCACATCAGAAAAGCTTTTCAGCTGTATAGCAGCTATTCAGATGCAGAATAGCACCAAAAAATGGACACAGGTAAATTCTTTCTTCTCAGCTCTAATAAAGATATTAAGTCAGTCCTTTGACGTCAAACCGGTAAGAGTTACAAATTTTTCAAATGTCAGTGCTGAAAAAGTTTCCAGTAATTTTTATGTATTTGAGAATAACTTAGTTTATGGTCTTCTGTAAATACAGTGGAATGAAATAAGCATAATTTTTACCCTTGCAATCTTAAAACTTTTTTTTTCTACAACATTTTATGATTATAAAAAATTGTAACACAACATTTCCATAGTTACTAGGGGGAATAACTCTTGTCATTTCTATGACATTTCATATAAAACATAAAAATACACACTCATAGTGTATTTTTAAAGAATACTTTGTTTATTCTATATACCATAGGGGCTGGAAAAAGAAGAGAACAAAAGATCCCTTCCACTTAAAAGAATATAATCAAGTTAGGGAGAGAAACTATGCACACAGAACATTAAATGGCAATAGATAACAGGGGAAGGGATGCAAAAATAAAAATATACTTTAATATTAATTGTCAAATATATAGGACTTTGAAAGATTTCTGATTTCATTTGTGTGTCTGTTCCTTCCAGTGCATATTATGGCCCTATTTCATGAGTTTCCATTCCTTCCACCTCCTGGAGACCAGCCTTCTGGTGATGAGGCTTTTCAAACTTACTACATCTTCCTTGCATGACCAGGATAGTTGGTTGGGCTTTGTGCTTGAGACCTTTTTGGTTTGATAAGACTTAAGAGATCTGTGTTCTGCTAATCATACAGATTTGAGAAGCCAGAACTACTTCCATGTCTACATGAGTCCTAAGAATACCACAGAATTTAAATCGGAAGTGGCCTTGGGCACACTGTCTCTCATCTCCAGGCATTTTCTCTGGCTCTCCCTTTTGCTTAGAAAGCTTTCCTTTCTCCTCTCTGCCTCCTGGCTTCCCTGGCTTCTTTCAAGTCCCAACTGAAATTCCACCTCCAGTGCTTTCCCTCTGTTGATTATTTCATATTTACCCTGTATATAGCTTGTTTGTATCTTTTTGTTTGCTTGTTGTATCTCTCATTAGATTGGAAGCTCCTTTAGGACAGGAACTGTCTTTTGTCCTTTTTAAAAAAATTCCCAGTGCTTGGCACAATGCCTGGAACATAATAGGCACTTAGTAAATACTTATTGACTGACTGACTCTTTGGATGTCTAGTCATTAGATGTCTAATGATTGGGTGTGGTCTTTTGGCTAAGTCCAGGTTTTACAGAACAAATCCTTTTATTAAGGGGATTTGTTCTGTGAAGTTTGGATTCAGTCAAAGAGCTGCACTTGAGGACCTAGAGGGCCTTGGGGCCACAGGTTCCCTACCCCTTCCTCTAATCCAACTAGTGTCCAAACCCCCTCTATACAATATTCTCAGCAATTGATCATTCAGTTTTTGCTTGTACATCTCATCTGCCTCTTGAGGCAGCCTATTCCATTTTTAGATCACTTTGATTGATAGGGAGTTTTTCTTTCAAATTTGCCTCTTTATAATTTCTGCCTATTATTTCTACTTCTGTTTTCTAGGGATAAATAGAATAGGCATATTACCTTTTCCATATGACTGCTCTTCAAATGCTTAGACAACTCTCCCTCCTCCCAATCTTAGCTAAATGTCCCCAATTCTGTCAGTAAATATTCATATGACATAAAATTGAGATCTTTCCCTGAACCATCTCTAGCTTAACAATATCCTTCCTAAGTTGTAGAACTAAAAATAATACTCAGAAATATTCTGACCAGAATAGACTGTGGCAGGACTATCACTTTCTTTCTCTGAATGATATTCTGCTTTTCATGTATCAAAAAAATTACATTTAATTTTTTTGACTGTCCATCACATTGCTGACTCATATTAAATTTGCAGTTCACTAAAATTGCCAGGTTTTTTTTCAGACATACTGCCTGTAAGCCATACCTTCTCCATCTTACAATTTTGAAGTTAATTTTTTGAGCCTGAGTAGCATACTGCATTTATCCGTCTTGAATTTATTTTATGTTTTATCAGGTTTGGCCCACTATTTTAGCCTGTCAAAATCTTTCCGAACCCTCATGCTGACGCCTTGTTAGCTCTCTTGCCCATCTTTGTGTCACTTGCAATTTAGTAAGCATGCCCTCTGTGACTTTTTAATAATGCAGATAGAAGTGCTAAAGTAGTAATAAAGAGAGGTGAAGAGGGCCCGAATGTGATTGGATGTGAAACAGCGTGGACGGGAGAAGTGTCGTGGAGGTTGGGTTGATGAGACTTGGCAACTGAGAGAGAAGCCAAGGAGACTGAGATTGTGAAAATAGGAGTTCAGTTAAACTGGGAGCTGATGCCCTTCTTGAGAGGGCACAGAGTGCTTAACTCCTCCCTCTCACTACCTCCCTATACAGTCATTTGCCAAGTCATGACATTTCTACCTCTGTAACATCTCTCACATATGCCCTCTTTGCTCCTTTGATGCTGCTCCTACCGCGTTATAGGTTGTCATCGCTACACACCGGGATTATTACAGTACCCTGCTTTTTGGTACCCCTGCTTCAAATCTCTTCCTACTCTACTACATCCTTCACTCTGCTGCAAATTGATTTTCTTAAAGCACAGGTTTGACTGTGTTACTCCCCAATTCATTCTACTCCGGTGGTTCCCTGTTACTTTCAAGTTCAAATATAAAATCTTTTCTTTGGCATTCAAAGCCCTCCATAATCTCCTAGCTCACACCTCATCAGTCTTCTTACCCTGTACATTCCTCTCAGCTCTACCTTTATGCTCAGCAATCCAGTGACAGTGGTCTCCTTTTTATTTATTGAACATAATACTCCGGCTCCAAACTTTCACTGGTTTGACTGGCTATTCCTCAGACTTTTCCTTATCATCTCCACCTTCTGTCTCCTGGCTTCCTTCAAGTTTCAGCTAAAGTACCACTTTCTGCAAAAAGCCTCTCCTCTTTCCCTTTAATGCTCGTACCTTTCTTCTGTTGATTATCTCCAGTTTATCTTGTCTACATCTTGTTTGTACATAATTGCTTGAATGTTGTCTCTCCTATCAAACTGTGAGCTCCTTGAGAGCAGATATTGTCTTTTACCTTCCTAGTATTCCTAGTGCTTGGTTAACACAGTGCCTGGCTCATAATTGGGTGCTTAATAAATGCTAATTGACTGACTACTACAGAGAGGGAAGAGAAGAAGGCTCAGAACACTGCTTTGGGGAGAGATTCACGATTAAGTGATGAGATATAGGTGATTATCTAGCAAAGAAGACTGAGGAACAGTCAGATAGGTAGGAGAAAAATGAAGAGAGAACAATGCTAACAAAGACCCTGGGGAAAGAAAAATATGTAGGAGAAGGGAATGGATAAGTGTGTCCAATGTTGCATATATGAGAATTGAGAAGAAGCCGTTTCGTTTTACAGTTGAGAAATTATTGGTAACCTCACAATTGAGTGTTAAGGTTGAAATCTAGATTTCAAGGGAGTGAGAAGTGAGCAGAGAGGAAATGGAGACAACAGGTGTAGTTGTGAAAGGAAGACAAATGTAGGACTGTAGTTTGAAGGAATGACAGGATTAAGTAAAAGTGTTGTTTTCCATTAAAAGTTGGGGAGAGCTTGACTTGAGGTTAGACAACAGAGGAAAAGCCAGTATATAGGGATAGATTGAAGATTATGGAGGGGGCAGTATCATTAAAATGAAATGAGTTACTGAGGGAAGGGGAGATGAGGTCCAGGGGACAAGTAGAAGGCATTCTGAAAAAAATGATGTTGATCTATCATCATCTGGTCATGCATTTAATCAGTTCCTGGCACATACTAGGTACTGAATAAATGCTGTCTTTTTGTGCTTAATGCTTCCTTTCTTTTCTTTCTTTCTTTTTTTTTTTTTTTGCTTTTTGGAGGGGGAAGGCAGGGCAATTGAGGTTAAATGACTTGCCCAAGGTCACATGACTAGCAAGTGTTAAGTATCTGAGGTCAGATTTGAACTCAGGTCCTCCTGACTCCAGGGCTGGTGCTCTCTTCACTGTGCCACTAGGCACCCCAACTGCTTCCTTTCTTAAGTGATTCTTTTCATATATTAGAATTTTTCTTGGAATTGAAATCTAGTTTAATTTGCAGATACATCCTTTTCATTTTTTTTGAAAATCAGAAGAAACATATGCTCTTCTCCAATTCTGTGATAGATCTTATATCTTCTTTTATCTCCCAGAAATTATTGATAGTGACTCAACAATTAATTGTATTTGCCTTTTTTTCTTTACTTGTAGATATAGTTCATTTGGACTGAATGACTTAACTTCTTCAACAGAGGCTAGGTGCCTCTTCTCTTACTGTCACTTTATTTTTGGGTATTATTATCCTTTTTTGCCATATTTATTTTTCCTTTTCCAGTCAAAAAAACCTTCTTGGTAGAGAAAAAAAGTTGGGGTAACTAGGTAGAGCAGTGGATAGAGCACCAGGCTTGGAATCAGGAAGACCACAGTTTAAATCCAACCTCAGCTGTGTGATCCTGGGCAAGTCCCTGTTTGCTTCAGTTTCCTCATCTGTCAAATGAGCTGGAGAAGGAAATGGCAAACCACTCCAGTATCTTAGCCAAGAAAACCCCAAATGGAGTCACAAAGAGTCAGAAACAACTGAAACAACTGAATAACAAAAGAGAAAAAACGTAGCAACAGTTGTCATTGTCTTGTTCACCCCTGTAGCAGCGCTGTCCCTTCCCTAAAGCTTCTTTCTCCAGTATGACTAAAAACAAAGCATTCTTTGGGCTGTCCTTAGCTTTCCTGACAGCCATGTCTCATGTTGAGCTTTAACAATCCTGACACTGTTCTTAGAGGAACATTTCATAAGTATAAAGTCATGATTTCTCCCTTCAGAAGGTAAAGAAACCACAGAAAAGTTCTGTTCTACATCTGATTGTCATAAACAGTTCATGAGGTAGAAATGAGAGGAACTTTGTGGAATTCATTTTCTGTTACCTGTCCTTGCTTGTACCTTTGTATATTTCTTTTAAACATCTACATTGGTTGATGAGTTTCCTTTTTGTCTATATTGTTTTCTGTGGAAAACTTCGGTATTTACTTTACATTAGAATTATTTCTGTTTGTGTCTTCAGAATTTCATTTTTGAGAAATTTCTGTCTGTCCTGTGCTTTCTTTGTTTCTTTTAATTAATTAATTTATTTTTAGTTTTCAACATTCATTCCCACAAGATTTTGAGTTACAATTTTTTCTCCCCATCTTTCCCCTACCCCCACCCCAAAATAGCAAGCTTACTGAATACCCCTTCTCCCAATCTGTTCTCTCTTATATCCTCCCCCATCACCCCCCTAACTTTCTAGTAGGGCAAGATGGATTTCTATACCCCAGTGCTTATGTATCGCTGCCTTTCTTTATAGAATGATAGTGCATGGGATTTTGTCTACCCTTCCTCTGATCCATTTGAAATCTACTCTCCTAAAACTGACGGTGTATGTTATATTAAACCATACTTCTGCCAACCTCTGTTATAAACACTAAGATATAGTAGTTAGTTGCTTCTTCCTACAAGATTCCCCTCATTTTCACTCCATGAACTGTTTGTGACAATCAGATCCAAATTTAGACCTTCTCCTTGGTTCCTCTATACTTCAGGGGAAGAAATTATTATCAAGCTAAGTGAAGAAATCATCAGGGACCCTGCTTTTGTCGTAGAGCTTAGGCAGATTGCTGAATATCCTAAGTCCCCTATCACGACTATATCACGGCCCTTCTGGATTAGGCTCTGATGACCATTAACTGCTTCTACCTTTATCTTTACCCAAATACTCTCCACCACACATTTCTCCCTCAGAATGACTGATGCTTTAAAATTTTTACGGTGTTTTTTTTTTTTATGTAGAAGTATTCTCATACAAAGTCTGTTACGAGTTATTATTTTCCCCATTTTGTCAAATGCAAGATTCTTGACTTAACTTCTTACCATTATCCAGCACTTTAGCAGAGGAAATGTGTAATGTGGACAGTGCAGACACCTTGTATATTACTATGAATTCAAATGTTTTACAGTTTCATCATCAGTCTATAGAAATGGAGTCTAGTGGCTTTAGAGGAGGAAGAAGTCATGTTTGTATAGCATACTAAAGTTTACCAAAGGTTTTTACTCAATAGTAATCCTCTGAGGTAGGTAATACTCTAGTATTACCTCCATTTTACACATGAGGAAACAGAGTAAGACAGGTTGTGATTTGAACCAGATTGGAACCCATGTCTCTAAGCCTAGTGCTTTTTCTTCTCTTCCACACTACTTCTCCAAATGGTGATTTAGTGGTATTCTAGCAGGTCATGACCCTAACATTAGAATCTAAAATTTGACCTAACAAAACAATGTAAGAGATGCCAATTGTGTGTGTGTATGTGTGTGTGTGTGTAGAAACAGTGTTGATAGTTCTTTAAAAAAAGCTGCTTTCTGTTTTTAAGTTAATAGTCAGTAGTCTGTTACTGTTGGAAATCAATTAATTTAATATGCATTCCCAGAAAGGAATTCCTGGAGAGAATGTTCGAGAGTTAATCTTTATTTCAAATCATTTTCAGGTGTTTGCATCTGTAATGAAGGATATTAAAGAAGGGGACAAGAACCATAGTCCAGCACTGAAAAGCTAATCTTCACAATTAAAAGACTAATTGAAATGTAGAAACCAATTTAATAAAATACTTTTTTTCTATGTGAAAAACATTAGAGAAAAATTTTGGAGAGATCCAGAAGAATCAAGAGATGGACAAATGTTGAATTTTCACTCAGTGGCAAAAGTAGATAAATGGATATCCTGTTGCCAGTATTATTTTTAAAAAGTATTGTGTGGGGAAAACAGTTTTCACAAAGAAAAGCTTTGAAAGTTGCTAGTTCATATTCCATAATTTGAGGTAAAGAATTTAATGCAATAAAATTTTTAAATAATCTTGGTTGGTACTTAAAAGTTTTTGAGGCATGATTATTTTCTTTTTAACAGTTACCAGAAAGGCACTTTTGGAGGTCAAAAGGGGGCATGTTAAATAGTCTGAACCCCAAACTACTTTCTGAACCAAACCCCTCAGTACAGATATTACCTCCATATTTAACCAGTTGAAAATATTATGGACCAAATAAATTTCTTTGTTGTCTATGTGCCTAAGACTATTAAACATTGGGTTAAACTTATTTGGGTCACTGATGTCATTCAGTTTCTTTCATCAGTTGGGGCAAATATGTGTAACTCAGGAACTGGAAATATTGGTGGTAGATTGTACTTCACTAGTTTCAGGTATTTCTTTTCTGTAGTATTTTATGTTCGTTATTGAAGAAAAATTATGTGGACATTCCTTAAGAGATTCTTAACAACAGAGGAATGTTAGCCTTTCCATTTTTAGTCTAAAAAATGATTTTATTCATGAAATCATAAAACACTATGAAAGTGGGGAAAAATAGTGGAAGAAAAGTTTTTCTTTGCACTTTAGCAGACAGAAGTTTTGGCTTTGGTAGTCAGTCCATAAATGTTAACGGGAGGTTTTACAGTGATTATTTAATCACTGTGAAGAAACTCCCCTAGTATGTAATGCTGACAGTTTTAAGAGGCATGGTGGTTGGCAAAGACTTGACATTCTTTGTACTTACAGTCCTTCCACTGTTGGAACAACTAAATTTTGTAAATATCGATTTGACATTTGAAACCTTAATTTATAAGCCAAGTCAGCGACTTGCAAAATGTACTCTAGATGATGAAAAAGCTTAATTTTTTAATCAATGGAAGTGAATGACAGCAGTAATGCAGTTCAGCAGTAACTTTTTCTGATGAGTCAGACTTTGCTGATATTTATTGTGTTGATTATGTTAATCCCTGGTAGACTTGAGATCAAATTTATCACTACATTTAATTTTGGAACTAAAATGAATCATTTGAATGTTAAGAACAGTATCTGCATAACATGCTCCTTATTTAAAGAATGCTTTTATGTTGCAGTCTGGTTTATAACTACCTTCAGGTACATTATTTATATTGTTAATACGTAGTCTTCAAGCTAACAGGTCTGGGATCCTTGTCCATGTGGTGACTGCCTCTTTAGGAACACAGAACCCGGGAGCGCCCATGTATTTCCATCCCCCTTTTATTCTAGCACTGTGACTTGGGAGGGCCTTGCAGTCGTTCCTCTGAGTAGTAGAGCTGCGGAGCTTACTTGGGGGAGGAAACTCTGTAAAATAATGTGGGGGGGGAGGGTTGTATGACAGTAAGAAGTCACTCCAGTGTCTGAAATGAATGACCATAGTCATTGCTTCCTGCCCAGTCACCTACTTGGTTGTGTTCGATGGCCCTAGAAAGTATTCAGTATAGAGAGTAGAGGAGCATTGAACCCTGGTGGTCACTATATTGAGAATACCACATGTCCAGTTAAATTTTATTTTTATGTATTCATTTCTTTAGTTGGAACCAAGTTATTTCTTCCAATTTTGTTTTATTGTACAGTTTCTTTGCCTTTCAAGTGTAAGCTTGTATATAAAAATGTAAATACAAGGGACATGTTAAAGACCACTACTAACAATTCCTATGTAAATAAACTTGTAAGCAGAGTAATTACTTGAAACGAGTCGTCATTACTTTTGGGTTATCTGCATTAATTAACTGAAGCTGGGAAATAATAACTGAACTATTTTTTTGCCCAATTGTTCTTGCTTAGCATTGCCCCAGGCCTTTGGTCCTGAAGGACTGGCAGTGTTGGCAGCTGCAGTAGCATACTGTATTTGCCCGTGAGCCATTTGTACACAGTTCATATGTCAATGTGTAAGATAGCTACTTTATTAAAATTTTCTTTTAAATGGAAAACATTTTACTATGTCATCACAATAATGTGAAGTTTAATATAGTATTATTTTGCTTATATACTTATGCAAAGTAACTTCTTAAAAAAAGTTGGTAGCATAATATTTTCTTACTCTTATTTTCTTTTGTGACTGGGCAGCATTCCTCTAGTTTACAGCTGGGTATTCTTACTCCAGATGTTGCTAGAAGGCATTGAGCTTTTGAATTCATAGCAACTCCCAATGAGAGCAAGTTGCAAATCTCTCAGATCCTCTCGGTTTATGTGCCCATGGTCAGATGCCTTTAAATGATTAGTTTGGTACTGAACTCTGAAGAGACAATCTAGCATTAGCAAGAAGGCACTGAAATTTCTAGTCTCTCAGATTAATTGAACAACTTTTCCAGTAGCTTTGAATTGGTGTTACTTTTCTGTAGTTCAGTTCACTTTCAATATAGCTGCACTAATATGTGTATTTCAAAACTGTGATCCTAAATAATTTTTAATTAACATTGTACTGCATTGTAATTTTTTTTGGTAGCAACAAATATAGCTATCTATTTCTTGTCTTGCTAAGGTTGCTATTAAAATTAATTTGCATTCCATAAGAGAACACATCAACTGATAAGAACAAATTGGGAGTAAAGCAGCCCTAAAGTCTGTGGTACCAGGAAATCAATCTGGAACTTTAAATTTGCTGGTTGATAATCTACCCTCTTGATAATGAAGTGGCTTAAATGACATATTTTAATATCAAGCCATTATCAGGGTTTAATAAAAAGCTGACATAGATTCCCAAATGTAGTAAAACCTTATTAAATTGGACTTCACTGAATTAGTGTTTGTGAAAATTTGAATAGAAATGATTTGCCTTTTACTTTTCCAGGAAAGGGAAAATTTAAACAAAACTTTAAAGAAATTGTTCAGCTACTTGGGATTAATGTATTTTGAGAATGCTTCATTCATTAACATGTAATTTAATTGCAAAGTGGTAGGGTCCACAAGTACTTAGGTAATCCTTCAATATGCTAATTATAAATATTTGTTTATTTGTTAAAAACAATGCTTCTTTCATACTACACTTTTTTAGGTTTCCTGCATGTCCTAGAAATAAGTAAAATTTCATTTCTTTGAAGATAACATTTCTATATTTTATTAATTCAGATTAGTCTTCCCGTAATTAACCTCACTTGCTGAGGTTTTTCCATATGCTGCAGGCTGAATTTATCTTATTGTGACCATTCTTAAGGAAATCATCTTTTGGCTGCATTGCAAAACTTTTTCATTTGTTGACATTAAGAAAAATGGAAACTTTCATGGTTTTATTAAGTGATTTTTGTACAATTACAATGTATTTGGAAATCAATTTTGTAATAAACATGTTATGATAAAATTCATACAGCCTTGATAGTAAATGTAAAAATAGAGACAAGAATTGATTACATACATACCTTTGTCTGTGTTCTCATTTTACAACTTATATTTAAAGCTTTGTTATAATGAGTATATCACCCTCTCTACAGTTTATAAAATTTTTCCATAGCTATTAAATTTGATTATTGAGCACTGAGAGACATGGTCAGATCTGTGCTTCAGGAAAATCATTACTGCAGCAGTATACATGAGAAAATGAGGGGTGAGAGACAAAGCAGTGAAGCCAATTAGAACAATTTTGCAATAGTCAGATAAGAATTAATCAGAGCCAGAAATAGGGAGTCCATCCTGTCAAAAGTAAGTAGGCAAGAATTACCACCCCCATTTAAAAAAATAAGGAAAATCAGTTTCAGAAAGGTGGTAAATGACAGCAAATCCTGAACTGTGACACAGGTCTCCTGACTCAGCATTCCTTTAATGCTCTAGTTTAGTCATCTTTGTTCTTCCTTTAAATATGAGGTTAAGGGAGTTTTGGGGAGGAAGAAGTGCACAAACAGGTAGGTGGGAGATTGGGGGATCAGGAAAGGTTTTCTTTGAGAAGCTGGTTATAGATGGAATAAAATAGCTGGAGAGATTTTTGTTGTTTATATATAGCACATTCATCAGTAAACCTTTAGATAGTATGTGGCCAATAACAATTATGATAACTTGAATTTTATGTATTAAGGCCACAGAGTGGGTACACAGAAGTGGACTGCAAAACAAATCATGGCAGGAGCATTCTCTGATACTTTGTCTCCTCTCCCTCTTCCCTGAATTCCTCTGCAGTTTGGCTGCTGACCTCAACTGCAAACCCTCCCCAAAGTTACCAGTGATTTCTTAAATGCCAGATACAAAGGCTTTTCTTCGATAGTCTTGTTGACTTCTTCTGAGCTTTTGACTCGGTTTACCACCCACTCCGAAGTACTCTCCTGATTCTCTTATCTGTCTGATCTTAGTCTCTGCTCATTCATCATCCATGAGTTTACTAATTTTGTCCTTAGGTTCTTTTTCTCTCTCACTCTACATATTCATTCATTTGCCAGATCTTGTCCTTTCTATTTCTACATCTCCTCCTCATCACCCTCCTTAAGACATTCATCACCTTTTTCCTGGACTATTGCAATAAGTTCTGTTTGGTCTCCCACAAGCATAATCATTGCTCACCTCAAACGCCTAGTGACTGGTTCAACTCTGCACTCTTCTCTGTTTTTGAATCTTTTGATTTCTTGTCCTGTTTCACCACATTTCTGGTCAAACCCCAGCCCTGAATTCTTCTACTATGTCTCCTCCTTTATTCCCCTCCTGTGCTGAATAGAGGAGGAAGTCTCTCCTGAGGATCAACAAACTTAGGAGGAAATATTTCTTCCTGTCCCATAAACTCCCGTACAAAACAATTTGTCTAAACCCCCCTCCCCCCATTCTTCTTCCAAACTTCCCTTTTACTCTTGAGGACACTACCACTCTTCTAGTCACCAAAGTTCTCAACCTCAGTGTTTCTCTCAGTTCTTCACTCCCAGTCCACATCACCAATCATTTGATAAATATCTCCCATTCTGTTTCCACATTTGTTGCACCTATCTCCTCTATCCATCCTTGTGGCTAGCTCCCCATTTCATGTTCTGATTAACTCTTACCTAACTATTGCAAAATTGTTCTAACAGACTTCATTGCTTTGTCTCTCATGCCTCATTTTCCCATGTATACCGCTGCAGTAATGATTTTTCTGAGGCACAAATCTGACTGTGTCTCTCAGTGCCCAAAAGTGCCACAGCTCCAAGAACTGCAGTGACCCTCTGTCTGCCTTTAGGATCAAATATAAACTCTGACATTTCAGGGTCTTAGAACCCTGCCCCATAAACTAACTTTCCAGTCTAATTCTGCCTCTCTGGATTCTGCGATCCAGTTACATTGCCCTTCTTGCAGTTCTGAACACGATGCTCCAGCTTGTGTCTCTTTCTGTGCCTTTACCTTGTTTGGTCCCTAAGTCTGCAATGTTTCTTGGGATTCTCCATTTCTTTTGAGGTGCAGCACAAGTAACATCTACCCAAAGCCTTTCATGATCCCTCTAAGCAAGGGCAGTGAACTCCCAAAGATACCTTAGATTCAGTTCGCACACATTCTGTACATACCGGTATGTTCACACCCTGCCTTCCCCTTTGGAATGTAGACTAGTGGAGGGCTTTTTTCCTTCTGTGTATTCCCCTCCTCAGCACAGTGCCTGGTGTGCAGTAGGTGCTTCATAAATGTCAGATTACTTACTAGTAGAGATGAGAGTCTACATAAGTAACTCATACATTAGAAAGTAATGAGGGTAAGAGGGCCGGGCGAAGTGCTGAAGGAGGCGAGCCATTGGGGGTGGAGATGGGGAGCCCGCAAAGGACCTCATGCCTCGGGAAATGCACTTTCCACGGGAAGGCATTCAGGAGTCCGACAGAGCCCCATCGTGACTTCCAAAGAGTGAGAGAGAAAGGAAGCCTAGTCTGGGCAGGGTCGCGGACCCCGCCGGTGGGACACAGCTAACACGTGGGTTTGTTTGCTCGGAAGATGGGGTGGGAGTGTGCTCAGTGGGAAGCGACAAAGGGGGGGGGAAAGATGTTTTCCAAGACTCCAAAATTAAGGGGGCAAACCGCGCTGCTTGCCAATCCCGGCTGCAGCTGCGCGGGCGAGGGCAGTTTGGACTCACGATTTCACGTGTAAAACAGGGTTTTGGAGCCCGACCCGGCCCCTCCTCTTCCCCTGAGCCCGTACTACAGAGACCTCGGGCGGCAGCTGGGCTGTCGGGGGGACACAGGGCCCAACCCCTTCATGTGCTAGATGAGGACACGGGGAGGTCGGGCTACGGGTTTGCAGCACTTGAATTCAGGACTCCCTACTCCAGGGCCTGAGTCTTCTAGAGACATCACGTAGTTCATAGAGAACGGATAAAAATGCCTTCCCCTGTATTTTCTGAATGAATTTCCCCTGCCTGAACGAATTCCCGGCGGCCAGTACGGTCTGGGACGGTACCCGAAAGCCTGAAATTCAATCAGATTGAAACCAAACCTGGGAGGAAGCAGCGGCTCACCTGATCCTGCAAAGGAGGGGAGAGGGAACGAACAGGAAGCCCCGCGAGACTGAGGGGGGGGGGGGACGGGGAGGAGATAACGAGGAGGGGGAGGGTACTTGAGAAAGAGAAGCCCGCGGTTTTCCCCGAGAGAGTCTCGTGAGGGAACCGAGCTTCGCGAGACTTGGCAGGGGGTTGGGCGAAAATTGGCGCGCGGGTTTGCAGGCTGCTTCGGAGCTCCGTCAGGGAAGTGCGGCGGCGCCTGTGCCTTCGTTCCCCCGTGTGCCCAGGTATGCCTGCCGAGCGCCTGCACCAGAGCGGCGGTGAGTGCTACCTCGGCCCTGGGGGAGGGGGAGCCGGGGGTCTGGGGAGAGGCGGCTGAGGGAGAAACCAAGCGGTCGGCGGAGCCCGTTGGGGGAGGGCCGGCCCGGAGCTGAGTTTCCCGCGAAAACGAAGCTTCCCTGTTGGTGATTGATGGGCTTGTGGTCCTGCCGGGGCGGGGGGCCGGGGCTGCCTCCCCGCCCTCGGCTGGGCTCGCCCCCGCCCCCCAGCCAAGGCTTTCTTAGCTTTTCCCGGACGCCCAGAGCGGTGGGGACCGGGCCGGGGCCGCTCGTCCGGGGCGCGGCGCGCAGCCGCTGCCCCTGGTAGCCTAGAGCCGTTTCTCCCCTCCCTTGAACGCAGGGCTTGCGGCGGCAGAGATGGATCAGCCACCAAACGACACCCCGGTGATCACCCCAGCCATGCTGGAAGAGGAGAAGCAGCTGGAAGCGGTCGGGATGGAGAGGGAGCGAAAAATGCTGGAGAAGGTACCGACCCAGAGCAGTGGTTCTGAGGGAAGGGAAAGGCGCACTTTAAAGCAGCCGAGTTGTTCCAACGTTGACAATTCACTTTAACGTTTATTTTTGAAAATTTTGAGTATCTTAGAGCTCTAGTGGCAGCATACTATTGATTTATTTCGAGATGTCAGGAGTGTAAATGCTGTGAACCATTGGACGTAATTTCCATTAAAAAAAAGCTCAGTTGGAAATTTTTTAAAAAAGCATTTAAAGTGTAACATCTGCTTTCTGTGCATTTTCTTTTAAAATTTGTTGGTTTTGTGGATTTTCCTAAAAAACAGCCATGATGATGCCTTTGGACATTAACCTTTTCTTACAATCACCTTCAAACAAATAGGTTTCAGCTAGTTGATCATGAGAACATAAAACCTGAAGATCAGAATCTTTGTTTTCTTCCTCCTGTTTATTACAGGCCTGAAAAAAGTTAAGCTATTACCATTTCCACCTATTTTGATTTCTCATGTCACAGTTTGGAATAAATTAAGATAAGAGAGAGAAGGTAGATGGCCCCTGAAATCCCGTCTGGCTCTAGATTCATATTCTGATCCTAAATAAGAAAATATTTACTTAAATGAAATTTCTTTGGCACTTGGTACTCCCTCCAGCAATACAGGTTATAATCCTTTTGTGCCTTTTTCTTGAAGTGCTGTGGCCAAAAAAATGATCCCATTCATATGTGAAGCTCTATCAACTCTTACTTACCAGAGATTTCATTCCACTAACATAGCTTTGAGACACAGAAATGGAACTTTAATTGACAGCAAATACAACTGCTAACTTTTAAAACTGTATTCTAGCTTTGAGTAGTGTCTGAAATGCCAACATGTGTTCTTTCCCTGGTGTGACTTTGAGGTGATGTGCAAACATTTCTTGGTTAATTAATTTACCTTTAGTGCTGATTAGGGAGGTAAACCAGTAGAAGAGGAGGGGCAGGTCAGTTAGGTAGCAAGAGTTACCAGTAGACAGTTTGTGTGCTTCTTTAGTGTTAATCTGTAGAAAACCCCCAGCTCATTACGTCTACTTGGAAAGTCTGAATATCTTGTATTCTGAACCATTGGATAGAGCAGCAAGATTGATGAAATCACAGATCCTTTGAAATGTGCAGAGATTTTCATGATATAACTATTTCCTATATCAATCTTATTTTCTACACATAAAATAGTTACTGAAGTTATCATTTTTCCCTTTAACTCTTTTTTTATTCCTCATCCTGAAAGAGGTTGCATTTAGGACTGACAGGACCCTAGTTGTATACTACATGATAATTACCTGTCTGGTAGTATGTGATGCAGTTGCTCATCCTGCTTCAACAATTTTAAAATACGGTGTATTGAAGTGGAAGGGAATAAATATTTATATAGGATCTATTATGTGCCTGGCTCTGTGCTAAGTGATTTTTACAATTTTTCTCTCAATTGATTCCCAGAACAACTCTGAGAGTTAAGTGCTGTTATTATTTCCCATTTTACTTTTGAGAAAACAGAGGTCAACAGATTAGGTGACTTGCCTAAGGTCACACTATAAATAACTGGGGCTGGTTTGACTACTTCATTTTCCCATTTTGATTCTTACTGACTTGCATTCTAAGTAGAAAATGCTTTGAAGTATATATCTATATATCTATATCTATATATCTATATATCTATATCTATATAGCTATATATCTATATATCTATACTCTGTTGAATATTGCACTTACTGAGGTAGTATTTTGTTAATTGTGGCACATTTAGAAAAATACTTGTAATCCTGGGGAAAATAGATGGCTTTCTGTAGATTGAACTCATTTTTCAAAACTGTTAAAGAAAATGTCTGATTTGTATTTGAGAGGAGAAGGAAGGAGGCTGGAGAAGGAAATTAACTTCTTTAGATTCTTTGGATATTCATGAATCATCTCCCTTTGAAAGAAAGCTATTGTTAATTGGGAAGAGTAGGTTGTCTCCTTGTACCCAGAACTTGCTCCTGTGTTTCCTCTGCTTTTTAGAATCCCTTGTTTTCTTTGAGAATGGGAAGTCTTTTCTGTCTTTCTCAACCCCTGCCCGTTCTGTTGTCCTCCCCCCCTCCCCCAATTACCTTGTATTTGTTTTTCATGTGTCATACACAGGTGACTCCTAGGGATAGAATGGAAGTTCTTTGAGAGGAGAGATTTTAATATTTGTCTTTTTATCCTTATCCATGTGGCATAATGCCTGGCACTTAATAGGCACTCAGTAAGTGCTTACATCGGTGCATCATAGTGTGTTAGAAAAATCTATACTTCTGGTGTCAGAGAACTTGGTTCAAATCCTGTTCTAACCTCCTTGGTTACTAGATTCCTTGTTTTTAAAGTGAGAAGTCAAGACAAATGGGCTCTGAGGTCCTGTGTGTCTCTAGATCTATGGTCCTCTTGAAAAGAACATGAATTAATTTAGACTATTAGAGAGGGAAATAATTTTCTAATGATAGGTATGTGATAAATATAAGGAAATAGAAAATTCTTCCACTCCTCTCTAAATTGGTAAATATTCATACTTTATACTCTTTCATCATGCTGTTTTGCTAGCCAACTAGCAATTAGTGCCTCTTTGTGATAGTAATTATAACTCAACATCAGAATGCTTTTTAAATTACAAAATTGTATTTTATAAATTATATAATTTATAGAGAGGAAGCATGATACAATAGCTGACTTGGGAGCCAGGGCAGCCTGGCTTCAAGTCTCACCTTGGCTACATACTGGTAGTATGACACTGGGATAGTCAATAAACTTACTATGCTCTAAGTAGCTCTCTTAGGGTCATAATAAGTTACAGGGAATGTGTTCATTTACATTGATAGAGGAAATTTCCTTACCCAAGAGTTCCCTATACTAAAGAAATAACAGTTCTAAACCTCTTACAGTTATTACTTTTTTAAAACAATTTTTATGGGAGATTTTTTGGGGGAGTGTCTGCATATTTTAATTTTTTTAAACTTAAAACCAAAGAAAATGAAAATTTCCACATATGTTGTAGAACATAAGGAGGGGCTTTATGTGAAACCATGAATCTCTATTATGTAGAGCTTGCCCTTCCTTGACGTATCTGATAAATTAAGTGTGCAACTGTCAAAACCATCTTCCTTGTCTGATTTTTTTCTGGTGGCTTTTCATTTTTTCCCCTTTGGAGTCCTATCCCTATCTTTCTCCTAGTTCCCATTGGGGGGGAAAAAAACCCCTCCATACATATGCGTGTAATCAGATGAAACAAATTTCCACATTGGCCATGTACAAAAATGTATGTCTCGTTCTACGTCTTTGAGTCCAAGTATATCTCAATTGTCAGCATGCTTGTGAATGGTCATTATTACATTGATCAGAATTTTAAGTCTTTCAGTGTTTTTATTTACCTTGTTGTATAAATTGTTCTGGTTCAACTTGCTTCAATTTGCATCAGTTTATGTAAGTTTTTGCAGGTTTCTCTGGAATCATCCCTTTCATCCTACAGTAATATTCCATTTCATTAATAAACCATAATTCTCCAGTTGATGAATACCCCCTTAGTTTCAACTTCTTTGGCACTGAAAAAAAAGAGCTACTACACTGTTGTCTGGGAGATTATTTTGCTTGACTATTTGTTAAAAAAGGTTTTGATTTTCATTGTGTATTTTATATAATTCTGTAGTTATTTTGAGTGATGTTTTTTGTCTTTTCCTGCTGGGTTTTGTTGATAATATACAGAAATACTAATAATGTATTTGGAGTAGTGAGGTTATGTTTCATAGACTAAGTTGGACATTTAGGAATGGGTTAATATTTAGATTGGAAATAGAAAGGGAAAGGGCATTCCTTATTAGGGAATGGGGGAGGGAATGTCATGAGCAAAGGCCTAGAAGTAAAGATGAGTATGTTGTACTATTTCATCAATCTGAATAGAGTTGAGGGTTCATTTAGGGATGTAATTGGGGGAGTTAAGGCTAGAAGGGCGGATTGGGCCTAAATTGAATCATAGTCAGTAGTTTTTTTTTTTTTCCTTAAAGCCTGACCACACTAGCTCAGTAATTTCTCTGTCTCAGATTTTGCTTTTTCTCTATATGTGCCTTGTGACTTCATCTAGATTATAAATAAACAGGGGACAGGATTTATGTGTTCTTTGTAAGTTTTTTGTGTTTTCACAAGTCTTACAGAAGTGTATATGCTGCAGTATGCATAACACCTACAGTCAGTAAATGGGCTAGTGGAGAGACTGTCAAGAACCTTGGTGAGTGGACTGTGACTCCACCTTTTTGCGCTTCAGTTTCCTCATCTACAAAAGGAAGGAGTTGGACTAAATGACTTCTTAGGTCTCTTTCAGTTCTGAATCCTTGATCTTGTCATCTTATCCCTTGTTTATAGTTTCTTATTAGTGTCAGAGGCAGAGTATTTCAGCATATAGGTCATGAAAAGTTAATGTTAACTGTTGTCACAGTACAAGAAAACATGAGGACAGACAAAAATTTACACCAAAGTATCTATATGTTTATTCATGTAGATTGCAACCTCTTGATACCTTCATAGTTGGTTTTCATGTGTTGCTAAACCTAAAAAAATATCTCTCCTGCTGACAGACCTTCTGGTGATAAGCCTTTTTGAACTTAATTAGGCTAGTCCTCAGATATCCTTTGAACCCTTACTTGAAACAATTCTTCCTTGGAGTTGTAGCTGTCAGAGTTTGTATTTTGCTATCATAATCCAGGAAAAGCCAAAGTTACCTACTGCTGAAAGACCAAGCTAGTTCAGTATTCATTTTATATTTTAGTTAAAAAACAACCCAGCATTTAATTATATTAATATAATTAAAAATTGTTTCTTAGTCTATAAAATATATTTCAGTTTTACCACACCTTCAATTTTTACCCAAAAACATATAAGAAATAACAAAACCATGTAACAAAATAACAAATTTTAAAAGTGAATTTAAATGCTGGGTTTTTTTGTTTTTTTGGTTTTTTTTGGAGAAATTTGAGTTTTAAAGAAGGTACTAGATTTTTTAACCCTAGTTCTAAGATTTATCTATGTAAGCTGCATTTATAAAGCTTTTTATTGCTTTGTTCATATTATATAAGCATTAAAACACAATATTACTGACTGAATTTTCATAAGGTATATACTGTAGAAAAAATTGTATTTGAGAAAGACATGGAATAATAAAAAATTTTCTTGTTAGGCTCGCATGTCTTGGGATAGAGATTCCAATGAAATTCGCTACAAGAGACTTCAGCATTTACTTGAAAAAAGCAATATATACTCCAAATTTTTGTTGACCAAAATGGAACAGCAACAGATGGAGGTGAGTAATTGAAAATAGTTATTGGTAGTTTTTAATCTAAAGATAAAAATTTTTTTTTAAATGTCTTTAGTACTTCAGAAGAATTTTCGGTAGTGTGAAATACCCATCAATACCCATCCCATACATATGAATGACATAGATTGCAGTGTCCCAAACACCTAGATCTTCATGAGTTGACTGACCACAATTTATCTGCTCATCAACTTTCTGGTCACTGAATTTAACCAGGCTAGTCTTCATAAGGGAAGCTAGATGCCACAGTGGATAGAGTACTGAACCTGGAGTCTAGAAGACCTTAATTCCTGAGTTTATATTTGGCCTCAGACCCTTAGTAGTTGTGTGACTGGCTATAGCACTTAACACATCATTTCCCTGATACATAAAACGAGCTGGATAAGGAAATGGCAAGCCATTCCGGTAACCTTTGGCAAGAAAACCCCAAGTGGAGTTTATGAAGAGTCACAAATGACTGAAAAATGACTGAACAAGTCTTTTATAAGACAGATACACTGCCATTGGTCCATACTTGAAGACTTTCTGACTCAGTTGCAACTGCCTGAGTATGTGTTCTCTTGGCAAAGCTTTTGAGAATCTGAGGTTACTTTTACATGTTGGAGGGAAAACTTGGTGAAGGAAATAGGTACATATCTGTGTAGTTTATTTTGGTATTTTTTTATATTCTAGATGTAAAGACATGCTTTACATCTACTTTCTCAGTCTCACTTTGTATTGATATAAGTTGTAGGCCAAAGGCATTATATTTACAAATACTAGGATATAATATACTCCCCAAAACTCACTGTAGTCTTAAAAAATTAAATTAAAAGTTTAAAAATTCTTCAAGAATTAAAAAAAAAAAAGGATTCAGGAACAGAAGTCTTGACCTTTTATCTAGAGCAAAGACCTGCACTTAACACTGATTAAATGGTCTTATGGTATGGTGGGCAGAATACTGCGTTGATGTGAAGTCAGAAAAGTTGTCTTTGTTTCTTGGCTCTACCTTTTTGACCTGGAGCAAGTTACTGGTTTCTTTTTGCAAAGTGAAAGGTTTGAACTACGTGATCTTTAAAATACCTACCTTTTAGGACTATGATTCTGTAAATCAAGAGGTCATTAAATATATATGCTTTAAGGACACTTAAGCTATCTCTTTTCAGGAACAGAAGAGGAAAGAGAAATTGGAGCGAAAAAAGGAAGCTTTAAAAGTTTCAAAGGTAATCTGTTAACTCGGATTTTTAAAAAGTATATTGTCTTGAAGTTTCTGATTCTATTGTTGACAGGAAAATAGCCTCAGTAAAATGTGTAATATTGCTTTCAAACTTCTTTTCTTCCTGTATTATTGTAACAGTATTTTCTGTTTTCTACATATTGCCCATATTTAATTTACATTTTTTGGGGGAATATATTTAAATAATCATAAAAATTTAGGACTAAATCCACTTAATGTAGTGTGAGAAAGTTAACTGTATTTCCCAAATGGAAAGCAACCTGCATTGGTTTTTCCTGAAATATTTGTCTCTAACAGGTCTTACTTGAGACCATTTCTCTTATGTTTCCAACCATAGCCCAGAGTCTAAAATTTTTGTTTAGCATTTTGTTATAACAGTCACCCAAATTTTCAGTTGTGTACTGAAGGCAAGTAACACTATATCAGAAAGAGTAGCAGTTTCTAGGATAGATCTCTGCGACCGCCCCTGAAATTTCAGATAAAGTCATTTCCTATTTTCAGTACACTGCATACAGCATATGAAAAACATACATGCATATGGTGCCTCTTGACTTGGATGAGACCACAAAAAAACTAAGGTATAAGTTTCTATTAGGTGGGGTGTTGAAATACATAAAAGCAAAAAGAATTTTAAAATCTTTTCTGTTACTGGAGGACTTGGTATCCCATAGTATAATTAACCCTAGGTTAAAGTCTAAGTGGTCTCTTTTTTAGGTAAACTTGTCCTGATGGTTTTTTCATTTTGAGATATCTTGCCTTCTCCTCCTCCCCTTTTCCAATACAACTATTTGGTTAAAAGTGAGTGTTTGGTTTAATTGCTGTTGACATGGGTTACCACTATCGCTGGTTAACTTTCACTAGTGTCTTGGAGTTTAGTCATCAATACGCATTCCGTACATTTCTCTCATAACCCATTTTTCATTTTCCAACCCTTTGTAACTTCAGTTTACAAATTTTACACATACACACACACACACGCACACACACACCCTGTCAAATTGTACCTGCCCATTTATCCCATAATATTTTTCCCCTTCTACCTTTTTTTATTGCCCATCAAAGTCTTTTGCTTTTATAAATCTTAAACTTTTTCTCTTTTTTCCCTTCTGTCTCTCTTTATTCTTTCCCTCCTTCCTTCCTCTCTCCTGTCTCACATTTTTTTTGCTTTCATACCTTATTTTTGGTGTGTTGCCCTTTATTCTCTTCTAAAAAATAACTCCTATTCCTCTTTAAATAATTCTTTTCCTTCCCCTCATCCCCCAAACCTAAATCTTTCCCCTTTTTGTCCTGTCTTTCCATGCCTTGACTTTTTTTTTGGGGTTCAAATTCCCCAGAGAACTTGTAAAGCACTCCTAGTTCCCTCAGTTCCATTATCCTAGAAAACCTTACTTCTAAGGGTGAGGATTTCAAAAGAGATTGTGAAGTCAGGGTTTCTCTACCTCTGTCTTATCTTTCCCTCTCTACCTCTCCTGGACTTCATAAAACATTCTTCAATAAGAATGAGCAACAAACATTTTAAAGTGGTACATGTGTTGATTCCTCTTCCCCCCTGCTCAAGAGAAATAGAGAAAGTACAAGGTGGTGGATAGCACCAAAAATCTATAAGAGAAGAATAGTTCTCTATGTAAATGCCTAAATTCCATGGACAAGAGACACTTGTCTTGAAGTACCTGGATTACTCACCAACAGGCAAAGAGGGTAACTGCTAAGAATATTTAAGCTTTGGTGTAATCTGTAATACTAAATATGATCTCTTTCTTCAGTCTTCTGACTAGTTGCCATAAGCCACAGGGATGATGGAATATTGGTTGTTGTTTTTTTAAGTTGGCTATTTCATGTAGCTAATGTTTTTAAAATTTGTAATTGGCTATGCTTCTTCCAGTTTCCAAGTAAATGAAGAAGTAAATTTATTTGTCATAAGATTAAGGATTTTGGGAATAAACTTAATGTTGTAAATATTTACTCTTTAGGGCAAAAAATCAGCTGATGCAAGTGAAGAAAAACCAGGTAAATTTTTCATCATAATTTTTGAAAGTTATATTTTCTTTTAGAGTTTGTCAAGATGATTATCTTATCTTTTGTTTATTTTTGTAGTTATGAAAAAGAAAAGAGGAAGAGAAGAAGAATATAATATTTCTGAAGTCATGTCAAAAGAGGTAAAAAAAAGCATAAAACATTATCTCCAAATCCAGGCATTTAGCATTATGTAAGTAGTTTTCACATCAAGCATTTAGCTAGTCAGGGTGTTCTTGTGTCTTTCTATTCCTATTTCTGCCCCTCTAACCTTTTGCTCATTCCTCTTCTTATCCAACTCTCCCATCCTGTTCAGCCCCACCCAAGTCTGTCTTCTCCATTGACTCAAGTACGCACTTCATACTTTACTTTGGAATTCTTATAACACTTAAAGTCGGTTCCCTAACGTTTACCACTTTTTTCAGTATGTACTAGGAGTTCAATTAAATGCTTGTTTTATTAATTTAACATGGTAGATGGAAAAAGTTTTATTGAAATAGTTTTTAATTTCACCTTTTCCTTTATTTTTAAGGAAATTTTGTCAGTGGCTAAAAAGAAGAAAGAAGACAGTTGGGTAAGTAATAAAATAATAGTAATAAAGCTCAGTTTGAATTCTGTATTTGTTTCCCCGATAACTAGCTAAATGTACCTAATCCTTCTTCTTCATTTGTTTTTGCCCTTCTCACATAACAGCTCAGTCTCTTCCCCTAATTCTTGTTATCTCTCACCTATCTCTTTATTTTTTCCTTCCCATTAACATCATGTGTTTTCTATGATCTCACAGCCTGCCTCCACTCTACCTTTTCAGACATGCATTATACATTATCCATTACTCTATTCAATACTACAGTGTAGTCAAGCTGGCTTTATTGGTATTTTCTTACACACCACATCTGTCCAATACATACCTGGAATGTACTTTCTTCTCACCTGTTTCTTGAATCCCTAGCTTCTTTAAAGGCTCAACTCAAATGCCAGCACCTCTTTGAGGACCTTACTGACACATCTTTACCCCAAGAGGTTTTTCCTATTCCTCTACTGAAGAAATTACCTTATATATATATTTTTTGGTATAAAAAGTGCTTATTGGTCAATTGGTCTTCATCTGTTCTTTTAGTACATTTGTATTCGTGTCTTGGTATATGAATTTAGGTTTAAGGTTATGTATGTGAGGTTAGTATGTGTTAGTAAATATGATAACTGGTACATTTTTATGGTATAGATCTATACATTTACATATATTGTGTGAGTAATTTTTATACTAAGATTTTAGGGTTCCTTGAACCCTTATTTCACAGAACTAACTTTGAATGTTTGACTCTTCCTGAAAAGGTATAATCTTATTTTTTCACTTTTTGTATATTTTGGATGCATTTGGATTCCCAGATTTCTAGCCATTTACTTCTCTTAGCCCTAAACCTTGCTGACTTAGAAGATTTTAAGTAAGCGTTAGAGGAAATTTCTGGATGTCAACCTTGTGGGAAATGGGTGGTCCTTTGTAACAAACTGTCAGTTAAAATTTTAAAGAAGGTTGAGCATTTAGACTATGAGAACATCGATATTTTATCTTACTTTGATATTTGTCTTAATGTGTGACATAATACTATGTCCATCATAGGTGTCTGATAGAATTTCCTCTACTCTTCAAATTGTATGCAAATGAAAATTCTTTCTAAAAGCTAGAATCTCTCATCTTTAGTTTTCTTTTTGGCAGAAGATAATGAATTATGACTGAGAAGGGTTTTTTGAGGAGTTTAGGAAATGGCCTTCCAGGAAAGGTATCCTTAAAAGCAAGATGGCTTTGTTGGTATTGGAATATGAGGAGTAAGGAATACTCTGACAAAGTTTTTAAGAGTCTATATACCTGGTTAGGAGTGGGAGGATGACTAAAAGAATACAGGATTAGAGAGTTTTGTAATCACATTTCAGAGAAGTTTGGGGGGCCAGGCAACTAGAGATTTGCCCAAAGGTTTAGTCTGTTTACCATACTATATTGTAGGATTGAATGTTTACAGATCTGGGGAAATTTATAAGGTTGACCAAATAATGTGGTAAATAAGACTGAAGTCAGTCTTGTGAATTGTGAGCTTGAATTTCTAATGATTTTTTTTTTCTCTTATAGGATGAAAGCTCTTCTATACAGCTTTCTGTAGAAGATCTTCAGAAAAGTAGTGATACAAATAGTGTGATTAAAGATAGATTGTCTCAAGTTGTTCGACATAATGCTAAATACTTTCTAGACCCAGTAAGGAAATGTAATGGCCAGGCAGTACCCTTTCAACAACCAAAGTACTTCACAGGAGGAATAATGCGGTGGTACCAAGTAGAAGGCATGGAATGGCTTAGGGTAGGGATTATTGCTTTAATAAAAATTTATTTAAAGGTTAATTTTTCATTGTTCACTATAAAGAAGCCTAATTTATCACCTAATTTTAACTGTTCTGTAAATTTATATTTCTGGCTAGGTGATTTTCAGGTATATCATATGACACTCCCTCACTCCCTCTTGACAGAGATTCTAGATTTCATAGGTTCTGAAAGGTACATTCGATTTAATTTAAAGCCTCATATGGTTTCAGTCTGGGTTTGTTTCTCTTAATTTATAAGGTTCATTCAAAAATCAATAGCCATGCTGGACAGTTTGTTGTAATAATCTTCTGGATCAGGTAGCAATCATGAAATTTTTATCTTAAAGATTATCTAGGCCATACTTTTCATTTTACAGATAGAGAAACAGGCTCAGAGAGATTCTGACTTACCCAGATCACAGTTCTTTAGAGACAGGACAAGAATTCAGGTTTCTTAACACCATCCTTGTTCCTCTCAGTTTTCCATCTAACTGTTTCACTGGGACTAATTCGTGATTAGGAACAGCTTCTTCAAGCACACTAATTCTGTAGTGAAAAGTGTATTGTATTTACAGTCAAGATGACGACCTGTGTTAAAAATCAAGCTCTCCACTAAACTGACCTTTAACTGACCTGTATGCCAAGCCGCATAATTTTTGGCCTTTAGTTTCCTTATCTACTAAGTGATAGGATCGCACTTGATAATGTTATAGCTCCAAAAATCTAAGACTTCTGACCTAGTTTCTGGGCTTTTAGATGTGGCCAGGTAGGAAGTCCCTTTTCCCAGTTCTTTAAAGTTCTGTTTGTAAGACAGTCTGTCTCACAAAAAAGTAAGTCCCATATATCCAAAAGCTGAAATCATGTGTAATCTAATAGTTTATCAGGATGGTTGGGATCAGTTGATCTTGAAGATGAACTTGGGCAACTGTGCTCATACCTTGTTTCCATCTTAATAGCTTATTTTAGCTACCACCCTTAACATTCCCTTACACCTTTCCCTTCAACTTCATGAATACACAGTCAGTTGCTTGAACGGACCTTTCAGAATATGTAGGCCCAGTTGTTGAATTTTACAGAAAAGAGAACTGAATCTCAGAGACGGTGTTGATTTGCCTAAGGTCAAAAGGTAGGTAGTGGCAGAACTGGGACTAGACTCCTTATCTCTTAATTACTAGTCCATTGCTCTTTCTACTATATGTTACTTCTTCCTATTGGTATTTCTTACCATTGTTTAAGCATTTCTTCAGTTTAAGATTTTTTTTTTTAATCTTTTAAAAATGTTTTTATTGATTTTTTTTGTAACACTGCGATTATAATCTTTTTTTTCCTCACTGACTATGTGGTATAGCAAATGCTGAGATTTCTTTTTTTTTTTCTTTTTTTTTTTTGATATGAGATTCTTTATTAAATTTTTTTGAGTTACATCTTTTCTCCCCGTCTTTCCCCC
>CM053582.1:515284054-515313721 GCA_028627135.1 Pseudochirops cupreus
GCTGACTTTAGTGGGAAGTATCTTTGTGTGCATTTTGGAGTTCCAGGATTGGTTTAGAGTCCTATTTTATAGGTATTTCGGGGTGGCTATGTGAGAGCTGTGATATGTTGCTGCTTCTACGCTGCCATCTTGGCTCCGCCCCCCCAGTTTAAGATTTTTAATATCTGTTTTTGGAGATTTAAAGCTTACAAAGTTTTCTAATCTTTTTTTTTCTAATTTGCATTTTGGAATCATGTAATGGATTTGTGACCTAGAAATTATCTGAACACTCAGAAAGTCAGGATTATTTAAACAACTCTTAGTATTGAGTTTATAGTCTTAGTGATATTTTCTTCAATTAATGCTACCATGAAATTCTCATGAAGAGCACATATTGCATGTTTCTGGATTAAATTACAACTTTTTTCTTTTTTTGTTTTATGCAGATGCTTTGGGAAAATGGTATTAATGGCATTTTAGCAGATGAAATGGGATTAGGAAAGACTGTTCAGTGCATTGCTACAATTGCATTGATGGTTGAGAGAGGAGTACCTGGACCCTTCCTTGTTTGTGGTCCTTTGTCTACACTTCCTAACTGGATGGCTGAATTCAAAAGATTTACACCACAGGTAAGAATTATTTTCTTGTACTTTGATGAATTATTCTCATTAATGTGCATTCTTTTTTTTTTTTGTGCACTCTTCTGCTACCAGTGTATATCATAGTTCTTCCAGAGCTGCTCCTCCAGATTTTTGTTGCATATTTTCATAAGTTTCCATTAGAGGATTTATTCAATATGTTCTAGGTCCGCTTCTGGCTCTTTCCAGTATTTTGAGGGTACCAGTGTATCACTACTTCATTCTCTCTGATCATCCTAACCCCTTTTCCATTGACACTTACATTTAATACTTTTTCAAAGTGTCAAATAATGTATTTGATACTTTTTAAAATTCAAATTTTAAAATGACATTTCAGGTACATAAGTTATCAGTGGCAATATGGCATGTAGCCATGTATTATTGCTATTGGGCATTTCAGACTGCATGTCCTTTAAGCACCTCAAACTCAACATGTCCAAAACAACTTTTTCTGCCCCAAACATCCCTTTTCTCAGTGACCCTGTTTCTTTCCCCACATCTGTGTAAATTTGTTATGTTTATCATAAATAATATCATCCTAGATTCCAATTATGTTGTATCACGGAGACCAACAAGAACGTCGAAAATTGGCACAAAAAATTCATAAACGTGAAGGGACATTGCAGATACATCCTGTGGTAATTACATCCTTTGAAATCGCGATGAGAGACAGAAATGCTCTACAGGTACACCAATCAGCTTTCTATAACACCAAATGTACTTTATTATAATCTGTGCAATATGCTATCCTGTGTATTTTATAAAACTGATTTTTAGTAGACTGTGGACTTAGAGTTTTTCTAGATATTATATGTTTCTCTCCCCACTTCCCAATTCATCTAAAACGCTTTCCCAGTTCCCTTTTTGACGATTGGCATGTATTTTTTTATTTTTAATATTTAAAAAAATTTTTAAATTTATTTATTTTTAGTTTTCAACATTCATTTCCATAAGAGTTTAAGTTACAGTTTTTTTCTCCCTGTGTTTCCTCTACCCCCATCCCAAAATAGCAAGCCTACTGAATACCCCTTCCCCCAATCTGTTCTCTATTATATCCTCCCTCTTCACCCCCTCCCCCCCCAATTTTCTAGTAGGACAAAGATGGGTTTCTATACTCCAGTATCTGTGTATCTTATTTCCCAGCTGCATTTAAAAAATCAATTTTTTAAACATTTGTTTTTAAAACTTTGAGTCCCAGATTCTTCTGCTTCCTCCTCACCCACCCCCACTGGGAAGATAAGCAGTTCCAATAGAGATTTTACTTGTGTAGTTACCCAAATCATTTCCATAGTAGTTATATTGTGAAAGACTTACTATATTTCCCTCCATCTTATACCACCCCCCACTTACTCTGTTTTCTCCTTTGACCCTATCCCTTTTCAAAAATGTTTGCTTCTAACTTACCTTTCCCCCAATCTGCCCTCCCTTCTATCCTCCCCTCTCTTATCCCCTAATCCCCTATTTTCCTGTAGGGTAAGATACCCAATTGAGTGTGTATGTTATTCTTTCCTTAGGCCAAATTCAATGAAAATCATGTTGTCCCATTCCCTTTCACCTTCCTGCTCTTCCCCTCCATTGTAACAGTTTTCTCTGGCTTCTTTTATATGAGATAATTCACCCTAATCTATTGCCCCCTTTCTTCTCCCAATAAATTCCTCCCTCACCTTAACTTTATTTTTTAGATATCATCCCTTCATATTCAACTCATCCTGTGCCTTCTGTCTATGTATACATGAACATTCAAATGTCCACACTCACATACGTATTTATATACACATACACCCTTCTATATATATATATGTGTGTGTGTGTGTATATATATGTATGTATATACATATATATTCCCTTCAGCTATCCTCATACTGAGAAAAGTCTTATGAGTTACAATTAATCATTTTTCCATGTAGGAATGTAAAAAGTTCAACTTTAATAAGTTCCTTATGATTTCTTTTTCCTGTTTACCTTTTCATGCTTCTCTTGCTTCTTGTATTTGAAAGTCAGATTTTCTGTTCAGCTCAGGCTATTTCATCAAGAATGCTTGAAAGTCCTCAATTTCATAGAATGACCATATGTTTTTCCTGTAGCATTATACTCAGTTTTGCTGTGTAGGTGATTCTTGGTTTTGACCTCCGGAATATCATATTCCAAGCCCTTCCATCCTTTAATGTAGAAGCTGCTAGTTCTTGTGTTATCCTGATTGTGTTTCCACAATGCTCAAATTGTTTCTTCCTGACTGCTTGCAGTATTTTCTTCTTGATCCTGGGAACTCTGAAATTTAGCTATAATATTCCCAGGAGTTTTCTTTTTGGGGTCTTTTTCAAGAGGTGATCGGTGAATTCTTTCGGTTTCTATTTTGCCCTCTGGTTCAAGAATATCTGGGCAATTTTGCTTGATAATTTCTTGCAAGATGGTATCTAGACTTTTTTTGATCATGGCTTTCAGGTAGACCGATAATTTTTAAATTGTCTTTCCCGGATCTATTTTCCAGGTCAGTGGTTTATTCAAGGAGATATTTCACATTGCCTTCTATTTTTTCATTTGTTTGGATCTGTATTATAGTGTCTTGATTTCTCATAAAGTCATTAGCTTCCAGTTGCTCCAGTCTAATTTTGAAGAAGTTCTTCTCTCCAGTGAGTTTTTGAAATTTCTTTCCCATCTGGCAAATTTGACTTTTTAAAGCATTCTTCTCATTGGCATTTTGAGCCTCTTTTGCCATTTGAGTTAATCTATTTTTTAAGGTGTTATTTTCTTCAGTTTATTTTTGGGTTTCCTTTAGCAGGCTGTTGACTCGCTTTTTATGATTTTCTTGCATCATTCTCATTTCTCTGACCAATTTATCCTCTTCTTCTCTTACTTCATTTTCAAAATCCTTCATGAACTCCTCCATGGCCTGTAACCAGTTCATATTTTTCTTGGAGGCTTTTGAGGCAGGAGTTCTGACTTCAGTGTCTTCCTCCCGCTCCATGCCTCGATCCTTTTTGTCCCTGAAAAAGGATTCTGTGGTCTGTTTGTTCTTCCTGTGCTTGCTCATGTTGCCAGCCAATTACTAGACTTTTTAGCTGTTTGCCACGGTAGGACTCTGCTTCCTGAATGGGGACAGCTATGTCCTAAATCGCTGGTGTTTTTGCAGCTGCTGGAGCTATTAGATGGGCGCCCTCTCTACAGCCCCTACACACTTTGGCTCACTGGTCACACATCCCAGGACCACCACCCAAGACTGCTATCCAAGTAGGTCAAAGCAAGAGTGATTACCCTCTGAATGGTTGCTTGGTCCCCCTACAATCTGCAGGCTCAGAGCTCTGAAGCAGCCATGCGGCGTACCTGCACCTCCTCCACTTCTTGCTTTGGGGGTAGCAGCCGGACCATGCTCCGCCTGTTTGAACAAAGTTTCACACTGACCTTTTCCTTTGTCTGTGGCATTTGTGGATTGAGAAGTCTGGAAACCGCTACAGCTGCTGGTAATTTACTCTCACGGAGGCTGCTCCAGCTGTGGCTAGGTGGGGCTGAAATCGCGGCTCAGGCAAGACTGCTCTCGGATCCCAGCACACTGAGATGGACCCTTCCTGCTGGCCTGCTAGGCTTCCTTCTGTGGGAGATTTGTTTTTCTCTGTCACTTTGTTGGTTCAGTAGCTCTAAAGTTTGTTTAAAGTCATTTTTTTACACGTATTAGAGGATGTGGAAGCTGGAGCCATGCGGAAGTCCAGTTTCAATTGGCAAGTGTTTGTAAAGAAAACTCACTTTTAGTCTCTCAAAATAGAACAGATTGAAAGTTAGCAATTGTTAGTCATGACTTTTTAGCATCATTTGTATTTTGATCTAAATAGCCATTGGTGTGATGCTAATATGTTTGAGGTCTGTTCTATGACATTTTTTATTTTATTGACTTTATCCAGTCCACTTAAATATAACTCAGCCTTTTCTTGAAGTTCATCCTATTCTGCTTCGTACAAATAGGGTGTTAAGGATAAGGCTACACATAAGCAAAAGTGTGGCAGGAGATTCTAGGGAGTTTTAGTGAATTGATTCATGGCCCCCTTTTCTGACATGTATATTTCTACTTCTGTAAATTATCACCCACAGTGATGAAGCTGCTATACTCTGGTGGTAAAAGGATACAAGAAAATAGGAAAAGCAAGTTACTTGCTCTCTTGAACAGTGTAATCTTTCTCTTTTCTTCTCACCTCCACTGCTTTTTTATTAGCTGGGTTTTTTTTTTAAGCTGTGCTCTTGTGATGTTTCTTATTCTTGGACTCTTGCTGGTGGCTCTTTCTTTAATTTCTAGTTTTACTGTCTGGAAATAGAATCTGAGAGAGATCTTGAATAGTGGTTTTATCCCAAGTATTATTAGAGAGGTAAAGAGAGGCCAGGTAGGGAATTATTAGCCATTATTCAGTCTTCAGGGAGCCATATTTTTAAGATTATTTGCAGAACTTTTATACAAGAGGTGATTGAGGTTCATAGGGATTGAGGAAACTTGCCTAAGCTTACCCTAGAAAGAGTAGAGGCAGGGTTTGGGTGAAAGTCCTTGAACTTCACATTCATTGATCTCCCCACAGTACCAAGCTGCCTTTATGTAGAAACATGAGACAGTGAAGTGCTGTGGGGCCTGGAATGACCCCAGGGAAAAGGCCAGTGAGGGCATAGAAGGATAGGTTGCATCCCAACCTCCCAACCCACTAATTCCATCTGTGTCACTATCTCCTCCAGCATGACCTCACATTGCTTTTTCCACGACTGTCCTTTACACAGCCATTCAGGGAGGCTGTAATCAGCCAACCCAGGCATTCACAGCAGCTCCACAGACAAATTTCAGTTTCTGAAGAGGTATCTCCTCTCCCTTTAGTGTCCCTTTTCTTGAATCACCATACCACAGCAGGGGCTCTAAACTAGTGGAATGGCCTTTTAGTACCTTCCACCCCCATAAACATACATGTTCTCTATTCATCATTTAGAAAATGGGAGTAACACAAGATGAGCCAGCCTTGATAAGTTGCTTTCTTTTCCCCCAAGGCCCAGCCCTCTTCTGAACCTTCCCAGTTTCTATGAAGGATGTTGTTCTTCTGGTCTCCTATGTTTTTAGCCTCTTTTTCCTTGATTTCTTAATCACTTGAAACTATACCCCTCACTACTCTGACAGAGCTGCCAAAAGAATTTTTGGTTGCACGATAAATTCCAGTGTTTACATATTGACTGTGGAAACAAATATTACTTAATATTTATTTTATTTTTAAAAAATTTTTATTTTCTGTGTAAGTTAGTAATAATTATATAAATCCAGTGCTTAGCATGGTGCCTGACACATAGTAAGTACTTCCCACATGCTTATAGATTGATTAGATACATGTATATTGGGGTACATGTCTAGTTTTTTTTTGCTGATGGGGGTACCTAGGTAAAACTTGGGGACCATGGTGAAATGGTTGGGAACTGGTAGGGTTCTAGTCCTCTTTATATACTCTGGACACGTGATTCTGGACTAGTTACTTAACCCTGAGTTCTTTAACCTTTTCTTTAAGAAAATAAGTTGCACATTAGCTTCTAGATCTATACTGCTATTGGGAAGTCCCTAAATACTTATTTAGTGTAGAAATGTGAATGTGTGTGTTTATTGACTAATTTCTAATATTTTAGGGATAGTGATGTCGTACTTAATATTTGCTTTATTCACTTGATGCTCTTGAAATAATTTTCTCTTCCTGTTTATTTTCTAGCATTGCTACTGGAAATACTTAATAGTAGATGAAGGACACAGGATTAAGAACATGAATTGTCGTCTGATCCGGGAATTAAAACGATTCAATGCTGACAACAAACTTCTGTTGACTGGTACACCCTTGCAGAACAATTTAGCAGAGCTTTGGTCATTACTAAATTTTTTGTTGCCAGATGTTTTTGATGACTTGAAAAGGTAGGCTGGAATAGTTGCTTTTTTTATGTGGTGTGTATTGACACACCACATTTTGACACAAATGTACTCTTAAATCAAGAAAAGATAGCTGTTAAAGTATTTAGGTATCTATAAAGATTTGACCAGGGCAAAAACGTGTTATTAGTATATTATTCCTCAGAATTTGAAATGTAAGAGCTTATGTCAGAAAAGACCTGAGTTCAGATGTAGCATTAGACATAGGTGTGTGATCTGGGGCACATGATCGCTTATATCTGTTCCCAGTTTCCTTGACTATAAAATGGAGATAATAATAGCACCTCCCTCACAAGGTTGTTGTGAGGATCAAATGGAGTAATATTTATAAAGCACTGTACCTGCCATGTAGAAGGTACTTCATAAATTCTTGTTTTCCTTCCCTCTTGTGGTCACTCAGAATATCAAAGGAAGAGAGCCTTATGCGTTATCTTTCTTTAGAATCACTGTGCATATTAAGAAGTTCATAAAAGGTCCAAGGTCAGAATTATTGGTTACAGATTATTAGAGGATCACAGGTTTAAAGCTGGAAGGGATCTTACAGAAAATACCAGGGTAAGTCATGTAGCAGATGTTTTGCAGTGCATAGACTGCCCTATCATCAAAAACCAAAAACTGGGTTGCAGCTGTCTGATTGAACAGCTGTCACCTATATAGGTCATAACATCTGTGTCATCAGCCAGCAGTCTAAGGAATAATAATTAATCATTATTGTTATAACAACAGTAATATTTACATTAGTGCTTTATGGTTTGAAAGTACTGTATATATATTTTTTTTCATTTCATCCTCACAATCCTCACGTCCTGTGAGGTAGGTGCTATTTCCCCACTTTAGAGCTTAGGAAACTTAGTTTGACACAAGTTAAATGACTTGGATCAGGATTAAACAGCAAGTATATATCTGAGGCCATTTTGGAATTCAGGTCTTTCTGACTTCTGTCTACAAAGTAGCACTTTAAAATCCATGATCTTTGTTTAGGACTGGTAATGGGTAAGTGGTAGTTTCTCTGTTTGAGAGAAGAAAAAACAAGCATTAAGAGGTTAAATGACTTACTTTTGGTCAAATGGCTATTTAGTGGCAGGACCAGTGTTAGAATTCTTCCCTTTTTACTCTTAAGCTCTTTACACAAGAAAATTGTATTTTGTTCTTTATTTATACCATGAAAATCCAAATGCACAATGTTTCAGGTAAGTTTGGTTGAATTCAGGGCGATAAGGCATAGATTAGGAGCATTTCAGCCAAGGGAAATTAATTCTAGTGCATAAAATATTAGAGAATAGCTATAAGGCTGCCTGTAGAGTATTATATATATTATGAAGCCTACATGATTTTGCTTTGGATAAATCCAGAGTAGAAAAGTATAATTAGATGATTTTGGAGTCTGTCCTTAAAATGTGTACATCCTAATGAATTTCAGAAAATATTCAGATGAAATTGTCTACATGATATGATTTATTAATAATATTTCTCCTGCTTAGTGATAGATACAACATTGATTATTTGTTTGAAAACCTGGGTGCTCAAAAATCTATGCTGGTAATCTATTAATAAATAATATTACATGTTTGGAAAGTATTATGGCTATTTCTGTAAATTAAATTATATTTTAAATAGTTTAGTATGTAAATACTAAAGTTAACAAAGAAAAAAAGAAGAAAGTTGAGGTTTTTTTGTTTTCTTAGAGGGATACCTATGTTATATTACTATATTTGCATTATTATAATTAATTAAATGTAAATTGTGTAAGGGCTAACTAAAATACGCTTTTGAGGACCTTTTTCTTCAGTGTTGAAACTAGGAACCTTTTTAGTAGATTATCTAGTTTTTTGCAAAAAATTCTATCACCCTGTGGTTATATTAATATTTATCTTATGACAAAGTAAAACAAAAAAATTAGTTAACAAAAATAAGTTACATAGAGAAACATTTTTTCAACTTGATATGTTAATTATTTATTTAATGGAGTAAGTCATTTAAACTAATTTTTTTTCCCTCTAGCTTTGAGTCCTGGTTTGACATAAATAGTCTTACAGAAATTGCTGAGGACATTGTTGCTAAAGAAAGGGAACAGAATGTTTTACATATGCTTCACCAGGTTTTCATTCTTTTCTTTGTTATATATACTTATTAAACTGTTATAGAATCATAGAGTTAGAGAACAGTGATTTATGAGGTCTGGTAGGGGCAAGGTGGGGAGGTGGATGTTGTGATTTCCCACGTGGGTGGCCTTTGAATTTGTCACAATGAGTGAAGTTGGGAAGCAAAGGCACTCAAGGAATAGGGAGTGATCTAAGATAATTCATAAAGGTGTGATGATACAATGTATATTTTAAGAGTTTGGGAGGAGGTGAATATTCATTGATTAGTTCATTTTGGCAGAATTGTGTGTGTGTGTGTGTGTGTGTGTAGATTGACATAAAGTTTGAAACAGGGTTGTGCTACATTTTAGAGATAATTCAATACCACATGGAAGAGTTTTAACTTTGGCAGCAGTGCAGCCCCCAAGATTTTCATACAGAGAATTAATATAACCAAGTGTAGACAAAGGAAAGATTGCTATACAGCAAGGCAAAAACATGAATTGAAGGATGGGAGATAGTATTATGTACATAATTACTAAATAAAAGTTAATTGTCATTAAGTGCTAATAATTGAGAAGTTGGGAATGGTCTGAGAAGACTAGAATACCAGGGATAAAGAAAAAGGGGGACTGCACTATAATCGAGTGGAATGGTTCATCTTATTTGCTTATTCCTTTATTTTTCTAGATTCTAACCCCTTTCTTACTGAGAAGACTAAAATCTGATGTTGCACTTGAGGTTCCTCCTAAACGAGAAGTGGTAGTTTATGCACCTCTTTCAAAGAAACAAGAAACCTTCTATACAGCAATTGTCAACCGTACAATTTCAAAAATGTTTGGATGCAGTAAGGTATTTGTTGCAGCGGAATTTATTTATATTTGTTGTTGTTCGCTTGTTTCAGTCGTATCTGACTCTGTGACCCCATTTGGGCTTTTCTTGGCAAAGATACTGGAGTTTGCCATTTCCTTCTTCAGCTCATTTTATAAATCGGGAAACCTGAGGTAAACAGGGTTAAATGATTTGCTCAGGGTCACACAGCTAGTAAGTGTCTGAGGTCAGATTTGACCTGAGGTCTTCTTGACTCCAGGCCTGGTGCTCCATCGATCGATTGTGTCACCTAGCTTATAGTAGTTGTGTATAATATCTAATATAGGGAGCTGTAGTTATAAGTAGCATCATGGGAGGTATATTTTAAATGAATTTGAAACTGGAGACAGAAAATTCCATGCTTGAAGCAAATGAATCTGTTGAAGCTCACGAACCTATCGTCTTAGAGTCAGAGGACCTCAGAGGTCATCTAACCCAACCACCTTCTACCACCAACGACCCACCTCCCTCAACACACTTAAAAAAAAACCAACAACAACAAAGAAATAGGTCCAGAGAAGTTCAGTGACTTACTTATTCAACTTAAGTAGTAAATGTCAGAGCCAGGATAGGAATCCAGGTCCCCTGACACTAGAGTTTTTTCTGCTACCTACCCCATTAATTTTATTCCTGTAGAGAGGATGTAATAAGGAGAGGTATAGAAGTTTTTTTAAATTTTCTCTTATTTTTTAATTGCTCTCTTTATCCTTTAGCAAACTGAGCATGTTGTATTTACCTCTCTGCTTCAAGAGAAGGCTTCCAAGCCATTGTTAATTATTCAAAGTACTCTTAAACTCTCCACCGCTTTCCCTCCAAAATAGCTATTCAGAAAGTTACTTAATGAAGTAATATGAAGCAAAATATGTTTTTCTGTAATGTTTTTGTATATTATCTAACTTGATCCTCATCATGTCTAGAAATTTAGGGTAGGTGTAATCATTGTTTTGTAATTCCAGAAACAGGTTTAGAGAAATTAATTACATGTCAGGGACTATATAGCTAGTTAATGACAGCATAGGCTAAGGACTCCTGACTGGTAATTTCATGTTTCATAGTACAGTTCTTTAATCCCATAGCAAAAAAAAAATAGCATTGGAAAGAGTCTATTAATAATAGTGCCAGTTTATCTTTAAAGTGGGATACTAGAAGCACCTACCTCATAGGGTGGCAGAAATGAGGTAATTAACGTAGACAAAATGTTTTGCAAATCTTAAAAGCTTTATAGGAATTTGAGTTATTTCTATCCCTTAGTCATGAGATTTATTTGTGCAAGTGCCTATTAGCCAAGTTATTTAAAGTCAAATTGAACAGAAATTCATCTAGCTACCATTCCCTATTGCTCCTTTCTACATTAGTTATTTCTTTATTCTTGAATGTGATCAGCACATTTAATAGGATTAGATATATTTACTCAAGGACGCTCAGCCATTAGAATTTGCCCATAAATCTTTTATGATTTAGTGCCATGTAGTCAGTGGGCACTTGTTAAATGTTAAATAATGCTGAAAGACAAAAAACATAGTGCAGAGGTGTCCTTTTCGAAGAGGCCTGTGATTTGCAAAGTTTATATATTTTTTGGGGAAAGTAGAAATATTTTCTCATGCAAATATTTCTTGATATCTTATAGAAAGAAACTATTGAGCTAAGTCCCACAGGAAGACCAAAGCGCCGAAGCAGAAAATTGATTAATTATAGTACATTTGATGATGTTAATGTGCCTGATGAGTTAGAAAAATTGATCAGTCAGATGCAACCAGAAATGGAATCAGAAAGGTATGTATTTAAATAAGTATCTTTATACCAAAGAGTACCTTTAACATCTTCTGTGTATTCATGTCTTTGTACTTTTCCTAGACCTGTGGTAGAAATGAGTATTCCTATAGAATCAGAAGTTAACCTAAAGCTACAAAACATTATGATGCTTCTTCGCAAATGTTGTAACCATCCATACCTCATTGAGTACCCTCTAGATCCTGTCACACAAGAATTTCAGGTAAGTGGTTGGTTAATAGCATTTGCTATTTTACTTCTCTAGCTTCTTGATTTTGATGTTACTTATTTTAACTTTTGTGATTTCATTGATAAGGGGAACTTCCACTAATATAGATATGTGTCTTAATCTTAAATGCTTGAGTGCTGCTAAGAACTTCATGAGTAACTTTCCCAGGGTCTCCTGGCAAATTTATTTCAGATGCAGGACTTAATGCTTAGTCTTTCTAACTGAGACTGGCCAGCCCTTTATCCACTAGGCTGTATAAGCTACGACATGAACTGTCATCCTCTATCCCTTAAGCTGATATTTTTAGGAGAATTTATAATGCTGCCTGTCTTGTTGAGGAGGGACAATCCTCAGAGGAATCAGAGTGAAATTCAGTATATTTATGAGGACTTTAAATGCTGAATTTCAGTATATTATATGTGTTGCTGCATCAATAATCCTAATTCTGAACTTGAAAGTTATTCTTTTAGAAAGAATTCATTATTTTCCCATACTGTATCAGCAGTTTGTACAGGGCTAAATTAAAACCAGCCTTTCTGGTACCAACTACAATTAGTGTTCAAGTTGATAAAAAGGTACAAACGGTTTTTTTGTTGTTCAGTTTAGCCAGCTTATCTATTACTTTTTTACTTTTTAATTTATTTATCTGGTTGCCAATGCACAGGAAATAATGTGCTGGTTATTGAAGAGCCCAAAATTTGATTTAGTCCTTTTCCACTAAATTTAGGTGGCCCGTGACAGCAATATACCTCCCAAAAGGTACATTTAAGTTTGTTCTGGGAATTTGCCATCTTGATATAAAAATTTAACAGTAAGAAGTTCAGAACTCTCCTTGAGCCACATTTATGTGGTATTTAAAAATTTGTGAAGTGCTTTATATACATTCTTATTCTAGTCTTACTGAAACCCTATGAGTTAGGAAATAGGCTTAGAAAGATTGAGTCCTACCTTGTCCTAACTTAAGCAAATCTGTTTCTAGATTACTTCCCACTCTCTGTCCTAAATCCTACCCATGCAGATAGGCCTTTCTACTCTGGCATAATGCTGTTTGCATTGGTTTCATTATATCACTATTATTTCTTAATATAGCTCTCCCTATTTGCTAACCAGCAAGTCTTCTTTTATAAAAAATATTAAAAGAGAAAGGGGAAAAAGCACAGAATTAACCAAGACATCAGCTGTCACTCCTACTATGAGACACGCTTGACCGGCTCTCACTTCAAATAAATTTGAGAGGTTTATTTATACAATTCTTATTCAAGGCTGATCTATTTTACATTGGCATCATTGTGGGCATTGTTTGCCTGTTTCTTTATTATGCATATTGATATTATATATAGGATTCACACTGTCTAGGGGAAGTAGATTACTCTTTTTTCAGTATGATTTGTCATGGTGTTGGTGCTTTTTACTGAAGAAAAAACAATTGAAAATGTGTTGCTTATTTTGTTACTAATGTTTTACTTTTTTCTTTTTAACCTCTCTGTAAGATTAATGAAGAATTAGTGACGAGTTCAGGGAAATTCTTAATTCTGGATCGGATGCTTCCAGAGCTCAAAAACAGGGGTCATAAGGTAATAAGTTTAATTGGGAAGTGATTTTATTCAGTGATTGTTTTTCCCAGCAATCAAACACTCAGTAATATGTACTTTTCAGGTGCTGCTTTTTTCACAAATGACAATGATGTTGGACATTTTGATGGATTACTGCCATCTTAGAAATTACAGCTTTAGCCGGTTGGATGGATCCATGTCTTATGTAGAAAGAGAAGAAAATGTAAGGGCATGTTTATGTGATTTTTCGAAAATGTTCTTTCCACCAGTACCTTACTGTATTGTTTAGATGCATGAATTCTTGAACCAGGCCTCTTCCCTTCCCTCCCCACATCTAGATAAGTGACTGGAGAAATAGAAATTACATGAAGAAGAAAAAAAAAAGTCCCAGTGGCAGGTTTTAGTTCCAATGAAAGGAATTCTATCTTAGTAATTAAACTATTATTTCCTTTCCCCTACCTATATATAACATTCTAAAATAGAAATATTATTCATTTTAAGAAAAGGTGATGTTCTATTGTAACACTTTTTAATGGAACTGATGGCTCCCTACACTGTTGTTTACCTGATAGTATTTTTTTTAGAAACATTAAATAACCTTAAGGTTCATCTTTTATCTCATATTTTCTTAAACAGAAAACTATACAGATAGGACATACCAGATAGGAGTGTGTGCTAAAGAGCCACAGTTCTTGGCTTGAACCTTGGAGAATGAATAGGTTTTAGATGGCAAGAAGTAGGAATGACCTTGTAGTCAGAGGGCACACACTCCTATCTGGTATGTCCTACCAGATGCAAAATTAAGTCTGTATAGTGTTGTTCGGGTCTCAAGTTAGAGAAACTAATGACCAGTTTGGCTTCATTGAGGATGAATTTTACAGCTATAGTAACTCATGAAGGTATAGACAGATTGTAATTTGCAATAGTTTGGGGGATGACCCACATTGACAATTTTGGGTCTTTGAAATGCTGAAGTAAACTGTAGTCTTAGTTTAGTCGGCTTATCCAAGATAGTTAAGATTCTGCTATATGTATCAGTTTCAGTTTTGGGGTTTGTTTTTTACTAAATTCCTTTTTTTCTTTTAGATGCATAAATTCAATACAGACCCTGAAGTATTCCTCTTTTTAGTTAGTACTCGAGCTGGTGGTCTAGGTATTAATTTGACTGCAGCGGACACGGTTATCATTTATGATAGTGATTGGGTAAGTTGAGTGGTACTGAGATTGGATTTTTCTATCATTAGTTCTTGCTGGAAAGAAACTTGTGCAGACCTTTTAAGAAAATAGATTTTTATTGATAACTTTAGTTTTACATCTTAGATTTCCCAATTTATATCTATACATTAATATCCCAATATATACTTTCCCCAACCCTTGCAGAGAAACATCCTTTATAATGAATTTTTTTAAAGTTAAGTAAAACTAGCCAACATGTTTTAAAAAAATGTGGTATTACCATTTTGTAGTATTCTGTACTCCAGGTTTCTCACCTCTGTAAAGGAGGAAGGAAGATTAGGACTTTGTTTTTAATGATTAATTTCCTAAATTGTCATATAAAATAAATATCCATTTAAGAACTGCAAATCATTTCATATATATACTGCCATTTTTTCTTTAAACTTGTAGAACTTGGAGTAAATTAGTCTTTTATTTTGGATAATGTAATATTTTCAGAGCTTTTCACTCTAAAGGAAAAGCTGCAAATCAAATACTGTAGTCTAAAATTTGTTATACCTTTTTTATTCTACTAGGATTTTGTACATTAATTCTGTTAGAAGTTTAAGCTAATGCTGTTTGAATATCTTTTCTTTCAAGAATCCTCAATCTGATCTTCAGGCTCAAGATAGATGTCACAGAATTGGTCAGACAAAACCAGTAGTTGTGTATCGTCTTGTGACAGCAAATACTGTTGACCAGAAAATTGTAGAGAGAGCAGCTGCCAAGAGAAGGCTGGAAAAACTCATCATCCACAAAAGTAATTGACAATTTTGTAACAAAGTTTTTGTGTTGTTAATATTTTCCCCAGCAAGTTGCTGGGCAGTGGGTGTGCTTTGCTGTGTTTTGTTTTTTTTTTTAAGGTCTTTTCATTTTCTCCTAACTGGATTTAGAGGGCAGAGCTGAGGTAGGGAGACATGAAGTGATTGGAATGATAGTGTCTAAATTGTGAGAATTCTAAGTTTTTCAAGTACGTATTTGCATGTAGGTAAATACATTTTATAAAAACTTTATTTTAAATCTAAATATAAAATAAGAAAAGGGAAAAAATATTGCCACATGTACAGCATGTAAAAGAGGATTCAAAATATAGAGTAATAGATTTCCTTTTCAAGAAAGCCTATATAATAAATACTTCATACTGTATTCAGAGCTGTCCGTCCATCTTTTCTTTGCTTTTTGTAAATTCTCTTTTGTATTTTGCTGTGTGCTTTTTCTTTTGTTCTTTTTATCTCCTTCTCTATCCCCCATTCCTCCCAAGAAGGCTAAAATTAATTTTGGATATATTTACACACATATGCGCAGATATACACATGCATACAAACATATACTTATACTTATATATCTAGATATCTATAATCCTCTATAGACATACATACATGCATCTATGTAAGACTATACTATACTTGTTTATCCTGTTTTTCTGAGGGTGGATAACATCTTCCTTCATAAGTTCAAGTCTTTCCATGTTTTCCCAAGTCTACTAACTCAACATTTCCTATACCACAGCAATATTCCAACCTTATACTGTCTAAGTATTTTAAATAGCCTAAAACAATATTAATATGACTGACCATATAGTCTACTTTCTCTCCTCTTTTGATGAAATCATTTTATTTTCAACTTTGTCTGAGATCATAATTATTAACCCTGCTTTTTTCCAGTAATAAATTCTACGCCTGATCTTTATAAGACTTTTACAGCTTTTCAAATACACATGCTATTCCTTCTATCCCATTCCTGTTCATCTAGACACCCTTCTATACCCCACCTCCCCATCCTATTCCCTCATTCTCTTATTTCTTTATACATTTAGAAGACTTATTCCCTTCTAAATGTATGTATTGTTCTCTCTTTAACTCAGATCTGATGTGAGTAGGTAGAATTCCCTCTCTTATCCTCTCTACCCTCTTTATCCTTTCTTTCTGAATTTAGAAGACTTTTAGACAGTTCTAGATATATATGTATTGTTCCCCCATTAACCCATTCTTTATGAGAGTAGCGTTCCAGAACTACCAGCCTTCCTCCCCCATGTAGTTCCTCTACTTCAGTTCTTCCTTTCACACCTCATTTGTATAATTACTCTTTTTACCGTTTCCTAAAAAATTTTGCTTTTTAGAATCAGATCATACTCAGGTCTACCCCAGTCTTTCTTTCAAACTACCCAGTTACTAATAATATTAGACATAACGTTTTACGTTTCCTCATATAAAAAATAATCTGTCCTTTTTCAGTCCCTTTTAATTAGTCTGGGTAAATACACGTTACAAATTCTGTGCTGAATAAAGCTGTTAACAGAAATAGGATGGTCTTGAGCGGTGGAGTCAAAGTCAGATAGAAATGAGGGCACTATATTGTTTGTAAGGATCCTTTGGGCCATATGTTGTCTTTGGAAATCCACATATTAAGTACATTATGTCTGTTCTTTTGTATTTTTGGCTATTTTGTTAAATATTTCCTGATTATATTGTAATCTGATTTGAATTGTTCTAGGGATTGTTTTAGGTGGTGTATTTGACAAATCTGGTCTAGAGGATGAGAGTCAGGGTTTGAGGAAACAAATGGATTGTATGTGTAGTTTGAAGTAACATTGAGACATTTAAGTTGTTATAATAATGCACAGTTGCATATGTGATACTGATGTGTGTGGGAATCATGGGAGAATTCCTTACAGCTACATCAGAAAAATGCATAATTATTTTATAATTCCTTTCACTGAAAGTTCATAACGCTGAAATTCAATTTTTATCTTTGATCACATCTCTAAGCAAAATTTATAATATGTATATAACTACTGCATTATGGTTTCATAAAACATTAGCAAATAAGTATTTGCATGAATATTGACATTTTGTTCCATTGCTATTCAGGTAATTTTGCCATTCTATACCTATTCATTGGTATATAGCCTGGCCAACTTGTATCTTAAGCTGTTTGTAAGACAGTTGTTTATAGTGGCATTTTTTTGTAAATAGTGATACATAAATTGTTGTTAAAGAAATTAAATCTTTTTAGTGGTTTTTTTTTTAACTCTTGGACATTCTGTAAATTTAGGCAACATTCTTCGTTTCTATTTCCAGTATTTTAATTTAACTTGGAAAAATTGTAGTGGCAGCATATTTTTTATATTTCCTTCTAAATGTTTTTAGATCATTTCAAAGGTGGCAAATCTGGATTAAGTCAGTCTAAGACCTTCTTGGATCCTCAGGAATTGATGGAATTACTGAAATCCAGAGACTATGAAAGGTAAGATTTTTTTTTAACTTTGATTTTAAAAACTTTTAAAATTTTTTTGTATCAAATTATGAACTATATTTTTCTCTGTAGGGAAGTAAAAGGATCAAGAGAGAAAGTTATCAGTGATAAAGATTTAGAATTGTTACTGGATCGGAGTGACCTAATTGGTAAGTTTTTTCATTTTTGAGTGAATTTTTACTGGCAAAAATAGTTCTCTTAAGTGTGAAAGGTGGTTTGGAAACAGTAGCTCAGCGGTTTTCAACCTGTGGGTTATGTTCAGTTTGTAACGATGAAAACACATCCTGCATATCAGATATTTACATTATGATTCATAACAGTAGAAAAATTATAGTTATGAAGTAGCAATGAAAATAATTTTATGGTTGGGGGTCACCACAACATGAGGAACTGTATTAAAGGGTCGTGACATTAGGAAGGTTGAGAACCACTGCAGTAGCTGCTGTTTCTTCTGCTGCACCCTTGAATAACTGATGAAATTTTAAATCTGGAAGGGACTTTAGAAATCTTCTAGCTCATTTCCCTCGTTTGTCATGACACTGAGGCCATTGAGATTTAAGTGATTATCCAAAAAGTTCTGTTTAGTTAAGCAACTGACTGACCTAGGACTTGTGATCTTCAGTGTAATGTAACATGGAAATGTAAACAGGTTACTTCTCACCTTTGCAGTTGACTTTTGATCAGTATACACTGAGTAGCTAATCTTTTTCAACTCTGTAAATTGCTTTTATTATAATAGGGGTTGTGGTTTACTTTCTGATAAGCCTAAACCTTGAAAGGAAATTCTGTGCATATGTAGCGGGTTTAGCATAGCCATTGAACAGAATACATTGTGCCCATACAGTTTGGCCGTCTCTCTTAGAGATGGGATCTAATTCGGTCCATTAATTATAAACAAATAATGAGCTAACATGGTGAGTATAAATTCTCTACTTTTTCCCTTATTTAGCACTCATCTACACACTTTATCAGTTTTACTCTAACTTAGGAATAATTGGAAGTGAAAGCAAGCTAATGCTCCCAAAGGGAATGATGCTGTGCTTTTTCATCCTCTGCTGACCATTTGTTAGGTTAGCAGTAATGTTGCAGCCTAAACATCAAGTGGCATTATAACATAATCCTGTCTTCTTATTCACACCAATCAGTCATTTTTAAAAACACTTATGTGCTAAATACCAACCATGGTATATTTCTACTTTCAAAGAGTTTTAGAATGCAAATTGATCTAGTGGGGGTAAAGACTTTATTTTAGAGGAAATTTTCTGAGTCACTTGTACAAGTATGTATCTGCTTGAGATTAGAGATGTACAGGAAAGGAAATGTTAACTTGTCTAATCAGAATTAATCAAAATACAGATATTTTAGAAGGCAGCCTGTCTTCTTAAAGCTGTCTAATTGGAATTATTGAACAGGAATGTTTTTTTTTTTTAATGCCACTCCTATATACTGAACTTTGGCTAGTTCTCAGATAATAGTCTACCACCTGTTCCATACTCAAAGCCTTGCCAGTTTAGTTTTGGCTGACTTCAAGAATGCCGGGCAATACCTTAATGAGGTATCATAGCAGGACTTTGGTGGCCTTTCAGAACAACTACTAAACTGATGAGATAGATATGAAAGTACCAAATTAAACCAACAAAAGAGGGAAGAATTGTTAGCAGTTAACATTTTCAAGTAAGTGAAAAATATCAAGGCATCAGATAATGAAAATGTACTCTCCTCATTAACTTCTGCTACAGTAGAGTCATTGAGTCAATAAACATTTATTAAGGGCCTGGTGTATGTCAGGGACTGTGCTGTGTGCTGGTAGTACAAAGAAAGGCCAAGGACAGTCCCTGTCCTCGTTCACAATTTAGTGAGGAAGATAACATGCAAACAGCTGTGTATAAAGAAGATATAGACAAGGATAAATTGGGGATCATCTCAGAGGGAAAGCTCTAAGATTAATGAGGACTGAGAAAGATTTCTTGCAGAAGATGGAATTTTAGCTTAGACAGAAGGAGTCTAGAGAAGTGAGGAAACATTGGAGTTGAAGTCAGTATGGATTCAGATTCTCATTCTAGTACTTAGCGTCTGTGTAACCTAGTGCCCTAGATTTGAAGTCAGAAGACACTTGGGTTCACATTTCATCTCTGATATTTCCTAGTTGTGTGACCATAGTCAGTTCCTCTTTCTCTCTTTGGGTTTCAGTTTCTTTGTAAGATGGAGTGAATAGTTTTATTTACCTGAGGTATTATCTGCCTTAGAGTGCCATGAGTTGTAAGTGTTGGGGAAGGTCATAAATGAATTTGAAAAGATTATTTTTTTGGTATAGGGAAGTGAGATCTATAAAGATAACTGAATTATGATACTAAGCCTAAGGCTTGTATATATTTTGTCTCCCATAATAAGTACTTGATAAATGATAAATAACATCATAGAGTTATTAACTAAGAAAGTGGTTTCTAACTTTTTTTTAATCATGGACCCCTAAAGGAAAAAAAAGCATGCACTTACTGTGTTTTTACATACATAGGTTTTTGGTTATATGCTTGTAATACGATGCATCAATTCAAAAGTCTGGTTCTATGATCAGTTTATTTCAGTACTTGGTTTTAATGGCTGCCATAACTGAAAAAGATAGCTCAGAAATTTAGATACAAATGTTTTGTCTACCAATCATGTTAAGATTTTTGTTAATGTGAGCAGTATATTTCCATTTTTCCATAGAGGAGGTGGTGGGTGGAAAAGAGATAATCTCTTGAAGTCAGGTCTTATTCCAGGGAGGAGAAAAGAGAGTGCCAAAAGGACATTTGGCAAAATGAGCAGGCTCTGGATTTTCATGGTGTTGAATGAATGGCTTTCATTTGCTTCTAGGCTTGATAGGTTGAGAGTAAGGGAGAATGATGTCAGAGAGTAGGGATCTTGGAAAAGTAGGTTTGTTAACTCTAAAAATTTTTTGCTTTGTGCTATTCAAGATCCAAGCCTACTTTACTGGTAGTAGTATCCACTGTCTTTTAATTTTTATTTTACCTCTTGCAAGATGCTTCTGTGCTTGCTTTTCTCAGACTCTTTGCCTGGAACTCTTGTTCTGGGGTTTGGGGAAAAGAAAAAGCCCCACTGCTTTAGGGGAAGGCAGGGGAGGGAGAATAGGGACTAGAATTAGTGTAGTAACTAAATGCTTTTGTTGCTTTTATCTGTTCTGGGAAAGGAGAAAATGAAAAGAATGATCCATGTGAGTCTAGATAATGTTTACATTGCTTGCGAACACACATGATTCCTGTAGTATTCCCAACTTGGAAATACTGTGGAAGATTAAGTTAAGTAAGTTTGTCAACCCCATAAGAAGTTTTATTATAGAATATTAGCAGTTTTCAGTAGAATACAAATCCTTTCAAAAGTGTGATAATTATACTATGAATATCCTCTGATTTAGAAAATAACTTTTTTTTAAATTAATTTTTATATTTCTTTCATAGATCAAATGAATGCTTCTGTGCCAGTCAAAGAGAAGGTGGGAATTTTCAAGGTTTTAGAAAATTCTGAAGATTCAGATGCTGATTGTATGTTCTGAATTGGGATGTAAAGAATGGCCTCAAAACAGGTCCTTATTCACATAAAGTGATTTACCTGTTGGTTTTGAAATCCAGTTGATATATCCATTTTTAGTTTTCAGTTATATATAACAAGGTGCAATCCCATATTTAATAGATGGTAGCTTTCTGAACAAAAGAAAAAAACATGTTAGATTCAGGTTTTCATGTAACTTTTGAGTTCTAGTAGAGTTCTTGATAAAGGCCATTGTATACCTAAACACTGTCAGATTTATACAGTCTTCCTGTGGAAGTTTTTGCATGTCTTTCTGCATCTCCCTTTTACCTCCCCCAGGAATATAGCTTACAGATAATTTTGCTTCAGTTGTGGACTTGGGGATAGGATGGGAAAAAGGGGGAGATTGGGAATATGGTTTGTTTTATTTTGTAAGAAAAATGGTGTAATTTTAGTGTCCATTGCTACAAGATGTTTTGCCAAATAAATGTTCATTCTTGTAAGAAGACTGAGTCAAGTTCTTTTCTCAAAGAGAGTAGGTTCTGTGAAGTGTAATTCATTGTCATGGTGATTATGCATTAGCTAATATAATGCACTTAATTTCTTGGATAAGGAAGAGAATAAATGCACTGATGTTGACCAATTTGGAAGATGAGAACATTTTTATTCACATTTTTTGTTTTTATGTAGCCTTCATTTCCGGATGTCCGCTCCACCGGAAGTAGCAAACACATATAGCCCACAGCACTCTTGAATTCAACCTGAGTCAAATGGAAATATAATTGGGAAATATTTAAACAAGAAAAGTTTTATATTTTAAAACTTAAGTCTATATATGTGGCCTTCAGTATTCATAATAACATTTATAATTTAGTGACTCCTATTTCTATTTGAATTTGATGCCACAGTTTTACACTCTCTTCATGTGTCCTTCATATCTTCCCCACAACAATCATCAGGGGCCTCCCCCCCCAATACATGAGCGGCAGTATGTTTTTTGATCTCTTCGGGAACAAGTTTGGCTTGGTCATCATAATTATGTGACATTTGGTTTAGGGTGTTTCTGTTTTCATTGTCATTATGAATAGTTTTCTTGCTTTTGCTTAATTTACTCTGCACCATGTTGTCATAAATGTGTTGAGGCTCCTTTGAACTCTTCATAAAGAATTAACCATTACAATAAATGACTTATATTCAGTGGAGAACAGGATCTAATAGAAGGGATGAAGCTTTGGGAGAATAGTGTACAATTAAGAATAAACAGGCAGTTAAGAGGTACAATGGATAGAGGGCCGACCTGGGAGTCAGGGGGACCTGAGTTCAAATCTGGCCTCAGACATTTGATGTTTAATAGCTGTATGACTGGTCAAGTCACTTAATCCTGATTGCCTCACCAAAAAAAGTCCTGAAGCCTTAATTCACAGGTGCTCATATTCATTAATAGTTCATTGATATTCATCTTGGATTGGAAATTTTATAATATTTATAGATTTTGAAATGAAAAATCTTATGTCTATTTATGATTAAGAGCATAATGTACCTTTAGAATAATAACAACTCATTTATATAGTGCTAATTATGTGTCAGGCACAACAGTGCCTGCTCTCAAGGAGCTTACAATCAAATGAAAACAATCCATCAAAGTAAACTTTTAAAAGGGCTGGAATGCGGTAAGGTACCTGATGATGAAGGTATGATAATGATGAAATGGATTCCAAAGAGTGCAGTTTCCTGCTACATGTTTTTACACAAGTTTTTAATTTTCCTTGTTGAAACATACTGTACTTGCTATCATTTTGTGGTTTCAACCAAATACTTATCCAAATTTTATGCAGGAAAATGGACTTTGAGTAATAATGGGTATTTCTTGCAGTAATTTAGAAATATCAGTCATAATACGAAGAATTAAATCTTAATCCCAGTTTTTATACACTGGAAGATTAAACCACAGATTTTTTGAGCATTTTTGTATAAGACGTATACTTAATCTGTTCACTGGTTTTAGAAGAACATTATGGAGAAGTAGCAAAAGTAAAACTATCTATAACATAGATTTAAAAAATGATTTGTAAAGTATAAGATTATTTTGTTAACTTTGTTGCTAGATTTTCAAAAAGCTTTTTTGCATCCAGTCAATAATAACACAATAGCAGTCCAAACTCTAGCAGTTAATGGGCAAACTTAACATTTTTCATAATATGTACAAATCTACATGGGGAAATACTAAAAAATTTAGACTTGGGTATCTTTCATTTTCTAACTTTTTATTAAGAAATGAAACAATTTAATTTGTCAGAAAGCAGTGCTTGCATATTGGCAGTTACATGTGACTTCTAGTGAAATGACAACTAATCTGTTGTTCAACATAAATGATTCTTACTGAAGACTGTGCGCAAAGTTTGGGTTTCTAAGAGTAATTACTGCAAATGGATATGTGGCCCCCTATCTCTCCCCCATCTTGCTACTCAGTAAAATTTGAGTAACAGCCTACTCCCCTCCACATACTCTTATCATCTATATCTATACATGTCCTCCAAGATTCTGCCCTGGATTTTTTCTTTCTCTTTTTCGTTTGGTTATTTCATCAACTCCCTGTGGATTGATATCTCTATGCAGATGGTTCCTAAATTCAAGTCCAGTGCTGATCTTTCTCCCCCAAACTCTTCCCATCTCCCTAACTGCCCCATTACTCTCAAGGAAACCATTTAACCAGTGCCTAGTTTAACAACCTAGATGTCATCTTCAGTTGCGTTTAACTCCTATATCCAACCTGTTACTGAGTCCTTTTAATTGTCTGCATAGCTCTCATGGCCCCTTTCTTTCCTCTGATGTTGCTGCTACTTTAGTACAATTGCTCATTACCTCATTCCTGGTCTAATATAGTTGCTTTCTGGTTGGTCTACTTGCCTCAAGGGGAAGGATGGGAATAAGCATTTTTTAGAGTGCTTATTAGTGCTTTACAAATACTTCATTTAATCCTCACAACAGCCCTACAGGTTGGTGCTATAATCCGTATTTTACAGTTGAAACAGGCAAATAGAGGTTAAGTGACTCGCCCAGGGTTACAAATAATGTATCTGAGGTCAGATTTGGATTCAGATCTTCCCTGTCTCCAAGCCTATCCATTGTTGCCACTCCACTTAGCTGTCAGAGTTATCTTTCCAAAGTACGGATCTGACCATGTTGCTTCCTCCCCCTCTCCAACCCGATGCCCAACTTCAGTAGCTTCCTGTCACTTTCAAGATCAAATATAAAATCCTCTTTTACTTTTAAAACCCTTCATAACCTCTTCCTAGCCCCCATTCCACTCTGCCAGTCTTAGCTCTTAATTCTCTACCATATAATCTAATCTAGTGACACTTGCCTTTCTCATTCTTGAATAAGATACTATCACAAAACTGGGTATTTTCACTGGCTTATCCCCATGCCTAGAATTCTCTCCCTCTTCCCTCACATCAAGTCTCAATATCTCACCCTTCATAAGAAGTCCTTCTTGGTCCCCCTTAATACTAGTTTTGTTTTCCCTAACCTAATAATATTGGGGGTAGTGGTTGGATAGATATAATCCTAGCTAGAACCCCATATCTAAGGAGAGCAGTGGCCAGCCTTAAAGCCCCAATCTGCTTCCCTCCTAGTAGGTATCTCCTTTGGAGAAGGTAGGCAGAAGAGATACTTAGGCACATCTAATGAGCCACATTTAGACAAACCAGTGTGGACACAAACTGAGTAACATTTCACAGATCTTCAGGTCACTCCTTACTCAACCAGTTGCTGTCTCCAATTGTCCTGATGTATATCTTGCCACTGAACCTAGATAACTCCATTGGAGAATGGCTGGTGAGACTTCTCACAGCCTTTTCACTTAAATGCAGTTCACTTACAAGTCATGGCATCTCCTTCCTGATGTCATGGTCCTCTTTGAGAATAAAGGAAGAAGAAAAACAACAACCTGGCTCACTTTTTCTCCCCACATATTGCCCTCGTACTTGGGCCTTCAACACATGTCAGGGTTCTCTTTCAGGTACCCTAACTTGCCTGCAGGGGAGCCGGTTACTCACCTTTTTTAAGTAGGTGCTAGCGCATTTTAGAACAGAAGAGAAACGGCTCTGAGGGGCAAACAGAGAAGGTTTATTCAGGTCTCTCCAATGAGATGCCTCACAGCCAGATCTTAAAGCAGACCACTTAAGGCAGACCAATGGATGCCCCCAAGGCTTAAGCCTTATATATACCCAAGATCCACATACCACATGTAACAGAACCTAGCTGAACAGAATTGTGAGAGGGGAAGTGCAATCACAAGGGTATGAAGACCCCAGGGTGTGGAGACACTAATCAGGAACATCAGGTAATCCCACATAAGAGAATCTTGAGCAATGCAGTATCCCCTGGCCAGGGATGGCGCAAATATGCTCTGACCTCTACGTGACCCAACTAATTCCAGGGCCTCAGACACTTCCCTGTGCTTCAACACAACCGCTTGCAATTTGCACATATTTCCTAATCTTCACAAACACACATAATGAGTTTTCCTCAAACATCCTAAACATTATTCCAGAGAAAGCCTTTTAACTATAGGTGTCCCAGAGGGTTCTGTCAGGGCTGCTTCTCCATCTATACTACATCAGCTCCCATAGGTTTAATTACCATCTCTGCTGATGAGTCTCAAATCTACCTATTATACCCCAATCTCTGATGACCTCCAATCTCTCATCTCCCATTGCCTTTCAAATGTCTTGAACTCAACAAGTTCAAAATTGAACTCGTTACATTTCCCCCTAAACCCTCCTCCTCCTCCTAACTTCCCTATTAGTGTAGAGGGCAACACCATTTTCCTAGGCTCCCTACCTAGGTGCCATCCTGGACTATTCACTATCTCTCACCTGCCATATCCAATCTGTTGCCAAGGCCCATTGCAACATCTCTTGAATAGCCCCCTTTCTCTCAGACACTGTCACCACTCTAGTTAGTGCATACCCTCACTACTTCATGCCTGGACTAATGCAGTAACCTGCTAGTGGATCTGCCTGCCTCAAATCTCTCCCTGCTGCATCTTCCATTCAGCTGTCAGTCATTTCCAAAAGGGCAGGTCTGATTATGCCACTTCCCTCACTCAGTGAATTCCGGTGACTCCCTATACCCTCTGGGATCAAATGCAAAATCCTCTGCCATTCAAGGCCCTTTATAACCTGATCTCCTCCTTGCTTTCCTGTTTCCTTACACTTCATTCCTCTCTTATACAAACAGCTTTTCCTAACCCCTTTAAATTCTGGTGCCTTCCTTTTGATTATTTTCTGTGTGTAGCTTATTTGTACATGCTTCTTGTCTCCCCTACTAGACTGTAAGCTCGAGTGCAGGGGTTGTCTTTTGCCTTTTTTTTTACCCCCAGCACTATCCCCTCCCTCTCTTCTTTCCTTCCTTCCTTCCTTCTTTCCTTCCTGCCTCCCTCCCTTCCTTCCTTCCTTTCTTCCTTCCTCCTTCCCACCCTCCTTTCATCCCTCCTTCCCTCTTTCAGGAACCCATTGAAGAAATTCTTAACCTGGAACTTTTGTTATTACATTCTTTAAATTGAGAACTGCAAGTATATAACTGGCAACTGCTTTTCTCTCATTTTATTCATTTCAATTTTTTTGTTAAATTCATGTAAAAACAATTTTAAACATTTATTTTTTAAAATGTTAAGTTCCAGATTGTCTTCCTCCCTCTCTTTTTTGAGAAGGCTAGCAAACACACACACACACACACACACACACACACGTGCAATCATGCAAAATGTCTTTCCATATTAGCCAAGTTACAGAAGAAAACACAGTCAAAAGGAAAAAAAAAGATTTTATATGTATTCAGACTCCCTCTGTTCTTTCTCTGGAGGTGGAAGGTATTTTCATCATGAGTCCTTTGGAATTGTCTTGGATCATTTTATTGCTGAGAATAGCTCAGTTATTCCCAGTTGGTTATCATACAATATTGCTGTTACTGTGTACAATGTTCTGGTTCTGCTCAACTTTCTTTGCATCAGTTCACATATGTTTTTCTGAAAACATCTTGCTCATAATTTTTTATATCAGAATAGTGTTGCTCCACAGTCACATACCACAACTTGTTCAGCCATTCCCTAATTTATGAGCATTCCCTCAATTTCCAATTCTTTGCCACCCCAAAAAGAGCTGCTATAATTATTTTTGTATGTATAGGTTTTTTTTCTTTTTCTCTGATCTCTTCGGGGTACAAACCTAGAGTATGCACAGTTTTATTACCTTTTGTGCATAGTTGCCAATTGCTCTCCAGAAAGGTTAGATCAGTTCACAAGAGTTCACCATTACCAACAGTGCATTAGTGTCCCAATTTTCCTATATCCTCTCTAACATTTACTATTTTCCTTTTCTGTCATATTAGTCATTCTGATGGATGTGAGGTAGTTTTGATTTCCTCTTCTGGAAACTGCTTGTTCATATCTTTTGACCATTTATTGTTTAGGGAATGACTCATATTCTTAGATATTTCACTCAGTTCTCTATATATTTGAGAAATGAGGCCTTTCTCAGAGAAGTTTCCTATAAATTTCACCTTCCCAAGTTTCCTGCTTTCCTTGGTTATACTCTTGTGTGTGTGTGTGTGTGTGTGCGTGTGTGTATGTACATGCAAAAACCTTTTAATGTAGTGTAATAAAATCACCCACTTTATATCTTGTAATGTTCTCTCTTATTTGGTCACCAGTTCTTCCCTTAACCATAAATCTAACAAGTAAAGTACTCCATGCTCCCTTAATTTGTTTTTGAGATCACCCTTTACATCTAAATCATGTGCCCATTTTGACTTTGTCTTGATATATGGTATGAGATGTTATTCTATACCTGCTTTCTGCCACACTGCTTTCCTACTTTCTCCAGTTATTTAGATCTGACTTTATTTGTGTGAAAAGTGTTTGGTAATTGTGTTCACATAGTTCCTGGGGAGTAGACTCCCAAGTATTTTATATCATCAGGAGTTATTTTAAAAGCAGTTCTTTCTAGCTCCTCCTGTTGGACTTTGTTGGTAATGTATAGAAATGCTGATGATCTATGTTCGTTTATCTTATATCCTGCAACTTTGCTGAAGTTGTTAATTAGTTCAACTAATTTTTTCATTAATTCTTTAGAATTCTCTAAGTATATCATCACATCATCAGCAAAGAATGATAGTTCTGTTTTCTCATTGTCTATTTGAATTCTTTTAGTTTTTTTCTTCTCTTATTGCTATAACTAGCATTTCAAGTACAATATTGAATAATAGTAACATCCTTGCTTTACACCTGATTGATGTGATTTACTGATTTTACTTGAGAAAGTTTCTAGTTTATTTCCATTGCAAATAATGCTTACTGATGGTTTTAGATAGATACTATTTATAATTTTAAATAAATCTCCATTTATTTCTATGCTTTCTAGTGTTTTTAACAGGAATGAGTGTTTATTTTGTCAAAAATTTTTATTTTGCATCTATTGAGATAATTATATAATTTTTGTTGTTTTGTTATTCATATAGTCAGTTATTTTGATAATTTTCCTAATATTTAACTCACTTTGTATTCCTGGTATAAATCCCATCTAGTAATAATAGTTTGCTGTAATCTCCTTGTTCTTGTTTTATTTACTATTTTTGCATCAATATTGTTTAGAGAAATAGTCTATCATTTTTTTTCTCTGTTTTTGCTCTTCCTAGTTTAGGTATCAATACCATATTTGTGTTGTAAAAGGAATTTGGTAGGAATCTTTGCCATTTTTCCTAAATAGATTATATAGTATTAGAAGTAATTCTTTAAATGTTTGGTAGAATCCACTTGTGAATCCATCTGGGCCCAGGGATTTCTTTTTTTAGGGAGTTTATTGATAACTTGTTCCATTCCTTTTTTTAAAGATCAGGTTATTTAAGTATTCTATTTCCTCTTTTGATAATCTTGGCTATTTATAGTATTGTAAATATTCATTTATTTTATTTCACTTGTTAAATCTTTAGACATGTAATTGGACAAAATAGCTCCTAACAATTGCTTTCATTTTATCTTCATTGGCAATATATTCTCCCTTTTCATTTTTGATAGAGGTAATTTGGTTTTCTTCTTTCCTTTCTAAAAACTGAGTTAGCCAAAGGTTTATGTATCTTACTGCTTTTCCCCCATAAAAGCAGCTCCTAGTTTTATTTACTAGTTCAATATTTTCCAACTTTCATTTTTATTAATCTTTTCTTTGGTTTTCTGGATTTCCAATTTGGTATTTAACTGGGGATTTAAAATTTCTTCTTTTCCTAGCTTTTTATAATTACATGCCCAACTCATTGATCTGCTTTTTCTCTAAATATATTGATATGTTTAGAGATATAAAATTTTCCCTAACTACTGCTTTGGCTGCATCCCATAAATTTTTGAATGTTGTCTCTTCATCATTCTCTTTAATGAAATTATTTATTGTTTCTATAATTTGGTCCTTGATTCACTCATTCTCCAATTAATTTTTAATCTATCTTTCCATGGCTTTTTATTACATATAATTTTTATTGTATTATGATTTGAAAGGGATTAATTTAGCATTTCTAGTTTTCTGCATTTGGTTGTGAGGTTTTCATGTACTAATAAATAGTAAATTTTTGTGAT
>CM053582.1:515314221-515340667 GCA_028627135.1 Pseudochirops cupreus
TTATATAGTATGACCAAGTGAACATTTATACCAAGAATGCAGGGATGATTTAACATAAGGAAAAATATTAAGATGATTGATTACATCAAGTCAAAGTAAAAAAAATCTTATAATTATGTCAATAGATGCAGAAAAAAACTCATTTCTAATAAATGCACTTGAAAGTATGAGTATAAAAGGATATTCCCCTAAATGGATAAAGAACATTTATCTAAAAGCCCCAGCATTCAGTATTTGTAATGGGAATAAGCTAGAAACCTTCCCAGTAAGATCAGGTATGAAACAAATAGCAATAAGCAATAGCAATAAGAGAAGAAAAATAAATAGAAGGAATGAGAATTGGGAATGAGGTAATAAAACTGTCTCTTTTTGCAGATGAAATGATTATAGACTTGGAAAATCCCAAGGACTCCACTAAAAATTAGTTAATTAATAATTGACAATTTTAGCAAAAACAAAACAAAACAAAAGCCCAACATTTGGTGCAGCTAGGTGGTGCAGTGAATAGAGCACCAGCCCTGGAGTCAAGAGGACTTAAGTTCAAATCTGGCCTCAGACATATAACACTTACTAGCCATGTGACCTTGGGAAAGTCACTTAACCCCAATTGTCCTGCCCCCCCCCCCAAAAAAGCAAAAAAACCAAAACAAAGCAAAACACAAAAAAGCCCAACAATTTTAGCAAAGTAACAGGATATAAAGCAAATTCACATAAATCATCAGCATTCTTACATATGATAAATAAAACCCTTTAAGAAGAGATAGTAAGAGATTACCCATTTAAAATAATTTTAGAAAGTATAAAATATCTTTGAGTATGCATACCAAAACAAACCCAGGAGATATATAGACAAAATTACAAAAAACCTTTTTATAAAAATAAAACCAGATTTAAATAATTGTTCATGAGTAGGCAGGGCCAATAAAAATAAAAATGACAATTTTACCTCAGCTAATTTATATATTCAATACCATCCCAATTAAATTGCCAAAAAATTTTACTAAATTAGAAAAAAATAACAGAATTCATTTGGAAGAGCAAAAAATCAAGATTATCAACAAACTAATGAAAAAAATGTAAAGGAAGGTTGTTTAGCAATACCTAATCTCAAATTGTTTAAAAACAGTAATTATCGAAGCTGACAGTGGCTAAGAAATAGAGAGATCAATGGAACAGAGAAGACAAACAATTTACAGTCATAAATAAATATGGTAACTGTCTATTTGACAAGTGTGAAGACTTATGATTTTGGGAAAAGAATTCATTATTTCATAAAAATTGCTTGGAAGACTGAAAAGCAGTATGGCAGAAATTGGTCATAGACCAGTGTCCTACACCATTTGTCAAGATAAGGTCAAAATGGGTACATGATTTAGATATAAAGAGAGATATTACAAGAAAATATGAAGAATGTGGAACTTATTACTCATCAGGCTTACAGATAAGTAACACTTCATGAATAAACAAAGAGAGAGCAGGGTGAGGTATAAAGTGGATCATTTTGATTATATCAAGTTAAAAAGTATTTGTAGAAATAAAATAAATGTAAACAAGATCAGAAGGAAAGCAGAAAATAGGGAAAAATTTTATAGACAGTTTTTCACATACAGATGTCATATTGCAAATATATAAAGAACTTTGTAAAATCTATTAAGAATCATTGCACACTTGATAGTCAAAGCATGTGTACAGCTTCCAATGAAAAAATCCAAACAATTTATAGTCATAAAAAGTTTTCTAAATAATTATTGATTAGAGAAATGCAAATTAATACAGCTTTGAGTTACCATTTTACATCTATCAGATTTATAGCAGCTCTCTTTGTGGTGGCAAGAGCTGAAAATTGCAGTGATAGGAATCTTTGGTGAATGGCTGAACAAGTTGTGATAGATATGATTGTGATGGAATATTACCATGCTATAAGAAATGATGAGCTCAACAATCTTAGAAGAACATGGATTTGTACAAAATAATGAAGAGGAAGATGCTCAAAATCAAGAGAACATTGTACACGGTAACAGCAATATTGTTTTAAGAACAACTTTGAGCAAAAGCTCTTTTTGACTATTATAAATACCCAAATTAAGCACAAAGGACATAGGAAGGAAGACTCTGTTTGAATCCAGAGAAAGAATTGACATATTGAAGTGTGTAAAGAATGATTTTATATATATACATATTTTTGTCTAATGATAGCCATCTATAGGATGGGGAGCTGGAAGGAAGAGAAAAAGAGGAGAAAATAAATTAGCCTAACTTCATTACATATTTAAAAGGAATAGCAAGTTGGACATAGTAAATTTGCAGTTTCTTGTGTAATCATCTTTTTAAAATTATATTATAGAAATGCTTATTTTATTCAACAAATTAAAAATAAAATAAATAAATAAAACCATATTGCTTTCCAGAATGGTGGGACCAATTCATAGCTTCACCAACAGTCTATCAATGTGCCTGTTTTCCTGAAGCCCTTCTAGCATTTGCCTTTTCTCTGTCTTGTCAGCTTTGCCAGTCTGATGTATATAAGGTGAATCCTCAGAGCTACTTTAGTCTACATTTCTCTATTAATGATTTGGAAAATGTTCCTTTTATTTTTGGAGGGGGGAATGCAAGGCAGTTGGGGTTAAGTGACATGTCCGAGGTCACATGGCTAGTAAGTGTCAAGCATCTGAGGCTGGATTTCAACTCAAGTCCTATTGACTCTAGGGCTGGTGCTCTAGTCACTGTGCTACCTAGCTGCCCCCTAGGTCATTTAAAAAAAATGGTTATAGTTTGGGGGTGGGTAGGTGGCACAGTGAATAGAGCACTGGCCCTGGAGTTAGGAGGATCTGAGTTCAAATCCAGCCTCAGACACATAACGTTTACTAGCTGTGTGACCTTGTGTTATCTTGATTGTGTTTTGACAACACTCAAATTATTTCTTCCTGGCTGCTTCTAATATTTTCTCCCTGATCTGGGAACTCCGGAACCTGGCTATGATATTCCTAGGAGTTTTCTTTTCGGGATCTTTTTCAAGAGGTGATTGGTGGATTCTTTGAATTTCTATTTTGCCCTCTGGTTCTAGAATATCAGGGCAATTTTGCTTGATAATTTCTTGAAAGATGATTTCTAGGCTCTTTTTTGGATCATGGATTTCAGGTAGTCCAATAATTTTAAAATTTTCTCTCCTGGACCTATTTTCCAGGTCAGTGGGTTTTTTCTAATGAGATATTTCCCATTGCCTTCTACTTTTTCATTTGTTTGGATCTGTTTTATAGTATCTTTATTTGTCATAAAGTCATTAGCTTCCTTTTGCTCCAATCTAATTTTGAAGGAATTATTCTCTTCAGTGAGTTTTTGAAATTTCTTTTCCATCTGGCAAATGTGGTTTTTTTTAAGGCATTCTTCTCCTCATTGGCTTTTTGGGCCTCTTTTGCCATTTGAATTAGTCTATTTTTTAAGGTGTTATTTTCTTCAGTATTTTTGGGAGTCTCCTTTAACAAGCTGTTGACTTGCTTTTCATGATTTTCTTGTGTCATTCTCATTTCTTTTCCCAATTTTTCCTCGATATCTCTTACTTGATTTTCAAAATCCTTGTTGAGCTCCTCCATGGCCTGTAACCAAGCTCATGTTTTTCTTGGAAGCTTTTGATGCAAGAGTTCTGACTTTGTGGTTTTCCTCCCATTCCACGCTTTTGTCCTTTTTGTCCCCGAAAAAGGATTCTATGGCCTGATTGTACTTCCTCTGTTTGCTCATCTTGCCAGTCAATTACTTGACTTTTGAGCCCTTTGCCATGGTAGAACTCTGCTTCCAGAATGGAGAGACCTTTGTCCCAAATCACTGGGGTTTTCGCAAATGTTATCAGATGTCTGAGGAGGGCACCTATTCTGCAGACGCCACACTGGGCATACTGGCTTTTCTCACTCCAGGACCACTGCCCAAGAAAGCAACTCAGATCAAAGCCAGATAAAGCAAGAGAAATGACCCTCTGAATGGTTGCTTGGTGCCCCTACTGTCTGCAGACCAGGAGCTCAGGAGGCAGCCACAGGGCAGTGGCTGCAGCCACTGTGACTCTGCCACCTCTTCCCCTGGGGCCAGGGGCCAGATTGCACTCTTAGGTAACCTGGTTCCAACAGAGTTCTTAACTGCCATTTTACTTTCTCTTTGGCATTTATGGGTTTAGAAGTCTGGAAACTGCCACAGTTGCCAGTGATTCACTGTCCTGAATTCTAACATAAATTAAAAAATAAAGATTTATAAAGAGCAAACTTACTTTTTTACTTTGTTGTTAGATTTTCAAAAAGCTTTTTGGGGTCCAGTCAATAATTAATAACACAATAGTAGTCCAAACTGTAGCAGTGTATCAGCAAGCACTCTAGCATACTCAGGGTGGCTGCTAGCACTGGTACTTAGATCTTCTTTTCTAAAGGAAAGCAACTCAAAATAGGTTAACAGTCTCACTTTAATCAAACACATATCACTTACCTAGTTCAGAGGAAAAAGTTAGTACCCTGAACTTCAGAGAATACAAATAGAATACAAAACACAAGTTACAAACAGAAGTTACAAGCAGACAAAGAAACAGATCAGCAGATGGGCTTCCAACCATCTGACCATTACATCAGTTACCTATTCAGTTACCAGAGAGGGAAGCACCAAAGATTTTTCAAAGCCAGGGGGCTCAATGGCTGCCCAGAGTCTCATCTGGCCAAATCACACAGCTCTTTCCAAAGTGAGCCCCAAAGCAAAATCTCCCATCAGTGCATATATATAGCCTTCTTCTGGATCGGAGAATGTCACAGCTCTCTTGACCCACTGCCCAATCACAAAGCAACAAAGGCATTCCTGAAGAACAAGCCTCCCCCCACAGGCTCCATGTGACCACATTCAGCCTATTAGGGGGCAGAGTATACTTTCAAATCAGGGAAGCTTCTCAGAGCCTCTTAATCCTATCAAAGGGCCGAGGGGCAGGGAAGATCTTCAGATTCCCATAACAAGCAGTTACTAAGAAAGCTTAACATTTTTGATATATGCACAAAATCTACATGGGAAAATATAAAAAAAAATAGGCTTGGGTATCTTTTTTTACTTTCCTCCCCTTTTATTATATTCAGAAATGATTCACACTTTAATTTGTCAAAAGGCAGGGCTTGCATCTTGGCAGTTACACGTGGCTTCTAATGAAATGACAACCAATCTGTAGTTCAACAGAAACGATTCTTATCCAGGACTGTACACAAAGATTGCGTTTCTAGAGTAAATACTGCAAATGGACCATGCAGCCCCTGCCCCCCTGCTTGCCTAGCAGCTCAGTAAAATTTGAGTAACAGCCTATTTCCCTCCGCGTACTCTATATTCTATACATGTCCTCTCAGATTCTGCTCTGGACTTTTTCTCTCTCTTTGGTATTTTCATTTATTTCTATTTCATCAGCTCCCCCTGGATTGACATTTCTGTAGATGGTTCCTAAACTCAAGTCCAGTGCTGATCTTTCTCCCCGAAACACTTCCCCTCCCCCTAACTTCTCCATTACTCTGAAGGAAGCCATTTTACCAGTACCTAGATTTCTAACCTAGATATGATAGTCTTCCTCATCCCCATATAGCCTCTATATCCAGTCTGTTTCCAAGTCCTTTTAACTCTCTCTACAATAGCTTACATAGACCCTTTCTCTCCTTTGATATTGCTGCTACTCTAGTATAGTCACTCGTCACCTCATGCCTGGTCTAATACAGTTGCTTTCTGGTTGGTCTTCCTGTCTCAAGGGGAAGGGTACAAATAAACATTTTTTAAAGTGCCTACTATGTGCTAAGTGCTTTAGAAATACTTCATTTAATCCTCACAACAATCTTATAGGTGGATTCTTAAATCCATATTTTGCAGTTGAAACGAGGCAAATAGATGTTAAGTCATTTGCCCAGGGTTAAAGCTAATATGTCTGAAGTCAGACTTGGATACAGATCTTCCCTGACACCAGGCCCACTTCCTTAGACTAATAATGTTGGAGGTGGGGGTTGGATAGATAAAATTCTAACCTAGAACCCCATATTTGAAGAGAGCACTGTCTAGTCTTATGGCCCCAACCTCCTGATTCCCTCCTAGTAGTTATCTCCTTAGATAGAGGGAAGAGACATGTGAGTGACACCATACTGACTTCCCTGGCTTCCTTTAAGTCCCAAGTAAAATCCCGTTTTTTAGAGAAAGTCTTTCAGTCTCCCTTTTAATTCTAGTGTCTTTTGATTCTTTTTGTATTCCCAGCACTAAGGGAGGTGGTCCTCAAGGGGAAGGGTGGGAATAAGCATTTCTAAAAAATGCCTACTATGTGCCAGACTAAGTGCTTTAGAGGTGGTCCTCAAGGGGAAGGGTGGGAATAAGCATTTTTTAAAAATGCCTACTATGTGCCAGACTAAGTGCTTTAGAAATACTTCATCTGTTCCTCACAACAGCCCTACAGGTGGGTGCTTTAATTCATACTTCATAGTAAAAACAAAGGCAAATAGAGGCTAAGTGACTTGCCCATAGTCACAGCTATTGTGTCTGAGGTCAGATTTGGATTCAGAAATTCCGTGACTCCAAGCCCACCCATTGCTGCTGCTCCACTCAGCTGTCAAAGCGATCTTTCTAAAGCAGAGGTCTGATCATGTCGCTCCTCTCCCCCTCCTGCCCACCCCAAACCCTATCTCCAGTGGTCCCCTATCACCTCAAAGATCAAATATAAAATCCTCTTTCGCTTTTAAATCCCTTTATCACCCTGCTCGCCATTCCACTTTGCTAGTCTTCTCAGCTCTTTACACTCTGCAGTCTAATCCAGTGACACTGGCCTTTCTCATTCTTGAATGAGAAACTCTATCACCTAACTGGGTACTTTCACTGGCTTATCCCCATGCCTAGAATTCTCTCCCTCCTTATCTCTACTTATGGCTTCCCTAGTTTCCTTCAAGTCTCCATATCTCACTCTTGACAAGAAGCCTCTCCTAGTGCCTCTTAATATTAGCTTCTTTTCCCCTAGAGTGACAATACTGAGGGTGGGATTGGATAGATATAATCCTAGTCTAGAACCCCATATCTGAGGAGAGCTGGGTCCAGTCTTAGGGCCCCAACCTCCTGATTCCTTCCTAGTTGGTACCTGCTCTGGAGAAGGTGGGCAGAGGACACTAGAGATGCCTAGTTCCATCTTCCAATGAGTCACATTTAGACAAAACAATATGGACATAAACTGAGTAATGTTTCAGATACTTCTAAATTACTTTTCTTCCTTCCTCATTGAGTTGCTGTCTCCAGGTGTCCTGATCTATTACTTGCCACTGGACCTGGATGGCTCTGAAGGAGAAAGTGAGGCTGGTGACTTTGGCAAGCCCTCTCTCACTTAAATCCAATTCACTTACAAGTCCTTACAAGTTCCTGATATGAGATTCTCTTAGAGAATGAAGGGCAAACAATAACAGCAACCTGGCTCATGGTTTTTCTCTTCTCCTCCACTATTGCCCTCATGTTTGGGACTTCAACATACATGACTTTTTCTAAAACACCCTAACCACTCAGTTTCCCCAAATCTCATTATCTGACCATGATCTATTGGCTTTCAGCGTTTCCCTCTCTCCTCTCTTACCAAACCATATTCTTAGTCTTGACTCTACACCACCACCTTTAATCCCTCAGCCCTTCATTTCTTCCTTTGGCTATCACCCCTGTATTAACTACACTCTTTTCTTTTTCTCAATCTTGTCCCTTTGGTGAACCAGTTAAACTCTACTCTGTCCCAGTGGGTCCCTAGACCCCTTATTTTGCTGGTTGGTTGTCTTTTGATTCTTTTTGTATTCCCAGCACTAAGCAGGATACCTGACACAAAGTAGGTGCTTATTAAATGTTTGACTGATTTATCCTGACAAGCCTCAGCTTTGGATCCTTCTCACTACACCACCTTTGCTCCTTCACATGATGATGCCGAATAAAGGTGGAGAAAATCCATGACCAATTTGACCAGGTCCACTGCAAATTTATGTTACAAAACCTCACCTGGGCCCTTACTGTTGCTAGCCAATCCTTCTATGCCCCATTTATCATATCACTGTCCCACTCCCCATAGCAATTCTTCCAAACCTTTTCATCCCTCCTTCAATTCCCCATGGCTTCTCTTCTCTCCACCTTTTCAACTGAGAACCTGGCCTCTTCTTTTTACAGAAAGAAGTGAGGACTTTGACCATGAACTCTCTCCTGTCCTTTTCTTCATCTCAATCAATAAACTTTTGATAAGTGCCTACTATGTGCCAGGAAACACTGGGGATACAAAAAGGGGCAAAGGACAGTCGCCTCTCTAAGGAGCTCATAATCTATCGGGGGAGTAAACATACAAACAGATATACAATGAAGTAATCTACAAAATAAGTAGGTAACAGTTGACAAAAAGAAGACACTAGAATTAAAAGGGAGACTGAAAGACTTTCTCTAAAAAACGGGATTTTACTTGGGACTTAAAGGAAGCCAGGGAAGTCAGTATGGTGTCACTCACATGTCTCTTCCCTCTATCTGCTTCATCCCTGTCTCAATGTGGAAGTTGTCTCACTCCTTTCCAAGGCTAATCCCTCTTCACCTGTATGAATGATCTAGTTCCATCCCATCTCCTTCAACAGATTTCTACCTCTTTCATCCCCAATCTCTCCCACTCTACCGGCTCCTCCTCCACTTCCTACAAACATGCCCACATCTGTCTCCACCTCAAACATCAACACTGGATTATTCCACCCCTGCTAATGATCCTCCTGTTCCTCTTTCAACGTTTGCCACTAAACTCCTTGAAAACTCTTTCTTCAATAGATGCCTCCATTTTTTTTCCTCTCACTTTCTTCTTAACACTTACAACATGTCTTCCAGCCTCATCATTCCACCAAAATTGCTCTCTCCAAAGTTGCCCATGATCTCAGTAGCCAAATCGAAAGGCCTTTTCTCAGTCCTAACTCTCAACTTCTTTAGAACCTTTGATACTGTTAATCACCCTCTTCTCCTTGATACTCTCTACTCTCTAGGTTTTCAAGACACCATTCCTGGTTCTCCTACTAATCTGTCTGCTCCTCAGTCTCCTTCAATGAATCCTTTTCCAGAGAACACCCTTTAACTATAGGTGTCCCAGAGGATTCTATCAGGGCTGCTCCTCCATCTGTCCAACTTCCCTTGGTGATCTCATCAGCTCCCATGGGTTTAATTACCTATATTGATGATTCTCAAATCTACCTCTCCTACCCCAATCTCCCCGCTCACCTCCAATCTCCCATCTCCCATTTCCTTTCATATGTCTTAACCTTAACATGTCCAAAATTGAACTCATTACCTTTGCGCCAAAAACTCCCCCTCTTGGTAACTTTCTTATTATTCCATAGGGCAACATCATTTCCCTAGGTTCCCTTTCTAGGTGCCTTACCCCGCCATGCCTGGACTATTGAAATAACCTGCTAGTGGATCTTCCTGACTCAAGTCTATCTCTGCTCCAGTCCATCCTCCTCTCACTACCACAGTAATTTTCCTGAAGTGCAGATCTGATAATGTCACCTCCCCTATTCAATAGACTCCAGTGGCTGCCTATCTCCTCTAGGATGAAATGTGAAATCCTCTTTTTGGCATTGAAGGCCCTTGCTAACCTAATCGCCTCCTTTCTTTCCTGTCTTCTTACACCTTATTCCTTTCCTTAAACTCTCATATAGGAACACTGGCCTCTTGACATCCATAAACAAAGATGCTCTTGTCTCTGGACCTTTTCCCTGGCTGTTCCCCAAGCTTGGAATGTTCTCCCTCCTCATCACTACCGACTGGCTTCCTTTGAGTCCCAACTAAAATCCCATCTTTTGCAGGCAGCTTTTCCAGACCCCTTTGAATTCTGGTGCCTTCCCTCTTTTGATTATTTTCTATTTATTCTGTATGTAGCTTGTTTCTACATGCTTCTTGTCTCCTCCACTAGACTGTAAGCTCCTTGAGTGCAGGGGTTTTCTTTAGTCTCTTTTTGTATCCCCAGCACATAGCAGTGTTTCTCACATAGTATGTACTTAATAAATGTTAATTGGCTGACATACCCTACAGAGTCATTTTTACAAAGAGAAAGGAAAAACACACACAAGATACAAATTGCCCATCAAGAGGACACCTGGGGTCATATTGCTAGAGTTCAGAGCCAGTTAGGATCTGAACTATAAGCTTGATAATCCCTGTTGAATTCAGAGCTTTAGGGGGCAGAGCCAAGATGGTGGAGTAAAAGCTGGAACTTGCTTGAACTCCCACTCCAGTCACCTCCAATACCTGTAAAAAATGACTCTAAACAAATTTTAGTGCTACAGCACCCTCACAGTGACAGAGAGAAACAGAATTCAGAGCTTTACAAGCCATATTATTCTAGAAGATAAGCAAATATTAAGGTGGTGCTGTGGATAGAGCATTGGGCTGAACCATTTATTAGCTTTGTGACTCTGGCCAAGTCATTTGACTTCAGTTTTCTCAACTGTAAAGTGGGAATAACATCACCTGTCTTACAAAGCTGTTGTGAGAATGCAATCAGGTGAGCCTGGTACCCAGCCAGTGCTATATAAAGGCTTCTTCCCTCTCCCCCAAAACTTCTTTTTCTTCTGGGCTTCTCAGGTAATCATTTCTTGGGTTCATTGAAATTCAGGGGACTGAAGCAACAAACTTTACTGCTCTCTGTTTTGCAATTGTTGTTTGTTAATGTTTAAATGAAAATCCCCTTCTGTTTTCTCTACTCTAATCCTGTCAAGTCCCAGTCTGGGTAGTTTTGTAATTGTGTTCACATAGTTCCTGAGTTTGTCTTGGCAAGTAGACTCCCAAGTATTTGATATTGTCAGCAGGTATTTTAAATGAAATTTCTCTTTCTGTCTCTTCCTGCTGGACTTTGTAATATATTGAAATGCTGATGTTCTATGTAGTTTTCTTTTCTATCCTGCAACTTTGTTGACATTGTTAATTATGTCAACACATTTTTAGTTGATTCTCTAGAGTCCTCTAAGTATACCATCACATCATGTGCAAAGAGTGATAGTGTTGTTTCCTCATTGTCTATTCCATTTCCTTTAATTCTTTTTCTTCTCTTGTTGCGGTAACTCGAATTTCTTGTACAATATAGAATAACAGTGACATCTCTGCTTTACCCCTGATCTTTTCAAGAAAATTTCCACTTCATCCTCTTTACAGATAATACTTGCTGACGGCTTAGATAGGTACTATTTTTAATTTTAAACATACCTCCATTTGCCCCTATGCTTTCTAGTGTTTTTTAATAGGATTGAGTGTTGTATTTTGTTGAAAGCTTTTTTTGCATCTATTGAGATAATAATATCAATTTTTTTGTCTTTATATAGTCCATTATGTTGATAATTTATCTAATATTAAAGCAGCTTTGTGTTCCTAGTATAAATCCCACCTAGTCATTGTTTGCTCTAATTTCCTCATTAACATTTTATTTACAATTTTTGCATGAATATTGATTAGGGAAATAGCCTATCATTTTCTTTCTGTGTTTTTGTTCTTTCTAGTTTAGGTGTCAATACCATATTTTTGTTGTAAAAGGAATTTGGTAGGACTCTTCTTTTTCCTCCAAATAGTTCATAGAATGTTGTAGTTAATTGTTCTGTAAATTTTGATAGAATTCCCTTGTGAATCCATCTGGTTCCAGGGATTATTTCCTTAGGGAATTTATTGATAGCTTGTTGAAATCCTTTTCTAAGAAAGAATGATTTGAGCATTCTATTTCCTCTTTTCTTAATCTGGGTAATTAGCATTTTTGTAAATGTTTATCTCTTTCATTTAGATTGTTAAATTTGTGGGCATATAATTGAGCAAAATACATACTAACAATTACTTTGAATTTTATCTTCATTGGTGATAAATTCTCCCTTTTCCTTTTGATTCTATTAATTTTTCTTCTTTCCTTTTTAAAAAAGTAAATTAAACAGTGGTTAATTTATCTTATTCCGCACCCCCCCCCCATACCCCAATCCCCTGCTTGAATCTATATCACTATATTTGTGGCAATTGTAATTTTCCAGGGACACATGTAGGACTGTTTAAGTTCTGGGACATATTGACTGTTTTGAAACTCTAATAGTACTGGGGGAAAGAGAATTTATGCTTCCCCAAGATCCTAGGAAACAGTTATGAGTTGAGAACATGGGCAAGCTGTTCAGAACACCCCGGGACTTATATGTTGAGGATAGTAAAGTTTTAAATGGTGATGGGGAGGTCCTGGGAAAGTGCAATGGTGGATTGGCCAGTAAGAGTCCAATCCTGGGAGAATATGGATGTTTGGTGAGTCTGCTTCTGTGCAAAATGGAGATTCCACTTTCTACTTTGGAGGATGAACACGTGTTCTGACTGTTTCTATTTCATTTAACTCATCTCTTTTGATTTTTATTACTGATTTGTAATGGAAAGTCCATAGAAAAGTCTCTCCTGGGGGCAGCTTTGTCCCTTTTGGATTAGTGTCTCTTAAAAGGAGTCAGGAAGCTCTCCTTAGGATATGATAGGTGTAGAGGACTAGGGCTTAAATCACTCATTGATATGACTTCCTGCCTGCCAGAGAACGCCCAATCTACACAGACCTTTCTCACTGAGCATTGCGCCTGTAAGTGGAAGGGTTCCCTTGCACATTTGAATCAATGTTTCATCATTATTTATTCATTTTTATGTTTGGGTCCAATTCTTTTTAAAATATTTTATGGCCCACAAGTATCTCATTGTATTCTAGTCTTGTGCCTGAACCCTTCGACTGGTTTGAGTTAAGTCTACTGCAGAACAGGTGTCTTCTTTTTCTGTATCTCTTTGTTTGGTATTGTCTCTGTTTCCTATCCACCATTCTGTTCCACCTGGGGTTTTCTCTGAAATCTAAATCACAGGTTAAAAGAGGGAATGACTTTAGAGACTATGCAGTAAATGACAGAGAGTATGGTGGATACAGTGAATAGAGCACTGAGTCCGTAGTCAGGAATACTTGAATTTCAATTTGGCCTCAGAGACTTACTTGCTGTGCAACCCTAGACAAGTCACTTAACCCTGTTTGCCTCAGTTTCCTCAACTGTAAAATGAGCTGAAGAACAAATTGAAAAACACTCCTTTGTCTTTGTCAAGAAAACTCCAAATGGGGTCACAATGAATTGTAGATGACTGAAATGACTGAACAATTGCTTGATCCAGCTTGTACCATCTGGTGAGATCTCATTCTTAAATTTCCAATGTGAGCCTTTGTAGCAAATGTTACAAATAAGGGTGTGAATTGTTGTTTTGTTATTGATTGTCTAGACTTAAAGAAGCAAAGGAGAAAATGTTAATATTACACCTTAAACTTAAACTTTGCTATACATTCATTGTTATCCTGGAGATTCTAGGTGGTAAATGTTTTAGCACTCCTCTAACCCTACAGAAATTGCCAGTGTTACAACTCTCTCCCTTATGTATGCAATAAGCATTTGATAGCTATATTTTGTAATCATTTAATGATTCAACATTAAACTTATTCAGGAGAATTTTTAGACAAGAATCCTTTTTTTCTTCTTCTCCTGCCTACTACTTTCAGTAACTGTAAAAAACGGAAGCTTGCCCCACACCAAAAAAAAAAATGACTCTTCAACTAAGGGACCAGTTTTTCTCCAAGAAGGACAGGATTTATTATCATTTGTGGTCTCCATTGATAATTTACTCCAGGTCATTGTTTCCCAAGCTATACATCATGGAGGAATTGCAAGTGCTCCATGGATCAAAATGCACCCCAATCATTTTCATTTTAAAACATTTGACGTATCAAAATAAGCATAGCACATTGAAAGAATTTTTTTATACTTTTATAGGTTTTTTTTCAGAACCATACTTCTGTTTTATTCATAAAATGCAAATTAACTGAAAAGCATTGCTGAATATAAAAAAGGTTTTTTTTGTAATTATGTATTTTTGATGAATACTAATAGTATAACTACAATGAATGGATCCCTCAGTACTGCTTTGGCTAGATCCCATAAATTTTTATATGTTGTCTCATTTTCATTCCCTTTAATGAAATTATTTAATGTTTCTGTGATATGTTCCTGGACCCCCTCATTCTTTAGGATTTCATCATTTAGTTCCCAATTAAGTTTTATCTTCTCATGACCCTTTATTGAATATAATTTTGATTGCTTTATGACCTTAAAGGAATTAATTTATTATTTCTGCTTTTTTGCATTTGATGGTGAGGTTTTTATGCACTAATAAATAGTCAATTTTTGTGAAGGTGGCATGTACAACTGACAAAGAGGTATATTCCTTTTTATTCCCATTTTGTTTTCTCCAGAGGTCTATCATAGCTAACTCTTCTAAAATCTATTAATGTCCTCAAATTCTTTCTTATGTATTTTCTGATCAGATTTATCTGGTTTTGAGAGGTGAAAGTTGTGGTATCCCTCAACTTTCAATATTTTTGCTGTCTATTTCCTCCTGTAATTCATTTAACTTTTCCCTTAAGAATCTCTTCTCTTTCATTTTAGAGTGCAATTATACAGTCAATATTTCCTTATCTCAGAATAGGTTTTTTTTTGGGTTTTTTTTTGGCATAAGTACTGATACCAGTTGTATTTCTAAATCCTTTATAAGTATTGCTATTGTTACCCTGGAGTTACTTCCTCCATGTTCATGTTTTCCTTTTGTCATTGAAAATAGACCAAGACTTCTTGCCTCATTGTGAGAGCCTTAAAGAGTGAAAGTACAGAGGATAAAGTTTGCTTGCTGTTCTAAACCTCCCAAGTAGTCAACTTCAAATTTCCTATCTTGGGAGCTTTATGCTTTCTGGAGATGAATCTCATCTTGTTCTTCTCAAACCAAGGCTTAGATTATTCTTGCTGTTGCCGGGGTCCCTGGTGAAATTGTTGGGTGTCCTATGGGGCTTCAGAGACCCTGAAAATGTTGGCGTTCCCTCTGTGTAAGAGTATGCCTAGAGATGTTGATTATAAGCCCTAGGTATTTTAGGGAGCACTGGAGAACATTTGGGTTTCTCTGCTATGTTGCTAAATTTTTCTAGAATTAAAATGACTCTGTGAGTCTGAATTCAGAGGAGGAAGGGTAGACTTTAGCACAAGAGGGAGAGGGTGAAGTGTCCAAGGTCCCCAGAACCCATATTTGATTTATAAATACCAAGCCTGTGAATGAGGAGGGAACCACCAGTGTACCCTACATCCTAAATTCCTTCAAGTAGAAATCAGAATCATCTGGGAAGTTTGGTACTTTTAAGGTTTCATTCTGAAATGAAAATTTTCTCTCCTTTTTCTTTTCTTTATTTGCACGTTGAGTGCGTTCAGCACCTAGATAAGCCTTGTAAAGTACTAAGCAAGCTTGTAAGATGCTTTTTTGTTTGTTGAATCTATATAACTGTATTTGTGGTGACTGTAATTTTCTGAGAAATTTTTAGGGCTGTTTAAGATCTGGGCCACATTGACTTTTAAAACTCTTGTGGCATTGGGTAAAATCATTCCAGAAAAGGAATTTGTACATCCTTGAGATCCTAGGAAACATTTATGGATTGAGCATCTGAGCAATCTGTTCAGAACCCCCCATGGCTTATTTATTGAGAAGAGTAAATTTTTAAACAGTGGTGAGGAGGTGCTCGGAAGGTGTAATGGCAGATTGATAAGTATGAGCACAGTCCTGGGAGAATATGGATGTTTGGTGAGCTTGCTGCTTTGCAAAGTGGAGATCCCACTTTCTACTTTGGAGGATGAACATGTGTTTTAACTGTTTCTAGTTTCATTTACCTTATCCCATTTGATTCACTACTGAGCTGGCATTGGAAGTTCATGGAAAAGATTCTCATGGGGGCAGTTCTTTTTCTTTTAGGCTAGTTTCTCTTTATAGGAACCAGAAAACTCTATTTAGGACTTGAAAGGTCTAGAGGACTAAGGCTTGAATTGGTATGACTTCCTGTCTGCCAGAGGTATAAAAAAATTCAACCTATGAGGCTTCATAACCTTCAAAGAACTCTCACTGATATGAAAGTCCATAGACCTTTTTCACTGGGCATTGCTGCTGTGACTTATCTGGAAGTGGAACGGTTCCCAGGCACATTTGAATCAGTATTGTGTCCTATTTAGTTGTTTTTATGTTTTAGTTAAATTCTCTGTTAAATAGTTTATGGTCCACAAGTGTCTCATTGCATCATAGTCCTAACCTGAAGCCTTCAAGTGGCTTGAGTTAAGCCTAGTCCAGAACAGGTGTCTTCTTTCTCTGTGTCCCTTTGCAGAAGTCTCTATTTCCTGTCCACCATTCTACACATACCTGGTGCTCCCTCTGAAATTTCTCACACAGCATCAGAGAATAAATTCAGAGGGAGAATCACAGAAGGTTAGAACTGGAAAGAACCATAGAGGTTATGTAGTGTATCACCAAGAATATGCTGGATCTGGGGCAGCTAGGGGTCAAAGTAGAGAGAGCACTGTGTCTGGTGTCAGGAAGCCCTGAGTTTAAATTCAACCCTCAGACACTTTACAAGCTGTGTTACCCTGACCCTGGGCTAGTCACTTAACCCTGTTTGCCTTAGTTTCCTCATATGTGAAATGAACAGGAGAAGGCAATAGAAAACCAGTCCAGTATCTTTGCTAAGAAAGCCTCAAATAGGATCACAAAGAGTCAGAAACACCTGAAATGACTGAAAAAAAGCTACATCCATCTTGTATCATCTCATGAGATCTGATTCTCAAATTTCCAGGTTGAGCCTTTAAAGGAAATATTATAAATAAGGGTGTGAATTGTTTTGTTGCTGATTGTCCAGACTGAAGAAAGTGAAGGAGAAGATGCTAATAAAACAGCTTAAACCTGAAGTTTGTGATATAGGCAATTTTTTTCCTGGAGATTTTGGGTGTTTAATAATTTATCAGCATATCCCTGCCTCTCACCTATAGAAACTGCCAGAGTTAAATCTCTCTGTTATGTTTGCAATAGGCACTTGATAACCTCATTTTGTCATCATTTAATAATTCAGCATTAAAATGATTAAGGAGAATGAAGGGAATTTTAAGAGAAGAATACTTTTTTCTCCTCTACTTGGCTGCTATTTGCCACTAACATATTTTAAAGGCACTAGGGATAAAAAAGAGAAGGTTTCACAATTAGAAGAAAATGACCCTTGAGCTGAGAGACCATTTTTCTAATGGAAGGATAGTTATTATTATCAGTTGTGGTCTCCATTGAAAATTTAGTCTAGGTCATTGTTTCCTAAGTTGTACATGATGGAGTAATTGCCAGTGACCCATGGATCAAAATGCACCCAAGCACTGTCATTAAAAAAAAAGTTTCCTATGCCAAAATAAGCACATATTGTTTTACACATGTATATGTTATTTTTCAAAAGTTTTTTAAAAAAGAAAATGAACTTCAATGCATTGCTGAATATTTAAATAGCTTTTTGGTAATTAGCTGTTTTTAATGAATACTAATAGCAAAATTAAAATGTGTGGGTCAATGAAACCTATCTCCAGATGTACCTGGGTAAATCTACAGTCAGTGACAGCAAGAAATTTTAGGGAAAAATATGAGATAAGATGAACAGGAAATAATGTCTTATTTTAACTTTCATGAGGAATTTAAAAAATATTAACCCTAATGCTGTTTTTTCAGCTGTCACAATTTCCCTGCTTTTTCACATGGAAAGAGACTGAAATTTTACTGTGTTTTGTTGTAAGGGAGAAAAACCAGAAGAACATTAACACAGTGAACTTCGTATTTTGCAGATATTCAGGAGCAGTGTGTAACCTGGCTTTTGTTCTTATATATCCACCTCTCATTAACATAATATATCTGCACAGTGAGTGCCTGACCCTTCCCACACTGTTACTTCACACCCACTTTCATGGTATACAAATTAATTATATTTGCTGAGATTTTAAGGGTCTCCTGGCATCTATGCCTCAGTGTCATGAAGTGCCTCAGTGGTGTTCATTTTCAATATTAAAGATTTTAACAAAGAAGGAACCCATAATTACCCATTTACTTCCCAACAACTCAAGTTTTGCTGAATAAAGATTTAATGGTTCCTACAAGTCCTTTCCATGAGACTTGGGCGAGACCTCAACTTAAAAATTCCAAAGTCTCTTACTGTGTCCGTGGTCATCTCCAATTCTCCTGATCTATATCTTGCCAGTGGATCCAAAAGGCTCTAGAGGAGAAGGTGAGGGTGGTGACAATACACAGTCTTCCTTCACTTAAATTTGATTCACTTGCAAGTCAGTCATCACCTTCCTGATGTTATGGTCCTCTTTGAGAATGAAGGACAAATAACAATGGGTCAAAGAAGTTTTTAATGCTATAAAAACACATACGTGTATATATAGTCAGAGGGCACAGGTTGAGTTAAGTATGAAGGGATGAACTTAAAAAAATAAAATTAAGGGGTGAGAGAGGAATATATTTGGAGGAGAAAGAGAGAAATAGAATAGGGTAAATTATCTCACAAAAAAGAGGCAAGAAAACAACTGTTACAATGGAGGAGAAGAGGGGGGAGGTGAAAGGGAATGAGTCAGCTTTACTCTTATTGGATTTGGCTTTAGGAGGGAATAACATACACATTCATTTTGGTATCTCTCTGTAATGCCATGCACAAGCAGCTTCCCAAAAGAATGCTACTGTGAATAGCTTTTAAGGTTCAGATTACACAGTATAGTGAACACTCCATTTATTCCATCACAAATCAAGGCGAACGTTTACAACAAATCACAAAATAATATTCACAACGTTACATCTTATCACAGAAAATCACAATATAGTGTTCACAACCGCTTAACATTAGAATAGCCACATGGTTTTCACCAAAGTGGTCGCAGTTTAGAACAAAGAACAAAAGAATAATCATCGAGTAGTCTTAAGGAGGTTTTCCTCCTCACTCAGTCATTCAGTCATCTCAAAATAAAATAGTCAATCTTCCACTCATGGAGCAATCATAGTTTAACTTAGTCACTTATCTAGCAATCAGTTACTATGTATCTCACTAAATACAGTCATTAGATAATTACACAAACCTTCTACCCCTCAGTGTCTAGTAAACTTCAATTTCATCACGTATTCAATATCAAGGGAGATGCCTTTTCTTCATCTTGACTCTGGTTGGTCTCTCAGATTCCCTGGATCCCCTTCCATGGTCCCAGCTCCTACCTGAATCTACCAGTCATGTGGATTCAGAGGCAGACAGCTCCCAGTGCAATCCTCTGGGCAGTTCTTGCTATACACTGAAGTTCAGTGAGTCCAGCACATCTCAAAACCTTCAAAACTTCTGTTGTTGGGAACTCAAGGATCAACTAAGCCACAAAACAACATAGTCTTATCCCGGTCATGCCTCTTTAGTCCTCCAGTAGTTTGGCTGCCCCTAGAACCCACAAGAAATCTCAGCCTTCCAGGCAGCCTTCTCAGCCTTCCAGGTGGCCTTCTGGGCAACAACTGCAGCCTTCACCAGATTCTGGTCTCATAGAAAACTCCAACTCAGTTCCCAGTCCAGCAAGTAGCAGCCCAGCTTCCAGATACTGTGAAAATTCTGCTTCCTCCCCCAGGAGCCTGCCAAAAGAAAAAATTCTTGATTTTGACTATCTCTCTCTGGTACTCTTCTTATATACATACAAATGCATTGGATTCTTGTTTCAGCCAAACCCTTCCTGTTATGTCAGCAACACAAGACAGAGTTGACAACCTCTTCCTCTTAGCTACAAAGGTTTCATTAGTTACTAAGGGCTACATACCTGCTTACTTGATATAACAAAAATGGGTCTTCAAATTTGAATTAATTACCATTACACTTACCCTGCAGGAAGGTAGGGAGGAGGAGAATAAGAGTGAGGGATGATAGAAGGTAGGGCAGATTGGGGGAGGGTGTGGTCAGAAGCAAACACTTTTGAAAAGAACAAGGTCAAAGGAGAAAATAGAATAAGTGGGGGGTGGGACAGGATGGAGGGAAATATAGTTAGTCTTTCACAATATGAGTATTATGGAAATGTTTTGCATAGCTACACATGTATAAACTATATTGAATGGCTTGTCTTCTCAATAAGGTGGGGATGGATGAAGGGGAGAGAATATAAAATTAAAATTTTTTTGAAACAATGTTAAAAAATTGTTTGTACATGCAACTGGGTAATAAGATATACAGACAATGAGGTATAGAAATCTATCTTGCACTACAAGAAAGTAAGTTTGAAGGGGGATAAGAGGGAGCGGGGTGATAGAAGGGAGGGCAGGCAGGAGGAAGGGGGTAATCAGAATGCAGGCCCACAAATGGTTGCGGCGTAGGGGAGAGATGGGGAGAAAATATGGAACTCTTGAACTTGGAACTCAAAACCTTGTGCAAACAGATGTTGAAAACTAAAAATAGATAAATAAATTCTGGTTAGAAAGAAACAGCAAAAAAAAAAAAAAAGAGAGAGAGAGAACAGAGGACAAAGGCCGAGTGAGGAAAGTTTTTTTTTCTTTTTTTAAAAGTGGCCTGAATCTTGAAACAAGTTAAGAAACACCTCCTCTCAGCAGAGTGGTAAGGTACTATGGAATATGACATACACTCTCCAAGTTCTAGAATTATTGATTTTGTTTAATGTTTGTTTAAAGTATTGATTATAAGGGGAGGGTGGGGTCATATATGGAAATAACTGTTATATAAGGAGCAAGAAGAATCAGTAAAACTCTAAACAAAAAATTGAATGGTTTCTGATAATTTAAAATACCCGACTATAGAACAAGGGTAGGGTTCTCTCTATCTTATGGGCAGGCCAAAGTCCATTGGAAGTTTACTCAGGATACCAAGGAATTATTAGCTGATTGATCTTGTGTTTGTACTCCTCCCCAGCTTTAGATTCCAAGCCTTCTATTGCATTAGTAGTAAGGAAGAGGATCAATGGATCCATCTGTGGTCATTGCTCTTGGCTTAGCGTTCTGTATCTCATGTCTGCTTCTCATTGCATCTTGGAAAAAGGGCTTTGGAAGAGGAAAGCTTCCCCCTGGTCCTGTTCCTCTTCCCATTATTGGCAATTTGCTGCAGGTGGACCTTAAGAATATCCCGGGATCTCTGTGTAAGGTAAGTAAGCATCTCTCTCTTCTGTTGGTTTCATTCCTGACTTTAGCAGCTATCATTTTGTTTTGGGAGATTGTCTTCAGGCAGCTTATTGTAATGACTAGAGCATGGTAGAGTAGGTAGATAGGTGTCTTGTAGGTTTTGTAGAATGTATTTTGATTCACTGTAGGGGTAGGGGCTACATCAGGGCCCCACTGCTTCAGCAGTATCTGGTGCTATCAAGTTCCTGTAAGTCTGGATGAGGTACATTCTATAAAAAGTGCCATCCTCTGCTTCTACTGCTCACATTTGCCCCGCACAATTCCAGGAAAAATGCCACAAAATGCTCAATGTACCTTAGGAAGAAAGGGGGTATTTAAATGTACCAGATTATTTCTGCTGTCTGAAGAATGAGTAAGTCCTGCAAAGAGGTGGGGACCTCCATCCTCCGTTGGAACAGAGTGTTGAATGTTTTCCTTGCATATTCCCTCACAGGAGCACTCAGGAAGCCTCTGGGTACAGCCCCAGTCCTTGTATGTAATTTTATGTGTGTTTGGCTGAAATCAAGCCCAGCCTCAAGAGCAATCAGCAGATTCTGAACTCAGAGCTGTAGATATCAAAGTCTTTGAAAGGTAGCCTGGGGTAGTAGAAACAGCATTGAACTTGGGATTAGAAAGGTCTGGGTTCAAGTCCAGATTTTGATGTTTACTATCTTTCTGCCGTGGGCAAGTCATGATGACCTCTCTGGATCTCAGTTTCCCATGTCTGTATGAGAACATTATCAATGAATGTCCTATCTGCCTCATACGGTCGTGAGAAAAGTTGAGGTGAGATTAACATGTGCAAACAAAATTACCTTCTCATTCTGATCTGGTGGATTGCCAACCTGAAATCTTTAATGTATCATTCCCAGACATACCCTGATCTTTGGAGCCTCAGTGTCCTCATCTGAAAAATTGTATTTGGTTTAGAAGAGTAATTCTTACTCTCGAGATCATGAACTCCCTGTTGTTCTGTAGATATATTTCAGAGGTTCTGTGAGCTTGGATGGGAAAAATGACATCTTTATTTATCCTAATATGACTACTTTATTTGTTATGCTAAGTATTTTATTCTAAAAAACATTCAGAGGAGTACATAGGCTTCAGTGGACTATTGAAAGAGTCTACAACACAAAATGGGTTAAGAACCTCTGGTTTAAATGGTCTCTAAGATCCTTTCTAGATCTATACCTATGATCCAATAATACTGATTTGTAGGATTTCTTTGGAATGAGGACTCTTTTCTGCCCCAGATTTACAAAGCCAGCCTTGTCCCTAATCTCCAATTCTGCTATTCTCAAAGCTTTTGATGGCTAATAATAATGATGATAATTGTAGCATTTATATAGTGACCTGAGATTTGCCAAATGTTTTACAGACATTGTCTCATTATTATCACAAGAATCCTTAGAAATAGGTGTTATTATGTTCCGCAGTTCACAGATGCAAAAACTGAGGCAGACAGAGCTTAAGTGACTTGCTTGTGATTACACAGCTATTAATTAACTGAAGCTGGATTTTGAGTAAGGTCTTCTTGATTCCAGGTCCATTGCTGTATCTACTATGGCACCTAGCTATGAAACATAAGCTCAACGTCTCAGGACCTGAGGACATAAATTGTGCCTCATTAGCCAGTCTTCTGGCAGCTAGCCCAAGGCACAGAATGAACTTTTAACATGTTGACCCATCTATGGCACAGGTTGGGTTCATGGGTTGTATCATCCTCTCTGTAATAAATGACAGAAATGTTTTGAAGGAACTGATAACGGATTGAGAATTTCTCCAATAAGCTCCACAAGAGTAATCCAAGCTGTTTCTCACTTGATTCAGTGATGACCCTCTTACTACTTCCCCCGTCTCTTTTCACAGTTAGCAAAAGAGTATGGCCCAGTGTACACTCTGCAATTGGGTGTTGAGCGTGTTGTCGTGTTAAATGGGTACAAAGCAGTGAAAGAAGCTCTGATTGATCAAGGGGACAAATTTGCTGACAGAGGACATATACCAATTTTCCAAATGGCTTCCCCTGGATCAGGTAAGTTTCTTCTTGGTTTAGAGCAAGAAGAGACAGAAAAGACTGTGGAAAAGAATAGTATTCTAGTAATAGGGATTCTGAGGCAGAATAGGAGTTACTTAAGCTGCAGAGTTTTTGTGTTAACAGATCAAGAGTATGTGTTAGTGAATGCAATTTGTAAAATCGTCTTCAATGAAAGAGAGAGCAGAAGCTGTTACCTGAGGATCTCAACTTTGCCACAGATCCTAGGAGGCCTCATTGTATTAGCCGCTACTGTTTCAGAGAGGTATTTAATGAACATGAGTTAAAGTCCATTCCAAGGAATAGCATTCACTTTCTTGTTTGAAGGTTCCCTTATGACGGATCTTGGATCAGAGGGTGAAGAATTTGATCCTGATAAAGATTCTGTGGAAATGAGATTACAGGCAGAAGTACAGTTCCCAACAGAAGTGTAGTTAGGTGAAGTTCTCATCTTATGTCTGGAGTAAGAGGGTGACAGCTGAAGGCAGGAAGTTTGATGAATTAAGGGAAAGAAAGATATGACAATAAAAAGTTAGCATGTATATATCATGTGTGTACCATAGAGGTATGTGTATGCTTTGGCCATTGTTCAAATTAACTATAATTCTTTGTATACTTGTTGTATTTTGTTTTATTCAAAAATCCTTTCCTCACAAACAACACTCCCAGATAATGCCTTTCCTTAAGAATAAAAACAAAGCTCAGCTAAGCTGTCTGATACAGGGATTGCTAGAGAGCTTATATAAATATTTATGCTTATTGATGTTAAATCTCATTGCTCAGTCACTTCACTTATGTTCAAGTCTCTGGGACCCCGTTTGGGTTTTCTTGGCAAAGATCCTGGAGTGGTTTGCCATTTCCTCCTCCAGATCATTCTACAGATGAAGAACTGAGGGAAACGGCGTTAAGTGACTTGCTCACGGTCACATGAATAGTGTCTGTAGCTGGATTTGAACTAATGAAGATGAGTCTTCCTGACTCCAGACCCAGTACTCTATCCACTGCAACACCTAGTAACCCACAAAAAGACAAGAAATGAGAGCACTCACAAGTACTCTCCTTGGTACTTGTGAGAAGTAGGGAGACTGGGACTTCAAGACATCGTAATCCTTTGGGTTCCTTGGGTCAAAAGATGCAGAGAGAAAAATTCACTTACCCCACAACCCTTCAGTCTAGAAAATGTCTTTATTGTGGCCTCGCTGTTTGTGGCCACTTCATTTCCAAGAGGGGGATGTGGCTGTAGGGCCATGTGACGTGTTTGTGACTGTGCTGAAGGGAGAATGGCATGTAGGATGGGACAGGAAACAGTATTGACAGAGGAGAAAGAGAAAGAAAATTAACACCTCCCCCATTTCATTCTACTCTCCTAGAACAAGGTGTGTGGACCAAGGGCATGGATTATTTAAAATGACTTGTAAGCAATTTTGGGGGCTAAGACTTCTCTTCCTGTTCCCTTTTATAGGCATTGTGGTAAGCAATGGTGAGACGTGGAAGGAAATCCGCCGCTTCTCCCTCATGACCCTGAGAAATTTTGGGATGGGGAAGAGGAGCATTGAAGAGCGAGTCCAGGAAGAGGCAAAGCACATTGTGGAGGAGTTAAAAAAAACAAAAGGTTGGTGTTTCTTTATTTGTTACCACTGAGCTTAGAAAAATCCATCCTATCCCTAGTAACTTATACAGACTGAGGCTGCTCCAAGGAATTTACTGTAGTTTGAAACCACCATGTTTGCCTTTTGGGGGTGCGTCCTGGGGATATGGCCATAAGAGTGTGGTCATTCCTAGAAGCCCTGAAGGGTCAGGACAGCTGAGAGAAGAGATGAGAGGCAGTGTAGCTCTGCTAATGAGTTCATGCTAATCTTGTGAGGAGGCAGTGTGGGGAGGAATATTTAGGAGGATGACTTAGTACAGCTTTATTCCTTTTCAGAAGGAGCAGAGCTCACAACACTTCCAGGAACAGAAGGCATTGATCATTTTGGGGTGTCCATGGATTCTCTTGATATTTTGCTGACAAGTTGAGGGAATGGAGGCGGGGCTGAGAACATGGTTAGGAAGTCAGTGAGCCGCCTCAACAGTATCTCTGGGAAGGGTTTTCCAGTCAGACTTCTTCTTCCTCCCTTATCTAAGATATCTAGCAAATGAGTTGTCTTTCTTCTATGAAACCTGAAACTTAGATGGGCCACAGAACACCGGATGAGGGCATAAATAGAGATGGTGATTCCATAAATTCTATGGGACAACTACTTTTTAAACTGTAAAATGAAAAGTCCATGTGTACTCTGTGTGTGTGTGTGTGTGTGTGTGTGTGTGTGTGTGTGTGTGTGTGTGTGTGTTTTAGATGGCAGGAACTGGGCAGTACTAGGGTACTGTCACATGTTGGTCACAATTAGCTATATGTGCTCTGCTACTCCAAAATATTTCACCAGTAATAATATGGGAATAAAATGAGAGCGCCATGCTCACGCCACTGTGGAATGTGGGACCTTCACCACTACTCTGTGTAGATGTTGTCTCCCTCAGTATAATGTAAGCTCTCTGAGGGCAGGGACAGTGTCACTCTTCTCTGTGTTGCCCTGGTCTTAGCCCAGAGCCCAGTAAGAGCTCAGTAACTGCTGGTGGATTGATACTCTCTCTTCAGTTGCCTCTATGATGCTTTTCTGTTCTGGTTCTTCTTCCTGCCTAATTTTTGCTTCCCAATATTCTTTTGTTGGATCACTATCTATCTTCAGTCCCCTAAGTGTGTATATTCCTTTTTTTTTTATGTAGTCATGTGGCATTTATTTCTAAACTGGATATAAGTTACATTTTAAATCAAAAGAGTCCAGAAAAGGAACTCTGGAATAATATTTTTTTTACATTTTTTAAAAATTTTATTTTAGTTTACATCATTCATTTCCACGAAATTTTGAGTTACAGATTTTCTCCCTATCTTTCCCCTACCCACCGCCCCAAAACAGCCATCCCAGTGTATCCCCCGTCCCCCAATCTATTCTCTCTTATGTCTTCCCCCCTAACCCCTTTGACTTTTCGGTAGGGCAGGATGTATCTCCCAACCACAGTGCCTGTGTATCTCAAGTTCCAGTTGGATGTAGTTAATAATAATAATAATAATAGTTGTATATATATATATATATATTTATATATACATATATATTTTTAACATTTGATTATAGAACTTTAGATTCTAGATTCTTTCTCTTCCTCCCTCGTCACCCACCCCCACTGGATGGACAAGCAATCAAATACAGGCTGAACATGTGAAATTAAGCAGAATCTCTCCACAGTGAGCACACTGTGAGAGTCTGATTACATGTCTCTTCTTCCTATCCTGCCCCCACCAACCACTCTCCACCCTGTCCCCAT
>CM053582.1:515341167-515358726 GCA_028627135.1 Pseudochirops cupreus
AGACAATTTAAAAATTATTGGACTAACTGAAAGCCACGATCAAAAAAAGAACCTAGAAATCATCCTTCAAGAAATTCTCAAGGAAAATTGCCCTGATATTTTAGAACCAGAGGGCAAAATAGAACTTGAAAGAATTCACCAATCACCTCTTGAAAAAGATCCCAAAAAGAAAACTAGGAATACTATAGCCAGGTTCCAGAGTCCCCAGATCAAGGAGAAAATATTACAAGCTGCCAAAAAGAAACAATTTGAATACTGTGGAAACACATTAGGATAAGCCAGGATCTAGCAGCTTCTACATTAAGGGATCCAAGGGCCTGGAATATGATATTCTGGAGATCAAGGGAGCTAGGATTAAAACCAAGAATCACCTACCCAGCAAAATTGAGTATAGTGGAAATATGGTCATTCAGTGAGGTGGAGGACTTTCGAACATTCTTGCTGAAAAAATCAGAAGTGAAAAGAAAGTTTGATACTCAAATACAAGAAGCATGAGAAGGTAAACATGGAGAAGAAATCATAAGGAACTTATCAAAGTTGAACTATTTACATACTAACATGGTAAAGCGATAATTGTAACTTATGAAACTTTTCTCAATGTGAGGATAGGTGAAGGGAATGCAAATGCATATATATACATATACATACACTTACGTCTATATAGGAGAATTTATATATGTGTATGAACACATATCTGAGTATATATATGTATGAGTACATAGAGGGCACAAGATCAATTGAATAGGAAGGGACAATGCTCTAAAAGGTGAAATTCTGAGGTGGGAGAGGATTCGAATGAGAGAAAAGGAAAGACAGAATGGGGCTAATGATCTCATAGAAGGGGCAAAGGATAATTGTCCCAATGGAGGGGAAGAACAGGGAGACAAAAGGGAAAGAGTCAACCTTCCTCTCATTGAATTTGGCTTAGGGAAGGAATGATATAAACTCTAAACTGAGTTATTTTGCCACATAGGAGAATAGGGGCGATGGGGATGAGAGGGGGTATGATGGAGGGGAGTTAAGGGTATGGGGGAGGATTGTTAGAAGCACACACTTCTGTAAAGGGACAGGGACAAGGTAGAGAATAGAAAAAGGGGGGGCGGGATAAAAAGGAGGGACATATAATCAGTCTCTCACAATATGCCCACTGTGGAGAGGTTCTTCATAATTACATATGTACAGCCTGTATTGAATTGCTTGTCCTTCCAGTGGAGGTGGATGATGAGAGAGGAAGAAAAAGAATCTAGAATTTAAAGTACTATAATAAAATGTTAAAAATATATATGTATATATATACATGTATTATTATTATTATTATTATTATTATTATTAATTACATCCACCTTGGAATTAAGATACACAGGCACTGTGGTAGGGAGATCCATTTTGCCCTACTGTAATGTCAGAGGGGTAATGGGGGAGGACATAGGGGAGAGCAGATTGGGGGAGGGGCTATATAGTGGGTTGGCTGTTTTGAGGTGTCCAGTAGGGAAAGATGGCAAGAAAATTTGTAACTCCAAACCTCGTGGAAATGAATCATGTAAACAAGAAAATAAATAAATTAATTTATTAAAAAAAAAGAAAAGAAAAGTGCCAGCTCCTTGTTCCACGTTAGATTGTGTTGCTCAACCTTAATTTATTTATAGAATCACAGATTTAGAACCGAAAAGGTTCTTGGAGGTCATTGAATCCAACCTCCTCATTTCACAGATGAGGAAACTGAAACATAAAAAAGGTAAATGACTTGCCCAATGTCAAGATCAGAGCTTGGGTGTGGGCCGTGGGCAGCTAGGTGAACAGTGAATAGCACTGTGAAGTCAAGAGCTGAGTTAAAATTTGGCCTGAGACACTTACTAGCTCTGTGACCCTGGGCAAGTCACTTAACCTTGATTGCCTCCCCACCAAATTTAAAAAAAAAATCGAAACTGGAATTCAAAGTCTTCTGCCTCCAAATCCATCACACTTTTCTTTATGTCCTGCTGCCTTCCTCTCTTTTCAATTAATCATCCCAAATTATTCGTAGGAAAAGCAACAACCAAAGTCTGAATTTACCATTGAAAACTTGGTCTCCACTGCAAGTGATCTATTTGCTGCAGGAACAGAGACAACAAGTACCACCCTAAGATATGGACTCCTGCTTCTGCTGAAACACCCTGAGATAACAGGTAGGATAAGAGGCTGATCATACCCATCCAGAATTTAGTCAGCATGAGAGGGGTCCATGGTCTTTTTGAAGCTTTCCTTGGAATCTTTTCTGTTGTCATTTTAATATATTTAATTCATTATACAATCAAGCTTACTCATTCCTTCTCCTCCACTGCTAGGCCCACCCTGCTTAGTTATATGGTATGTAATTGTGAGTTATTGTTAGAGACAGGTATAGAGACGGTGACAGGGACAGAGGCTATAGCCCAGTGGTAGCCCCCAGGGAGCATCTGAATGATTCAGATTGGCTTATTGATACAGCCTGACCATAGGAGGAGCTGGTGCATCTGGACTACTGTCACTCATAAGAGCTACTCAAGGCAGTACCTTGGCCTATGTTTGGTCACAATGAGTTCCGGAAAAAGTCCAAACTGAGACCCCTCCTCATTTCATTAGACAAGTGCAGTTTGGCTTGCATTTTTTTTAAGGACAACTTGAGCTTGTCCTGAGGGCATAGGGCATAGGTGCCTCCAGGGATACTCAACTGATTTAAGAGACTAAAATGGAATGTTCATCAATCTATGTAGCTATGTACGTATGTACGTATGGATGTATGTTTGTATGTATGTATATATGTATGTATGTATGTATGTATGTATGTATGTATCTATCTATCTATCTATCTATCTGTCTGTCTATCTATCTATGTATCTATTTATGTATCTATGAGAATGTGAGAGTCAAGTGTGTCATTTACCAGTGTAGCTCTTGGTACAAAATCAGAGAAAATATGAAAGAAGGCAGTTTTTGTCCCTAGTTTCATGATCAATTTCCATTCATATTGTGACAGGAAAAATTAACGAAGAAATTGATCGTGTGATTGGCCGAAATCGAAGTCCCTGCATGGAGGACAGAAACAAGATGCCTTACACCAATGCTGTGGTACACGAGATACAGCGATTCATTGACCTCATTCCCACCAGCTTGCCCCGTGCAGTGACAGAAGATGTTCAGTTTAGACAATATCTTATCCCCAAGGTCAGAGGTCCTTCTCACTATAACACAAGATTTTGTACTCTCTCCCATTGAATGATACAATTTAGAGTTAGTAGGAACCTCAGGCCAACCTACATTCCTGAGAAGTAGTCACAGAATTTCAGAATTTGAAGGGACTACACTGGTCATATTATTCAACCCCTATCTGACGAAGAATCCCATCTACCAGTATGGGTATCACCTTGTGGTCACCCAATCTTTCTTTAAAGACTTTTAATGAGGGAGAGTCACTTAATGTAATGCAGTGGCATTCCATTCTAATCTTGCAGGGCTCTAATTTGAGGGATTTTTTTTTCTTGCATTTGGACTGTTCATAATTTTATAACTTTATTGCTCTTGGTTTTGCCCCCTGGAGCAAAACAGAACAAAGTTACTCAATCTTTCTAGTAACAGTCCATAAAATACTTGAAATCAGCTATTATTTCTCCTGTTCTATTATGTCTTCTGTTTTCTTGTCTCAATATCACATTTCCTTCAACCCATCCTCACATGGTATGGACTTGTTATTCTTATCATTCTGGTTTCCCTCCTTTCAGTAACCTTGAGCTCTTCAAAGTCCTCCTAAAATATGACTCCGAGAAGGTATACCATACTTATTTGGAGGCTGATGAGATCATAGTGCAAAGGTGCCTACTTCCAAGCTGCCATTTAACTTTCCATAATTAACCTTTCTATATGGTCAATCTGTTTTAAATCCACCTAACTGTATGATAGCCTAACCTGTATATTTCCATTTTTTCAGCAGAACATGAAAACCTTTATCAAATAAATGCTTACTAAAATCAAAGTAAACTCTATATACAGCATTCTCCTCATCTACCAGTTTATTAATACCCTCAAAAAATAAAGAAATGATGCTGCTGCTTCTCTATTCTTTCCTTTTTAAGATTAGTTATCTCTTTAGAAATATATTCCAGACTCTGAGTGCAAATTGAAGTGCCCTTTTTGATGTTATGTCTTGCCTAGGTGTCTAGGGGCTCTCCTATTTTCTCTTTACTTCTCTTGGGTATTAAATCTTTATCAGCCACATTTATTGATTTATTCTTTCCTTTTCAGTTCAAAGATCATTCCCTTGGTTCAGAAACAAACCAGAAGCAAAAGAAAAATTGAGAAGATTGGTATCTTCTCTTGTCATTTGTCCTCCTCATCATATAATGCTCTGAATTTGGGGGTTATCCTTTCTTTAATCCCCCTCTTTTCCATAGTGTCATTTTTAAAAAACCAACTTGTTTCCCTTTGTTATTCTCACCAGTCTCCATTCATTCTGGGCTTCAACAGTTCTGTCATTCTTGTGGAACTGCGACCTGCATCTTTTACTCATCCTTGTCTTTGAAAAATCTGAGTTGGCTCCTGCATTCCCTGTGATGATACTAGCTATTCTTTATGAAGGACTTTGAGCTTTGCTTTACACAGATTATCTCATTTAATCTTTACAACAACTTTGAGGGAGATGATGCTGTTTCTATCCCCGTTTTACAGGTGAGGAAGCTCAGTCTTAGAGAGACCCATGTGGCTTTCCTAGGGTCACGCAGCTAGTGAGTGTCTAAGTGAGGATTTGTACTAAGGTCTTTCTGACTTCAGGTCTTGCATTCTCTCCACTGCACCCCCTGGCTACCTTGTCCTTTTTAGAGAATGTTCCTTTTTCTTCCATCTTCAGGAGTGGTTTTCTTTGTGTGATTAGAAACTCACTCTTGTCTTTCTTGGTGATAATAATCATAACTAGTATTACTAATTGTGAAGCATTTTTCAAATATTATCTCTTTTTATCCTCAAAGCAACAATTAAATGTAGACACTATTATTATTCTTATGTTACAGTTGAGGAAGCTGAGTCTGAGAAAGGGCAAGTGATTTGGCCAGGATCACACAGCTAGTGTGTATTTGAGGTGAAATCAGGTCTCTCTGATTCCAAGTCCCACACTCTATCCATCGGGCCACTTAGTTGCCTCTGTTATAAACTCTAAGATGGACTTGGCACTTTCCCAAAAATTCCCATAATGTCCTTTCACAGGTGTGCACAGAAAGTGTGTCAAGTGTGATAGCATCCCCTGCTACACAACATGATCCCTTCAGAGGAAGAATGCTGTGGCACAGAGGTTCTGCAGATCTGTATTTACTTCCTTGTTATCTAAGTTCCTCTCAGCTGGTGAGCATTGGAGAAGTAAAAGATATTTCCCCTTCTTTGGTTCTTCATTTGTAGGATAAAATTATCATCAAGAAAAGTCAAGGGGTCAATTAGGGGGCACAGTGAATAATCAGGCCTCAGACACTAGATAGACTTACTAGCTATATCACCTTGGGCAAGCCTCTTAACCCCAATCGCCCTGCCTTCTCATCTCAAAAAAAAAGGGGGGGGGGCAGGGAATTACACCCTGCTCTTTTTTTTTTGACAGAAAGGAAATTGAAAGACCCGAATGAATAATTGAAGTCTTCCATCACTGCTATTTCATGTTTAAACCCAGAGCTTATAATCTGTCTTCTGAATTCCTTGTCTATTTCTTTCTGTTCAAGTGGTCTGTAGAGTACTCTTGTGGCAACACCATCCTTGATGTTGTCTCCATTTCTCTTTACCTAGATGCTTCACATCATTCTTCTTTCCTCTGCTCCCTATATATCTTTAATTTATACAATACCACCCTCTTTTTCCTATCCTGCTTCTTTTGAATGAGATATACTCTTTCTAGAGCTTCATTCTTGTTAAGAATCTCATCCTAACAAATCCTGGTTATATTTTGAGGTCAAATTTGCTTCCTTCTTTTAAATTTTTTTTAGGTATGCTTTAAGTACTTAAAATCTCTTTTGACTATAGTTTGTGAGAAAACAAAAGAATAATACTTCCAGCCTTTGCTTGGTGCATCATTTGGTTCCTGGTTAGGTGTCTATCATTCCTATGTTTTAATTAAGATGTGGTACTATTATGGGAATCTGAATATCTTCCCTTCCCCTAGGCCCTTTGCTGAAGTGGCTGAGTGACTCTGAGAACCTTTCCTGATTTGAAAGTATACTGTGCCCCCTGATAGACTGAATGTGGTCATGTGGAGCTTGTGGCGGGAGGCTTGTTTTTCATGAATGCCCGCTCCTTATAGCTTTGTGATTGGTCAGTTGGTCAAGAGGGCTGTCACATTCTCCAAGCCAGGAGAAGGTTATATATACGCCCTGAAGTGAAGTTTTGCTTTGGGTCTGACTTTGAGAAGAGTTGTGTGATTTGGCCAGATGAGACTCTGGGAAGCCATTGAGCCCCCTGGCTTTGAAAAACCCAGATGTTGGTGCTTCCCTCTCTGGTAACTGAATAGATATGGATGTAATGCTGCGATGCTGGAAGCCTGTCTGCAGATCTGTTTCTTTGTTTGCTTGTAACTTGTGTTTGTAACTTGAGTTTGCATTCTCTGAAGTTCAGGGTTCTGACTTTTTCCCCCTGAACTAGGTAAATGATATATGTTTGATTGATTAAAGTTGACACTGTTAACCCATTTTGAGTTGCTTTCCTGTAGAAAAGCAGATCTAAGAACCTGTGCTAGCAGCTGCCGTGGGTATGCTAGGGTGCTTGCTGATACAGGTACAGAAATCCAAATCCCATTCTCAAACACCATCTTACAAGATGTCCATTTCTGAAATCTGCCTGTTCTCTCTGAATCTTTGCTTCCACTTACAGCTATAATGAATACAACACTTGTACTCCTAAGGTCTTTTGTTCTTGTTTTTTGTCCTAAATGTCAAAACCTTTGGAAATCTTTCCCCAGGTTTTTACAGAAGACTTATTTTTCCTCATGTGAATCACTAGAAGTGAGTAGTAATCATTCCCCTTGCCAAGTCTTAGGAGCTTCACTGTTATGTCTTTGACATGTGCTCTGAGAATATGGCAGACCTATATATTTTTGTCATTGTCAGCAAACAACTGTTTCAATATCTTTCCACAAGAATTCACCAACCATTACTCTTCTGTTCTTCCTGGTTATCTTACCAGATAACAACTGTGAAGCTGCTTTATGATTCTTTAGAATACAAGGAAGTGCTTCTTCCTCAAAGCATCCATCTTTATCTTTAAGAAGAGCTACCATTTTTTTTATCAGCTCTTTCCTTATTCTTCTGTGTGACATTGTTTTATTCTTCAACACACTGACACATGTCAGAATAAATTTCTGCCTCTTCACATCATCTGGCATATGCCTGAACTTATCCACTATTGGTTCGCTAATAGTCCCCTCAGGTAGCACTTTCCTTCTTTGATAGATCTAATGGCTAAATGTTATTTTATTAACTTTTGGTAACCTAAAATCTGCCCCCTTGTGTCTTTTACTCATCAGTGCTGGTTCTGCCCCACGAGGTGTCAAAATTCAGTTTCATTTCTCACAATAGTATTGCAGATTTTCTAATTTACTATTAGCACAGGCCTCTAAAATAATATTGACTCTTTCCACACTTAAAAATGAGGGATTTTGACTAGATGATATTTCTAAGTTCTCTTTCAGCTCTAACATTCTATGGTTCTTATTTTCTAATTATTTGTTTCTATCTTCTCTTTCCAGGGTACCACTATAATACCATTACTGACTTCTGTTCTGTATGATGATGAAGCATTCCCCAAACCGGATGAGTTCAACCCAGGACACTTCCTGGACGAAAGTGGCAAGTTTAAGAAGAGTGACTATTTCATGCCTTTTTCTACAGGTAAGACATTCATCTAAAGGTCTGCATCAAAGATGGATCAATAATTCAGAGGACCTGTGATTCTATTCAGCTTTGCTACTCATTACTTATGCAACCATGGTCAAAATATTTCATGTCTCTGGGCTTCACTTACCTTATATGCCAAAAGATTAGGTTGTACTAGGTGACCTTTATGGTCCTTCTAAGTTCTAAAACCAGAGAGTAGGATGGAGACATAATACACCATTCTTCTAATTATCTTTGGGCTATGGTTGATCAGCTAAATCAGTTGGGTTTTACCTTAGCTGTCTGAGCTTATTCCAAATAAAGGCTAGAACTGAGATAATTGCCACTCTGCTCTGCATCCAGACCCACAAGCTCCATCCACCTCCCCACATAAGAAACTATCCTCCCAGTCACCCTTAGTTAGGATCTAGTTCTCAAATAGTCTTCCAGGATTTTATGTTAGCATGATACCATCTCGTATCCTATCAAGCCAAGGAAGGGGATTGGGTTATCTTGAAGGCCCATTAATCAGGTACCATTAAGACTAAGTACACTGAAGGTCTAATTGTAGAGGTTACAATTTTGTAGACATGTGATTCCTGATTAGGACACCTAAGTATGGCTCCTCCTTTCCTAGTTATATAGATTTTAATGGGGATACATGGATACAGAATTATAGATAATGGTCTGTCTTGTCCTTTCACCTTCAGTTCTTGGGGAAACCTATTGGTTATCAGGCAGTGGTGGTGATAGCCAAGTCTGGGGCTGGCAGATGTGAATTTTGGCAGGCAACTAACTATTCCTGGCCTTGTGGCCTCCAATGCCATGACCCATTCAATTGGTTTTAATATTTGTGTTATAGCAAAGAGTGAGTAGTTAAGACAAGTCACCAGATAGCCATAAAGTTTCAGGGTCTATTCCAGAAGTGTTTTCTGTCTATTATGGTGACAGGAGATTCCCAATGGGAACTTTGTTCATTCTTCTTTCATCTTTCCCCATTACAGTTACTCTGAGTAACTGTTCTTGAGTAGCTTAGTTCTTGTGATTATAAAGTATAAATTCTGAATATATTTTCTCCTTAGGGCAATGGCTCTTTTCTTCTGAATATACATCCCAGGGTTTACTCTGTTTCAGGGGGATTAATTTAGAGTAAGGATGATGGAAGCATCTCGCCTCTCCGTTCAGGAGGAACTGGCTCTTCAAATGAGTCTAGGACCAGATAGGAAAGGAATCCATGTAGCCTTTTACCTAATTCCACCAAGTGTTAGCAGGCTCTGTATAAGTCTGAAGAAGTAGTCTAGGTGTTTTAGAACTATATGAATATTAAATCCTTGTATTTGTCTCTTTCAGGAAAACGGATATGTGCTGGTGAAAGTCTTGCTCGGATGGAATTATTTCTGTTTTTTACTTCCATCTTACAGAATTTTACCTTGAAATCTCCCATTGACCCAAGAGATATTGACACCTCCCCAGTTTCCAGTGGGTTTAGCAAACTACCCTGCTTCTATCAGCTCTGCTTCCTACCTTTCAAAAATACGTGAAGGAACAACCTTGGTTCCAACTGCTCCACAGCATCTTCATGTGTTATGAAGTTTTATTCATTCCATTGCTTGTCTATGAAAGGCCTCTATGATTTCAGCCCAATGGACCCATCTAGCTTAATCTAATACCCCATATTTTACCCAACATACCCCAGAAATTCCCTGTTCGTGGAATATTTCTTCTCTTCAACTCCACTGATTGGAATCCTACTCATCCTTCAATTCACAGTTCAGATGCCCTATCCCTGAGGCCTCATTAGTACTTACAATCTGTACTACAGAATCTAAATCTGAAATATATACCTTTTTTATCTCATGTATTACTTCAGACATGTTAGTTGATCCTGTTTTATGCTCCTCACCAGATCTTAAGCTTCTTATGAGTATATCCTTTTGTCTTATACTTGTGTGCAATTATTCACCACCAATCAGTTAGAAGCCCTTCTTTATTCCTCAAATGTCTCAGGTCATGCACTTCAATACATACACATATCCTACTCTGGTGGCAGGTTAACTGCAATGTTAATGCTATGTGACTGCAGTTAAGTGGTACCTTGGGCAGAGTATAGGGCCTGGAGTTACGAAGACCTGAGTTAAAATCCACCTTTGGACACTTACTGGAGGTATGACCCTTGGCAACTCACTTGATTTAGCTTCCATATCTGTAAAATAGGGGTAATTGTAGCATCTATCTTCCAGGGTTGTTGGGAAGATCAAAGGAGTTGATAATTGTTAAGCATTTAGCACAGTATCTGGCACATAATAAGTGCTATATAATTGTTAGCTGCAAGTATTATTGCTACAACAGCAACTACTACTACTAATACTCCTCCTCCTCCTCCCTCTACTACTATGTATTTCACCTGCCTACTCTAATTACAAAGTATGTATGTTGAAAAAAATACTGAACACATTTGTGTAGTCCAGTTTGACTGGAGCATAGAGTGCCTAGAGGATATTAATATGAGAATAACCTGAAAACAAAGAGAGGCCTTGAGTGTCAGGAAGAAGAGTTTGAATTTTACTCAGTAAACAAAACTGAACTGAATATTTACCTGATCTATACGTAAGGAAGATTCATTGGACAAGATGTGAGGAATGTATTTCGTGGGGGAGATGGCTTTTTGCAACAACACAAAGTCAAGAGGCCAGGTTATTTCAAGATTTGTGGAAAGGAATTATTTGGCACAACTATTAGAATGACTGATTTAGTGAAAGTAGTATATAGCATTCTGCAGATATTCAATTCCAATGAATTATGCATCTGTCTGAGGATTTTCAACTGGGGTTCTATAGTGTTCTCCAACTAGAAAATCTATTTCCTTCTGAGCCAAAGGATAGGTTCCAGGTTGCCTGCCCACTCTTTGTTGCCCACCCTTCTTTATAGCATTCTAAAGGAAAAGGTTTCCAGAGATGCATTATCCACCAGTCCACATCACTAGTTGTAGAGGTAATGTCCCCAGGTGCTCATCCTCCAGATACACAAGTATTTTTCAAAGACTTATCATTACATGTACGTTAATCTAGCTGGTTTTTAACTGTTATATCCACATTTTTAATTCAGAACAATATCTGTTAACATATCAAATAAATACCACACCCAGTGGTCTCTCATTCTTTGCATACAAATGCAAAGAGTAACAATTAGTCTTCCAATTGCTATCTGGAGGCAAATTCTTTATCCATAGACAACTAGTCTAGTGATTCTTTCACCTTTAAAGCTACCGTAGGAGCAGGATGCTGAAATTTCTTACTCTACAAATTGCTACTGAGAGGGATGCTTCCATTTACCCATTATGACCTACTTCCAAAATACACACAAATAGTCCAGTTTTCTTTTTTCCCAAGAATCTGGGAATTTAGGATTGGCTATATGCACAAGTACTTGCAAGTACTGAAAAGGTACAAAAAGCAAGGAAGCAGTAAGATTACTTTCAGCAGCCTCAGAAAAATGAGAAGAGTTCTTCTACTTTCAGCCACATTTTCAATCTTGATTGATTCTGATCCTATTTGAGAAAAGGTTGAAGATTTGAATGTATAACTAATCTTCTAGCTTCACACAGTGCTTAATATACAAAAACATGCTTAATAAATGCTTTTTAAAATTCATTCTTTTTTTATCCATTCATTCATTACAGCATTCAAAATCAAAGACCTATCCCATTTTCCCATTCTAGGTTCCATTTCTGTAGTTCTTATGATCAGAAATACTGGAAAAAAAAATCTTAGAAGGGACCATAGGGTCAATCTACTTCAACTTGCACTATTTTATTATTATTTAACAATAGAAAACTTCCTCTAGTCTCAGAAATATTTGAAAATATGAGTAAAACATTAAAGACTAATTATAAGTGACTTATTAAGGTCAAACTACTTCCTTCTTAGATATATGAAAATGTTATCAGTATTCTTAAAATGTCATCATTACTAGGTCTGTTTCAAATAGGTTGGGGTTCAGTTGTGTATGATAGGGTGATTCTAAAAATTGGATAGGAAAAGGCAAAAAGGAGCAATTATCTCAAAAAGTGGTCATCAAAGTAGAACTGATACAGAAGAAATAGGTGGACATTGTATGTTGGTAATGTTGGAATCTTGTCATAGGATCTGAGTTGAAGAAGAAACAATGTGTACATCTGGTGGGGTGTATAATTTTTTGGACTTGTCGATAGGTGAGAAGACTAGGAGATAGGGTCAGGGAGGGAGTTTTAGAAGGATTTGTGGATTAAGATTTAGGAGGATGGGGGGAGAGGAAAAGAGAGGGACTCTTAGATGGGTGGGTAAAATAATGAATAACAGGGCAAAGGGAGAAGATAAGGTAACAGATATTCACAAATAGTAACTATAACTTTGAATGTGAATGGGATGAATTCACTCATAAAATGGAAAAAGCAGTATAGATTAAAAATCAGAATCTAATAATATGTTGTTAACAAGAAACACACTTAAGAATAAGAGATATACACAGTTAAAATGGAGCGCTACATTAGAATTTATCATCCTTCAGCTGATGCAGAAAAGGCAGACTTAGCAATCATGATGTCAGACAAAGTTATGGCTAAAATAGATTTAATTAAAAGAGATAAAAAGAGTAAATACATTTGATAAAAGGTACTCTAGAAATTATAAAGCAATATCAGTACTGAACCTATATGCAACAAATGCTTTAACATCTAAATTTTTAAAAGAAATGTTAAATGAATTACAGGTGGAGATAGACAGTATTACTTTAATAGTGGGAGACCTTAACTTTTCCATCTCCAAACTAGAAATTTAATCTAAAAATGAATAAGAAAGAAGTCCAGAAAGTAAATAGAATTTTAAATAAGCCAGATATGATAGATATCTCAAGGAACTTGAATGGAAATGAAAAGGAATAAACTTTTTTCTCAGCATTTCATGGTATCTTTACAATGACTGTCCATATATTAAGACATAAAATTTTTATCTTTAGAGGGAGAAATATTAAAAGTTTCCTTTTCAGATCATAATATAATAAAATTATATTTAATAGAGGACCATGGAAACATAGATTAAAATGAAATGTAGATTAAACAATTTAATCTTAAAGAATGAGTGGGTTAAAAAAACAAGTCATAGAAATAATCAATAATTTCATGAATGGCAATGATACAATGTATCAAAACCTATGGCATATAATAAAATCAGTGATCAGAGGAAAATTTATATTTCTAAATGTTTACAACAACAAAATAGAGAAAGAACAGACAAATGAATTGGATATGCATTTTTAAAAAAACTAGAAAAGAGAATAAAAATTCCCAATGAAATACTAAATTGGAAGTCCCAAAATTAAAAGTAAGACTAATAAAGTTGAGTATTAAAAAGCCCATTGAATTAATAAATGAAACTAGGAGTTGGTTTTATGAAATAATCAATAAAATAGACAAATCATTGGTTAATTTGATTTAAAAAATGAAAGAAAAAAACCAAATCACTAGTATTAAATTGAAAAGGATAAATATGCCACTAAATGAAAATGAAATTGAAGCAATTATTAGGAGTTATTTTATCCACTTATTTGCCAATAAATTTAGCTATTTATGTTTAATGGAAGAATATTTGCAAAAGTATAAATTGCTTAGATTAGCAGAAGAGGAAATATGTCTATTATGAATTTTGCTTCAGTTATGGAGTTGGGGATAGGACGGGGAAAGGCAGAGACTGGGAATATGGTTTATTTTGTTTTGCAAGAAAACTGGCATAATTTTAATGTCCATTGCTACAAGATGTTTTGCCAAATCAATGTTCATTCTTGTAAGAAGACTGAGTCAAGTTCTTTTCTCCAAGGGAGTAGGTCCTGTGAAATATAATTCATTCTCATGGTGATTATGCATTCAGCTAATACAGTGCACTTAATTCTCTGGATAAGGAAGAGAATAAATGGACTGATATTGACCATTAAGGAAGGTGAGAAGAGGCCTTGAGAATGTAGAATCAACTCTTGGTTTTGTAATTGATTCTGTTTTACTTCAGAACCTTTTTATTCACAGTTTTTGTTTTTATAGAGCCTTCATTTCTGGATGTCCCTTCTACTGGAGGTAGCAAACACATATAGCACAAAACACTCTTGAATTCAACCTGAGCCACACGGAAATGTAATTGGGAAATATTTCAACAAGAAGATAGTTTTGTATTTTAAAACTTAAGTCAATATGTCGCTTCAGTATTCATAATGACACGTATAATTTAGTGGCCCCTATTTCTATTTGAATTTGATGCCACAGTTTTACACTCCCTTCATATGTCCTCCTTTCTCCTCATACCTTCCCCACAATGATCATACACACGCACACACACACACACACACACACACACACACTCTCTGCTAACAATGGTGGGAAGTATGTTTTCTCATCTCTTCTGGAACAACTTTGGCTTGGTCCTCAAAATTACGCGACATTTGATTTAGGGTGGGTTTCCATTCTCATTATTGTCATTATGAATAGTTTTCTCGGTTCTGTTTAATTTACTTTGCACCAATTGTCACAGAAGTGTTATGGTTCCTTTGAATTCTTCATAAAGAATCAAGTGTTAATAAGTTTTAACAATAGATGACTTTTACTCAGTAGAGAATGGGTTCTAATAGAAGGTATGAAGCTTCAGGAGAACAGTATACAATTAAGAATAATTAGGGGTAGCTAGGTAGCCTAATGGATAGACCATCAGCACTGGAGTCAGGAGGGCCTGAGCTCAAATTCAGCCTCAGACTAGATTATGTGACTAGCTTTCTGACCCTGGCCAAGTCACTTAAGCCTGCTTGTCTCACACACAAAAAAAAAAGTCCTGCGGCCTTAACTCACTCCTAAAAATGAATTTTAATGTTTATACATCTTAGATGGGAAATTTTAAGATATTTTTAGATTTCAAAATGAAAAATCTCTTACCTATATCTACTATTAACCATTAGACTAATAGTAATGACAAACATTTATATAATGCTAATTATGTTCCAGGCCCAGTCCCTGTACCTATAAGAAAATGGAAGACGTTGCCTGCTGTCAAGGAGCTTTCAGTCAAATGAAAGAAAACATTACATCAAAGGAAGTTTATTTTAAAGGACTGGAATTGGGTAAGGGACCAGATGGTGAGAGTATAATAATGGTGGAGTGGATTCCAAAGAGTGCAGCTTCCTAGGAACTACAGGTTTTTATACATGTTTCTTAATTTCCCTATGGAAACATGCTGTACTTGCTCTCATTTTGTGATCCCAACTTAATACACATCCAAATTTTATGCAGGAAAGATGACTTTGAGCAATAATGAATATTTCTTGCAGTAATTTAGTAATATTAGCCAAACTCTGTTGACTTGTTTTTCATGATTTTCTTGCATCATTCTCATTTCTCTTCCCAATTTTTCCTCCACATCTCTTACTTGATTTTCAAAATCCTTCTTGAGCTCCTCCATGGCTTGTAACCAGCTCATATTTTTCTTGGAAACTTTTGATGCAGGAGTTCTGACTTTGTGGTTTTCTACCCATTCCATACTTTGATTCTTTTTGTCCCCCCAAAAGGATTCTGTGGTCTGACTGTACTTCCTCTGCTCATCTTGCCAGTCAATTACTTGACTTTTGAGCTCTTTGCCGTGGTAGAACTCTGCTTCCAAAATGGAGAGAGCTTTATTCCAATCACTGGGATTTTTGCAAATGTTGTTGGAGGTCTGAGGCAGGCACCCTCTTTACAGACACCAGCCTGTGTATACTGGATTTTCTCACCCCAGCACCACCGCCCAAGACAGCAACCCAGATTAAAGCAGAATAAAGCAGGAGAAATTACCCTCTGAATGGTTGCTTGGTCCCCCTAGTATATGCAGACCAGAAGCTCAGGAGGCAGCCACACCCCAGAGGCTGTAGCTGCCATGATTCCGCCACTTCTTCCCCCTGGTACAGGGGCCAGATCCCACTCCTGGATCACCTGGTGCCAACAGAGTTTTCCACTGACCTTTTACTTTCTCTTTGGCATTTATGGGTTGAGAAGTCTGGAAACTGCCACTGTTGCTGGTAATTCACTCTCCTGAAGTGTAACATAAATTTAAAAAAAAGACTCGTAAAGGGCAAGCTTATTTTGTCACTTTGTTGTTAGATTTTTAAAAAGCTTTTTGAGGTCCAGTCAATAATTAATAACACAATAGTGGTCCAAATTGTAGCTGTTACTATGCAAGCTAAACAATTTCTATATATGCACAAATCTACATGGGAAAATATAAAAAATTTAGGCTTGGGCATCTTTTTTAGTTTCCTCCCCTTTTATTATATTCAGAAATGATTCACACTTTAATTTGTCAAAAGGCAGGGCTTGCATCTTGGCAGTTACACGTTGCTTCTAATGAAATGACAACCAATCTGTAGTTCAACAGAAATGATCCTTATCCAGGACTGTACACAAAGATTGCGTTTCTAGAGTAAATACTGCAAATGGACCATGCAGCCCCTGCCCCCCTGCTTGCCTAGCAGCTCAGTAAAATTTGAGTAACAGCCTATTTCTCTCCGCGTACTCTATATTCTATACATGTCCTCCCAGATTCTGCTCTGGGCTTTTTCTCTCTCTTTGGTATTTTCATTTATTTCTATTTCATCAGCTCCCCCTGGATTGACATTTCTGTAGATGGTTCCTAAACTCAAGTCCAGTGCTGATCTTTCTCCCTGAAACACTTCCCCTCCCCCTAACTTCTCCATTACTCTGAAGGAAGCCATTTTACCAGTACCTAGATTTCTAACCTAGATATGATAGTCTTCCTCATTCCCATATAGCCTCTATATCCAGTCTGTTTCCAAGTCCTTTTAACTCTCTCTACAATAGCTTTCATAGACTCTTTCTCTCCTTTGATATTGCTGCCACTCTAGTATAGTCACTCGTCACCTCATGCCTGGTCTAATACAGTTGCTTTCTGGTTGGTCTTCCTGTCTCAAGGGGAAGGGTACAAATAAACATTTTTTAAAGTGCCTACTATGTGCTAAGTGCTTTAGAAATATTTCATTTAATCCTCACAACAATCTTACAGGTGGATTCTTTAATCCATATTTTGCAGTTGAAACAGAGGCAAATATATGTTTACATGACTCTCCCAGGATTAAAGCTAATATGTCTGAAGTCAGATTTGGATACAGATCTTCCCTGATCCCAGGCCCACTTCCTTAGATTAATAATGTCGGAGGTGGGCATTGGATAGATAAAATTCCAACCTAGAACCCCATATTTGAGGAGAGCATTATCCAGTCTTATGGCCCCAACCTTCTGATTCCCTCCTACTAAATATCTCCTTTAGAGAAGGTGGTCCTCAAGGGGAATGGTGGGAATAAGCATTTTTTAAAATGCCTACTATATGCCAGAGTAAGCGATTTAAAATCCTTCATCTGTTCCTCACAACAACCCTAGAGGTGGGTGCTTTAATTCATATTTCATGGTTAAAACAGAGGCAAATAGAGGCTCAGTGACGTGCCCATGGTTACAGCTATTGTGTCTGAGGTCAGATTTGGATTCAGAGATTCCATGACTCCAAGCCCATCCATTTCTGCCACTCCACTCAGCTGTCAAAGTGATCTTTCTAAAGCAGAGGTCTGACCATGTCACTCCTGTCCCCCCCAGCCACCCCACACCCTGTCTCCAGTGGTTCCCTATCCCCTCAAAGATCAAATATAAAATCCT
>CM053582.1:515359226-515380550 GCA_028627135.1 Pseudochirops cupreus
ATATATATGCATATATATATATATATATATATATATATATATATACGATTTTTATTATTAACTACATGCAACCGGGAATTAAGATATGTACAGGCCCTGGGGTAGGGAGATCCGTCTTGCCCTACTGGAAAGTCAGAGGGATGATGCGGAAGGACAGAGGAGAGAGAAGATTGGGGGAGGGGGTATACAGTGGGATGGGTGTTTTGGGGTGGTGGGTGGGGGAAAGATGGGGAGAAAATTTATAACTCAAAATCTCGTGGAAATGAACGATGTAAACAAGAAAATAAATAAATGAATTTTTTAAAAAATAAAATTTATTGTAAGTCATTTTTTTCCCAACTTATACATCACAGAGTAGTTGCAAGTTACCCATGGATCTAAATCCACCTCAAGTATGGTCATTAAAAAAACTTTCATATATCAAAATAAGCAGTGTAGACTAAAGGAATATTGCTTTTATATACATATATGTTATTTTTCAAAATGATAGTCAAGTCTGATTTTTTAAATGCAGATTAACTTTAAAAACATTGCAGAATTTATAAAAAGCTTTTTGGTAATTATGTGTTTCTAATGAATACTAATAGTAAAACTATAATATATGGGTAAATGAAACCTATCTTCAGGTGTGTCTGGTGATATGGCTACATTCACTGACTGCTAGATATTTTTGGAAAATGTGTCAGATAAATATGAACAGGAAATAATATTTTATATTAACATTAATGGAAATCTTAAAAGTTTTCAACCCTAGTGCCTTTCCTCAGCTGTCATGAATTCCTTGCTTTTTCAGTTGGAGGGAGTTTGAAATCTCACTGTGTTTTATTTGCAAAGCAGAAAAACTCAAGAAGAGCGTTAACACAGTAAGCTTTGTATTTTGCAGCCTTTCAGGAGAAGAGTGTTGCCTGGCCTTTCTGGCCATGTATCTATCTCTCATCCATATGATGTGCCTGTACAATGAGCACCTGATGTGGCCCACACTGTTATTCCACGCCCAATTTGATCTTTTACAAATTAATCATGCATTCTGTTTTTTTTAAGGTTCTGCTGTTATCTGTTTAAAAATGAAGATGCACATGAAGTCCCTCAGTGGTCTTCATTGTAAATATTAAAAATTATGACAAAAATATAAATCACAATTACCTTCTTCCTTCCCCCAAACTCTAGTTTTCTTGAATAATGGTTTAATGGATTCTACAAGTTCTTTCTGTGAGAACTGGGAGAGACCTCAGTTTATAAAGGCCAAGGTCTCCCACTATATCTGGGGTCATCTACAGCCATCCTGATCTATTTCTTGCCAGCGAACCCAGATGACCCTGGAGGAGAAAATGAGGCTGGTGACCTTGCATAACCCTCCCTCACTGAAATCTGATTCACTTACAGATCATGGCATCTTCCTGGTATCATGGTCCTCTTCAAGAGCAAGGGACAAACAACAATGGGTCAATCATGTTTTTAATGCTATAAAAGCACCCTCAGTCTTGGAAGAGATAAAGAAAAGCCTCCCCTCAGCAGCGTGCTAAGGTACTATGTAATATGACATACACATCAAAGTTCTAGAATCACTGGTTTTGTTTAATATTTGTTAAAAGTATTGATTGTAAGGGGAGGCAGGGTTTATATTGGGAGATAACTGTGGTATATAAGGAGCAAAATGAATCAGTAAAACTTGAAACAACAAATTGAATGGCTCCTGATACTTTAAAATATCCTACTATACAACAAGGGTAATGTTCTCCTTATCTTATGGGCAGGCCCAAATCCATTGGAAGCTTAGTCAGGATACCAAGGAATTATTAGCTGATTGATCTTGTGTTTGTACTCCTCTCCAGCTTTGGATTCTAAGCCTTCTATTGCGTTAGTGGTAAGGAAGAGGATCGATGGATCCATCTGTGGTCATTGCTCTTGGCTTACTGGTCTGTATCTCATACCTGCTTTCCATTTCATCATGGAAAAAGGGCTTTGGAAGAGGAAAGCTTCCCCCTGGTCCTGTTCCTCTTCCCATTATAGGCAATACACTGCAGCTGGACCTTAAGAATATCCCAGAATCTTTTGCTATGGTAAGTAAGCATTTCTTTCTTCTGTTGGTTTCATTCCTGACTCTAGCAGTTATCAATTTCTTTTGGGAGACTGTCTTCAGGCAGCTTATTCTAATGAGTATAGCATGTTAGAGTAGGCAGGGACGTACCTTGTAGGTTTTGTGGAATGAATTTCAATTCACTGTAGTGGCCACCAGGGCCCACTGCTTCTGCAGTAGCTGGTGTTATCAGGTTTTTGTAGGTCTGGATGAGATCCATTCTACAAAAAGTGCCATCCTATGCTATTACTGTTCGCATTTGCCCTGCAAAGTTCCAGGAGAAAATGCCACAAAATGCTCACTGTCCACCATAGTAAGAAAGGGGGTATTTAATGTACCTGATTATTTCTGCTGCCTGAGGAATGAGTAGGTCCTGCAAAGAGGTAGGGACCTCCAGCCTTTGTTGGATGAGAGTGGAGAATGTTTTCCTTGCACATTCCTTCACAGGAGCACTCAGGCACCTTTCTGTACAGCCCCACTCCTTGCATGTAATCTTAAGTGCTCCTGGTTGAAAGCAAACCCAGCTTCAAGAGAAATCAGAGTTCTGAACTCAGATCTGTTGATCTCAAAACCTTTGAAAGGTAGCCGGGGGTGATAGAAAGGCTCTGGACTTGGAATTAGAAAGGCCTGGATTCAATTCTAGATTCTGATATCTAATAGCTTTGTGCCTCAGACAGGACCTCTCTGGATCTCTGTTTCCTAAGTCTATATAAGAACATTGTCAATAAAAGTTCAAATTGCCTCACAGGGTTGTGAGGAAAGATTAAGTGAGGTTAACATATGAAAACAAAAATATGTTCCCATTCTGATCCTGTTGATTGCCATACTGATATTTTTACCACATCCCTCCCAGGTATATGCTTGTTTTGGGGACCTCAGTTTCCTCAACTGTAAAGTTATGATAAGTTTAGAACACGAGTTCTTAATCTTGGAATCATTAACTCCCAGTGAGTCTGTCAATATATTTCAATGGTTCTGTGAGCCTGGATGGGAAAAAAATGACATCTTTATTTAATTCTAAGTGTCTTCCTTTGTAATCATATATGGTTCATTTTAATAATATCATTCAGAGGAGTACATAGGCTTTACCAGACTATTAAAAGAGTCCACGACATAAAAAGGGCTAAGAACCTCTGGTTTAAATGATCCCTTTTGGATCTATACCTATGACCCAATGATACTGATTTGTAGGATTTCTATTGGAATGAAGACTCTTTTCTGCTCCAGAATGTCACTTGACAGCATCATCCCTGCTCCCCAGTCCTGCTATTCTCAAATGTTTAGATGAACAATGATAACAATAATGATGATAATTATAGCATTTACATAGTGATTTAAGTTTTTCCAAATGTTGTACAAATATTATCTTATTATTCTCACAAGAATCCTTAGAATTAGGTGTTACTGTTATATTAATTTTACAAATGAGGAAACTGAGGCAGACAGAGGTTAAGTGATTTGCCTGATACTGAGTATCTGAAACAGGATTTTGAGTAAGGTCTGCTTGATTCCGGGTCCACTGCTGTGTCTATGATGGCACACTAGTTAGGTAACATAAGATCAACCTCTCAGGAAGGTTGGGGATACTGCACCAATGTTATAAACTGTGCATCCTTAGTCAATCTCTGGCTGCTAGCTCAAGGCACAGAATGAACTTCTAGCCTTTTGAGCCGTCTAGGGCTTCGGTTGGGTTCATGTGCTTCATCATCCTCTCTGTAATAAATGACATAAATGTTTTGAAGGAGCTAACCATGGATTGAGAACTTCTCCAATAAGATCAACAATAGTAATTCAAGCTGTTTATCCCCTGATTCAGTGATGACCCTCTCCCTACTGCCCACATCTGTTTTCACAGCTAGCAAAAGAGTATGGCCCAGTGTTCACTCTGCAAGTGGGTGTTGAGCGCGTTGTCGTGTTACATGGGTATGAGGCAGTGAAAGAAGCTCTGATTGATCATGGGGACAAGTTTGCTGACAGAGGACATATGCCAATTTTTGAAATTGTTAGGAATGGATTAGGTAAGTTTCTGTTTGGAGTAGAGCAAGAAGAGAAAGACAAGAATGGGGAAAAGAATCATATTCTAAGAAATTGGTGGGAACAGATCCACTTTCAAACCAAAGCCCCCAAAGCAGTGGCATGTTGGGGAAGACGTAATGAGTGGTACGCAAGCCATTTGTCTTTTCTCCAGGGCAGTAGCAGTTAAAATAAGAAGTAAGATACAAAGGGGAAAAAAGAGAGAGAGAGAGACAGAGCCAGAGAGACAGACAGACAGAGAGGTAGAGAGTGAGAGTGAATGTTAGACAGACAGACATAGAGACACTCAAAGAAAGATAGAGACAGAGAAATAAAGAAGGGAAGACAGAGAGAAAAGGAAGGAAAGAAAGAAAAGAAGGAAGGGAGAGAGAAAGAAAAGAGAGAAAGGAAGGAAGTGAGAAAAAGGAAGGAAGAAAAGATAGAGAGAAAGGATGGATAAAAGGAAGGAAGGAAGAAAGAAAAAAGGCAGAAAGGATGGAAGGAAGAAAGACAGAAGAAAGGAAAAAAGAAAGAAAGAAGGAAGCAGAATGCTTGTGGGGTGAAAGAGTCCTGGAGGGAGAAGGGAGATCTACTTCTCCCATCTACCTAGCTTTTATATTTTGCTGTAATCATTCACCCCTCAGGCATGACTTTATCTTCAAACATTTATTAGTCTAGCTAATTTTCTAGTAGGTTGGAATTTTCTCCTTGCTATTCAGAGATTCAGTGCTTAGCAGTCTAGCACCTACATTCGTGTCTTACAACTGGACAATGACCACAACTTTATGAAGTCTGGGATTTCTAGACACAAGTTTTCTGGAAATCTGACCAGCATCTTTTCCATATTCTCTATGAATATGTCATAAGAGATATTGTCAGATGCCTTGCTGAAATCTGTATCTAGTTTGTCAAGTCATTGCCTAGATCTCCTAGTCTGACAATAGTATTAAAAAAAGAAAAGAAAAGAAATTTGATTAGGCTAGTAAGATCTATTCTTGATGAACCCATGCTGACTCTGTGACTATCTTTTCCAAGTGTTAACCAATTAACCTCTCTTAAGAATAGATGAGAAAGGTTAGAAAATTTGCCACCAAATGGATGAAATGAAGCTGGTGGTCAGTGATTTGCTACCTGCTACAAGTAACAGGTAAATCAAAATTACTTCAGTCTGCAAGGATAATGATCATCCAAAACACTGAGCCTTTGAACAACAAGTAAGGTATAGTATAGCCAATGTGGATCAGAATCCATATGAAGGAAAGGTATCTATACTTCTGTGAAATAGGGAGACTGGAAATTCAGTCTAGTCAGAAAATATATCATAATCCTTCAGGTTCCTTGGGTCAAAAGATGCAGAAATATAACCTTACTTACTCTATAACCACTCAGGATCTCAAAAATATATCTTTATCCATGTGTCCCTGTTTGTGACCACTTCATTTCCAGCAAGGGGATGTAATGTGTTTGTGACTGTGCTCAAGGGAGAATGATGTGTGAGATGGAACAGGAAACAGTATTGACAGAGGAGAAAGCAAACTGACACATCCCCCATTTCATTCTATTCTCCACAAGGGGTGTGGGTCAAGGGCCCTTGGGCATGAACTTTTTGACATGGGTTATGAGGAACTTTGGAGTCTAAGGTTTCTCTTCTTCTTGCTGCCCATTATAGGTGTTATTGTAAGCAACGGAGAGAGATGGAAGGAAATCCGTCGCTTCTCCCTCATGACCCTTAGGAATTTTGGGATGGGGAAGAGGAGCATTGAAGAGCGAGTCCAAGAAGAGGCAAAGTACCTTGTGGAGGAATTAAGAAAAACAAAAGGTGAATGTTTCTTTAATTTGTTGCCACTGACCTTAGAATAATCAGTCTTAGAAACTGCTACTGGATTGGTTGATTGACACTCTCCTTAGGGGCTGGCCATTGCCACCAATCGCCAGCCAATTAAACAGTCAATTGCCATTGATAAGGCAGATGGGCTAGCCTGGCTAAAGCAGTGGGCCACCCTGAGGGAGAGACAAGAGGAATACATACCAGTCAAAGCAACATACCAACATCACCTTAATATCACCACTCCTTGGACTGCCCAGGACACTGAAACTAAGAGCATTTGGAATATGAGAAGGTCACAACATATGGTCTGATTTAAGGGACTTTATAAGACACCTCCCTGGAGTTGTTCACCTACCGGTCACAGGGAATTAATGTTAAAATTCATGTTACTATACAGAAGCTGACTTTTCCCTAAGAGAATTTGAAATTGGTCTTTCAGCCCAATACTGCAACCCTCATGCTAGGATAACTGATTGAAATAAAAGGAAATGTATTTTTAAAATAGACATGAAGAAGTCTGAAAACAAAAGCTGGTTAGGGTGAGGGATTTAGAAATGGGCAGTGATGCATTCTTCAAGGAAGAATCTGATTTGAATCCCATTTCTTGGTCCTTTCTAGTTGGGGCATAAATCAGTTGTCTTGAGCTTCAGCCACCTCATCTATAAAATGAGAATTATTCTATTTGCTCTTAAGATTCTTATGTGGATCAAATCAGATGCTTCATAAAGGGCAGTTTAGTTTCAACCTGGCTGTGCCAAATAAATGTCAGCTAAAGGGGGAAGCAGGACAGTCAGGTCCTACCTAAAGGCAGGCAAGCCTTCCTTTTGATCACAATGGCAGCAATAAAGTCTTTATTTGTCTTTTAGGACTACCATGTGACCCCACGTTCATCCTTGGGTGTGCTCCTTGCAATGTAATCTGCTCTATCATTTTCCAGAAACATTTTGAATATAAAGACCAAAAATTTCTGTATTTAATGAAATGTTTTGAAGAAAACAGCAAGATCCTAAGTTCCCCGTGGATTCAGGTAAGAGCAGTATTCTCTACTTTTGGAACTCAGGATTTTTCTTTCTATTACTTCAAAGAAACTCCTGCAAAGAGCCAGGGTTAGAGTTCATCATGCATTCCCTTGAGAGGTACGAGAGTGCCAGGCTGGGATGGCGCCACATTTTCTTTTTCATTGACAGGGACTAACAGCAGAGAAGGTCACAACATACGGTCTGATTTAAGGGACTTTATAAGACACCTTCCTGGAGTTGTTCACCCACTGGTCACAGAGAATTGGTGTTAAAATTCATGTTACTATAGAGAAGCTGACTTTTCCCTTGAGCACCCGGGTTTGGATCAGGTTAGCAGAAGAGCTAGATGTCCCAATGGAAGGTGGTAGACAGAGCTCTTAGAAGACCTCATAATAAGAAAGGATAAGAACTTTTCTATAGAAAGTAAGAATGCAGAGTGAAGACTAAGGTAGGCTCAGGAAACCAAGGAACAGAATACTAAAGTGTTTTTATGGGGTTTGTATAGGAAATGATGAGAAAAGTTACTCTTTTGCAGAGGACATTTTGTGCCATCCTTTATTCAGCTCTCTTTTAAACATCAAAATGCTACAGTGCAGAATTATTTTCTCTGTTTAATAAAGTATTATATAAAATTCTTCCTTTTAGGTCTACAATTCTTTTCCATCTCTAATTTATTATCTCCCTGGATCTCATCACAAGGCAATTAAAAATTTTCGTTTAGTCCGTGAATTTATTTTGGAAGAAGTGAAGGAACACCAAAGGACACTGGACACCAGTAATCCTCGGGACTTCATTGACTGTTTCCTGATAAAAATGGAGCAGGTACAGCGTGAGCAGTAGGTCTGAGTGTCAGTTCTTGTACATTAAATGGCTTGTGTATTACACTATTACAATGTATTGTGTAATACATTGCATGTATCATGTAATACATTACCTGTATTGCATATATCGTGTAATACATTGCATGTATCATGTAATACATTGCACATATCACATGTATCATGTAATATATTACATGTGTTACATATATCACATTCACAAAGATAGAGCAGTAAATATTCATATATTAAAGATAGGGTTCTACCCCTAATGGAACTTCTAACCCAACAGAAAGAAGGAAGCACATGTAAGGACCAGAGAATAATTATCAGGAATTTGCAAGGAAAGACAATACAGATTATAAATTGAAGATTTAAGTGTTGAAGGAATTTGGAATTAGCAAGAAATATATTATTCTGGAGGTCTAACATAAGATTTCCTTCTGGAAGAGTTAGGTTTTGATTTGCGTCTTGAAGGAGGTCCTAGAGCTAGGCAGTGAGGACGGGACAGGACCTTTCAGGATCCTGCAAAGACAGTGGAATATAGGGAACTTTAGCCTGAGCAGCCTGATTGGCATGGAGGGGCTGCTGTGGTAGGTACTTCTTGGGAGGATGGTGGGTTTTACAGTCAAGATAGTGGCATTAGAGACTCCTCATTTTCCATTCCCTCCATTAACACAAAAGATCAAAAACCAAAGGGAAGAAAAATCTTTGAAAAGCTACATAAAGAAAAAAAATCAACCAAATTAGAAACAAAACTAGAACAAGCAATATGCTAATGTAATTCATATGGAGTAAATGAAGCTCTGAAAGTACCAGAAACATGGCAGAAGGTAATAGATATGCTGATGGGTCTATGAGCCACTTAAAGGAATGAAGTGTGCTCTGAGGTCACCACTTATGGTTTTTCATACCAGACCAACCAGAAGACACATTAATTCAAAAGCACATTTGATATAACAATACAGTTACATAACTCACAAGGGAAATCCTTCCTTCTTAAGCCTATGCACATAAGGGTCTATTCTCCCAAAGATTCCTTCATTCCTGACAGATGAGAGAACATGAGAGAGGGAAAATATGTAGAAGAGAAAAGGGATTTTTTGGAACAATTTCATATAGTAGTCCCCTGTAATGCTCTCTGCTTCATGTGTGAGAATTTTAAGAATGCCATATGCTTCCCCTGCCCCATCACCCACAGTAGAAGTAGGCTTCAGTTGACTTGAATTTGAATTATGTTCTCAAGCACCTGCATGGTATTCCTATGTTCTTACCTTTCTTATCTTTAGTCCATAGGGTATTTGTTATATATTCAATTTCTGTCCTTAGTGGCGACTTTTCCTCAATACCAACTTGGCCTCATGGTCAAGGGCAGAGTGTCTCAATTTCCTCCTTAGTTAAATGACAATATTAATGCACGACCTCTATCACAGTATTTAGATGAGGATAAAATGGGAAAATGAAAATAGAACCTTTTGTATTAATTGTTATATATAGTATATATACATATATGTTGATAATTTTTTCCTTCCTCATTTCCTACAATAATAAATCCTGTTTATCTCACTAAGCTCATATAGAGTAACAGGATTTATTAACTTTGTAAATAAGGAGGAAAATATAATAATTTTCATTTATACAGCACTTGTGTATTTGTTGCTTAGTCACTTCAGTTGTCTGACTCTTCACCCCATTTGGGTGTTTTCTTGACAAAGATACTGGAGTGGTTTTCCATTCCCTTCTCCAGCTCATTTTATGAATGCGGAACCTCAGGCAAACAGGGTTAAAGGACTTATCCAGGGTCACACAGACATTAAATGTGAGGCCAAATCTGAGGCCATCAGGAAGATGAATCTTCTTGACTCTAGGTCAGGCACTCAATCCACTACACCACCTTAGCTACCTGTGCATATCTACAGATATTATAGATACATACTTTACAGGAATAGATATCTTGAAAGATAGCATTATATAGTACAGTTTTGGCAAACATGAATAGAAATATATTCCAGAGGGCCTCATGTTGACTTAGAAAACCCACAAATTAATAGCATCTATGTTGTATTGTATATTTATTTTGCTAAACATTTCCCAATTACATTTTAATCTGGTTTGGGCCTCACACATTTGCTGGTTGTTTGTGGCCTGAGGGCTGAGAGTTTGACACACCTGATGTAGGAGAGAAAGAACTGACCTCAGAGCCAGGCAAACCTGAGGACAAGTCCCCTCTCTGACATAAGATGTCTATGTGATCTTGGACAGGTCACTTAACCTGACAGTGCCCTTGGGCTAGGCAACTCTCTTGAGACTTTGAGATTTTGAGAGTAGGTGCATACTTATATTGGTAGTGGAAAATTTTGACCTGGAAATTCCCAGTACCAATGAAATTGCAGTTCTAATATCTCTCTCTCTCCCTGTCTCTCACTTCCTCTCTCTCTCTCTCTCTCTCTCTCTCTCTCTCTCTCTCTCTCTGTCTCTGTCTCTCTCTGTCTCTCTCTCTCTCTGCCTTATGTACTATCTGCAACATCCAAACTGCCTTGATGAATGCCAGCTTTTTTTTTCCAGTTTGGATTGTGTGTCTCAAAAATGATTTATTTATAGGATCGTAGATTTAGAACTAGAAGTCACTGAATCCAAGACGCTTATTTTATGGATGAGAAAACAGAAAGGTAAAAAGGTTAAGTTCCTTGCCCAAGGTCAGGATCAGAGTCAGGAAAGGGGGCAAGTGAGGTGGCACAATGGGCAGAGCACTGGCCCTGAAGACAGGAGTACCCGAGATCAAATCTGGATGTAGACACACTTACTGGTTGTGAAACCCTAGGCAAGTCAGTTACCCTGATCGTTTCCCCAAAAACTTTTCTTAAAATACGTGAACTGGGGTTCAAGCTAACATCCTCTGCCTCCAAATCCATCACACTTTCCATTGTGCACTGCTATCTCCCTTACTTTTCTATTAATCATGCCAAATTATTCCTAGGAAAAGCGACAACCAAAGTCTGAATTTACCATTGAAAGCTTGGCCTGTACTGCAAGTGATCTATTTGGTGCAGGAACAGAGACAACAAGCCTCACCCTGAGATATGGACTCCTGCTTCTCTTGAAACACCCTGAGATAACAGGTAGGACAACAGGCTGATAATGCCCATCCAGAATTTAGTCAGCATGAGAGGGATCCATGGTCTTTTTGAAGCTTTCCTTGGAAACTTTTCTGTTGTCATTTTTATATATTTTATATATTTAAGTCATTAACCATTCAAAACTACTTAGTCCCTCTCCTCCACTACTAGCTCCACCCTGCTAAGTCACCCGGTATGTGATTGAGTTGTTATTAGAAACAGGCATAGAGATGGTGTTAGAGATAGAGGTTACAGCCCAATTATAGAACTGGGGGGAACCAAATGATTGACAGGCTCTAGTTCTGATGGCTCACTGATCCTGCCTGACCATAGGAGGAGCTGATGCATCTGGATTTCTGTCACTCATAGAACCGCCCAGGGCAGTACCTTGGGCCGTGGTTGGTCACACTGAGTTGTGGAACAGGTCCAGACTAAGACCCCTCCTCATTTCCTTAATCAAGTGCTGCTTGACCTGTATTTTCTTAAGGACAACTTGAGCCTATCCTGAGTGCATAGGGTATAAGGAATTCTCAACTGACTTAAGAGACTAAAATGGAATTTTCATCTATCTATCTACCTGTCATCTATATCTCTATGAGAATGTGAGGGTCAAGTACATTATTTGCCAATGTAGCTGTTGCTGAAATAATCTGAGAAAATGTGACAGAAGGCAGTTTTTGTCCCTATTTTAAAGATCAATTTCTATTCATATTGTGACAGGAAAAATTCATGAAGAAATTGATTGTGTGATTGGTCGAAGTCGAAGTCCCTGCATGGAGGACAGAAACAAGATGCCTTACACTAATGCTGTGATATATGAGATACAACGATACATTGACCTCGTGCCTACCAGCTTGCCCCACGCAGTGACAGAAGATGTTCAGTTTAGGCAATATCTTATCCCCAAGGTCAGAAGTGCTTCTCACTCTAACACAAGATTTTATACTCTCTCCTATTGAACTATAGAATCTTCAAGTTAGAAGGAACCTTGGGACAACCCACATCTTTGAGAAGTATTCACAGTATTTCAGAATTTGAAGTGATTTCAGTGGTCATACTGTTCACTTCCAATATGAAAAAGAATTCCATCTACAGTATATGGTTATCCAACCTTTACCTAAAACTTTCATTGAGAGAGAACCACTCAATGGAATTCTGTGTCCTTCTATTCAAATCCTGGACAGCCCTAATTTGAGGGAATTTTTTTTCTTGAATTAAGTCTAAGTTTGCAATTTTGTAACTTAAATCTATTGGTCATTTGGAACAAAACATAACAAAATTATTCTATTAGCAATTCATAAAACACTTGCAATCAGCTGTTATGTCTTATGTTCTAATATGCCTTCTGTTCTCTTTTCTAACTATCCACATTTCCTTCAACCCATCTTCACATGGTATGGACTTGTCTTTCTTACCATCTTGTTGCCCTCCCTTAAGTAGCCTCTGGCTATTCAATGTCCTAAAATGAGTTCTTAGAATGAGTAAAATCCTCATTTGTAAGTTTATGAGATCAGAGTACAGTGGTGCCTACTTCCAAGCTGCCATTCAACTTTGGATAATTACCTATTGTATATGGTCAATCAGTTTTAAATCCACCTGTTTGATAGTCTAACCAGTATATTTCTGTCTTTTTAGAAGAACATGAAAAACATTATCAAATGCTTTGCTAAAATCTATGTAAACACTATGTACAACATTCCTCTTATCTACCAGTTTATTAACACTCTGAAAAAAAATAATGATGATATCACTATAGATCTTTGTGACTACCACTTCCTTATCTAGAGTAATTTCCTTATTCCTTCAATATCTATATTATCTCTTTAGAAATATATTCTAGACTTTCAGTGCAAATTGAAGCATTCTGTTTACACTTTATTTTTTTTGCACAGGTGTCAAGGTGCACTCTTATATTCTCCTTATTTCTTTGGGAGATTAAATCCCTATTTGCCATATTTATTTATTTATAATATCTTTTTGAGTTCAAAAATTATTCCCTTCATCGGAAAAAAAGAGAAGCAAAAGAAAAATTGAGAAGTTTCTTATCTTCTTTTGGCTCTTGTCGCCCTCATCCTATAATGCTCTGAGTTGTGGGATTATCCTTTCTTTAATCCTCCACTTTTTCACAGAATAGTTTTTTTAAAAAACCCTCTTGTTACCCTTTCTTAGCCTCACCAGTCTCTGTTCATTCTGGGCTTCACCAGTTTCATCATTCTTATGGAACTGCAACATGCATCTTTTAGTCATCTTTGTCTTTGAAAAATCTAAGTTGGTTGGTGAGTTCCCTGTAATGATACTAGCTGTTCTTTATAAAGCACTTTGAGGTTTGCTTTACACAGATTATCTCATCTAATCTTTACAACAACTCTGTGAGCATAGATGCTGTTATTATCCCCAATTTACAGGTGAGGAAACTCAGTCTGAAAGAGACCATCTGGCTTTTCTAAGGTCATGCAACTACTAACTGTCCAATTCAGGATTTGTACTAAGATCTTCCTGACTACAGGTCTTGCAGTCTCTCCACTGCACCACCTGGCTACTTCATCCACATTGGTATCTTTAGACAATGATCTTTTTTCTTCCATCATCAGAAATGTTTTTCATAATGTTTTTTAGAAACTAACTTTTGTCTTTCTTGGTGATAATGATAATAGGTAGCATTAAGGTATGTGAAGCACTTTACAAATATTTTCTCTTTTTATCCTCAAAGCAACCCTGAAATGTAGGCATTATTATTTTTCTCCTTTTACAGATGAGGAAACTGAGTCTGAGAAAGGGTAAGATATTTGTCCAGGGTCACACAGCTAGTGAATATTCAAGGTCAAATCAGGCCTTTCTGACTCTACCTTCTGTACTCTATTCATTGGGTCACTTAGGTACCTCTATTGAAAAAATCAAAAATGGACTGGTCACTTTCCCAAACATTTCCATCATTACTCTTCATTAGTGTGCACAGAAAGCATGCTAAGAGTGTCAGCACATCCTACAACACAGCATGATCTCATCAAACAAAGAATGTTGTGCCACAGGGGTTCTGTAGAGCTCTATTCACATCTATATTGTTCAAGGTCCTCTCAGATGATGAGAATTGGATCAATAAAAGAATTTCCTTTTTTTGTTTCTGCTTCATTTGCACCATAAAATTGTCATTAAGAAAAAGTCAGAGAATTATGAGCTGCTCTGTTTTTGACAGAAAGGAAATTTAAGGAACTGAATGACTAATTGAAGTTTTCCATCACTGTTATATTATGTCTAACCATCAGAGTTTATAATGTGTTTCCTTTATTCCTTGTCTATTTCTTCTTTTGTCCAAGTGGTCTGCAGAGCACTCTCATGACAATGTCACTCTTGATGTTGCCTCCGTTTCTCTTTATCCAGGTGCTTCTCATCATTCTTCTTTCCTCTGCTTCCTATATATTCTGAATATATACTACACCACCCTCTTTTTCCTATCCTGTTTCTTTTGAATAAGATACACTATTTCCAGAGCTTCATTTTGTTAAGGATCTTATCCTACCAAGTCCTAGTTATAACTTTGAGGTAAATTTGCTTCCCTGTCTTAAAATCTCCCACCCATCCTCTTTTATTAGCCACACTTTAAGCATTTAAAAATGCTCTTGACTATATTTGTGAGAAATCAAAAGAATAATATTTCTAGCCTTTGCTAGGTGCATCATTCCATTCCTGGCTACGAGTCTATCATTCCTATATTTTAATTAAGATGCGGTCCAGAAATCCATATCCCATTCTCAAAACACCCTCTTACAAAATGTCTGCTTCTGAAATCTGCCTTCCTTTTGAATCTTTTCCTTCCACTTATAGTCATAATTAATACACCACCTTGTAATCCTAAAATCTTTAGTTTTTTTCCCCCCTAAATGTCAAAACCTGTGGAAATGCTTCCTAGGTTCCTTATTGAAGTATTATTTTTGCTCATGTGAATCATCAAAGGTGGGTAGTATCATTGTCTTTGGCAAGTCTTGGGAGGTTCTCTATTATATCTTTGCTATGTGCTCTGAGAATATGGCAGATATATATCTATTTTTGTCATTGTTAGCAAATAAGTGTTTCAGTATCTTTCCACAGGGAGTTGCCAATGCTTGTTCTTCTGTTCTTCCTGGATATCTCACCAGACAACACGTGTGAAATTACTTTACCATTCTTTAGAGTATAAGAAAGTTTTGTTTTTCTCTCAGAGCATGCAGTTTTATCATCTTTAAGAAGAGCTACCAATTTGTTTACCAGCTCCTTCCTTATTCTTCTGTCTGACATTATTGTGTTCATCAACATCCTGATCCAGATCAAAGTTAATTTTTACTTCTTCAGATCATCTGACATTGGCTTGAATTTATGCACAATTGGTGACCTTACTATTTACCCAGGTAGCTCTTCCCTTCTTTCATAGATCTAATGGTCAAAAGTTATTTTATTAAGTTTTATTACCCTGAGATCTGCCTCCTTGTGTCTTTTACTCATTGGTACTGGTTCTGCCCACATGGTATTAAAATTCAGTTTCATCTCTCAGAAAAGTGTTTCAGACATTCTAATTTTTGCTATCAGCACTAATGTTTAAAAAAATTGGCTCCTTCCTTACTTAAAAATGAGGGGTTTTGACCAGATGATTGTTCTAAGCTCTCTTTCAGTTCTAACATTCTATGGTTCTTATTTGTTAATTATCTGTTTTTACTTGCTCATTTCAGGGTACCACCATAATACCAGTACTGTCTTCTGTTCTGTATGATGATGCAGAGTTCCCCAATCCAGACAAGTTTGATCCAGGTCACTTCCTGGATGAAAGTGGCAAGTTTAAGAAGAGTGACTATTTCATGCCTTTTTCAGCAGGTGAGGCATTCATCTAAAGGTGTGCATCAAAGATGGATTGATAACTAAGAGGACCTTACTACCTGTGTGACCTTGGTCAAATTATTTCATTTCCGTGGGCTTCAGTTACCTTATGTGCCAAAAGATTTAGTTGGACTAGGTGACCCTTATGGCCCTTCCAAGTTCCAAAACCGGGGAGTAGAGTAGAGACATAGTGCAGCATTTTTCTAATTCTTCTTGGGCCGTGGTTCACCGACTAAATCAGTGGGGTTTCAGGATAGTTGTCTGAGCTCATCCCAAAAAGAGGCAGAACTGAGATAGTGGCCATTCTATTCTGCATCCACAACTCATAGGCCTGCTCTACACCTCATTAAAAATTATCCTCCCAATGACCCTCAACCAGGAGGTATCTCTCAGATAAAGTGTTCCAGGCTTTTATGTTAGCATGGTACAGTCTTGTATCTTAACAACTCAAGGAAGGGTACTGGATTATCTCAAGAAGGCCTTTTACTCAGGTACTATTATGGCTAAGGTAACTGAAGGTCTAATCTTAGAGTTTACAGTTTTGTAGAAATGCGACTTCTAACTAGGACACATAAGTATGGAAGCTCCTTTCCTAGTTATGTAGATTTTCATGGGGATGTATTGGTATAGCATTATAGATGATGGTCTGTCTTTTCCTTTCATCTCCTGTTCTTGGGGGAGTCTATTGGTTATCAGGTAATATTGGTGATAGCCAAGTCTGGAGCTGGCAAACATGAATGTTGGCAGGCAGCTAACTCTCCCTGACATTGTGGTCTCCTATGCCACATCCTGCTCAGTTGGGTCTAATATTTGGGTAAGAGGTAGCAATGAGTAGTTAAGACAAGTGGCTGCATGGCCACAAAGTTGCAGGGTAGACTCCAGAGGTGTTTTCTGTCCAGAATGGTGACAGGGGGTTCCCAATGGAAACTTTGATCATTCTTCTGTCACCTTTCCCCATCACAGCCACTCTGGGTAGTCATAAACTTAGTCCTTGAGATTATAAATGAATCATTGGTTTCTCCCTGGGCAATGACTGCTTTATTCTGAATTTAAATCCCAGAAATTGCTCTGGTACAGGGGGGATTGATTTAGAGACAGGATAGAATAAGTCTTCCCTCTGTTGAGGTGAAACTGGCTCTTCAAAGGAGTCAAGAACCAGAGAGGAATGCAGTCTTTTTCCTAATGCTACTGAGTATTAGTGGGCTGCTTATAAGTCTGAAGAAGTGGTCTAGATAACTTAGAAGTCTACAAAAGTCAAATACTTGTATTTGTGTCTTTTAGGAAAACGGATATGTGCTGGTGAGAGTCTGGCTCGAATGGAATTATTTCTGTTTTTTACTACCATCCTACAGAATTTTACCTTGAAATCTCCCATTGACCCAAAAGATATTGACACGACCCCAGTTGCTAGTGGTTTTGGTAAACTACCTCCCCCTTATGAACTTTCCTTTCTGCCTTTCTAAAACATGTAAAGGACCCGGCCTGCTTCCAATTCTACTGAAGTCTCTCCATGTTCTATGAACAAGCTATATTTATTCCATCGCCTGGCAACGAAAGCCCTCTGTGATTTCAGCCCAATAATCTACCATAATCTAATCCTCCTTTAGACTTTCGCCAAAATCATGACTTAATTTTACCCAATATTCCCTAGAAAGCTCCTGTTCCTAGAACATTTCTTCTCCTCTCTTCTTCTCTTCCTTTCTCTTAAGCTTTACAGATTCAAATCCAACCAACACTTCAGATCCCTATTTAGATCCCATATATATGTGACCTCTTTCACCCTTACAGTCTATACTACACAATTTAAGACTGAATTATATACTCAACTTACATTGTATATTCTTTCAGACATGTTAGTTGATCCTGTCTTGTGCTACTCACTAGATCTTAAGCTTCTTGTTAGTAGGGCCTTTATCCTATAGTAGTGTGAAATTATCTACCACCAATGGGTTAGAAGCCCTTTTCTACTCCTTAAATTTCTCAGGTTATACACTGTAACACACACATCCTGCGCTGATGATGGCTTACCTACTCACAATACATAGTTACCAGAGAGAGAAGCACCATCTGTCCAAATCACAGTAACACTCTTCCAATCTCTTCCAATGAGTAAGCCGCAAAGTAAAATGGTAACTTTACAGTATGTATACACTTCCTACAAACAAGTCTCCCCTAAGCAATCTTCCCTTAATGGGCTCAACATGAGACCTATTACTGGGCAGGGAAGATCTTAAATCCCATTCAGCCCCAATGTCACACATGTCCATCATATAGGCTGAAGGGGCTTTTAGGGACAACTTGCATCAACATAATTCCCATGACAACATACGAGGGATAACATAAAACAAAATATATAAAATAAATATATATCACATTTGCAAAATATATAACATAACAACTCATTACCAAAGTGGACAGATGGTCTTAAACAAACACAAAATACATAACATAACATCATTCTATGCATTCTTTGGTGATCAAAATCTTTGGGCAGTGAGCAACCAGCTTCTTCTCCCTCAATCCAAAACAAAACAAAAATGTCCAAATAAAGTTCTTTTGGGGGTGTGTCCTTGTCCCCACACTGCCATTGCAGGCTTCCTCTTGGCACTCTCAGGTACATGCTCTAATGAACCAAGTCCCAATCTTAACACTTCTACAGCCCCTGCTTCCAAGTCCTGAGGAGTGGCTGAGCAACAAAGCCAACAGAGTAGGTCCTTGGGGGCCCATGGCACTTCTCCCCCACCTATAGTAGACAACTACACCCTCCCCCAGGTCCCAAACCATCCAAAGGGGACACAGCAGAAAAGCACACTCAGCTTCTTGAGGTAAAGTTTTTATCTTGCCCTGGAGCTGAATTCTGAACTCCAGGGTATCTGCTCCTCCTCCAGGAGCCTGTAGCTCCTGACTTCTTCCTGAGTCTTGATGCAGGCAGCTCTTCACTTTTGCTCTCACTTCACTGAGGTCAGTTCACAGGCAGTTCTCCACTCCTGTTCCATGGCCCCATTCCAAGCGCTCACTTCTCCTGCCTGGGCTCTGCATACAAAACAATCTCAGGGCATTCACTCCTCCAGCACACTCTGGAGCTGGGCTAATACACTTGAGCCCTGGCTCTGGCTGTTCCAGCTGCTGCTCCAACCTCTCTCCTCATTAGTGCTAATTGCATAGGGAGGGGGAAGGTCCCATCACTGCTACTTTCTTATTTACTCTTAGGCTACTGCTGCTCCTGAAGCTCCACAGAGCCATGGCCACCTAAAGTATAAAGAGCAACCCAATAACTGGGAAACATCCCACAAAACTCCATATTCTCCTTTTATTTTGCAGATCCTGCCAATTGTGTCATATGTAGTCCCCTAAGCAAACTTTCATTAATGAGCTCTGCATGAGATCTATTAATGGGCAGGGAAGATCTTAAATCTCATTAATGTTACAGTTATTAACAGTTATATATGCATCTTGAAACAGAGCAGTATCTGTTAACATATCAAGGAAAAAACACATCCAATTATCTCTCATTCTTTGTATACAGAAGAAATGGGTAACAATTACTATTTTCGAAGGCAAGTCCTTTATCCTTAGAAATCTAGTACAGTGACATTTTCACTTTTAGAGCTACCATATCACAGGATGCTAAAATTCCTCACACTACAAAATGTTACCAAGAAGGGATTTTTTTCATTTAGCCATCATGACACCCAAAATCAACACAAATGATCTGGTTTTCTTTTTGTATAAGAGTTTGTGAACTTAGGATTGACTATATGCACAAGTACGTGCAAGTACAGATAGATACAAAAAGTAAGCAAGCAAGCAGTAAGATTATGTCAGCAGCCTCTGAAAAATGGGAAGTTCTCCCCTCAGTCACATTGCCAATCTTGGTTGATTATGGTCCTATTTGAGGAAAGGATGAAGATTGAAGGAGATAAGCTATCTCCTAGCTTCTCACAGTGTCTGATTTATAAAAATGCTTAATAAATGCTTTGTCATTCCTTCATCCATTTGTTTATTTAATCATTCATTAAGGCATTCAAAAATCAAAGACCCACCCCCCCCTTTCCCATTGGGACATTCTAGGTTACATTTCTGTAGTACTTATGGTCAGAAACACTGCAAAAAAAATCTTAGAAGGGAGTATAAGTTCAAACTAATTCAACTTGCACTATTTCAGTATCATTTAACATTAGAAAACTTTCTCTACCTCTTCTCCCAGAGGGGCGGAGTCAAGATGACAGCATAAAAGGAGAACTATGCAAGCTCACCCATAACCACCTCAAATACCTATAAAATATGACTATGAACAAATTTTAGAGCTCCAGCACCCACAAAATACCAGAGAAACAAAGCTCCCACTGAAGGCAGGCTGGCAGGCAGGACAGGAAGGTTTCATCACAGCACACTGGGAGCCAAGCCCACCCTGGACTGAAACTGGTTAGCCCCAGGGTGGCCAGGACAAGCTGGTGGCTGGAGCACTCAGGAGAGTGGATCACTGGCAGCTGTCACAGTTTCCAAAATTACCAACCCATAAGGGCCAAGGACAAAGTGAAAGGTCAGTGGAACTTGGCTAAATTTGGGGGAAGGGAGTGGGTCCAGCTGCCTGCCCCCAGGGCAAGAAAGCAGCAGAAGCAGTGGCCTTGCAGCCACCTCCATGTGGCTGCTTCAGAGCTCCCAGCCTGCAGATTGCAGGGGGGCCAAGTGACCATTCAGAGTCTAAGTGCTCTTGCCTTAACCTGCCTGGATCAGGATCATGGTCTGGGGTGGTAGTTCTGAGGTTCATGACCAGTGAGCCAAAGCTGGAGGGAGCTACAGAGATGGCAGCCTCCTAATAGCTCCAGGACCTGCAAAAAACCCCAGTGATTTAGGACAATGCTCTCCCCTCTGAAAGTAGAGTTCTACAGAGCCCAAAAGTCAAGTAATTGACTGGCAACATAGGCAGGCAAAGGAAGCAAAGGAAACACAGCAATCCAACTTTAGATTTCTTTTTTAGGGACAAAAAGGATCAAAGCATGGAATGGCAGGGAAGACAGCAGAGTCAGAACTCCTGAACCAAAAGCTTCCAAGAAAAATATAAATTTGCTACAAACCATAGAGGAGCTTAAGCTCCTCTTAAGAAGGATTTTGAAAACCCAATAAGAGAAGTGGAGGACAAATTGGGAAGAGAAATGAGAATGATGCAAGAAAATCATGAAAAGAGAGTCAACAACCTGACTGAAGAAAATAACACCTTAAAAATTAGATTAACCTCCCTCTGTTCAGTGTCCGGTAGACAATGTCTAGACAGAGGCCTACACTAACAGGAGGGGGAAGGTAAAGAGAGAGAGACATTATCATTTAAAGAAGTGTGGTATTGAGGAAGAGATCAGTGTTAACAACAGTGGCAATAGTAGTCACCATAGTAAAATTCTGTTCCTTTACAAAAGATCCAGGGTGATAGACTTTCTTAGATTAGTCTTACAGATGTCACTGAACCCCTCTGGTCCTCCACACATGTACACATCCACTCTTTTCCTCTCCTTAAATCAGCGTGAAATTTCCAGAAAAAAAAATAGATTAACTCAAATGGCAAAAGAGGTCCAAAAAGCCAATGAGGAGAAGAATGCCTTAAAAAGCTGAG
>CM053582.1:515381050-515419376 GCA_028627135.1 Pseudochirops cupreus
TTTAAGGCATTCTTCTCCTCATTGGCTTTTTGGTCCTCTTTTGCCATTTGAGTAAGTCTATTTTTTGAGGTGTTATTTTCTTCAGTCAGGTGGTTAACTCTCTTTTCATGATTTTCTTGCATCATTCTCATTTCTCTTCCCAATTTTTCCTCCACTTCTCTTATTCAGTTTTCAAAATCCTTCTTATGCTGATCTATGGCTTGGAGGAAGTTTTCACATTTCTTGGAAGCTTTTGGTGTGGGAGTTCTGACTGTGTTGTCTTCCTCCCGTTCCATGCTTTGATCATTTTGTCCCCAAAGAAGAAGTCTAGAGTTCAATTGCTGTTCTTACTTTGCTTCCTTTGACTGCTCATGTTGTTGCCAGTCAATTACTTGACTTTTTAGCTCTATGGAACTCTGCTTCCAGAAGGGAAAGCTCTGTCCCCAATTGCTGTGGTTTTCACAGCTGCCAGAGCTATTAGAGAGCCACTGCAGCCCCCACCAGCTTTGGCTCACTGAAAATGCACCCCAGGGCCACCCAAGACCACAATCCAGATCCAGGCCACTCAATGCAAGAGCACTTAGCCTCTGAACAATCACTTGGCCCCCCTGAAATCTGCAGGAGCTCTGATGCAGCCACATGGAGGCCGCTGCCAGGATGCTGCTTCTGCTGCTTCCATGCCCTGGAGGCAGTTTGGCCAGACAGTTTTCTCCCCCAAAATTAGCTGAGTTCTACTGACCTTTCACTTTGTCCTTGTTTCTTATGGCTTGATAATTCTGCAACCTGCCACAGCTGCCACTGATCCACTCTCCTGAAGGCTCCAGCTGCAGCTCATCCTGGCTGCCCGAGGCCAAGCCACAGTTTCAGGCTGGGCTGGTTTCAGCTCCCAGCATGCTGCAATGAGCCCTTCCTGCTGAGCTGCCTTCAGCGGGAGATGTGTTTTTCTGTATTTTTGTGAATTTTGGAGCCTAAAATTTGTTTAGAGTCATATTTTATGGGTATTTAAGGTGGCTATGTGGGAGCTGCGAAACCTTGTTGCTTCTATGCCGCCATCTTGGCTCTGCCCCTCCTAGATCAGATCTTTCTGACTCTAGGTCCTGTACTCTATCCATTGGGCCCTTTAGTTGCCTCTCTTTATAAAGTCTAAGATGTTCTGCTCACTTTCCCAAAGATTTCCATCATTATCATCTACAGGTGTGCACAGAAAGTATGTCAAGTGTGATAGTGTGATAGCATGCACTGCAGCACAGCATGATTCCATCAGATGAAGAATATTGTGCCACAGGAGTTCTGCAGATCTCTATTTACATATGTATTTATTGTCCAAGTTCCTCTCACATGGTGAGAATTGGATCAATAAAAGAATTTCTTTCTTTTGGTTGTGCCACATTTTTAGGATAAAATTATCGTTAAGAAAAGTCAGGGAAGTATGACTACTCTGTTTTTGACAGAAAGGAAACTCAAGGATCCAAATGGATAATTGAAGTCTTCCATCACTGCTATGTCATGTCTAACCACCAGTGCTTATACTCTGTCTTCTGCATTCTTTGTCTGTTTCTTCTTTTTTTTTTTCTTTTTGGAGGGGGGAAGGTAGGGCAATTGGGGTTAAGTGAAATGCCCAGGACCACACAGCTAGTAAGTGTTAAGTGTCTGAGGCCAGATTTGAATTCAGGTCCTCCTGACTTCAGAGCCAGTGCTCTATTCACTGTACCACCTAGCCACTCCTACTTCTTCTTTCTGTCTAAGTGGTCTGTAGAATACTCTCGTGACAATGTCACTCTTGATGTTGCCTCCATATTTCTTTGCCTAAGTGTATCTCATCATTCTTCTTTCCTCTGCTTCCTAAATAACCTCACATGAGTATATCTTCTTAATATACTACACCACTCTTTTTTTACTATCCTTTTTCTTTTGAATAAGATATACTCTTTCCAGAGCTTCATTCCTGTTAAGGATCTCACCCTGCTAAGTACTCGTTATAACTCTGGGGTCAAATTTGCTTCCTTGTCTTAAAATCTCCAGGCCATCTTTTTGTGTGTGTGTGTTTTTAGTAACACTTTGAGCATTGAAAAACCCTTTTGGTTATATTTGTAAGAAATCAAAAGAATACTTCTTTCCAACCTTTACTAGGTGTATTCTATTGCTGGATAGGAGTCTGTCATTCACAAATTTTATTAAGATGTGGTCCAGACATCCAAATCCCATTCTCAAACACTCTTACAAAATGTCCACTTCTGAAATCTGCCTTTCCTTTCTGAATCTTGCTTCCAGTTATAGCAATAACTAATATATCACTTGTACTCCTAAGGTTTTTAGAGTTTTTCATCCTAAATGTCAAAACATTTGGAAATGCTTCCAGTTATCTTATGGAAGGATTATTTTTGTCCACATGATTCATCAGAGGTGATATTAGTCATTCTGTTTTCCAAGCCTTGGGAGGTTCTCTCATGTGTGTTTGATATATGCTCTGAGAATATCTCTTTTTGTCATTATCAGCGAACAACTGTTTTAATATCTGTCCACAAGAAGTCACCAACCACTACTCTTCTCTTCTTCCTAGATATCTTACCAGATAACACCTGGGAAGCTACTTTACCATTCTTTAGAATACAAGCAAGTGCTTCTTCCGCAGAGCATTCCATTTCTTCACCTTCAAGAAGAGCTAGCAATTTATCTATCAGCTCTCATCTTGTTCTTCTGTGTGACATTTTATTCTTCAACATCCTGACACACATCAGAATTCATTTCTGCCTCTTCAGATCATCTGCCATCTGCTTGAACTTATCCACAATTGGTGTGCTTATTGTCCACTCAGGCAACTCTTCCTTCTTTGATAGCTTTAATGGTCAAAAGCTATTTTATTAACTTTTATTAAACTGATATCTGTCTCCTTGTGTCTTTTACCCATCACTAGTGGTTCTGCCCCACAAGGTGTCAAAATTCAGTTACATTTCTGTAATAATAATGCAATATTCACAACACCCATGGTGGTTATGAATATTTTGGAATAGTTGTGAATCACAAAATGTAGCAAACTCTTCACATGGTGGGCAGAACCAAAGTCTTTGTTCAAATACCAGAAAACCAAGTCCCAGAACTAGAAAGATGAGTCCCAGAACCAGAAAGCCAAAGTCATTACAGTAATCATGAAGTTGATACACATGGTTAATGCAGTGAACACCCACATTCCCAAGCCTTTACAATAGAACAGGCTCCCTCAAGCAGGAATCCTTCTCTCACTCACAGTAGCTCCTCAGCCAGGTTCTTGGAAGTTCTCGGCAAAAGCTCCCAGAAGGAAGGTCTCAGCAAAAACTTCCCAGAAGGAGGGTCTTGGCAAAAGTTGCAACCTCCAGGTGCTCACTGAGAGAAAATCTGGGACTTGGTTTGGTGATTAACAATACTTAGTGACTGATTTCTAGATAAGTGACTGATTAAGTTAACCTATGATTGCCCCATGAGTGGAAGACTAACTGTTGTATTTTGAGATGACTGAATGACTGAGTAAGGAGGCAAACCTCCTTAGGGATACCAGATGATTATTCTTTTGTTCTAAACACTGTGACCACTTTGGTGAAAACTATGGCCATTTTAACGTTAAGCTGTTGTGAACACTATATTGTGATTTTCTATGATAAGATGTAATGTTGTGGTAATTACATCGTGGTTTCTTGTGAATGTTTGCCTTGATTTGTTATGGAATAAATGGAGTGTTCATTATGCTGTGTAATCAGAACCTTAAAATCTGTTCACAGTAGCCTTCTTTTGGGAAGCTGCTCATGCATGGCATTACAATTTCTCACAGATTTTAAATTTACCATCAGCACAGGTGTTGAAAAAAAAATGGCTCTTTCCGTACTTAAGAATGAGGGGTTTTGACTAGATGATATTTCTAAGTTCTCTTTTGCCTCTAACATTCTATGGTTTTTATTTTCTAATTATTTGTTTGTATCTGCTCATTTCAGGGTGCCCCCATAATACCAGTACTGTCTTCTGTTCTGTATGATCATGAAGAGTTCCCCAATCCAGACAAGTTTGACCCAGGTCACTTCCTGGATGAAAGTGGCAAATTTAAGAAGAGTGACTATTTCATGCCTTTTTCAGCAGGTAGGACATTCATCTAAAGTCTGCATTAAAGATGTATTGATAACTCCAAGGACCTTATTACCTGTGTGACCTTGGTCAAATTATTTCATTTCTCCAGGCTTCAGGTAGCTCATATGCCAAAAGATTTAGTTGGTCTAGGTGACCTTTATGATCCTTCCAAGTTCTAAAACAAGGAAGGAGCATGGAGACATAGTACATCATTCTTCTAATTCTCCTTGTGCCCTGGTTCATCAACTAAATAAGTTGGGTTTCAGGGTAATTGTCTGAGCTTATTCCAAAAAAGAGGAAAAACTGAAATAGTGGCCACTCTATCCTATATCCACCCTCCCCCATATTAAAAACCATCCTCCCAATCACCCTCAACCAGTAGCTACTTCTCAGATAACTCATCCACACTTTTATGTTAGCATGGTATGATTTTGTATCTTATCAAGCCAAGGAAGGGGATTGGATTATCTTAAGACCTATTACTCAGGTACCATTATGGCTGAGGTCACTGAAGGTCTAATCTTAGAGTATACAATTTTGTAAAAATGTGACTCCTGACTAGGACACATACATATGGAACCTTCTTTCCTAGTTATGTAGATTTTCATGGGGATCTGTGTGAGATGAAAGAGTTCAGAGTCTGAATCTAAGATCAGAAAAGGTCTTTATTCTTTCTCATGAGAAAGGACTCTGCCCCTGGCACCCACATGGTGGCAGGGAAAGAGCAACAGGTAGAAGTCAGCCCATGGTTATATAATCTTCTAATGCAGAAACCCAACCCTCCCAACTGGCCTTCACTCTTATTGGTAGGGGGGCTGACCCACAACCTAAGCGGGAATCTCTCCGAGACAAAGGACCCAGAAACATGTGAGTGTCCAATGAAAGCAGTTTTAACCTTATTTGGCATATCTTCTACTGAATTGGCTCTGGGGGAGGGTCTCCATTGCTCTAAGCCCCAGATTGCGGGAGTCAGGTGACTTCTAAACGGGCCTAGTGAATATTGAAGCCATTCTAGATTTGATTTTTCAGAATGGGGAAACTTCACTATAAATTATCCCTCATAGATCTATTTATATAGCATTATAGATGATGTTCTGTCTTTTCCTTTCACCTTTAATTCTTAGGGGAACCTATTGGTTTTAGATATTTGTGATAATAGCCAAGTCTGGGGCTGGCAGACATGAATGATGGCAGGCAGCTAACTGTTCCTGACATTGTGGTCTCCATTTCCATGCTCTGCTCAATTGGTTCTACTTTACTTAGATTAGAGCTAGGAGTAAGCGGTTAAGACAAGTGACTGCATGTCCATGGAGTTCTGGGGTAGCCTCCAGAGGTGTTTTCTGTCTGGAATGGTAACAGGAGTTTCTAAATGGGAACTTTGATCATTCTTTTGTCACCTTTCCCTGTTGTAATCACTCTGGGTAGCCAAAAACTTAGTCCTTAAGATTATAAATGAGTCATTGTTTTCTCCCAAAGGCAATGAATGACTCCTTTCCTCTGAATATAAATCCCAGGACTTACTCTGGTGCAGGAGGGATTGATTTAGAGAGAGCATGCTAGAGGTGTCTTCCCTCTGTTCAGGAGGAACTGGCTCTTCAAAGGAGTCAAGAACCATAGAGCAAAGGAATGCGTGTAGTCTTTTACCTAATGCTTTGTTTGTCATCTCCGTTATAAGTGTGGAGAAGAGGTCTAGATGATTTAGAAGTCTGCTAATATGAAATCCTTATATTTGTCTCTTTCCAGGAAAATAATATGTGTTGGCAAGAGCCTGGCTTGGATGGAATTGTTTCTGTTTTTTACCACCATCTTACAGAATTTTACCTTGAAATCTCCCATTGACCCAAAAGATATTGACACCTCCTCAATTACCAGTGAATTTGGCAAACTACCCCCCTTCTATGAGTTTTGCTTCCTACCTTTCAAAAACATGTGAAGGATCCTGGTTCTAGCTGCTCTAGAGTCTCTTCATGTGCTATGAACAAGCTGTATTCATTCCATTGCCTGGCAATGAAAGCTTGCTATGATTTTAGCTCAATAAATCCTTCTAGCATAATCTAATATTTTCATTGACTTTTACCTAAATCATGACTTAATTTTCCCCAGAAATTCCCTGTTTCTGGAATATCTCTCCTCCTCTTCCCTCCCCTCCCCTCCCCTCCCTTTACTTTCCCTTCCCTATTGAAAATTGAAGATTGAAATCCTACCCATACTACAAATCACAATTTAGATGCCACATCCCTGTGACCCCTTTTATCCCTACAGTCTATACTACACAACTTAAAGCTGAATTATATACCCATCTTATGTCATATATTCTTTCAGACATGTTAGTTGATCCTGTCTTGTGCTCCTCACCAGATCTTAAGCTTCTTGTTAGTACAGACTTTATCTTATACTTGTGTGCAGTTACCAGTGGGTTAGAAACCCTTTTCTACTCCTTAAATATCTCAGGTTATACACTTCAACACACATGCATATCCTACTCTCATGGCTGCTTAACTGCTCAGAATGCGATGGCAGTGAAGTGGTACTTTGGAAAGAGTGTAGGATCTGGAATTAGGAAGATGTAAGTTAAATCCAGCCCTAGATGTTTACTGGCTGTGTGACTAGGCAAATCACTTCATTTCTGTTTGCTTCAGTTTTCATATCTGTAAAACGGGGATAATAATAGCATCTGTCTCCCAGGGTTGTTGTGAAGATCAAAGGAGTTGATAATTATTAAACATTTTTAGCACAGTGTCTAGTACTTAGTAAGTGCTATATAAATGTTAGCTGAAAGTATTATTATTATTATTACAAAAACAACAATAACAGCAACTACAACAAAAAAATCAACTACTACTACTACTACTACTACTACTTCTGCTAATATGAATTTCACCTGCTTACTCTAATTATACGTATGCATGTTTAAAAAAAAAATACAGGACACATTTGAGTAGTCCAGCTTGACTAGAGTACCTAAGGGATATTAATATGAGATAAACCTAGAAAGGAAGAGAGCTCTTGAAGCTCAGGAAGAAGAGTTTGAACATTTCTCAGTACACAAAAAGTGAGCTGAATATTGACCTGATCTATGCATAAGTAAGGTTAGTTGGACAGAATGCGAAGAATGTATTTTATGGGGGAGATGGCTTTTGCAACAATACAATGTCAAGGAAGGGGGTGGCTAGGTGGTGCAGTGAATAAAGCACCAGCCCTGGAGTCAGGAGGACCTGAGTTCAAATCTGTCCTCAGACGCTTGACACGCTTACTAGCTGTGTGACTTTGGGCAAGTCACTTAACTTCAATTGCCCTCCAAAAAAAAAAGCAAATAAATAAATGACAAAGTCAAGGAGGCCAGGTTATTTCAGGATCTCAGTAAAGGAATTATTTGGCACACTTACTAAAATGATTGATTTAATGAAGGTAGTAGATAGGATATGACCAGTATTCAATTCCAATCAACTATGCATCTGCCAGAGGTATACAGGAGTTGTTCAGCTGGCAAATCCAATTCCTTCTGAGCCAAAGGTCGGTCTCCTGTTTGCCTGCCTACTCTTTTTTGCCCATCCCGATTATAACCTTATTAAGGAAACAGTGTCCAGGGATGCAATATCAACTCCTACATACTACTAGTGGTAGAGGTAATGCCCCAGGTGCTCATCCTCCAGGGACACAAGCACTTTTCAAGAGCTTATTATTACATGTACATTAATCTAGCTTGTTATTGGTAAAAAGGAGCAATTATGTCAAAAATGGGACATTAAAGAAAGAACTATTACAGAGGAAGCAGACTGGAGTTGGAGGGCGAGTAATGTTGGAATCTCTCTCATTGGATCTGGGCTGAAGAGGAAACAATGTTTACATTTGGAAGGGTGTAAAAGTCTTCTGGACTTGTAGAGGGGTGAAAAGACATGGGGACATGGTCAGGGAGCGACTTCTGGAAGGGTGTGCAGATTAAGATTTAGGAAGGTGGGGGAAGAAGCTAAGGGAAGAACTCTTAGAGGGGTGAGTAAAGAATAGAAAGGTAAAAGCAGAAAATAAGGTAACCATGATAGGCTAAAAAGAGACTAAGAAGGACAATAATGAGTAAAAATAAGATGGAGGGAAATTCACAAATAGTAATTGTAACTTTTAATGTGAATGAGATGAATGCACCCGTAAAACAGAAATGGAGAGCAGAATTGATTAAGAATCAGAATCCAACAATATGTTGTTTACAAGAAACACATTTTAAAATTAGAGCTACATGGGGCAGCTCGGTGGTATAGTTGATAGAGCACCAGCCTTGGAGCCAGGAGGACCTGAGTTCAAATGTGATGTCAGACACATGAGACTAACTAGCTGTGTGACCTGGGGCAAATTGTTTAACCCCAATTCCCCTTCCCCTCAACCCTCTGAAAGAAAAGAAGGAAGGAATAGAGAAAGAAAAATGAGAGATACACACAGAGTCAAAATGGAGTGTTAGAGTAGAATTCTTTGTGCTTCTCATGATCTCAGACAAAGTTATGGCTAAAATAGATTAATTAAAAGAGATAAACAGGATAACTATAATTTGATAACAGGTACCATAGACAATAAAGCACTATCAATACTTAATCTATATGCATCAAATGCTATAATGTCTACATTTTAAAAGAAAAGTTAAATGAATTACAGATGGAGATAGATATCAGTACTATAGTAGTGGGAGACTTTAACCTTTCCCTTTCTAGATTTCTCTAGAAATCTAACAAAAAAATAAATAAGAAAGAAGCCAAGGAAGTAAGTAGAATTTTAGATAAGTTAGATATGATAGACATCTAGAGAGAACTGAATGGAAATAGGAAGGAATACAACTTTCCTTAACAGTACATGGTGCCTCTACAAAGATTGATCATATATTAGGACATAAAAAGTTTATAGTGAAAAGCAGAAGTATTAAAAATATCCTTTTCAGGTCATGATGCAATAAAAATTATATTTGATAAAGGATTATGGAAGCATAGATTCAAAACCTACTGGAGATTAAGCAACCTAATCTTAAAGAATAAGTGGGTTAAAGAACAAGTCATAGAAACCATCAATAATTTCATTAAAGAGAATGACAATAATGAGACAATATATCAAAATGTATGGGATACAACAAAATCAATGACAAGACGAAAAATTATATTTCTAAATGCTTATGCCAATAAAATAGAGTAAGAACAGACCAATGAATTGAGCGTGCAATTAAAAAGAAACTAGCAAAAGAACAAGCTAAAAATTCCCAATTAAACACTAAATTGGAAATCCTAAAAATTAATGGCAAGATTTTAAAAAATGGAGTGTAAAAAAACCAACAAGCTAATAAATGAAACAAGGAATTGGTTTTATGAAAAAAAAACAAAATAAAATATATAAACCATTGGTTAATTTGATTTTTTAAGAAAGAAAGAAGAAAACCAAATTGCTAGTATTAAAAATGAAAAGGGTAAATATACCACTAAATGAAGATGAAATTGAAGCAATTATGAGACATTATTTTACCCTAATATATGTTAATAAATTTAATAATTCAGGTGAAATGAAAGAATATTTACAAAAATATAAATTTCCAAGATAAGTAGAAGAGGAAATTTAGTATCTAAATAGACCTATTATAGAAAAACAAATTGAACAACCCATAAAAGAGCTTCCTACAAAAAGAAGCACCAAGATCAAATAGATTTACAAGTGAGTTTTATCTACACTTAAAGATCAACTAATCCTAACATTTGGAATAATAAGTAAAGAAGGGATCCTAACAAACTCTTTTCATGAAATAAATATGATACTGACACCTAAACCAGAAAGAGTAAAAACAGAAAAAGAAAATTATAGACTATTTGCCTAATGAATATGGATGCAAAAATTCTAAATAAAATACTAGCTAAAAGATTACAACAATGTATTGCAAAGATTATACACTATGACCAAGTGAGATTTATACCATGAATACAGGGATGGTTTAACATAAGGAAAACTATTAACGTGATTAATTACATCACTAGTAAAAGTTTAAAAATATGATTATATCAATAGCTATATGCAGAAAAAGCTTTTGAAAAAGTAAAATATTCATTTCTAATAAAAAACACTTGAAAGTATAGGTATAAATGGATTTTTCCTTAAATTGATGAAGAAAAGCATTTATCTGAAACCACCAGCAAGCATTATTTGTAATGAGGATAAGCTGGAAGCCTTTCCAGTAAGATCAGATGTGAAAAAGGATGCTCACTCTCACTAGTATTATTCAACATTGGACTGGAAATCCTAGCAATGGTAACAAGAGAAACAAAAGAAATAGAATGAATCAGATTAGGGAATGAGGTAATAAAGCTATCTCTTCGTGCTGATGATATGATGACATACACGGAAAATTCCAAAGACTCAAGTAAAAAAAAAAATTAGTTGAAAAAATTAATGATTTTAGCAAAAACATCCCTCCCCCAAAAAAATTTTTAGCAAAAAAGCAGGATATAAAATAAATCTAATAAATCATCAGCATTCTTATATATCACAAACAAAACCATGCAAGAAGAAATAGTAAGAGATACTCCATTTAAAATAACTCTAGACTATATAAAATACCTAGGAGTATAACTGCCAAAGCAAACCAAGGAACAATATGAGCAAAATTATTTTTTTTTAAAACTTTTTATGCAAATAAAACTAGATTTAAATAATTGGAGAAATATTATCCATGGGTGGTCAGGGCAATATAATAAAAATTAGAATTTTACCTAAACTAACTTATATATTCAAAGCTATTCCAATTAAATTACCAAAAGAAATATTCACTGAATTAGAAGAAATAACAAAATTCATTTGGAAGAACAAAAAGTCAAGAACTTCAAACTAATGAAAAACAAATGTGAAGGAAGGTTGTTTAGCAGTACCAGATCTTGAAGGCAGTAATTATCAAAACTATCTGACAATGGCTAAGAAACAGAAAGGTAGATCAATGGAACTGAATAGAAATGCAATTTATGGAAGCAAAGAAATTTAGTAACCTTGCATTTGACAAGTACAAAGACTTTTGGGTTACTTTTGGTAAGATTTTGGGTTCAGAATTCATTATTTGGTAAAAATTATTGGGAACACTGAAAAGCAGTCTGGCAGAAATTGGGCATAGACCAGTATCTTACACCATTTACCAAGATAAGGTCAAAATGGATACATGTCCTGGATATAAAGAGAGATATTATAAGAAAATTTGAAGAACATGGCACATATTACTTGTCAGAGTTATGGATAGGTGAACATTTTATGAATAAAAGAGAGAACACAGTGAGGTATAAAGTGGATAATTTTGATTAGATTAAATTAAAAAGCTTTTGTACAAATAAAATAAGTGTAAATAAGATCAGAAGGAAAGCAGAAAATAGGGAAAAATTTTTATAGACAGTTTTTCTCACATTCAAATATATAAAGAACTGTAAAATCTATATGAAGAGTCATTCCCCAATTGATAAATGGTTAAAGATTATGAACAGTTTTCAAGGGAAGAAATTGAAGTAATCTGTAGTCATACAAAAAAATGCTCCAAACCATTTTTGATTAGAGAAATACAAATTAAAACAACCTGAAGATATCAGATACCTTACAACTATCAGATTGGCTAAAATGATTGAAGGGGAAAGTGACAAATGTTGAAAGGGATGTGGAGAAAATGGGACACTAATTCATTGTTAGTGGAATTGTAAACTGATCCAACCATTTTGGAGAGTAAATTGCCCAGAGTTATTAAACTGCCCATTTCCTTTGACCCAGTAGTACCACTACTAGTCTATTTCCAAAGATGATTAGGGAAAAAGTAAAAGAATGTATATGTTCTAAAATATTTATAGCAGCTCTCTTTGTGGTGGCAAATAACTACAAGTTGCAGGGATGCCCATCTACTGGGGAATGGCTGAATGAGTTATGGTATATGATTGTGATGGTAGCCATTTCAAGTGTGGAGGGTAAGAGGTAAGAAAAAAGGGAGAAAAAGAAATTTACATGTTAAATTTATTATATATTTAAAAGGAATAAAATAGTAAATTGTACATAACAGATTTTCAGTTTCATGTGTAATCATCTTTCTAAAAATTCTATTATATTATAAAATGCTTATTTTATTCCATAAATTAAAAATAAAATAAATATTTTAATTGCTTTCCAGAATAGTGGGACCAATTCACAGCTCCACCAATAGTCTATCAATGTGCCTATCTATCTATCCAAATATCCTCTGGATTTAAACAGAAAAGGAAAAAGGTAATTCACTAGATGCTCTGGAATCTCATCAAGGGAAATATTCACCACTGATTAGGTTGGTCACTGCTGTGCTGTCTGCCTAGACAAAGATACTTAAATGGCATGGTGGAGCCCAGACCCACTTAACAATATTCCCTTCCACCACTGCCATCTACATTTCTATACGTGTGTGTGTGTGTGTGTGTGTGTGTGTGTGTGTGTGTGTACTTTTTGCTTAATATCCCTGGCACGCATAGGGACTACAGTTATAATTTCTATGGTACAGTGTGAGGAAACTCTCCAGGCTAGTAATTCAAAATTCCCTCCCCCCCACCCTCCACCCCATGGCAGAGAGAGCAGTTCAACTCTAGAGACTCTAGACCAACTCTTTAGAAATCTTTAGTCCTCTAGAATTATGAATCCTAGAGCCCTTAGCAAGGGTTCAAAAATTGCTTCCTGTCTGCTAGGTAATTAGTCTGACCCTTCCTAATATCCTGTTATACATGAATATTTCCATATACAAAGTACATGCAAAGATGTACTTTATTCTGTATTGGTACATTAAAATCTTCCTAGGTTTCTCTGAATCTATTCCTTTTGTCATTCATTATGACAATACAATATCTCATTATTTCATATAGTATAATTTCCTCATTCCTGTAAAGCCAAGCACAAGCAGCTTTCCAGAGGATTGCTGCTGTGAATAGCTTCAAGGTTCTGATTACATAGTATAGTGAACTCTCTATTTATTCAATAATATACTAAGATAAAACATTGATAGAAATCAAAGTACAGTATTTACAATGTTGTAGTATAACAAGTTAACACTAACATGGCCACATAGTTGTCACCAAAGTGGTCACCTAGTTTTAAACAAAATACAATCATTCAGTAAGTCCTTAACTCAATCATCCTTAAGGAGCAGGCCTCCTTTAGGGACACAAAGTATAAAGGTCAAAGTTCTCCACCCCTAAGTCACAGTAAATCATAATTTTTTCAGTAAGCATTCAGTACCCAAGAAGAGGTCTTTTTATCTTGACTCAAGGCTGGCTGTCAGCTTCCATGGTTCCTCTTTCATGGTCCCAGCTCCTGCCCAAATCTATCCAAATGTCCCCTGGATTCAAAGGCAGGCAATTCCCAGTTCCTTGTCCAGATCCTCATCTAGCTCCTCATCCAGTTCCCATTTCACACTGAGGTTCACAGTGTCCAGTCCACCTCAAGTCCTTCACAGTTCCTGTTTCTGGGAAGACAAAGCTTAACAGAGCCACAATAACATTCATGCATATTGCCAGCACCATCATCAATTCACTTTCTGTTGTAAAATCAACAGAGACCCACAAACAAGGTCCAAGAGATCAATACAAATCATCAATAAAGTCCCAAGGCCTCCTAAACCCTCCTCCAGGACTTCTGTAAATAGACAACAAGAAATTCCTCTTTCAGGGCTTTCAGTAAGATCCCACAGCTTCGGTACAAAGTGTCACAAATAAATATCAACACAGACAGAACAGACAAGCATAGAGTGCTGGGATACCACAAGTTTTCTCCTTCTTGACTCTGCCACCACAAGAATTCTCTTCTCAGTTCTTCTCAGTCAAGCTCAGTTCTAGTCAGTTCTCACTTCTGCTCTTTCCAGCCTGGGTCTCTCCTTTTATATGGTCATTAGCTCCTCCCTTTCCTGTTGCATCAGCAACAGTAGTTTACAAGTTCTAGGGTTCACAAGTTGTGGGGTTCACAAGTTCTGCTTCTCAACAAAAGACTTGATATAATCAAGGGCAAGGCTCAATTTGAAACAAGGTGCTAAATAATGAAATAGCTGAAACAATATGTTAACTACTTCTTTGCTTGCCATTACAATTCCTTCCCCAATTGATGGACATTCCCCTCTCTCTCTCCCACCCATGCCTATCTCTAGTGGGGTGGGAATATCTTCTCCTGTTTCTTTTAAACCGTCTTGCTCTTTATATTTTCACAAAATTCACTTTAAAAATACATGTGTAACTGTTCTTTCTATTTATATTATTGTAGTCATAGTGTATATTATTGTCTTGGCATTTCTTACTTCACTCTTGATCAGTTCATGTAGATCTTTCCACTACTTCTTAGTAACATTTATCATTTCTTATAGCACAGTGATATTCCATTACATGGCCATATCCCAAATTTGTTTATCTACTTTGTTTCCAATTTTTCACTATGAAACACAGTTCTGTTATAAATACTTTTTTATGTAAATGGAGACTTTCTCCTTATCAATAGCCTCCATGGGGTATAAACCAAGGAATGGAATCTCTGGTTCCAAAGCTATGGACATTTCAATCACTTTCTTTGCATAATTCCAAAATTATTTTCATACTTGTAATGGTTATGGGATTTGAAGATCTTCCATGCCTGTTGAACTTGCTGACATAGCAAGAAGGGATGGGGCAAGAGGAAGCTGGAGCCAAGCTAGAGTCTACATGGTGACTGGAAGCAGTGGCTGTGGAGCAAAGTCCTTTTTTTTGAGCCAGTCAGAATTTCTTCTAAGGACTCCTGCTGAGGACTGCCAGGGATGGAAACTGCAGGGGGCCGGAGCTGCTGGGAGCAAGCTGCATGGACAATGAGCAGTTGCCATGAATGAGGAGAGGAGGATCTTTGCCTGAGGTAGCCTGTCCTGTTCTGAAAGCTTGAGAATGTGGGTGTTTACTACATTAACTACATGTGCCAACTTCATAATACTGTGATGGCTTTGACTTTCTGGTTTTGGGACTCAGTTTTCTGGTATTTGAATAAATGTTCTAGCTATATTTCCCATGTAGAGAGCCTGTTACATTTTGTGATTAATAACCATATCAGCATATTTATAGTTACCGTAGGCATTGTGAATACTGCATTGTTGATACAATACTGAGTCATAGCTCCACCAATAAATAGTGGAGTATGCCTATCTTCAGCTCCTCCAACATGGACTATTCCCATCTTGTGGTATCTTTTCCAATTTGCAAGGTATGTGGTGAAACTTTAAAATTGTTTTGGTCTGCATTTCTCATATTATTGTTTTGGATCATTCTTTCACGTAGTTGAACTATTTCCCTTTTAATTTTAATAACTTTTTAAATATGTAAAGACCTTTCAATTTAATATGATAAAAAGTATCCATTTTATCCTTTGTGATTCTCTTTATTCTTTGATTAAGAACTCTTCTCTTATCTGTAATTATGAAAAGTATCTCCTTCCTTGTTCTAACTTGTTTATTACATGACACTTTATATCTAGGTCATTTATCCATTTGGAGTTTATTATGGTGGTGTTAGATGTTGATCCAAACCTGATTTTGGCCTGCCTGCTTTCTGTCTTTCCAGTAACTTTTGTTAAATGCTAACCCCCAACAGTTCAAACCTTTCTTCCTGGATCACCTACTCTGGGGCTTCTTTTTTCTGATTGGAATTTGCCTCAGTTGCCCACAACATCTAGGTCAGTCTCTAGTCATGGTTCATTTAGTACCATCTTCTTGCCAGCTGTCTTGCCTCTGAACTTGTACCCTCTGCACTGTTGTACAGGAGTTGATTCCCAGTTCTGGCTCTATAAGCAGATCAGCTCTGTCATTGCTTACATAAGGCATAATGTAAACTCTCTCCCCTATCGCTTTATGAGTTGTGCCATTAACTTTCCAAATCAACATACCTTTTGCTAGTCACCCTTCTCTTATATGTCTTATCTTCTCACATTAGAATATAAGCTCTTTGAAGACAAGAATTATCTTCACTTTTGTATTTTGTATCCCCAGTACTCATCACAATGCTTGGCACATAATCAGTGCTTCACACATGTTTTTAAATCCACTCCTTCATTCATTCGCAATTGGGTTACTTCTATTACACTTTGTGCTGTTTTATTCATTTCTTTATGAATCGTGAATAATTAGTCTGTTCCGCTGATTAACTTTTCATTTTTTATTAGCACCAAATAGCTCTGACGATGAGTGCTTTGTAGTGTAGTTTGATACTGGGCACTGCTAGGCCTCCTTCTTTAGAACTTTTACAAATTATTTCCTATGAGATTCTTGACAACTTGTTCCTGAATTATGTTATTATTTTTCTCATTCTTTAAAACAATTCTGTGGCTGTTTGATTGATATGACATTGAATAAGTAAATTAATTTAGGTAATATTGTCATTTCTCTTATTTTCACCGGACCCAATCATGAACAATTAATATCTCTTTAAAGTCTTCATTTCTCTTAAGTTACATATATGTAGTTTGTATGACTGAAGCAAGCCTTGGCTCAGGAGGACCCAGCAAGTTCTGAACTCCTGTGAGTACATAGATCAGGAACTAGGCCTGTTGATCACAATGTCTTTTAGAGATGACTTGATACAGAAGAAGTCGCTTTGGCCATGGAATTAGAAAGACCTGGGTTCAAGTCTTCCCATTTTACAGGTGAGGAAACAGGAAGACAGAAAAGTTAGGTGACTGTCCAGCATCACATACTAGAAGTATGGATTTGAGGCTGGATTTGAACTCAAGTCTTCCTAACTCCAGGTCCAGCCCTCTATCCACTGTGGTCATCCTTCAAAGCACCACAGAATGGAAGCAACTGAGAGAGAATATAAAGAGAGGACAATATACAACCATCCTGAGGAGTTCATGTTAGTCTTGTGGGGAGTCTTTGTGCTCTGTTAGAAAAAGCAGTGGGTTGAAAGTCAAGAGAAGAGCACTGGGTATTAGCCACAGCTCTAAGACAAGTGCCCCTTTCTCTGTCCATGATGCAAACATTGCTGCTCAGACATGAAGGGCCCACACAAGACTGTTACATTTTCTCTTTCTTTGTTTCATGGATTACCATGGCTAAATAAGTCCTTATCTGGCACATAGTGAGTACTTAATAAATGTCTGCCACCTTGTTGGCCTGAAATCAGGAAGACTTGAATTCAAATCTGGCCTCAGATACTGTGTCAACCCTGGGCAATTCACTTGAACCTCTGTCTGCTTCAGTTTCCCCATCTGTAAAAATGATGATAATAATAGCACCTGCCTCATAGCACTGTCACAAGAGCCAAATGCAATAATATTTGTAAAATGTTTAGCACAGTGCCTGGAAGGTGGTAGGTGTTTAATGAATGCTGGTTCCCTTGGCCTTCCCTTGTTGCCAGGTCAGTGGCCAACCTCTGGGTGAATCTCTGTGTGCTCAGCTAGGCTGGATCTTGGGCATCAGAGCTTGTGAGGGAATGGGCTCTGTAGGCATTGTCCTCTAGAACCTAGCATCACCTCTGGGCCATGAGGAACATGTGAGGGGAGAGCTATGTTTATGACTTTCCAGATGAAGTAGAAAAGCAGGAAGCACCAGTTGGGTTGACCTTCTTAAGACATTCCCACAGAAAAAGCATTCTTTCTTCTAAGAAAATTTCTAGGAATTGAGTGATTTTGTTGTCTTTTTGATGGTTTCCCAAAAAGCTTTTTTACCAAAGGAGGAAAACATGGGGAACAAGGTACTAAGTCAATGAACTGATTGATTCATCATGGTCTTTTGGAACATGATCTTCCTGTGCCACACCATTCTAAGCTGTCCAGCAGAGAGGTTGCCTTCTTTCTGCTGCAGAATTCTAATCTATGTATCCACAGGACAATGTGGAGGGCAAAAACTGGTAGATAAACTGATATTATCACTTTTATGTAATAATTGCTCTTTTAAATACAAAAAACAAAATATGTGTGTTTTGGAGATGGGAGGATAAGAGCTGGTAGGAAACAAAACACTATGAGATTTTGGTCATAACCCAATTTTGCATACGCTTCTACTTTAGAATATTCAACCAGGAATAATTTAATACTAGGAAGAAAAGAACAATTATTAGAACTATATCAGCACACCCCTGTATGTATGAAACAGGTCATGTTTACATGATAACTGGGTAATCACTGAATAGTCCTGGATTTGTATGGCTTATAGAGGATGATTGCTTCCTCCAGGTAAAAATGGGGCTACTTAGGGTACCCCAAGGTGAGCTTAGTCTCAGGGAATTTAGAACAAAACCCTTTTATCCCATTACCTGTTCCCTCCTTTATTGCTTCAGTGTCAATAGACCTTTCTCCTTGGTAAAGTTTGCCTGTACCTTAGATGTATCCCATCTTTTCTTTTCAGGCAGCTCTCACATTCACCATTCTGTCTCTCTCTGTCTCTGTATCTCTCTTTCCTTAAGTCTCTCCCTATGCAACAATTCCTTTTCCAACAGAAACAAATATGTTTAGATTTACCACATCTGTTTAAAAAATCTCTACTTGACCTAGCCATCCCTTTAAGATACTGTAGTATATATCTCGCTTCCATTGGCACACTCATTTCATCCTCTTTCTTTCACTTTTTATCCATTCACAATCCGGCTTCTGACCCTCCCCAGCAGCTAGCATTTTACTGGGATTGCTTTTTTTCTGAAAGTGACCAATGAGAGCTATACCAGAACCAGAGCTAGAGTCCATTGTTAAATTTTCCATGTGAACAGTTATACCTCAGCAAATCTATACCCCAGGAAATGAGCAATCACTATGAATCAGAGATTGATTTATTGTTTTATTGATTATCTAGATGGGGGGAGGTGTCAGCAAACTATTGCTGAGGGCCATATCAGGCCCCACAATCTGAGTGATTTTTTTTACATTTTGTATGTAACATAGAAAAATTCTTTTTACCTTCTAAGCCATACAAAAAAGAGCAAGACAGCTGGATTTAGCCCTGGATGGTTTGCCAAGCCCTGGTCTAAACTTAAGAAATTATTAATGCAGATTAAATTTAAAATGAGTGTGCATACATTTCTCTCCACCCCCACCCCCAATAGTCAGTAGTTAAACATTTACCAGTAAGTCCCTGTATTGCCCTGTGAACATTAGTTGAAATCCAGGCTTAGGGAATGAAGTCATCATCAGACTGGAGGGCTAGTGTCTATTGACTAATAATAATAAAAATAGTCGCTGAGATTTATACAGTGCTTTAAGGTTTGCAAATGCTTTTATATCATTTATCTCATTTGTGCCTCAAAACACTCCATTTCCAAAAATCTCTTACATTTTGACCTTTTCTCAATTTTTCTCCTTCACTGAACTGTTGTAAGGATTAAATCAGAAAATATATACAAAGTGCTTTTTATAACCTCACGTACCTTGTAATTCTCAGCTATAATAAAAGTCAGACCTGTTGGAGTAGAATGTAAGATGGTCTGCAGGCCACTAATACTCAAGGAAGACAAATCTTCCCTTGTGATCTCAATGCTAATAAGTTAAAAATCATTATTAAAGCTCTTTCTCTTTCCCTAATTCTTTAGAGATGACCTGTGACCTCACATTCATCCTTGGGTGTGCCCTCTGCAATGTCATCTGCTCTACCATTTCCCAGAAACATTTTGAATATCATGATCAGAAATTTCTACATTTAATGAAGCTTTCAGATGGAAAGGTCAAGATTCTGAGTTTACCATGGGCACAGGTATGTGCAGAGTTCTCTTTTTCTGGGACATAGGGCACTCTTCTTTATTCTAGAGGAAGTACTACCGGGATCAAGGCTGGGGTTCAATATGAACCTCATTGGGAGGTACAACAGTGAAATCCTGGAGTAATCCAAATCTTTCTCCTCATAAACAGATGCTCCCTTGAATATTGATGGAGCATATCATCCCTTTAAAGTGTCATTGAGGGCCTCTACCAGGCCCTTTTCTGAAGGAGTTAATCTATATGCCACAGGGACTAAAATCCCAGCCCTGCTTTTAAAATACCCATTGCCAGAGAACTGCTGAGCTTTGCCATGAACACTTGAGCCAGGACAGGGTTAGTAGGTGTCAGTTGTCCCTTTGGAAATTAGAAAGCAGAGCTCTGAGAAAATGGTAAGCAGGAAACCATTTGGTGGTAATTAAGCATGGAAAGTGAAGGTTCAGTTAGACACTGGCTGCCTGAAGGGGGAGGAATATTAAAATTATTTTAGTGGGTTTTGCAAATGAGTGAAGAGGATGATTGAAGACATATCACATTTTTTTCATGGGGCATTTGCCCTGGAAACTTCTCCTCACCTAGCTACAATCTTTTCTTCTGAATCTGAGGTTAGAGAAAAATGTGCAATTGTTTCTTTTTTACACATCTACAATCTCTTCCCAGATTTGATACAATATCCCCTCGGATCTCATCACAATTTATTTAAGAACTGTCAAATGCTGCATAATTTTGTTTTGGAGAAAAGTGAAGGACCACCAAGAAATCCTGGACCCCAACAAACCTCAGAATTTGAATGACAGTTTCCTTTTAAAATGGAGCAGGCAAGTGAGAGGAAAGGGGTTGCAGTTCAATTCTTACGAATTGTGTGATTCTTGCATTGGGGGTTGCTCACAAGTAAATAAAAGGAAATGAGAATTTCTTAAAGCAAATGTCTTCAGAGAACTATGTGAGGAAATGAGAGGCCATCAGTCCTTGTCATGAAACAGTTTATAAGCTAATTAGAGGAAGTAAATATATGAAGAGGCCTGAGAATAATTATAAGGTGAGGAGCATGGCCCACGGGAGAGAGAATAGGATGTGGAGTCAGGAAAACCTATGTCGAAATACCATCTCACATACTTGCAAGCTGTATGACCCTGGACAAGTCAGTTAACTTCTCTTGCCTCAAATTTCTCCTCTGTAAAATGAAGAGGTTGGAATTGATGACATCTAATGTTTCTTCCAACTCTAAATCCTATGAACCTATGATTCTAAGACTATTTCAAGGAGGGAAAAATAGTAGACAATAAATTGAGCAACGAAGGAGTTTAGGATTAGCAAGGTGCAATAGAATTGGGAAGAATTTGATGTAAAACATTCTTCTAGAACAGCTAAGTTTTCAACTGGACATTGAAGGAGGTGATAGAAATCAAACAAATTTGCAATCTGAATGGGAAAGTGGATTTCAGAACTTTGATTAGACAGGTAGGTGTAGGGGGTGATAGCAAACTGAGCAGCCAGATTGATGTAGAGCTGTTTCAGTGGGTGGTAATGAGAGATGGGGTTGAAATTATGACCATGATGGCAGAGGGAGGACCCCAAAGGAGTCAAGTTCCTCCCTTACCTCTCAAAAAACAACAAAGACAAAAGCCAAGAAGGACAACTATTAATCCAAGTAGTGTGGATTAATATATAAGGAATTAACTAGAAAATGAATGAAGCAAAATGCTAATGCAATTTAAAAAAAATACAGTAAAGGAACTGAAGAAGTCAAAAAGCACCAGATACAAGGCAGATGCTAGAAGAAAAGCACCCTGTGCCCTGGTAAATATCCTGAAATAGACTGAAAGAAAGTAGTGTGCCTTGAGAGCCCTGCATAGGTTTCTCTTGTCAGATTAACCAGAAGAAAAGAGACAAATAGGCTAGATGAAATATATATGAAACGCGTATTGTGTTTCAGACAGTAAGCAATGAGAAACTTGTTCTTAAGGTGGAGAATAACATATGAAATGGAAGCTGGAAAGCCAGTGGTAGAAGTGTGAGAGTGAAGGGTGATGGGAGATAAGGATGACAGCAACTCGTATTGTTGGGGTTAAACCTATTTCCATCTCTACCACAGCCCCTTGCAGCTTCCTCCATGGAGCCCCTGGTGTTATATGCTTTTGAAATAATGTTATTGAGTTGTGGGTATGCTATGCTAGATGGATTGCTGAGCTATACTATTGGACCAGTATTTCCACTGTTGTCATCTACTGGTCATCAGTGGGATGCTCTCTACAAGCCTTCTGCTGTCATCTGATGAACTGCAACTGCTACTGGGTTTTGGCTATTTCTATTAGGGAGGAATCTTAGCTCTTTCAGAATACAGCACCAGGAACTATCTTGCTCTTTTGAGATTTAAACTCCACAGAGTCATCCAGGCCAGCCAGTAGACTTATGTTTAATTTAATTTGCTTTTAATTAATTTAATTTAATTTACTTCAGACTTGTATATAAATCATCTTCTAAACAACTGCTTTTGCTTAGGCTGCTATTATCTGACCCCAGTCTTTTACTTGACTTAGTCTTGACCTATGATTTCATTGGTGTGTGTGTGTGTGTGTGTGTCTGTGTGTGTGTGTGCGCGCGCACGTGCGTGCGTGCGTGTGTGCGTGCGTGCGTGTGTGTGTGTGTGTGTGTGTGTGTGTGTGTGTGTGTAACTTTGAGAGTGGAAAGTCCCTTCGCTAATAGAGCTTGGCCTTTCATCTGTAATTTGTAGTCTTGAGTAGTTGTGTGGGGCAACTGACAGATTAAGTAACTTGTCCTTGGTTACCTAGCTATTACCTGTCTAGGTAGAATTTGAACCTAGATTTTTCTGACTTCAAGACTAGCCGCTGTATCTACTATGTCATGTTTGCCTCTCATTATTTGATTTAGGGTGAGTGAATTCCTTTCAATTCTTATCATGCCAACAGCAATTAATACAAATCTCAACAAGAAATAAGGCTAAAAGGGACTGGGTAGAACTTTTTAAAGGACAATTAGGTGTTGCAGTGGATAGCATGCCAGGCCTAGAGTCAGCAAGATTCTTTTTTCTGAGTTAAAATCCAGCCTCAGACAGTTACCAGCTGTGTGACCCTGGGCAAGTCACTTAATCCTATTTGCCTCAGTTTCCTAATCTGTAAAATGAGCTGGAAAAGGAAATGACAAACCACTCAAGACTTATTGACAAAGAAACCCCAAAATGGGATCACAAAGAGTTGGAAATGACTGAAAAATGACTGAACAACAATAGCACTTTTAACTTCTGTCACGTAAGGTATCATGAATTATATCCCCTCCATGAACCCCTAAACCTTCTCCTCTTCTGAACTTGCCTACTACTGTCAGGAGCACCACTATCCTTCCTACTCACCAAGGCTTGAAACCTCCATGTCATCCTGGACTCTGCACTCCCACTCACCCCAGATATCCAATCTATTGCTAAATTTTGTTGTTTTGACCTTCATATCCCTGTATAAGCTGGGATTCAAACTCATGTCCTTGGACTCCAAACCCACCATTATTACTATTGAAGCATTTTGCTTCTTACATAATTTTATCAAATTGATCCTAGGAAAGGGAAAAACCACAGTCTGAATTTACCGTGGAAAACTTGGCCTATACTGTGTCTGACATATTTGGTGCAAGAACAGCAACAACCAGTCTGAGATATGGCCTTCTGCTTCTCCTGCAACACCCTGAGATAACAGGTAGGATTATGGACAATATGCTCAATAATAATGTTCAGAAGTGAAGTCATGGAGGGACGGATTTGTGGTCCTATTGAAACTATCCTTGGGAATATTTCCATTGTCATTTTCACAGAGTTAGCAGTCACCACATATTCCAATTGGTCCTCAGATGATATATACAGATCATCTCCAGGTGCATATTCTTTTTTTTTACCCTCTCCTTTTTTTTACATTAATACATATTCATGGAATAAAAAGCATTTCTATAACATAGTGTCATAAAAATGCTGTACACAAAACTACACTAAGCACCACTTGCTATTCCTTTCAAATATACAACAAAATTATGTACATTTATTTTTTTGGCTACTATTAGGCACAAATATCTATCTATCTATATAAAATTACTCCATACATGCTTTTATTTATCAGTTATTTCTCTGGATACAGATAATAGCTTTATTTGTATGTCTTTTATGTTTTATTTGGATATTTTTAATAGTCAAAATAACTTACTCAGTCAAAGTCATTCTTAAAACAATATTGCTGTTACTATATTTTGTAACTATATTTATAACTATATTTGTTACTATCTCTTGGTTCTGCTCATTTTACTCTTCATTATTTTATGCAAGTCTTTCCATGTTTTTCTAAGATCGTTGAGCTTATAGCACAGAAGCATTCCATCACAATTATAGACTACAACTTTGTTCCGCCATTCCCCAATTGATGGACATCTAGGCAATTTCCATTTTCCAGATGTATATTCAAAGTCATTCAAAGTCAGCAGGACTTTGCTCAGAGCTTGTAGTCTTCCCTGTTGCCACCATCCAAACCCAGAAGGAGTTCCATGTTATGATAAGGCACTGGAGCAGTACTTTAGCAAAGTTCTTTTTTTATTGATTCATTTTGTTTTGACACAACAATCACTTCTCTATAAAAATCACACACAAATGTTTAAAGTCCCTCCCTGTCCCATATTTGGTTATTGGGAAGAAAGTATTTTGTGAATTGTAAAATATGAAGAGATATTAATATTTTTATTGTAAGCTAGATCACTTTCATCTGACCCAGACAAAAGAGGGTTGAATACACTCACACAAACACATATACACATATACAGAAAGAGCAAGGTTAAGAAATACATTAAATAGGCAGAGGCAAGAAATGGAGGAATTTAAGAGGCAAATAAGATAGGTAAGAGAGTAGTCATGAAAAAACTCCCCTAAAACTCCAGTATTGGAGAGGAAAATGTGAAAAGGGAGAAAATAATGAACAAAATCCTGTGATTAGGGGTGAGACAAGGTGGAAAGAAGAAGGGCAATGGAGCAGAAACAGATTACGTCATTTATAGAGCTTAAATGTTAGGTAAACTCATTTTTTTTGCCACTTTCTTTATAAAGAGGGGGCTGGGGATGAAGAGAAAAAAAAGCACAAGAGCACAAATTTAGGGAAAGGAAATGGATATGAATGGGATGAATTCACCCATAAAATAGAAGGCTAATGAATGGACTAGAAAACAGAATCCAACAATACAACGTTTACAAGAAACACAAATGAAACATAAAAATTCTCACAGAGTTAAAATGATGTGCTACAGTAAAACCTATTGTACTTTAGGTAAACTCAAAAAAGCTTTGTTTTCAGATACAAGGTCACAGTAAAAAAAAAATAGTCACTACAAAATGGGGTGAAGGGAAAAACTACATTATTCCTAAAGATATCACAGCTAGTAAATCAATATCAATAGTTCATATGGCATCTAAATACTTAAAGGAAAAGTTCATTGAGTTGTAGGGAGAAATAGACAGTAAAAGTATAATAGTAGAAGACCTCTCCCTTTCAGACCTAGACAAATCTAAACAAAAGGATAAAAAATAAGTCAAAATAGAAATCAGAAAAATTAGAGACGATAAGTTTCTAGTGACTACTGAATGGGAACATAAAGGTAACGGGAGTGTATTTCTCAGCTGTGCATGGCACCTTTATAAAAATTGATCACGTATTAGGGTATAAAACCTCACAAATACTGAAAAGCTGAAATGCTAAACATACTTCACTGACAACAAGAGAATAAAAATTATATTTGATTAGAATTGAATTTGAACTAAGAATTAAAAATAATTGGAAATAGCATAATTCTCAAGAACTGCTGGGTCAAAAAAATCATAGAAACAATAGAAAATTTCATGGAAAATGTTAACAATGAGACAAAATGCCAAAACTGATATGGTATAACTATGGAAATCTTAAGCAGAAATTTTATTTATCTAAACATTTTCATTAACAAAAGAAAGAAAAAATGAGTCAAACAAACTAGGGATGCCAACAACAAAAATTAGAAAACTAAATTACCTCCCCCCTAGCTAAACATCAAAGTAGAAATTCTGAAAGTAAAAGAAAAGATTATTAAATTTGAAAGCAAAAATAACCATTGAACTGATTAAATGAACTGTTTTGGGGGGTGGGGGAACCACCAATGAACAGCTGGTATGATTAAGGAAGAGAGGAAAACCAAATTACTTATGTAAAACTGAAAAAGGAATATTCACATTTGAAAAGGAAATCGAAAAACTAACAGAAACAATTTTGTACAATTAGATTCCAATAAAACCGGTAACTTAGATGGAATAGATGAATACTTACAAAAATATAAAATAACTAGATTGATAGAGGAAATAGATTATTTTTAAAAGTATTAAAAATTAATTCAACAAGCCAAAAATGAACCCTCAAAGAAAAATTCCAGAACCACATAGACTTACAAGTAAATTCTATTAAACCTTTAAAAATAAGAAGAGGCCTTTCCAACTCTTTCTGTGATACAAATATGGTATTGACACATGAACCAGAGAGAGACAAAATTGAAAAATAGGATTGTAGACCTTTAAATGCTTGCATTAAGTGGAGGGAAATAACATATGCATATTATGTCCCCCATTAGAATCTGAGCTCCTTGAGGGAGGGGACGATGGATTTTTGCCTTTCTTTTGATTCCCAGCACTTTCTACAGTAGCTAGCATGCAGTAAATTGTAGTAAGCATATAATATGTGCAAATACAAAATCTATACCAAAAATAAATATCAGCTCTCTCCTCACACTAGTCATTCTACCATTCAGCTGTCCAAGTGATCCTACTAAAGAGCAGATCTAACCATGTCATCCCATTATAAATGACAGTGGTTCCCTATTACTTTTAGAATAAACTATAAAATCCTCTCTTTGATTTTTAAAGTCCTTTATAACCTTCCTTCTTCCTATGTTTCCAGTCTTCTTATACCGTACTCTCCTTGGTGTGTTCTATAATCCAATAACACTAACCTTTTTGCAATTCCTCAAATTCAACATTCCGTCATCCATTTCTATGCTTTTTCACTAGCTGGGGTCTATGCCTGAAATTTCTCCTTTCTTGTCTCCACCTTCTTGGCTTCCTTCAACTTCATACGAATCCTGCCTCTGCAAAAGACCGTTCCAGATTCCACCCTCCTGCCCTAGTACCTTCTTTCTGAGCTTACCTTCCAGTTACCTGTATATTACTTACATGTAGATGAACGTAATCATCTGCATGTTGTCTCCCCCATTTCATTGCCTTTATTGTTATCCCCCAAACTTAATACGATGTCTCAAACACAGTAAATGCTAAATAAATACTTGTTGATAGTTGACTTTGTGAGTACTTGACCAAATTATATGAATGTGTATGAGTGCTAGTAGCAAGGTGTATCAGAAAAGGTTTCATGTAGGAAGTAACACTAAACTGAACTTTGAAGGGTTCTAGGAATTATCTGAGTTGGAGATGTGGAGGGAGTGTCTTTCCAGACATGATAGACAATCTTTGTAAAAGTATGGAAATGAGAGATAGAATTCTGTGTATTAAAAGCAACAAGGTGATCAGTTTAACTTCATATATAGAAGACATGGAAAACCCATTGATTGAGGCTCTAATAAGAGGGTGGAGAATAAAAAGGGGGTACCAAGCAAGAGGAGAAAGTATGGATATGGAATAGAAAACACATTAGACAAAAAGAAATATGTCTGAAAAGGTACGAGGCTTTCCCAGTCTACAAATAATGACTTCCTATATTTGAAGACATTTTTGTAATAGCTGCTTTTTTCAAATTCTTAATTACAATGATTGCTTTGCAAATTCATCTTCTACTTGAATGGTATTGCCTTAAACAAAGCAATATTTCTCTTATCTCTAAAAATTAGATAAATACCTTGTTCCACTTGTATTTTTTTTCACATTTCATTTTGAAATGTTTCATTCTGTACTTTAGCTGCAATATATCATAGTATATGACATAAGATGAGAATTTTGAATAATTTTTCACCACATTTCTGGCTAGTTTTTCCTCCTTGATTTTGCATAGGCTGTCCCCTGAGCCTGGAATGCTGCCTCTCTTCACCTCTACCTTTTAAATGTGTAACTCCTTTCAATGCTCACCTAGAGTATAATCTCCTATATTACCTTTCCTTATTCCTCCAGTTATTGTTCCCTCTGTCATATATATGACATATATGTATATACATATATATGATATACATGTATATGTACACATATACTCCTTGAGGGCAGGGACTGTTTCCATCTTAGCATCTAGCATAGTGCCTGGTACATAGTAGGTACTTAATAAATATTTACTTAATTGAATTCAAGAATTTTTAACAACTCATTCAACAAGAATTTATTGAAAGTCTGATGGATATGTACTGTCTCTGATACATACTGGCTTGTGACAATGGGTTACTCATTTAGCCTCTAAGTGCTTTAGATAGTAACCCTCCTAAGACTATTAATTAAGCCTACACTGAGAGAGGAGATTTTGCCCTATCATTTGGGAGTTCCCCATATGAAGGAAATTACAGATATAGCCCCTCTTCCTCTCTATCCCTTATATATGCAAGATCTTAGGGCTACAAGGATGAAAAACAACACAATCCCTACTTTCATGAAATCATTCATGATATTATTATTAAATGAACAATTCTCTCAGTTTTTACTCTCTACAAATTTATCAAACAGTAGTACCTATCAGTGTTTAGTTCTAATTTGGAAATTTCTTTTATCTTATCTTACTTTTCCATTTAGTATCAGATAGTTTTAATGAGATGTAATAACATGTTGAGTTGTAATAACATGTAAACCAGGAGAGGAAAGTCCATTTTCATCCACTTTTACTTTTAAAATTAACCCTCAATATTCTTGCCTTTCAGTTCCACCTAATATTCATTACGTTTAAATCCAGTTCTACAAAGAAACTAATTGATAATTTTGTTGATTTTTTATTAAAGCTATGAATTAATTTACTTACTATTGTCACTTTTGCTGTACTGATATGATAGTTATTCAGGTCTTTTACTCCTAAAACACTGCAGTTTTATAAATACTATAATAGTTTCATTTAAATTTCATATGTGGTTTTATATCTGTTATCATAAATGGGACCTATTTTTAAAATTTTTTTTTTGGTTTTGGTAGTTCAAAGAAAGTACTTTTGTATATTCTTGATCCTTACAACAATTTGTAAGGTTGGAAGGGTAGGTCTTATCTCTATTTTATAGATGGAGAAACTAAGTCCTAAAACAATCATTTCCCTAATGTTATATAGTGATTAAATGGCAAATCTAAAAACCAGATCTTCCAATCAAAAAATAGTCTAGTACCTTTTGAAAGAGTCGAGTGTCCTTTGAAAGAAAATGTATAGTGAAATAGAAAACCTAGGTTCAAATCTGGCCTCTGATACTTTATAGCTATGTGTCAACCTCAGTTTCCTCATTTGTCAAATGGTGGTACTAATAATACCTGTGATACTTTTCTTACAAAGTTGTTTTGAGAGTCAAACTAGATAGTGTATGTATATGTACATATATATGTATATATTAATAGATGGTACATATAATATCATGTCACAAACTTAAAGTTCTGTGGAAATGTCAGTTATTATCCTTTCCACCCAATGTTCTTACCTTCCCTCAAACATCAGAGTAAATAGTGAATGACCAATACTGTCAATGGTCTATTAAAAGTATGACCAACTTATAATGAGGGTTCACTCAGGGCAAAAACAATCTGTAAAAAGTAAGACTTATTAAAGATTTATAATGTGTCTTGGCATACCACCTCCTTGTACAGAGAGACATATCTACCAGATAGTGACTTATTGCATGCAAGTATAACTGTGACTATGTGTGTATTTCTTATTCATAAATAATATCTACCTCTAGAGTTGATTACTAAATAGGAAAAAGAGGACAATTAAGTCATGGGATCATGGATTTAGAGATAGAAAGCATCTCAGAGACCACCCCATCTAATCTCCTTGTCTTATAGATCAGGAAACTGAAGCCCAAATTTAATTACTTGCCCAAGGTCATACAGCTAGGAAAGGGACCATGGTGGCATTTGAACACGAGTTTGCTGAATCCAGAAACAGAACTCTCTCCAAAAAAAAAAAATGCAGAGGGTTACTCTTAGACTATGTCTACTTCTTTCCAGGACATTGGAAAGTGGAATGATTCAAAGAGGTCATTTTGCTGTGGCTTATGGGTCACAAACTGACCTGTTGGTGGAGTTAGCACAACTGGATTGCCTGCCGTTCATACAACTTTGTAAGTAAGTAACTTAGACTCTTAGGAATTTATTGGTCATATTTTGTTCAGTCCCAGCCCCATCTCATGTTCTCATTTCTTCTTTACCCAAGTATTGTTTATCCTGTATTTCCCTCTGGACATTGTGAGGTCTCTGCTTTGAGGGTGTGGAATCTAGGAACCTTGCTGGAATCTAAATGAATTCTTTGCTGGGGCAAGAGACTGAAACTGAACTTTTCATTTTCCCATAAATAGGAATGGTCAGTCGAATTTTTGCTAATGGAGCTCAGGTAAGAGAGATCAGAGAAACTGATAGACATAAAAATAATTTGTCCTCACATCTAAAATGAATTTTTATTCCTGTCATGACAGATAAAATTCATGAAGAAATTGACTGTGATTGGTCAAAACAGAAGTCCCTGCTTGAAGGACAGAAACAGTATGCCTTATACAGATGCTGTAATCCATGAGATACAAAGATATATTGATCTGGTCCCAGTCAATCTGACCCATTCAGTGACACAAGATACTCAGTTCAGACAATACCTAGTCCCTAAGCTCAGAAATGTTTCTTACAGAGGTATAACATGAATTTATATTGTCTAATATTATACTGGGCACTTGCTGCGCAAAGCAATCATTCTGCTCCTCCCTAATTGATTTGTAGTTTGAATGCTCACTCTCTCAAGGCCAGGTAGGCTAGCGACATTTCCCATTGGGGTTCCAGGGTACACTGAAGGGTTTGGGGTAGCTTCTTCTCTACTGCCATCCTTCCAAGCCTCGCACTAGTTGTGCTTCCCCCATTGTTAGAGGCCAGTTAAAGGTAGCTTAGTTCCATTTAATTCCTTACTGCTAATTAACTTTTTAAAAAGATATTTCCTTTAAAGATATAGCCAGAACAGACATTTTCCCCAGTGCCTAGAGGACATATGCACCACCTCAGTATCTGGTAGATGTAGGATCAACTTAATGCACTTCCTACATAGAATTGTTCCCACCACATTCACATTCAAAGGCTGCATCTCTGCCATGAGTCCTTGTCTTGGGAACTTTGAAGTTCTCTTTGCTCCTTGAGGCATTGATGCTCGCCTGACTCAGCCTGAGTTCTCACTCTTGCAGTTCTGTGACTTGCCTTCTCAGACTTTCAGAATTTTCAAGGTCAGTAATGCCACTTCCTTCATCAGATGCCATCAGTGAAAGAGTCACTGAGACCTCCAGAAATAAATGGGATAGAAAGACTGTAGCAGAAGTTGATAGGCTATTTAAATACCACCATAGTCAAACTAAAAAGAGTCTCTTCTACAACATGTGGTTAGTCAGTCAGAACCAGTTACAGAATACCCACATATGCTCCATGGTCTGTTTCTCCAAGACACTTCTCTTAACACATCATTACAATTCTCCTGGAGGCTGCTCCATAGTGTCTTCAAAATAGAGAGTTGCTATTCCCTCCATAGTAGTATTCTCTCTCATCCAATTGCAGATGCCATCTGAAGAATTCTGAGGATGCATTAGACTCCCATTATAGATTTATTATCCTGCTCTCCACAATGACTGTTCCAAGCTTAATCTTTAAGATTCCCATGGCACCCTCTCTCCCTGTCCTATGAGCTGGAGACCACACCACATACTTCATTAGAAAAAATTGATTGCATTTCCCATGAGCCTTCCTTTCTCCCCTCCTCCTCATCTTGCATCACTCAGATATCTTCCCCTACTACCTCGTCCTTTACTTCTGTTTCAGATAAAGAGATTTCCTTTTTCCTTACCAAAGCAAATCCCTCTACATGTTCCCTTGAGCCCATCCCATACAATTGTATCTCCAACAGAGTTCCCCTACTATCGTTCCAACTCTCTCTCATCTCCAGTCTCTCCCTACATACTGGTTCCTTCCCTGATATCTCTAGAAATGTCCATTTCTCCTCCATCTTTAAAAAAATCCTTACTTCTTCTTACCATCCCTGCTAACTAATGCCAAGAACTTTGATCAATTAGTCAAAAAACACCTATTAAGCACCTACTCTATGCCAGACACTTTGCTAAGTGCTGATGATACAAAAAGAGGCAAAGGACAATCTTTGCCCTCAAGAAACCAATGATCTAATGACAATTCTTGGTACTAAGAATTTGCTTTTCTGGGTCCTTAGTAGCTGTGTCTTCTGACAAAGTAGGATTGAAGCACCTACAGAAGAAATTAATAGTTATTTTCAAAATTGGTTTCTCTGACCCTCCCTTGGGAAATGTCTGTGGGAGCCAGGCTGGTAAAGGTTTGGTGGCCTGAGGGACACTGCTTTTTGGGGAATTTTTAGGTTGACATGTTAGTCAGTAAATGAAGTTGATGATGGTGGGAATGGTGATCTTCTTCTCTATAATAGCTGTTGCCCCCGATAATGTCTGTGGAGATTGAGTTGAAAATAGGATATCAATTGTCTGAGAGGCACCGTAATTTTCTGGGTTTTTGGACTCTGGGGCACTGCCTGTTTCCACTGGGGTTCAATCGTAAGTGTTGTCTTCTCTCGTTGGACACATGCTGTCTCTTTCTCTCAGGATCATTCCATAAGAAGATTAGCTGAAGGAACTGGGGATCTTGGCCTAGAAAAGAGAGGAATGGGACTGTCATTTTGAAGAGAGACTAGACTTGTTTTGCCTGGACCCAGAAGGCAGAACTGGGAATAATGGATGGAAACTGAAAAGAAGCAAATTTAGGCTTAATGCAGGAGAAAATTTCCTCACAATTTGTGCCTCCACATAGTGTGATAGACTGTGTCGGGAGACAGTGAGGCCCCTTACTAAACATAATCAACCAATAGTCATTTGTTGAGTATGAAGTAGAGGGATCTTTTTTCAGGTCTGAAGTTGGACCAGAACTAAATGGCCTCTGAAATTATTTCCAGCTTGGTGCATCTTTAGTTCTGTGATTCAGTCACATCTATCAGCTTTTTTAGTATCTACAGGTGTCTTTCATCTGTACCTGGTGATTTGAACTCAACAAGGGTAGCTCTAGATGCTCTCTTACTATCTCCTTTCTTACTTGGGGCAACAAATCTCTACTACCCGTATTTATTCTTTTTGTCCTTTCCAGTACAAAGATAAAAAAAAATTCAAGCTAAGTGAGAATTGAGAAGTTCTGCTTCATCTCTTCTTCTTGTTATACAGTTGTTTTATTCATGCCTGACTTTTTGTGACCTCATTTGGAGTTTTCTTGGCAAAGATACTGGAGTGGTTTGCTATTCCTTCTCGAGATCTTTTTATAGATAAGAGACTAAGGCAAAGAAGATTTGCCCAGAGATTTGTCAAACAGCTAGTAAGTGTCTGAGGCTGGATTTGAAATCATGAGGATGAGTCTTCCTGACTTTAGGCTTAGCCCTTTATCCACTGTGCCACCCTGCTGCCTCCCGTTGCTTGTTACCTGTTACTGTTATCATCAATCTCATATCAATATCATCAGTCTCATTCCCCCTTTGATCCTCTTCCCCCCACACACACACACTAGCTAACACTCCCAACCCTTTTGTTGTTCTTTGTTATCCTGAGCATCAGCTCATTCTAAGCTTTACCACTGCAAGGCGGCATTAGTGTCACCCCATTTGGCTAGGGCACCATGAATAGGTGTAAACACTTTTGATTAAATCAAACAATCAGAACTGAATGTGAACAGGTGATCTATGCATCTCCTTGAATCAGTCAAAGTCATTATGTGAGAGCTTGGGTTGTATCCTAAGCCACTTGAATATAAAAAGAGAAGTTGTCTTATAACTAGGGAGTATAGATCCTGAGCCATTGGACTGGGGAGGTTGGAGCATGTATGGAACAAAAGCAAGATTGAGTTATGATATACATAGGAGATATCAAGGAGAATTGTTGGCTCTATAAGAATCTTGCTGTTGGAAGACACAGATTGAGTGAAGCCCCCAAAAAAAGTCAGCTCTTTCCAAAGTGCAGTAAACCATCTCTGCAGATGAGCTAAACCAGGTTGAAGGTAACCAACAGACTTAAAATCTGTCAGTGAGGTAGTGGGGGGTGTCTATCCCAAGTATGTGAAAACTTACCCTGACAGAACTGGTAGATGAGAGAATTTGTTTCAATGGCCACAAAAGCAGCTGAGACAGGCACTGTGGAGTGCATAGAGCTTGGGCTGACATTGAAGATGACAAGGTCATTAGATGCAACCTGGGCCATCACCAGACATCTTGACTTTTTATCCCAGCATTGGATTGTGATGATTCAGGAAGAGAAAGTGAGGCTAATGACTTTGTGAAACTCTGCCTCTCTTAAATCCGATTCACATGCAAGTCAAGACATCACCGTGTCATTGGTCCTCCTTGAAAATGAAAGACGAACCAACAAGATACCATTAATATAATCTGCTTTTTTGTTTCAAAAATGTTTTCAGTTAACTCAATTTTTTTTTAACCACAAAGAGCCCAGGGCATAACTGGTGATAGATATAAGTCTAAAGATAGGCAAAGAGCTCAATCTTTTATTAAGTACTAGGAATTTTCCTATTTTGTGGCTCAGAACAATAATGGCTGAATCCAGAACTTTCCATCCAAAACAAACTCTTGAAAGCCAAGAGGAGTGAACCAAGTGGACTATAAGGGTCATTTTCTTTCCTGCTTTGCTTAAAATGAACTCATTTTTGTCACAGGGTGTTTAACCACTTTTGCCATTCTTATAGGACCCTGACAAGTTTCTTTTACCTTTTCTTCCTTTCATCTTTGGTTTATTTCTTTTAAAAATCTAAATTATTTGCTGAATTCTCTGAGTGGGTATTCACGCTGATACTTTCAGGCAACTGCCCTTTTTTTTCATCTGAACTGTTTTTCTTTGTACCTTCAGGATTTCATTTTTGAGAGCTTCCTACCCCTCTTTCCTACCTTCCTCTGTAGAATTTTAGTTAGTGGAAGCTTAATTATTCTTTCTCTGAGCTATTTGAAATCTGCTCTACTATAATCTAGTTTTTATGCTAAATTATACCTGGCTTTTATGTTTATCACTTTCATTTGTCAATATATACCTCTCTCTACTTCTCTGTCAATATCTCTTGTAATAATGTATAGAAGGGAAAGAGGAAAAAAAGCAATTCAGTAAAACCATCTAACATATAGGTCATATTCTACACCCATCGTCCCCCATTTCTGCAAAGAAGGGAGGGAGATTAATTATTCATCTTTTTTCAGGGCCAGTCTTCATTGGTACAATTACACACCATTCAGCTTAATTTTTCTTTCACCGTCCTCCTCACTTTAAAGACAATTTGAGGCCCAGATATATGAAAAGACTTGCCCAAAGTGTCATAGGTAGCAAATATCATAGCTTGGATTAGAACCCTTATTTGTATTGGTCACAGAGGAAAAGAGTATGCTTGACTTTTCTCTCCTCTATTACATTCTAAGATAAGATAATAACATTTCCCCCCAAGGTTATCATAATATCATCATTTCCATATTAGCAACTAGCTCTTCCTTATTAGGGAAATCAGATATAGAATGGACTTCTTCCATGTTGCTTCTACCTTTTTCAGAATGAACTTTTATGAAGGTAGTCAAGGAATTATTCGGTTCTTGGCTTTGATACAGAAGAAACTCCAGCATAGGTCTGGATAATTGAATTTCCCATCACTGTTCCATCATGTCTCTTCACCAGGTTTGTAATTTGTTCTTTGAACCTACATATTTCCCTTTTTCTTTACAAGTGATCTGTAGTACACTCCCATGACAGGTTCACTTTTGATTTTCTGCTTTTCCTCTTAAGCTAAATTATTTTCACCATGAGCCCCCTTCCCCCATAGTTCCTAGATTTTCCTCACACTAATATAATTTCTTCATGTACAATGCTTCTTTCTCTCCCCATCTCTATGCATTTTATTTTCCTGTTTCTTTTGAATAAGGTATCTACTTCCAGGTCCATATTCTAGTCATGAATCTTACTCCAAAGAGTTCTGCCCCCTATTGGGGCAGATACTTGAAGGAAAGGGAAGTGGTACTGATCTTGACTCGCAAGTAGGAAGAGAAGGCTTGAGATCCTGATAAACCAGGAGAAAGGACTCTTGAGTCAAGGTGGAAGTAAATATTTACTGAGAAAAATTATGAAAGGTCTTATCAGAAAATCTGGACTGGACCTATGCTGTGGCATCGTGAGAGCTGGAATGGTAATCCTAGGATTCACAGGGAGTGAGAGCTACCTGCTTTGATAAGACAGATTTAGGGACCCCTTCTACATGCTAGCAATGCTATATTTCTGTTTTCAGATTAACCAGGTGTGCTCATTCATCTCTTTGTATTAATTGTTTTCAATTTAGATCTCATTTACCTTCTATCAAACCCTGTTGGGTCATAGAAACACTAAACCATTCCTGTATTTCACTTAAAACTTTCCATTAGTGAGAGGATAAGGAACAGAGCATTCCTTATTTTAAGTGGGTGAAAGGTTTGGGCAGTAGGAGCTGATCTTGGGCTTAGGACCTAGTAGGACAAATGGGAAAACAGGACTAGACTATACATGGCTAGCATAAGTATTCAGGATTCATGTACTCTGAGAAATATCTTTTAAGCCAGTGAGAGTGGTGGGCTACTATGAAGCATTGCAGCTAAATCCACTTTCAGTTTTGAACCCAGTACAGCTATTCTTGTTGGGTTGAACTGAAAAGAAAGGCCAGTCCCCTAAGGAAAGAAAGAGGTAAAAATAGAGCCCAAACCTACAGGGACAAAGGAACTTCCCTTCTTGTTCTAGTACATTGTAAACTTTGTCTTGTTATGGTTCAGTTGTGTCAGAATCTTCATGACCCTATTTGAGGTTTTCTTGGCAAAGATACTGGAGTGATTTGCATTTCCTTCTTCACTTCATTTTACAGATGAGGAAACTGAGACAAATAGGGTTGGGACTTGCCCAGAGTCACACAGCAGGTAAGTGCCTGAAGCTCAATCCACAGCGCCACCTAGCTGCCCCAAGCTCAATTTACCTTGCTCTTTAGTGCCAACTGCTGCCTTTATTACTCATATCTATGAGATCAAATTTGCATAATTTTCTTATGTTCTTTAGTTTTGGTGCTAACTCTCTTGTTAATCATACAGTGTGCATTTGTCTCTAGAGGTCTATTAGCCATGAGATTTATAACTAGCTCTTCAATTTTTGTCTCCTGTGAATTTTGGGGGTATCTTTTTTGTTAGTATTTTTCTGCATTGTAACAATTTGCTAGTTTGGTGTAGGAGCAGTATTTTTTTTTCCTTCTCTATTTTTTATCAGCTTGAAGTTCTTCAGCTCAAGTTTAAAAAACGTCAATCAACCAACAAGCATTTATTAAGAGGCTACTTAATGCCAGGTGCTATTCTAGGCACTGGAGACACAAAGATAAAAGTGACTCAGTTCCTGACCTCAAGTAGCTAATCCTGGGGATGCTAGGGTACAGCTCTGGAGTCAGGACCTGAGTTCAAATCCAGCCTTAGACACTAGCTGTGTGACCCTGGGCAAGTCACTTAACCTTGATTTCCCCCACACACACACACACACACACAATGTAGCTATCCTGATTTGGGAGCAGTATGCAGGTCTCTACAAAACAGATACAAGTATAACCAAGACCTTCTCAAAGCTCTTGGAGAACTGACAGATCTACATCCTGAGAGAATTTCTGAAACAATGTTTCATTCATCTCTTCGTATCAATTGTTTTCAATTAATATATTTCAATTGTTTTGTTTTTTGAGGAAGAGAGTTTTGTTCAGAGGTAAGCAGATGAACACCGGGATTGTTAAGTATGTACCAGAGACCAGACTGGACCAGCAGGTAGTATGAGAAAACTGACAAGTAGCTTCTTCATTTTTTTTCACCTTTCACAGAAGTGAGTCTGGCTAAGAACTACACCCCCCCCCCCAATTCCAAGTGATACATTGTTTAAATGTTCATCTACATTTCTTTATTACTTGATATTGTTAATAAATTCTGTAATAATGAGGCTTTTTAAAGCCTGTAAGTCCAGGGTTTTTTTTTCTTATTTCATTTATTTATTTTATTTTATTTTACATCATTCATTTCTATGAGATATTTTAGTTTGCATCATTCATTTCCACGAGATTTTGAGTTACATATTTTCTCCCCATCTTTCCCCTACCCACTGCCCCAAAACAGCCATCCCAGTGTAGACCTCCTCCCCCAATCTATTCTCTCCTATGTCTTCCCCCCTTACCCCTCTGACTTTTCGGTAGGGCAGGATGGATCTCCCAACCACAGTGCCTGTGTATCTCAAGTTCCAGTTGGATGTAGTTAATAATAATAATAATAATAATAATAATAAT
>CM053582.1:515419876-515473947 GCA_028627135.1 Pseudochirops cupreus
CTTCAGATTCCCATAACACTTAACCCCACCCCAGCATTCTCCAGGCACTCCCCATGCCTAAAAAATTTCCTTTACTCAACTGAACTGATTGAACTCTCATCCACTTTCAAATCATTCTTCAGATGCCATATCCCACTTACTTATTACTCCAGAAATTAACACTTAATTGTCTAGCCATCCATTTGTTCTTGCTTCAAGTATGCTATAGTCTTTTTCATCTTCTATCCTTAATTAGATTGTAAGGGAAAATGTTTTATACTTGTATATGATTATCCATTAGCAATGGATAAGGAGCAATCCTACTCCTTAAATGCTCCAGCTAATGCCCCCTCAGCACATAGACTACCCTGATGCCAACTCAGTAATTCACACTCTTGTGGATTACTGCCTACTCTAAATACAGAGTAGAAGCATGTATATTGAAAGCATAGACACATTCAAGGGACACTTACTATTAAGAGCTGAATCATTTAATGAGGATAGAAGAGAAAAGTTTGACTGAAATTCAATTCCTGTCCACCACATGGCTACCTCTTAAGACTGAGGATTCTTGACTCGGGTATGCAAGAATCTTGTTCAAGTGAGAAATTGACCTCCTTCCTGGTCAATGTTCATTACTGAGAAAGCCTATGTTGTCCATATACATTATAGTTTCCCTAGAGGAAGAAATGACCGTCAGTACAATTGCTAGTTTGATATTATTGCAACGATTATTGATTAGTCTCCATGAGGCTTGCAATCCTGAATTGCACGCCTTTGTTCTAACTCAATAGTAGGCACGTGTGTGTTGCATAGAACAATCTCTAACAGGGGCTCTTAATCTGAATTTAGTCTTTTAATATTTTGAAAACTACTTCAATGTAACTGGTTTATGTTATAATCCTACATATTTCATTTATGTACTTAAAAATGTTAATTGGAGGAGTCTATAGGCTTTGTCAGACCGCTAAAAGGGTTTGTGACATGAAAAGATTAAAATCTCTGCCCTAGGTCAGTGGAAAGGGTGATCTTCTTCCCCTCTTTTCTTTGGACAATCAAGAGGACACATATATTGCTAGGTTTTGCTAATAAATTATAAGATGTGTGTGTGTACAAATTATATATACATATATGTATACACGCACACACACACACACACACACACACACACACACACACACACACACACATATATATTTAGATGGCATATAGAAGCCTACTAGAGAATAGGATGTTCAGATAGATAAAATAAGATAAAAATCTTGTTAAAAGAAAGGATTGCTAACAATGTGCATATACACTCTGCTAACTGCACTCATTTGGTTCAGATCAGAGCATCAGGCTGAAATAAGTCATGCATTGTTCTAAATAAAGATTCACTATTCATTTCCCAACTTTGCAGGGGTGTCAGTAGGCCAATCCTTGGCTTAAGTACATGACAGCTTCCTCAATACAGTCTCCAAGCTTTAAGGCGTGTTCCAGAATTTAAGCCACCCAAATGAGACAGCTATTAATGAGAGTCTGTATTAGGGTAGTGGAAGAGAAGAGAGGTCAGATGAAAAGATATTAGAATTTGGTATTAGGGATCATGTCATATGGGAATCTGTTAGAGGAAGTAGATACATTTAACCTGGAGAAGAAAAGATTAAGACTGGATGTGAGTCATCAACTTTTGAAGCACTGTGACTTGGAAGAGAAATGATATTTATCTGGGCTAGTCCCAGAGGACAGAACCAAGATCAATGGGTAGAAATTTGTGGAGAGTTCAATGATCTGAAGTAGGGGAAAACCTCTTAATTAGGCCTATTCATTAAATGAGGGCTACCCAACAATGGAATAAACTGCTTCTTGAGCTACTGTGTTACTCCTTACTAGAAGCCTACAGGCAATGACTGAATGTTGGAGATGGGATTTTATTTTGTTTTTGATTCTCTTTCAATGAGAATCAAATCTTTAAACCTGAAAAGACATAATGAGAATGACTAATAAGGAGTTGATGCCTGAGCTAAATAGAGAGAAATTTAAAGAACACTTAGTTTCCTTTTCTGTTTAAGTCAATTCAACAAGGATTTATTAAGTATCTTTATGTTCCAGGCAGTTTGCTAGGCACTATGCATATAGAAACAAAACCAAAATATTCCTATCTCTCAAAGAATTTAAATTGTTCTGGGGCTGAGAAAGTATATGCAAAATATAGGCAATGTATTTTTAAGAGTTTTGCTGGGATAGTGAATGTGTGAGGTCAAGCAAGCTATTTTAAAATAGATTTTAATCTGGAAAGATAGAATGAAGTCAAATTAGAAAGAACTTTTTGTGCCAAACATAGGAGTTGGTATTTTGTCTTAGAAGTAATAGAGAGATTCTAAACATTCTTGAGCAGAGGATAAACATTAGACTTATGTTTTAGGAATGTCAGTTTAGAAGCTGAATGGAGAATGGGTTGGAGAGGAGAAAAACTTAATGTAGAAAGACCAACTTGGATGCTATTGGAATATAATATGTGAGAGGTGATGAGGATTTGGATTGGCGTGGTAACCTTGTGAGAGAAGAGAAGGGCAAGGTGACAAGATTGTCACCAAGATAAGATAAATTCATTTTCAGGTTCCAAAAGGACTGGCAGATGTGATTGCTGAGCTGTTGAGAATAAGAAATGTAGTAAGGCCTGGGGAAGGGAAAACATTGAAAATTTTAGAAAAGTGTTGAGAATGGCTTTTGCAATCTAAAGTCCAGTAGGCATGACTTTGAATACTAACAAAAATCTTTTTGCTTTTCTTTTCTTTCTCTTTGTCTCTCTCTCATTTCTAAAATATATTGTTAGCAAACATTTATAAAAGAAAGCAGTGATCACAAGGAGCTAGCATAGCTTCTTCAAGAATAGATCTTTTGAAAACTAAAAATAAATAAATTAATTAAAAAAATAAGTCTTGCCAGACTGCTCCTTTTTTTGGCTGGGTCACAACACAGGTACACTGGGGGAATGCTATAGCCACAATTAACCTAGATTTTAGGGAAGCATTTGACAAAGTCTCTCTCTTTTAAAAAAATATTTACTTTATTGTATTTTTTTAGATCTTAAACATACTCATTTATTTAACAATAAAGCAAAAAAAAATTACAGATACTAATATATTAAACCAAATGCATAAATAATAAAATATACCACAATTTATTTTATTTTAAATTTGTGGACAAAGTCTCTCTTGCTATGCTTGTGGAAAAGATTCTAAATGTGGTGGCAAATAGCTGTAATCCCTGCTACTAGGAAGCTAAAGCTGGTGGATTGCTTGAATTTAGGAGTGCTGAGGTACAGTATATCAGAAGAGGCAGCTAGGTGGCACAGTGGAGAAGGCACTAGGGCAGGTGTCAGGAAAACCTGAGTTCAAATTTGACCTCAGACACATCCTAGCTCTCTGACCCTGGGCAAATCACTTAACCTCTGGCTTAATTCACTGGAAAAGGAAATGGCAAATCACTCCCATTATCTTTGCCAAGAAAAGCCCATGAACAGTATGCGCTTCCCTCCAACTACCAGAAGGGCTGTGGTGGAGTGGAATGATCAGCCCAATTCTCCTTGGCCTAGGAGGCAGAAACATTATAGAAAAGAGACTGATGTTCATTACATTTGGGAGAACCCTTCCAAAAAGAGATTGAATCCTTCAACCTAGAGCAGGCAGCCAGTAGTGCCATAAGCATTTATTAGGCACCAACTGTTTACCAACTTCTGCAGATGTAAAAAAGGTTTAGGAGTGGTGTAGAACCTAGAGTGCCTGAACCAACTGCTTTGAACTTGCTTTGGAGATGAACAACTGTTTGAACATCTGGATTGGAAGTAATCACTGGACAAGAGAAACCCTGATGGTGAGAACTTTGGCCAGAATAATGAAGTGGCCTGGCCTCCAAAACTCAACATTTGGATGCCCCAAAGTTCTTACTTCACAGACATGTATGGCAAAATAGTTAATTTGATTAAATTTTCAGGGACAGACTATATTGAAATAAATAACTTTGACCATGAAAAAATGAAAAAACAAAAACAGGGTCATGAAGAGTTGGATGTGACTGAAGAACAACAAAGAGGTGTAGTAAGGTTAAAGTTGATTGGGTGTCCTCACTGTCAGGCACCAATGTGATGAGATACTGAGAACTGAGAGCCATCAGGCTGCCTCACAAGTGCAGAACCAGCCCAGCTTTGGGTTTGGAAAAGAGTAGAGTTTGGAAAAGATGGGCTCCAATGGAGATCTTCAAGGATCTGTGTTTCACTCTCTTCTGTTTAACATTTTTATCAATGATTTGGAAAAAAGGTATAAATGCCATGCTTATCAAGTTTTCAGATGACACAAAACTGTGAAGAATAATGAAGACACTCTATGATACAGTCAGAACCCAGAAAAATCTTGACACACTAGATCATTGAGCTGAAACTAGGGAGAAATTTAATAGAGCTAAGGATAAAATATAATTGGGTTAAAAATAAAATTTATGGGGTGGGTAGGTGGCACAATGAATAGAGGACTGGCCCTGGAGTTAGGAGGACCTGAGTTCAAATGCAGCCTCAGACACTTACTAGCCATGTGATCTTGGACAAGTCACTTAACCCCAATTACCCTGCCTTCCCACCTCCAAAAAAAGCAAACAATAAAATAAAATACGATTTACAAATGTAAGATGGAGGCATCACAGTGCATCTGCGAAATGTAGGGGACTGCAAACTGAATAATCAACAGTGGGATGTGGTAGCCAGAAAGGTAATATGATGATCTTCATCTACATTGAGAGTAATTGCATTTAGGACTTGAAATTTTACTGCATTGTGAACAAAGTACAGGATTATTGTGCTCATTTCTAGGTGGAACGTTTTAGAAAGGACATTGAAACTCAGGTGCCATAGTTCCATCTACTACACAAAGTAGTAGCCATTTCAGGTAGCTGTAGGAATGCCTCATTCTTAGACAATTCAAATAGATCTCTTTTTTGCTCCTGATTGGTTTGTAGTGAGTTCACAGCCATTTATCTGCTCCCTCCCCTGGCATATGAGAGGTGAACTTTCTACTCAGACAATAGTTCCTACTGGACCATTTGAGGCCAGCCTGGTGATGATAATTCTCTAAGTCTTCTACTGCAGTCCAGAACTCAAGCTGTGTTTATAGAGCAATATTGGGTGCAATGGTAAATATTTAACAGCGAGACTCTCCAGGGGGGAAAAAAGTATACAGACATATTTTTAAATTCCTTATAGGCAATCAACAAAACAACAAATCAAGCCTTGATTTGTAAAATCACAAATTTCTGTAAATGCTCGCAATGAAAATTTAACAATAGGCTTTCCCAAGTTGATAAGAGCTGGAATCATTGGTTCATAATCCCTCTTAGGATCAAGATCACAATAGCACCTATCACCCAGTAATGTTGTGAGGATCCAATAAGGTAGTACATGGAAAGTTCTCTGGAAACTTTCTAATGCTATACAAATGCTAACTGTTATTATTTCCTTTAAGATTCAGTTCAAGAACCACCTTCTACATGAAGTTTTTCCTAAGCCCCTGAACTTCTTGCTCTCCTTTTATTTACAATCACCGTATCTATATATCAGATATGAATATGATGTTTTCTTTGATAGAATGTTAAGATCTTGGAAGCCAAAAAATGTTGCACTTTTGTCTTTGCACACCCAATATGTAGCACACAATAGTAGGTGCTTAATGAATGATCGCTGACACGAAGTTGCAAGTTGCACTTCCTAACAATTAGAACTATGCAAAAGTGAAACGGACCTCTTCTGAGGGGTGCTGATTTCTTCATGGTCAGAAGCTTTTAAGAAGAGACATGACGACTAGTAACTGAGACTGTCGAAAGGATTTAGTGGTTAAATAACTGGACTACGTGTCCTGTAAGTTTCCTTCACCCTCCGGACCTAGCTCGATGTGCTCCCTGCTCTCTGCCCCGACGTTCCTGTCCCAGTAATCATTTAGGTTAAAAGTTTGACAAGATGGGGAATTGGGTTGTGCTCACGCTATCTCCTTCTCCATTCTGCCCTTTCTCCCTGGGCTAAGAGGTTCCTTTCCGAGAGATAATAGGTTAATTGCAGGTGACTGAGGGCAGTCCTTGGTGGGGATCTGTCTGATTGGTCCGAAATCCAGCTCGGAGAAGTTAGCTCAGGAATCCAGAAACTTCGGAAAGAAGACATGTTGTGAAGCTGGGCTACCGTAGCTGAGAAGTCTTATCAGAGCGAGGAGAATTGGACAGCGGCGGAGAGGAAATCAGGAGCCGGTGCGGCTCACTCGGCATCAGTCGGGAAGGACTCGGGGAACCTCAGGTCAGTTCTGGCTGCTGTGGCAATTTCTTTCCCCAACCCAGCGGTTGTGGTGGAAAAGCATTGATTTTAAGTCAGTGGACCTGGTTAGGATGGTGGCTCTGCTAGGTACGAATTATGGCACTTGGGACAACTCGTTTAACTTCGTTGGCCTGGTTGCTACTGAAGGTAGCATTTGTGATTCAAGCTCTGAGTCTAAAATCCATGATCCTATGATCCTCCTTGGAAGAAAAACAAAACAAAAACCAGCTTCAGACCAGTAATAATATATTTCTATAGCAACAAAGTGCTTTCCTCTTGAAAACTCTGTGAAATCCATGGTGCAAATCCCCATTCTGAAGATGAGAAAAGAGAGGCTCAGACAGGAGGACTGACTTGACTTTGGCCAAGCATCAGAACTAGAATTTAAACACACAGGTCTTCTAACTCCAAGTCCAGCACTCTTTCTGCTACTTCTGTCCGTCTCCTCTCACACATCACATCCCCTCCCCCAGCACTTTCAGCACTTCTCTGTGAGTCTTACCTCATTAATTATGTTCACCTTCTCCTCTCCACACTGTATTCCTTATTCTATTTCCTCCTTTGCTCCTTATTCAGAATGAACCCTGAATTAGTTAAGAAAAAGAAAAGAAAATTGACTTCTGCCCCTTGGGTAGGTAGGAGAGTAACTTGAGAGAAAAGTTTATTTTGATTCAATTCTTAACATTCAGTTCTCATTCTCAGGGGAATGAAAAGGGCAGTAGTTTTCAGCACTAAGTGTTTTCTAAGGATCCCAACAGTCCCAAATTGTCCACAAACAATGTCTTATTGTTCTGTTTCTCTATCTGTCTGTGCATGGACCTGACCAGTGCCCTCCTCATTCTTTCTGCAGTAATCTCAATGAACTGAATTAGAGAAAGTATCAAAGAAATTTAGAGCTGAAAGAGACTTTAGAAGCCATTCAGCCTAATTGAACTTTTCCATCTTAGATTTCCAGAAACCAGCCCAAAATGGATTGATCTTTCTACACCTTTGCCCAAGAGAGTAAGATTTGTTCTATAGCTCATAGGAGACTTGCCTTCTCCCTCTTCCACAGGAAGAGTCAGGATTATGAGTACAGGTGATAAGGGAGTTGATAGCGTCATTAATTCTGCTAACAAAGACTAGTCATACAGAAAAAAAACAATTTCTAAGACAGTCTGAAAGATGAGAAGTCCAGCTGGGCTTTCTTTTCCCTTTTTAATTTTTTATGATTTTTGCACGTGGGGGGCAAAATAGAAACCCCAATAGGTCTGCCTGTATCCAAATAGACCTCATTTTAAAACAGAGGTAAATTAGCAGAGTGGACAGTAGATTGGCCTTGGAGTCAAATTTCAAGCCCTACCTTTGACATATACTGGCCATGTGACCCTTTATAAATTATTTGCCCTCGCTGGGGTCTAGGCAACTTTATTTTAGTGGAAGGAGATTCTGCATAATACCCATGAACTCATAAGTTCTGTAAAAAATAAAGAGGAAGCTAAAAAGCCATCAGAGTTATTCACTTAATCTTTCCTGTGCACTTTATAAATGTTATTTCCTATCATATAACCGGAGGCAGTATGAAGTAGTGGGTAATGATCCTGCTTTGGACACATATTAGTTAGGTAACCCCAAGAAAGTCACTTTAACCTTTCAATGGCCCATTGTCTCTGGTATTATTAAGTTACAGACAAGATGCTGCTAATATGTCAGGTAGGAAGGAAGTTTTGGTCTGAAAAAAATACTAAAAACTCCAATAATAGTGGCATAAGGGGTAATTAAGAGACTAGCAAGACAAAGTCCTTTGGAAATAAAACTACATTTTATCTTAAAGAAGGAGCAGTTATTAGCTAACTGATCTTATTTGCATATTTGCAGTTTTCACAGATTTTGGATTCTCAGCCCTCCATCCAATGGGGATTAAGGAAGAACTCTCATGGAACCATCTGTAGTTACTGCTCTTGGCCTGGTGCTCTGTATTTCCTGTCTGCTTCTCATTTCTATATGGAGAAAGAGTCATGGAAAAGGACAACTTCCTCCTGGCCCTGTTCCCCTTCCAATTGTTGGAAATATGCTGCAGTTGGACTCTAAGGATATCAGCAAATCCTTTGGCTCAGTAAGTTAACATTATTTTTTAAAAATTTGTTTTGGTCCTGGCTTTCAGTCTCCTGTGTTTCTGGAGATTGTGTGGTCAAACAGATCATACTCAGGGGTGTAGAAACTAGCTTATGTGTTAGCTGGTCCATATTTTGAGTCATAGCTATGCTGTGGCTAAATGAGTCTAGTGAATCAGCCTTAGCTAGGTGTTACTGGGTTCTACAAGGAGTCTGTATATATTAAGTAGCTGTGGATAATTGATACACATTCTCTGAGGCATGAGTGTCAGAATGTTTCAATTGTTTCCTCTTGGCTTGAAAATTCATGGAGCTGTCACTATTAGTACAGTCAGCCAATAAACTTTTATTAAGTGCTTACTATGTGCAAGATAATATGAAAAGAGGGGAAAGAGAGTTCCTGCTCTCAAGGAGCTCAGAATCTAATGGGAGAGATAACAAGTCATATACATGTATAGACAAGGCATACACAAGATAAATAGGGAATAATTAAAAGAGGGAAGGCTCTAGAATTAAAAGTAATTAGAGAAGGGGTCTCGTCAATGAGGAGATTTTAGTAGGGATTTACAGGAAGCCAGGGAAGCCAGTGGGCAGAGATTAGAAGGGAGAGTATCTCAAGAATGGCAGGCAGAGAAAATGTCTGGAGTTGACAGATTGAGTGTCTTTTTTTTGTGGAACACTAAATAGGCCAGGGTCACTGGATCAAAGAGGAGTAAGGAGTAGTGAGGAGCAAGATATAAGAAGACTGGAAAGGTAGGGGGCAGGTGCTATGTTATGAAAAGCTTTGAATCCCAAACAAGACAATTGAACCTGTACTTTAGGAAAACCACTTTGTTGGCAGGATAGAGGATGGATTATAGTGGGATAGACTTATATTGGGTAGACCCAGTAGGCTAGGCTATTTCAGTGATCTAGATGTGAAGTGATAAGAACCTACACTAGAGTGATGGTTATATCCAAGAAGAGAGGAGGGCTTTTTTGAGAGATGTTACAGAGGTAAAAATTGACAGACCTTGGCAATAATTTGGACATGGGGGGGGAGGGGAGTCCAGAAAGAATTGTAGGTATGTGAGTTTGAGGGACTAGGAAGATGGGGCTGGCTTTTGCAGTAATAAAGAAATTGGGGGTGGGTAGGATTTAGGGGGAAAGATAATGAGATCTCTATTGGACATCTTGAGTTTAAGAAGTCTACTGCATATCCAGTTTGAGATGTTTGGAAGGCAGGTGGAGATTGAAAGTCAGTTATCAAGATTAGGGAAGCATAGGTAGATTTGAAAATCATCAGCATAGAGGTGGTAATTAAATCCAATGGAGCTGAAAAGATCACCAAGTGAAGTAGTTTGGAGAGAGAAGAGAAGAGGACCCCAGCCCAAACCCTGAGGGACACCTATAGTTAGAGGGTGTGACCTGGATTAGGATCCAGCAAAACAGAATGAGATTGTTTAAATATTTCAATTGTATCTAACTCTTCCTGACCCCATTTGGGGTTTTCTTGGCAAAATACTGGAGTAGTTTGCCATTGCTTCTCTAACTAATTTTACAGATAAGGAAACTGAGGTAAAAAGGATCAAGCGACTTGCCCAGAGTTACACAGCTAGTGTCTAAGGTTGGATTTTAATTCAAGTCTTCCTGGCTCCAGACCTGGGGCTCTATCTGCTATGCTACCTAGCTGCCCTAAGCAGAATAAGAAGTCATCAAATAGGTAGGAGAAGAACCAGGAGAGAACAGTGTTCTGAAAACCTAGAGAGAAGAGAAGATCAAGGAGGATATCATGATCACAGTGTCAAAGGCTACAGAGAGATTGAGAAGAATGAGGATTGAAAAAAGGTCACTGGATTTGGCAATTAAGAGAACATTGCTAAGTTTGGAGAGTGCCCATCACCTATCATAGGTAAAAAGCAAGTATTTTGTGAGTTAAATTGTCTTAATTGCTGGGGAAACAGAAAGGGTTCTGCAAACATCAGAGTGGAGATGTTTTCCCTGCACGTACCTCCATAGGAGCTCTCACACAGCCTCTGTGTGCAGTCCCAGTCCCAAGTGTGCCTGGCTGAAAACAAGCCTGGCCTTAGGAATACCAGCAAGTTCTGAACTCTTAAGTATCCCTAGATCAAGATCTAGACCAGCTGTTCTCAATTTGTAGATCATGACCCCTTTGGGGGTCCAACGACCCTTTCACAGGGGCACCTAAGGCCATGAGAAAACACATATTTCTGATGGTCTTATGAACCGAGACACTGCATGCCCGCATGCAGATACATCCACATATGAATATTAAAGGATTGCGGCATTAGGAAGGTTGAGAACCACTGATCTAGACCATGTAGCTCTCAAAGTCTTTGAGAGGCATCCTGGGGTAATAGGAAGAGCACTGGACATGTAATTAGAAAGGCCTGGATCCAAGTCCAGGCTCTTACACTTACTAGTCTTGTGTCCTTGGGCAAATGACTTACTCTCTCAGAGCCTTTCTAGTTTCTTGGTGTGTAAGAGGGAAATTGTGGATTAGGGTCCTCTCTGCCTCATAGGGTTGTATGTGAAGATCAAATGAAGTTAACATGTATGAAAGTGTTTTATAGCCATGTAATATCATTAAGACCTGGTAGACCTTCAAATTGTTGCCTTCATTTGCTCTTTGAGCTTACTCATGTGCAGAATTAAGTGAATGAATTGTATGATCTCTAAAGTCCCTTCTGATTCGAAATCTAATGATCCTATTGTATTGTTTTGTGGGATTTCTAGTGGGGCGAGAAGTATGGCTAACCATGCCTCCCCAGGTCCAGGATTTCACTGATGGCACTGATGATTCTTTTCCCCAACTCAGATATTCTTAAAGATTCAGAAAAAACAAACAAAACTCTTTCCTTTCATAGGAAGGATAGAATCTTGATGTTTTTCATTAACCATCCTACTGGGTGCTACTCCACAGAAGGGAATGTGATTTTGTGCTTTTGGTCCATCTGAGTCCTGCGTCAGGCATGTGTTTTGCTTGGATCCTTTCTGTTATAAACATTACAAATGTTTTGAAGAGGGCTGCTAATAGATTGCAAACTTCTCCAATGAGATCAGCAGTGGTAAACTAAGGTGTTTTTCAGTCAGTGTGGTGATAACACTGTCAATATATCTGCATCTCTTCCCACAGCTGGCAAAAATCTATGGTCCAGTGTTTACTCTGTACATTGGTTCTGAGCCTGTCATTGTGTTATACGGGTATGAGGCAGTGAAAGAAGCTCTGATTGATCATGGAGAAGAGTTTGCTGCCAGAGGAAGTCTCCCAATTATTGACGTCGTTAGCAAAGGACTGGGTATGTTTCCTCTTGGTGTAGAACAGGGAAACTAGATAAAATAGAGAATGGGGAAAAGAAATGGTTAGAAACATGCCCATTTCTAAGGAGATCTCCTAAATCAGGGACACACTGAGGAGGCTAGGATGTTGTAAAGCATATCCTTCTATCTTTAGCTCTTATTTAAATAATTTCCAGTTGAGATAGAGGAAAAGATAAAAAGAATAAAAGGAGTGGGAGCAGAGGGAAATGGTGGTGGTGGACAACACAGAAGGAGGAAGGAAGGCAGAGACTCAGAGGAAAAGAAGGTAAGCTTACCTTTCTCACTCATCCAGGTTATATATTTTGATATAGTCTTCTACCCCTCAGTCATCACTGTCATTTTCAAAGGTCCACTCATCCATTTCATCCTCTAGCTGGTCAGAATTATTTCCTTTTTTTTTTTTTTTTGTCCAGAGGCCCAAGTCAATAGCCTCATACCTACATTGGTTTTTCTTTACTGGAAACTTACCCTAAACTTGTATGTCTTGCTCTTTATAATCTTGATATTGACCTCCTGGCAATCTGACCAGTGTCTTTTCCTTCATCTCATTCCTAAATATATTATGAAAAATACTTTCAAATGCATTACTGAAATCCAGGTATAATATATCAAGGAATTTCCTGGATCTTCTAGCCTAGTGACAGCATCAAGAAAGAAAATGAGGTCATGAAATCCATTCTTGCCCTTAGACCCCACCTGTTCCAAGTTCTTACAAACCAGTCTGTTTCAGAGAGTACCAACAGGGTGGATGCTTCAGACAAGGCCCCTCGTTTATAGGACATTACAATCTATGTCTTATTATGGAAAGTCTCTCTCCAGACACATGCAGTCATATTTTGTATTTTAATTAGAGAGGGTAGTAGCAGCCAATAGATATCATGGAAGGCACCTCTCTTTATGGTAACCTGCCAAAATATATCTTTTGCAACTCACAAAAATATTAGGAACAGTTGTCTATTCTGGTCTTTCCATAGAGTAGAGAGATCAGAACTTCAACTTTCATCTCAATTCCTAGACAAAAAGACACAGAGATATACATATAAAGTTGAGTTATTTCATAGTCATTTGGAGTTTCAAAAAATTCATTCAGCCTGGCCTTCAGATTTATGGCTATTTCTTTACCACAAGGAGGATGTGAATCCCAATCATCCAAAAGATTTGTGATTATGATGGCTGAGGGGGGACTGGAGTTTAAGATGGAAGAGGGAACAGTGCTGGTAAAGGAGAAAGCAAACTGAGAACTGCCACACTTGTGCCAATCATCCCAAAACGAATTGGGGCAAGAGACACAAAGGAACTTCTAAGTCTGAGGCTGTTCACTTCCATGTCTGCTGGAGTGCTGGTCCCATTCTCTCCCCTACTTTTGCTGGAAATCAAGACATGGAGGAATTTCCTGTTCTTCTTTCTCTTATCCTCCTCATAGGAATAGTTTTCAGCACTGGAGAGAAGTGGAAGCAAATGCGGCGCTTCTCCCTAGCGACTCTGAGGAATTTGGGGATGGGGAAGAGGAGCATTGAGGAACGAGTCCAAGAAGAGGCAAAGTTCTTGGTGGAAGAATTAAAAAAAACAAATGGTTGGTGTTTATTTACTTTATGTATTGATTTAATTCATTTACTTTATGTTTACTTTTATGATTTATTTCTTCCTTTGTTTATATCACTAATTTTAGGGAAAGTTGTTCTCTTATTGAAGTAGTTCTCAGACTGAGGCAGTTTCATGAAATTTATTATAGTCACAGACTGCATGGGGAGTGTTTGATCTTTCTGATACAAGGCTTTAAAACCCTGCAATCATTTCTGGAAGCCTTGAAGGCTAGAAACTACTAAGAGAAAAAAGACAGGGGACATCGTGTAGCAGTCCTGATGGGTTTACTCTGGGCTTGTGGGGAAGGTAGTGACGGAAAGAAGACTGAGTCAGCAGTCAAAAGCCGATGGTGTTAGTCCCAGCTCTTTGACAACTGGCCCCTTTTCCACTTCTGGCCACCATCACTGCAGAAACAGGAGGGGCATGTATTCACAAGACTTAGGGACATTTGGTCCTTATTTATGGTTTTCCATGGCCAAATGATTCATCACTCAGTGGCTAACCTCCAGAGGAGTCTCTCAACAGGTGCTCAACAAGGTTGGTTCTTGGACAATAGAACCTGTCAAGAGCTTGGTTTCTGGAATACAGCCTTGTAGAACCGAGTCACCTCCATGCCATGAGGGTGTGTGTGTGTGTGTGTGTGTGTGTGTGTGTGTGTGTGTGTGTGTTGAATTTGAAGGGGTTCAAATGAAGTGGTACTCACAAAGGACCAGCAGTTTCAATTTTATTGCTCTTGGTAAGAAAAAAATTATCAGAAAAAGAATTTTTTTCTTTATAATCATTTATAGAAACCAAGAAATTCTGTAACTTTCTTTATATTTTGCTATACAAAAAGAGGAAGGCAAAGAACAGGCTAGAATGCCATTGAGCTGATTTACCAAGGTCCATTGGAATCACACTGGCTTTCTTTTGTCCTCCATGACCCCTCTTCCTCACCACCTCATTTTTTTTTATCGATTTATTTTATCTCAAGAATCTATCAAAACAATCCTCCAAACAAAGGTTATTTTTTTCTGACATTTTCTTAGTTTAAACATACATCCCCACTCACTTGTAAACAACTTGTTCCATTTGACTATAAAATAGTTTCTGTTTATCTCCTACACTAACACTCTACTTCACTTCTGCCTAACCCAGTCTACCCATAGACTTTGCTTGTTTGGAGCCAGTACACAGCAGTTCAGTCATTTTCAACAAGGCATTTAGGATAAAATGTAATTTGCTCTAGGGCTGAAGATCTTCAGTATATAGAAGAAGTAACAATGTTCAAAACCAGGAAAAGAGTATTATTGTAGAAGATGAGACATGTTGTGGTTTCATAATCAGCAACCTCATCTTTAATAATAATTATAATTCAGCATTTTACTTCCATAAGATTTTTCTTTTTGTAATAACTTTCTCATTAGCCTCAGAAGGCTTTTGAGTAACTTTTTCAAAAACAACATCGTTTATTTTTTTTTGCTGCAGCTACTACTACCACTACTGCTATGAAGCTGGTATTTATTTAGTGCTTTAAGATTTGCAAAATTATATATATGTGTGTATACACCTTATATACATATACATATGTGTAAATATACATATACATACATGTATATATATACATGCATATATATGTACGCATATAATTTTATCCTCATGACAACCTTGGGAGGTAGATGCTGTATTGTACCCTTTTTACAGATGAGAAAACTGAGGTATGGGGAGTTAGATACCATACCCATGGTCACACAACTAATAAGTGTCTGAGACAGGATTTGAACTCAGGTCTTCCTGAGGGTCCAGTTCTCTGTGCACTGCCCTACCTAACTGTCTTTATCTTGTCTTTGAGAACAAACTTTACCTTCTTGCATGCACAGTCCAGGAAGACTACTAAATGCTTGCAAGGATCATCATAGTGATAGAAAACAGTAGACTATGTATACAAGGTCTATATGCCATATTTACAAGAATAGTGAGATGGGATGACCTACTCAAGGAAGGTGAACCCAGAGAAGAGCTTTGGTGGAAAGGTTACAGCTGGCATCCTGAACCTGGAGATCCTAATCATGCTTTCTAGCTATGACACAGTGTAGGACAGGAAGGGTCTGGGCAAGATCTGACAGGGGACATTTGAGGAGACTACAAACAGCTTTGCTTCACCCCTCCAGTTATTCAGATGGAAGCTGAGGAGATTAAAGGATGGTGCCATCTCCTCCATCTCCCATTAGGTAACACAGGGAATAGAGCTCAGTTCCTAGAGTCAGGAAGACCTGAGTTCAAATCTAACCTCAGATCCTTATCAACTCTGTAGCCCATAGCAAATCTTTTTTTTTTTCCTATAGAAGGCAGGATTTTTTTTCTACTTTATTTTTTTAGTTTACATCAGTCATTTCCATGAGATTTTGAGTTACAAATTTTCTCCCTATCTTTCCCCTCTCCACCACCCAAAACAGCAATCCCACTGTATACCTCCTCCCCCAGTCTGTTCTCTCCTATGTCCTCCCCCTTCACACTTCTGACTTTCCAGTAGGGCAAAATGGGTCTCCCTATTCCAGTGCCTGTATATCTTAATTCCCAGTTGCATGTAATTAATAACAATAATATATATGCATATATATTTAACATTTGATTATCAAACTTTAAATTTTAACTTCTTTCCCTTCCTCCCTTCTCACCCGCCCCCACTGGAAAGACAAGCAATTCAATATAGGCTGTACATGTGTAGTTACACAGAACATCTCCACAATGGACACATTGTGAAAGACTGACTATATTTCCCTCCTTCCTATCATGCCCCCCCACCTCGTTTTGTTCTCTACTTTGTCCCTGTCCCTTTACAGAAGTGTGTGCTTCTAACAACCCTCCCCCCCAAGAGCTGCCCTCCCCTCCATCATTCCCTCTCTCATCCCCATCCCCCCTACTCTCCTGTAAGGCAAGATACCCAATTTAGAGTGTATGTCATTTCTTCCCTAAGCCAAATTCAATGAGAGTAAGATTGACCCATTCCTTTTTGCCTTCCTGTTCTTCCCCTCCATTGTGACAGTTATCCTTTGCCTCTTCTATATGAGATGATTTAACCCCATTCTGTGTCTCCCTGTCTCCTCTCATTCTATCCCTCTCCCACCTCTCAATTTCACCTTTTAAAATACCATCCCTTCCTATTAAATTGATCCTGTGCCCTCTGTCTATGTACACATATATACACACACTCACATATGTATTCATATGCATATATATACCTTCCTATATGATATCTTGATTTCTCATAAAGTCATTTGCTTCCATTTGCTCCACTCTAATTCTGAAGGAATTATTCTCCTCAGTGAGATTTTGAGATTCTTTTGCCATCTGGCAAATTTGACTTTTTAAGGCATTCTTCTCCTCATTGGCTTTTTGAGTCTCTTCTGTCATATGAGTTTATCTATTTTTAAGGTGTTGTTTTCTTCAGTCATGTTGTTGACTCTTTTTTCATGATTTTCTTGCATTGTTCTCATTTCTCTTCCCAATTTTTCCTCCACTTCTCTTATTTGGTTTTCAAAATCCTTCTTAAGCTCTTCTATGGCCTGTAATCAGTTTACATTTTTCTTGGAAGCTTTTGGTGCAGGAGTTCTGACTGTTGTCTTCCTCCTGTTCCATGCTTTGATCCTTTTTGTCACCCAAAAAAGGAATCTAAAGTTGGATTGCTGAGCTTGGTTTGTTTCCTTTGCCTGCTCATGTTGCCAGGAGTCACAGTAGATATCTGCTTCCTAAGGGGAGAGCTTTATCCCAAATTGCTGGGGTTTTTGCAGCTGCCGGAGCTATTAGGAGGCTGCCATCTCTGCAGCCCCCACCAGCTTTGGCTCACTGGTCACACACCTCAGGACTACCACCCAAGACCACGATCCCACTCCAGGAAGGTTAAGGCAAGAGCACTTAGCCTCTGAATGATTGCTTGGTCCCCCTGCAATTTGCAGACCACAAGCTCTGAAACAGCCATGGAGGTGGCTACACGGCCGCTGCTTCCACTGCTTTCTTGCCCTGGGGCAGTCAGCTGGACCCACTTTTCTTCCCCAGATTTAGCCAAGTTCCACTGACCTTTCACTTTGTCCTTGGTTCTTATGGGTTGATAATTCTGGAAACTGCCACAGCAGCCAGTGATACACTCGCCTGAGTGCTCCAGCCAGGCTTGTCCTGACCACCCTGGGGCTAAGCCAAGGTTTCAGGCCCAGCTGGTTTCTGCTCCCAGGGTGCTGCGATGAGCCCTTCCCATCCTGCCTCCTGGGCTGCCCCTAGCAGGAGATGTGTTTTTCTGTAATTTTGTGGGTTCTGGAGCTCTAAAATTTGTTTAGAGTCATATTTTATAGGAATTTGAAGTGGTTATGGGGGGAGCTGCAGAGTTCTCCTGCTTCTACACTGCCATCTTGTATCTGCCCCTCCCCATAACAAATCTTTTAACCTCTGTTTGCTTCAGTATCCTCATCTGTGAAATGGAGATAATAATAACACCTTCCTCCCAGGGTTGTTGTAAGGAACAAATGAAATAGTAAGCGTAGCATAGTTAAGAGCTATATAATTGTTAGCTGTTATTGTTCTGTGGATTTCTAAATCTATGAGGCCATATTACACTTGAGAAGGACATAAACTGGCACATTAGCGAATTTCTTTGTAAAAACTGTTTTTAAAAATATAAAACACAAAATTAGCATGCATGTATGCAGGTGGGGGAGGATAGGAGCTGGGAGGTAACAGAATACTGTCATGGTTTGGTCATAATCTAGTTTTGCATATATATATATATATATATATATATATGTATATATATATATATATGTATGTATGTATGTATGTATGTATGTATATATGTATATATATTCACACACATGCATACATATGTATGCATACAATTTTATATATTGCATATATTCTTATATACCAGAATATTTTACAAAGAATAAGTTCCTAATGGGAAAAAAAAGAAACAAGTAAATACAGTAGAACAATATCAACATACCTCTGTAGACATGAATCAGGAGCACATACCCATGAAGTGTTTGCAATGATGGCTTGTAAAGGATGATTATTTTCTCATGAGAGCACTGCTGGCTCTTTAGACAACTGGCACCAGGTAAAATGGGGATGCTTCAAACTTCCAGTCTAATTCAGGTCCTTATCCCCAGGAGGTTATGTCAGCCTCAGGGTATTTACAACAAAACCTTTCTGCTGTCTCACCTATCCTTTCCTTTGTTGTTTCAATGTCAGGAGGCTTTTCTCCTTCCCTTTAAAAAAAAATATTTATTTATTTTTAGTTTACAACATTCAGTTCCACAATCCCTTGAGTTTCAAATTTTTCCCCCTCTCTCTTCTCCCTCCTCCCCCCCATGGCAACATGCAATCCAATATAGGTTCTACAAATACCATCACATTAAACATTAGTCAAGTTGTACAGAAGGATTATAACCAATGGAATGAAGAATGAGAAAGAAGAAATGAAACAAAACAAAAAAGAGAGAGAGCAAGTAGTTTGCTTCAATCTGCATTCAGACTCTGTAATTCTTTCTCTGGATGTGGATAGCCTTTTCCATCATGAGTCTTTTGGAGTTGTCTTATAGCCTTGCATTGCTGAGAGGAGCCCAGCCTATCAAAGTTAGTAATCACAGATAAAACGTGTCTATAATTGTGTACAATGTTCCCCTCACTCAGCATCAGTTTATATGTCTCTCCAAGTTATGATGAAGTCTGTCAACTCCTCATTTCTTACAGCATAATAGTATTCCATTACATTCATATGCCACAATTTGTTTAGCCATTCCCCAATTGATGGGCATCCCCTTGATTTCCAATTCTTTGCCACCACAAAAAGTGCTGCTATAAATATTTTTGTATTTATGCAAATCAAGTGGGACCTTTTCCCACTTGTATGATCTCTTGGGGATACAGTCCTAGAAGTGGTATTGCTGGGTCAAAGGGTATGCACATCTTTATAGTCCTTTGTACATAGTTCCAAATTGCTCTCCAGAATGGTTGGATCAGTTTACAACTACACCAACAATGCATTAGTATTCCAATTTTTCCACATCTTCTCCAGCATTTATCATTTTCATGTTAGCCAATCTGACAGGTGAGATGTGGTTCTCTAGAGTTGTTTTGTTTTGCATTTCTCTAACCAACAGTGATTTAGAGAGTTTTTTCATATGCTTATAGATATCTTTAATTTCTTCCTCTGAAAACTGCTGTATCCTTTGACAATTTATCAATTAGGGAATGATTTATATTCTTATATATTTGACTCAGTTCTCAGTGTATTTTAGAAATCCAGCCTTTATCAGAGACACTAGCTATAAAAATTCTTTCCAGTTTTCTGCTTCCCTCCTAATCTTGATTACATTGGCTTCGTAGAAAAAAACAACTTTTCAACTTTAATATAATCAAAATGACCCATTTTGCATTCTATAATGTTCTCTGTCTCTTGTTGGGTCACAAATTTTTCCCTTCTCCATAAATGTGACAGGTAAACTATTCCTTGCTCTCCCAGATTGCTTACAGTATTAACCTTTACATCTAGATCGTGAACCCATTTAGACTTCATTTTGGTATACAGTGTAAGATACTGGTCTATGCCCAGTTTCTGCCATATTATTTTCCAGTTTCACAGAAGTTTTTGTTAAATAGTGAGTTTTTATCCCAGAAGCTGGAATCTTTGGGTTTATCAAACAGTAGATTACTATAGTCATTTACTGCCATGTCTCGTGTACCTAATCTATTCCATTGATCCACCACTCTACTCCTCAACCAGTACCAAGTAGTTTGATGACTGCTGCTGCATAATACAGTTTAAAATCCATTTGGCTAGGCCACTTTCCCTAGGATTTCTTTTCATTAATTCTCTTGATATTCTGGACCTTTTATTCTTCCAAATGAGGCTTTTCTCCTTTCTAAGGTTATCCTTTTTAATTTTGTCCTCTTGTTCAGTCTCTTCCAAGTTACTGACTCCTTTCCCACTGCTCACAAACATGCTCAGGTCTCCCACATCCTTAAGAAAAAAAAAACTTCACTTGACCATCCTCCTCCTCTATCTTTCCTCTTTTATTGCCATATTCCTAGAATGAATCATCTAAAATAAATTCATCCCATTTCAGTCATTTTTAATTACTTGCAAATCTCAGTCTTGACCCTAGTATTTTATTGATTTGCTCTGTTGATGTTACCAACAGTCTTTTTTTTTTTTTTGCTAAATCTTTGGCCTTTTCTAAATTCTTATCTAACAGCTGCTGTACAGCTGTTGATTCTGGTGACTACCCCTTCCTGTTATGAGTGCTATTCTTCTCTGACTTTTATGTCATTGTCCACTAATTGTTAACTAATCTCAGTGAACTGATTCACTGGATCACCCCATAGCCATCCTCTAGGGGTGTGTGTGTGTGTGTGTGTGTGTGTGTGTGTGTGTGTGTGTGTGTGTGTGTGTGTGTGTGTGTATCCTAGACCCTATGCACTATCAAGATATTTTCTTCTCTTTCCATCTTCTCTCTTATCATGTGAACTCATAGATTCTAGGCACAGCTGCCAAATCTGCACTTCTAGTTCTTATCTCTCCTCAGTTTTAGTCCTGAATCAGTGGTTGTCTAAATAAAGTCTATCTGGAGGCTCTGTTTCCATCTCAAATTCAAAATGTCTGAAATTTAATTTCTTATTTTTAACTTTAAATTTGTTCCTTCTCCAAACTTCCCTCTTTTTCTTGAGGACACTAGTGTCTTCCTAATCATAATTTAATTTCCTTCACTCTTGTCTCATGTCCAATCAGTTGCCAAGCCCTGTTCATTCTACCTCTACAACATTACTGGCATTTGTCGCTTTTTTTTTCAGTTACCCAATTTCCAGTCTAATTCAGGTCCTTATCCCCAGAGCTACTTACTTACCATACAAGCTTTCTCATTGATCTCTCTGTCCTAGTAGCCCCTCTCCAATAGATTGTGTACATACTTGCTGTTAGTATAACTGGTTTGTCCATGTCACTGTTTTGTTCACAGCCCCAGTATATCCCTGTTATCATAATCTGGCTCCAACCTAGCTTTCTGTCACATTTCAAATGATTTCCCTCAGTGCCCCCTGCATGATAGCTAAATTGGACTACTTGTCAGGGACTATCTTTTGCCCTTTTCATATATTTAATGCATAGAACAGTGTCTAACACATAATAGTTGGCTAATAAATGATTATTGACTATTTGATTTGAATGACTTGAAAGTTTATTACAGTAGTCCAGGAAAGAGGTAATGAGAGACTTCACCTAAGTGGTGACAGTGTCAGAGGAGAGAAGGGGTTTATGCAAGAGATACTAGAAAGGTAAAATTGACAGATCTTGGCAACAGATTGGATTGGGAGTGTGTGAGAGGGTAAGGAGTTGAGGATGATGTTCAAGTTGTGAGACTGGTCAATGGGAGAATAGTAATACCTTAATAGTAATAAGGAAGTTAGCAAGAGGAGAGGGTTTGGGGGTGGGGAAAGTAAGGAATCCAGTTTTGGATGTATGTAAGAGACACAATGAAGAAATAACAGTATTTAGAAATGGAGTAGATGTGGGGAGTGAGGGTGAGAGAAGAGTGATAAAGGTGTTGAGCATTGGTAACTCTGTGAATGGTGATCCCATTCATAGAAATGGGGAGGTCTCAAAGCAAAGACTTGTTTAGAGAGAAGATGATGAAAACACATTTAAATAAAGATTGAATCTCATAGATGGGGAGAAGGTACAAAGGCTACTTGGTAGGTTGAATGCACTACTGATTTGCAGGAGATCTTTGACCCACTCCATTTCCTGTCTGGATTGGTTCACCCTCTTTAAGCAAAATGGTCATTCCTCTCCTCTCCCCTTCCTGAAGACTCACAATATTAATTCTAAGCCTAATTGACTTAGCTCACTATTGATTAGAACTTCCAAGCTCAAGAGACTTGCCAATTTCAGATTTTCTCATATCTGGGATTACAGGTGTGGGCTGGCACACCTTAGGGGAGCAGAGTTTGACAAGGTAAATAGCGTGATGTGGTAGAAAGAATGCTGACCTTGGGGTCCATGCTTTGGACTTTGCTAGTCAAACTTTGCCAGTTGGAGCACAGAATTTGGAGTTGAATTTATCTCTTTCTATCTACCAGTTTGGGGACCATGATCCTTAGCTATGAAATGGGGATTTGATATTTGCACTGAGTTATGAGAAACAAATCAAACAAAGGCTACACCACCACCACTACCACCACAACCATCACTACTGCTACTTACTATTACTATTCCTGCCATGATGACGTCTACTGTTCCTATTGATGTTGCTACTGCTGCTACTACTCCAACAACAAAGACCACTATTATGACTATGATTACTACTACTAATGCAAAATGTTTATTATAACCTAAACAGTACCATATAAGTATCAACTTGTAAGCTTGCTAGAGCTGTTTGGGGAGGGGGGAAGGGAAGATAGTGGGAGAGTCAGGTGCCACTGCCCTTTGAGGCAGGCAAATCTTACCTTGTGTTCTCAATGATATTTAATTTTAAATGCAGGCTAGGCTAAAACTTCCCTCTCTCTTTCCACCTCCCATTCTTTAGGACAGCCCTATGATCCCACATTCATCCTGGACAGTGCTCCCTGCAATGTCATCTGCTCCACCATTTTCCATAAACGTTTCGAATATGATGATAAAAAATTTTTACATTTAATGGAGATTTTAGAAGAAAACAATAAAATCCTGAACTCCTCATGGATACGGGTGAGGCCAGTGTTTTCTTTCCATAGGGCTCAAGAACTTTTTCTTTATTTGATAGAAATTACTACCATGAACTAGGCTAGAATTTATCATGCACTCCTTTGGAAGGTGCAGCAGTCAGATTATGGGGATGTGTCCATACCTTCCTCCTCATGGACAGGAGCTGCTAAATGTAGATAGAACAGGGGATTTGTCCTACAATTGCCCCATTAACCTCTGCTTACCATTCAGGCTTCTCTTGCAAGTACAATCTGAATCTTAAAAATGAAGAATTATCATTTGTATACATTAAAAAAATATGTAATTTATATTCTTTTTTTAGGTCTACAATTTTATCCCATCTCTAGCACATTATCTCCCAGGATCTCATAGGAAATTCCTTAATAACTGTCAAAAGCTACAGGATTTTGTCTGGGAGAGAGTAAAGGAACACCAAGAGACCCTGGACCCCCACAATCCTCGGGACTTTATTGACTACTTCCTGATGAAAATGGAGCAGGTATGAGAGAAGCAGGTTGGCAGTTCACTTTTCATGGGTTATTTGGATCCTGTATTGGTATACATTATCAGTGACACTCACATGCATTAGCGAACATAGTACATCCCTTAGAAAGCAGGGGAAAGCAGGTAGATTTTTGGACATAGTTCCAAATTGCTCTCTAGAACGGACAGACCAGTTCATAGCACCTGCTTACACGAGTCTTAAGTACTGAGACATGAAAGAACTCAGTGACTCTTAAAGTGACATTATTTCCTTTCACTTGGAGAAGAAACTATAGGAAGTCATAAGGCACATCAGGACAAAGAGTGAATCAAGAGATGGGGCATGACATCTTGTAGGAGTTCCAACCAATGATTAGAGAAAAATGTACCGGAAAGGGGTGGGACACTGGAGACTATGTCTTTGCAACTGGGGAGAGGCATCAGGAATTCCAAGGAAACTCTGTATACTATAGTTCACTTGCTTTTGGCAATCATGCAGGATAGTGCAATGCATTGATCACTACTGACTTTTTTTCTCTCCAGTGATAAAATTCATTTAAGCAAGGATACATAATTGGAATAAGTGTGTATATATGGAAGTGGTCATGGAGACTTCCCAGCAACTAGCTGATAAATAGTTTGCAGGATCTCCCTATTTCTACAGAGACACATGTAGCTGAGACCCTGACAGAGTAGCTTATGGGAAAGGTCAATTGTGGGAAGTCATTCAGGGCTTTCCACCTAAATTTTTTATTTCTTGTCTCCAAAGGTAAGCCTGAACGCTGGATATAACTAGAGTTGTTAATTGGCTTAGCTATATATCTTGGGCTGTATGGATGATTCTAGAGTGCTTATACATGCCAATTAAATTCCAAGAAGAATAAATCATATAACAGGCTCACCCACTACATAACTCCAAGAAGATTTTCATACATGCTTCTTTCACCCACATCTTTATATATGCTTCCTCCACTCATGTCCTCTATCACAGTAGCAGCACTCATCACCATTTCCATGGCCTATTACAAACAGTAGCCTGTTTTATTTTTCCAATTTCAAAAGCATTTTGTTTATTTATTTTTAATCCTCACAACAGCCTTGTGAGGTAGGTATTATTTTCACCACCATTGTTGTAATTTATCTATTTAATTTTAATTTTATTTTTCAAAATTAAATTTTATGTCAGAATTTTCTCCTTCCTATTCTCCCTCTCCCTCAGTGAAAAAGCAAGGGGGAAAAAAGCAGTTACAAAGTATAGTGAAGAAAAAAAAATCCCATCTTGGCCATGTCCAAAACAAGAACCAAAATGAAAAGATAGGCCTCAGTCTATACTTTGAGTCCATTTTTCTTTCTGGAGGTGGTAGCACATTTCATAATGAGACCTCCAAATTGTGGTCTGTTATCTTGTTGATCAGTGTTCCTAAGTCTCTCAAAGTTGCTTGTCTTTACACTATTGTTGTTACTGTATAAATGGTTTTCCTAGTTCTGCTCATTTCACTTTGCATTAGTTCATATAAGTCTTACTAGATTTCTCTGATACCATCTCTTTAATGATTTCTTAGAGCACAAAAGTTTTCTACCATGTTCATATGCCATGACTTGTTCAGCCATTTCTCAACTGATGAGCACCCATCGGTAACTAATTCTTTTTGACCACAAATAGAGATGCTATGAATTTAATCCTGTCAGCACACTTCTCAGTTGGAATAGAGAAGGCAAAATTTGGTGATGACACAAGAAAGAATGTTAGAGAATAATGATATAAAGTTGGAGGTGACAAATTTAAGGATAGAGGTCAATGCTTTGTTGAACTGGTTAATAATAAAGTTAGTACTGTAAAAGGAAGAAAACTGGGAGCAGCACTGAGGTTATGGGCAAAGAGAAGAGGGAAGAATGGAGTGACTGGAAGATATAATGAGGATGAACAATAGATTCAACAGGAGTAAGGTAGAAGGAGGGAGAAAAGGACAAGAAATTATGAGCAGAGAGTAGAATTTCGTGTTCAAGATTATGGAGAAGGAAAAGTTTGGCGTACCCGGTTTCAAAGTTGCTTATCTTTATGTATTGTTGTTAACTGTATAAATTATTCTCTTCCTTCTGCCCATTTCACTGTATAAGTTTACACAAGTCTTCCCAGGTTTCTCTGAAATCATTCTTATTTCTTAAGACAAAATAGCATTATATTGCATTCTTACGCCCTCATTTATTCAGTCATTGCCCAGCTGATGGATAGTTTACAATTCTTTGCCAATGCAAAAAAGAGTTGCTCTAAACATTGTTGAACATATGGGCCATTCACCTCTTTCTCTGATCTCTTTGAGGTATCTCCTAATCAGTCTTCCTGTCACTAGGCTTTCTTGATCCAACCTTGTAAAATAGCACTGCCAGATTAGCCTCCCCATAACACCACTCACACCATAATTATACATGGCCAAGATGGGATTTTTTTTTCTTCACTATACTTTGTAACTGCTTTTTTCCCCCTTGCTTTTTCACTGAGGGAGAGGGAGAATAGGAAGGATAGATAAATTACAACATAATCTGGGGTCTTTGAAAAGAGAAAAGTAAATACAAAATCTTCATCTTGTTATTTTGTTTTTTACACCTGACCCTACCTTCCATACTCAACCTTACCTCTTGCTATTCCCCCAAATGAATCCTCCAATCTCATTTCTCAGAATTCACCATGTCATTTCTAATCCTTAGCAAGTATTTCTTGTCTTTCAAGGTCCAACTTAAATCATTCTTCCTGAATTATGCCTTCCTCAAGATACTTACATGCCGACCTCTTTGTTCTTTGAATTCCTTCTATAACATAGTCTGACACATAATCCCAGAATGATAGTTTCATGAAATTATACACACACACACACACACACACACACACACACACACACACACACACACACACATACGCACACACATAAATGGAAGTCTGTTTTTCTCACAGGGTTATAACCACCCTGAAAGTAGGGAGAATTTCATATTCTTTTATGTCTTCCCTCCTGCACCTAACACAGTGACTACTTGTTGACATGAATTAAATTGGGTTCTATACCATGCACCTTCAGTTGTTGGGGGTATTTATGCTTTATTCAATTCTGGTCTTCATCATTTTCCTTCATATCAACATCTCAGAAAGCAGGAGTAATAGGACTGTTTTAAAGAGACTCCCTTACACTGTGGAAAAGGTAGTGAATATGGCAGTTGACAAAAACTGGGTTTGAGCTCTGGCTCCAGCACTCACTATTTGGGAGGCATTTAGGAATTTCTATATAAAAAGAGACTGGTAATGTTCCACTTAAAAGTCTCAATTTTTTTGATAATTAAATAAGAGAATGTATGTGGAAGGGCTTTGTATAAATCATTGTATATGTTATTTTTTCTTGACTTCTTTTTTTGGAGGCAATTGGGATTAAGTGACTTGTCCAACGTCATATAACTAGTAAATGTCTGAAGCAGATTTGAACTCAGGTTTTCTTGATTCCACTACTGGTGCACTCTCTCCACTGTGCCACTTACCTGCTCCTGTTCTTCATTTTTCATTATGATTTACTAAGCTAATAAATTCTGTTTATTTCGTAAAATTCTTACAAAAATTTTTGAGAGGTATGGAATATCTGCATTGGAAAATTTTGTATCTGTTTCCAACTACTTTCTTCATTTTTGGTTCATTTGTGGACCAAATACAATTAAGTTATTTATAAATTAATTATATCAAATTGTCCTTAGGAAAAGCAAAACCAACAGTCTGCATTTACCATGGAAAACTTGGCCCAAACGGTGTCTGACCTATTTATTGCAGGATCAGAGACAACCAGCATCACTCTGAGATATGGACTTCTGCTTCTGCTGAAACATCCTGAAATAGCAGGTATACTGATCCATAAAGATGGTAATGAAACTCAGAAGGAAAGTCATCAAGAGAGGGGCTTCTGGCTCTGTTGAGACTCAGCTTGGAAAATTTTCTGTTGCTGTTTTTATGTATTTAACATTAGCTCTCACATGTCCAAATGTACTCCCTTCTTCCATGGTAATTACAGGGAGAACACTGGGTGAATTTTAAAAATCACCATGCAATTGTATGACATTTTATTATTATTATCTTAAAATATTTCATTAAAATATTTGGAATGTAGATGGCCCTGGGACCTCAAAGTCACAAGGAAGAATGCGATCTCCAGAAAGTCTGATTAAACCGAGAAGACTTTTGAATTCAGATCTAGTGACAGACCATGTTTCTGTTGCTTGAGTACCATTCTGGCTGTTTGGAGAGGTTCATATTAGAAGATGGGCTGCCATATGAACTTGGAGTCAGAAAGCCCTGAGTTCAAATCCTACCTCAGACACTTATCAGCAAAGTAACCCTGAGCAAGTTAACCTTTCTTGGTCTCAATTTCTCACCTATAAAATGAAGGGATTGAGCTATATTACCTCTAGTTTACCTTTTATGATTAAATCTGTGATCCTGTCACTTTTTTATTGCTATTGTTCACAGAGACTCACGAAAGTGCCTACTAATATGTGGAGTAACTATGATCCTGTATTTATGGAGAAACCACATTAATGGTAGAATGTTCTCATAATGGTGAAATCACAGATCTTTTGAAGTCTTTGGAATAATACCCTGAATTCAGTTGAGGGAGAGTCTAGAAGCTACATACTTTCCTTTAGGACAGAGACACTTAACCCTTTATGTGCATTGTGAATTCCTTTGGCAGTCTGGTGAAGCTTTATCTCAGAATAAAGTTTTTAAATGCACTGAACAAAATATGTAATATTACCAAAGAAACCAATTGTATTAAAATAAAGATGAAAAAAGTTTTCCCACTCTGAGATCTAACCACAGACCCCTTTGGATGGACCCCAGGCTAAGACTATCTGCTTTAGGAGGTATTTTTTTAAATTTATTTTCACATTTATATTCACAATAACAGCAGTTGGCATTTGAAAGAATCTTTGATTTTGTTTGTGGATATATTCCCTTTAGCAATGCAGAATTCAGCTCATACATCTTAGTAGACAGTTTCATGAGTTTCTGTGGCTAAAAAAAAGTCATCTGCGGTAGTCTACATTCTATGAAAGGCATTCTTTAGATACGGATAGACTACTTGGCAGAGTCTGGATCTATATTCTGTTGCCAGGCCTATACTCAAAGCCACAACTACAAGGTTTGGCTGTATTTTTGTCCCTTTGCTGACATCCTGGAGATGGTGACTCTTCTCTTCTTCACACTTAATGCCAAACCCCTATCTAGTGCTAGTTGCCTGGGCTGCCAGCCTACTAGGGTCCTACAGTCACCAAATCCCTTTCTGGGAGTGGAGGTGCATGCCTTCCCATACAGGATGAGTGGATTGCCCACCAACATGCTATCTGCTCTGAGAACCCATATTATGCAGATGTCTAGAATCAGCCGGCAACCCCCCCGCCATGACAGACTGGCCCTTAACCCTTTCTATTCCTTATCCCCCTCTACCCTCTCTTTCCACTGTACTGTCTGACATGTTCCTTTATTATTTCAATGGAAAGGTCACTGAATTTAGAGTCAAGAGACTTGCATTTGAAATCCAGTTACACTACCTCTGTGAACCTTAGGAAGTCACCTTACCTTTCTGAGTGGTATTGGACTAGATGGCCACTAAAGTCTTTGACAACTCCCTATTTTTTGTCTTTATTCTCCTCTATCTCTTTTCAAATTCCTTCCATCTTCTGATTTGCAATGAAACCTAGCTTTTTTTCTGAAGACACCATATCTCTTGGTACTCTTTCTAAGGCTGCCTGCTCCTTCTTTCTCTCTCCCCACAATTGCCCCCTTGCCTACTACACTTGACACATAGGACTGGGAGGAAGAGTTGATCTGCTCCATGTTTTATACTATGTCTTTTTTCTGAATTTGATTTCTTTTTGTGTTTTGTTGAGTTTTGATTGTTCTATGAAGAATACACTTGAATATTCATTTGGACATCTTGTCAGTCCTATGAGATCAATGAGACAGGTATCATCACCATTTTACAAATGAGGAGATTGAGGTCTCAAAGAATGATTTGCCAAATTTCTAGTTAATGGTAGGGTTGAGACTAGAATTCAGATCTTGCAACCCTAGGAAAAGTCTAGTCTTCTCTCTATGCTCCTTCCCCTCAAACAGAGGAATAATGAATGACCAATGACACCAACATATTAAAATGACACCAATATATTAAAAATATAATGAACTTAAAATGGGAACTTGTTTACTTTGAAATCAACTTACAAAAGTAAGAATTGCTTTAATATGTTGATAATATTTTATAACATAGTCACCATGCAACAATCAACCTACCTTTATGGATTTATTTGGATGGAGATTTACATTATGACAGTCAGTTAGCCAGTCATAAGTATTCATTAAGTATTTACTATGTACTAGTCACTGTGCTAAGTGCTGGAGATACGAAGAAAGGCAAAAAGACAAAACCAAACCAAACCATGTTCCCTGTCCTCAAGGGGCTCTTGTTCTAATGGGAGGGATGACATGCAAACAGCTATGCACATGCTAGACAAATACCATGGAACCGTAGGCAATCTCAAAGGGAAAACATAAGCAGTTGGGGTAGGGAATATAGGGATATGGAAAATGTCTCTTGTAGAAGATGGGATTTGAGCCAAATCTTGAAGGAAGTCAGGGAATCTGAGAGCAGGCTTGGGGAGGGAGAACATTCCAAACATAGAGAACAGACACTGAAAAAGTATGAATTCAGAAGAGAGAGTTGTGTTCAAGGAACAATACGAAGATTAGTATCACTGGATTGTAGAGGATCTGGGAGTTGGGGAGGTTAAGTTTAAGAAGATTGAAAAAGGAGGAAGGTATCAGTTTGTGAAGGGCTTTGAATGGCAAGTAAGGATTTTGCATTTATAATATTCATAAAGAATGTCTATCTCTTGTGTTGAACAATTAGCAAGGCAAGGAGGATCATTTAGCTGAGTAATCCCAGGTTTATTCTTAACTTGGGTGTTATTCCTTGTAGCAAATGTATCCTGTCCTACCTATAGGTACAACTGGCAAATCTGGATTTCCTGCTATTCGCACACAATCCAAAGAGAACTTGGACCCATCCAATTTGATGGCCATGTGCAATCCTCCCAAAAGCCTTTGTCCCGCATTTATTTAAAGACAACTCAAGACCAGTGCTCTGAGGGGATGTGACTTAGGTGCCTTCGGGCCTGTGGACTCTCACCTTCACCAAGAGACTAAATGTAATTCTATTTTCTAGTAAAGAGAGGATTGAGTGCATGTTTCCTGAGGTAGCTTTGAATGACTGACCAGAAAAGTTATGGGAAATGTATTTTTCCTCTTTCCTCACTTTTAATATCATTTTCATTACTACGTTATAGGTAAAATTCGTGAAGAAATTGACCGTGTGATTGGCCAAAACCGAAGTCCTTGCATGAAGGACAGAAGCAGTATGCCTTACACTGATGCTGTAGTACATGAGATACAGAGACACATTGATTTAACCCCCTCCAACCTACCCCATGCAGCAAAACAAGACACTCAGTTCAGACAATATGTCATTCCCAAGGTCAGTGTTTCTTTGATCTATGTTGCTTCTTAATAAATTATAGAATCACTGATTCTTGGAGATAAAAAGGAACTCAGAGACTCCATAATCCAACCTCTACCCCCTGACAACTGGTTATAAGCCTCTGCATAGGGGGCAGAGCCAAGATGATGAAACAGAGGCAGGAACTTGTCTGAGCTCCTACTCCAACCACCTCCAATACCTGTAAAATATGACTCTAAACCAATTTTAGAGCTACAGAACTCACAAAATGACAGAGAAACAAATCTCCCATTGAAGTCAGCCTGGAAGGCCAACAGGAAGGGTCTATCACACCAGGCTGGGAGCCAAGTACAGTCCCGTGTGAGCCAAGCAGTCTGAGACCCGGGGTGACCTGACCAGCGGCACAGACTGGCCAGACCAAACTTAAAGAGAGTGAATCACCAGCAGCTGTAGAGTTTTCCAGACTCCTCAACCCATAAGCACAAAAGAGAAAGTAAAAGGTCAGTGGGGAACTCTGTTGGAACAGGAGGACAGAAGAGCCAGGTCTGGCCCTTGCCCCCAGAGCAAGAGATGGTGAAGGCATGGCAGCAGCAGCTCCTGCCATATGGCTGCCTCTGGAACTCCTGGCCTGCAGATTGTCGGGGGACCAAGTTATAATTCAGAGGATAATTGCTTTTGCTTTGACCTGCTTGGATCTGGATCACAGTCTCAGGTGTTTGGCCTGGGGTGTGTGGCCAGTGTGTCAGAGCTTGGGGTGTCTGTAGAGAGGATATCCTCCCCATAACTCTGAAAACATTTGCAAAAACCCCAGTGATTTGGGACATAGCTCTCTCTACTCTGGAAGCAGAGTTCTACCATGGCAAAGAGCTCAAAAGTCAAGTAATTGGCTGGCAAGGTGAGCAAGCAGAGGAAATGTAATCGGGAACAAAAAGGATCAAAGCATGGAACCAGAAGAAGTCAATGAAGCCCAAACTCCTGCATCAAAAGCTTCCAAGAAAAATATGAAGTGGTTACAGGCCATGGAGGAGATCAAGAAGAATTTTGAAAATCAAGTAAGAGAAGTGGAGGAAAAATTGGGAAGAGAAATGAGAATGACACAAGAAAATCATGAAAAAAGAGTCAACAGCCTGCTAAAGGAGACCCGAAAATACACTGAAGAAAATAACACCTTAAAAAATAGACTAACTCAAATGGCAAAAGAGGCCCAAAAAGCCAATGAAAAGAATGGCTTAAAAAGACAAATTTTCCAGTTGGAAAAGGAATGTCAAAAACTCACTGAAGAAAATCATTCCTTCAAAATTTGATTGGAGCAAATGGAAGCAAATGACTTTATGAGAAATCAAGATTCTATAAAACAGATCCAAACAAATGAAAAAATAGAAGGCAATGGAAAAACCACTGACCTGGAAAATAGATCCAGGAGAGATAATTTTAAAATTATTGGACTACCTGAAAGCCATGATCAAAAAAGAGCCTAGAAATCATCATTCAAGAAATTCTCAAGGAAAATTTCCCTGATATTCTGGAACCAGAGGGCAAAATAGAAATTGAAAGAATTCACAAATTGCCTCTTGAAAAAGATCCCCAAAAGAAAACTCCTAGGAACATCATAGCCAAATTCCAGAGTTCCCAGGGCAAGGAGAAAATATTACAAGTTGTCAGAAAGAAACAATTTGAGTATTGTTGAGACACAATTAGGATAACACAAGATTTAGCAGCTTCTAAATTAAGGGATCAAAGGGCTTGGAATATGATATTCTGGAGATCAAAGGAGCTGGGATTAAAACCAAGAATCACCTACCCAGTAAAGTTGAGTATAATGCTTCAGGGGCAAATATGTCAATCAATTAAATAGAGGACTTTCAAGTATTCTTGATGAAAAAAACAGAGCTGAACAGAAAATTTGACTTTCAAATGCAAGAAGCAAGAGAAGCATGAGAAGGTAAACAGGAAAAAGAAGTCATAAGGAACTTATTAAATTTGAACTATTTACATTCCAAATGGAAAAACAATAATTGTAACTCATGAGATTTTTCTCAGTATGAGGATAGTTCAAAGGACTATATATGTCTATATGTATAAATACATATATATGTTTGTATAGGAGGGTGCATGTGTATATAAATACATATGTGAGTGTGTGTATATGTGTGTGCATGTATACATAGACAGAGAGCCCAGGATCAGTTGAATATGAAGGGATAATATTTTAAAAATAAAATTAAGAGGTGAGAGGAATATAATGAGATGAGATAGAGAAAGATAGAATAGGGTAAATTATCTCATATTAAAGAGGCAAGAGAAAACTGTTACAATGGAGGAGAAGAGTGGGAAGGTGAAAGGGAATTAATTTCCTTTGGCCTCCATTTTATCATCTGTAAAACAGAGGGGTTAAATTAAAATGACTTCTAAAATCCCTTCCAGCTCTTTATCTATGAACCTACAAAACTATGACAAGAGCCATTTTGGAGGAAGTGTTAGTATGACTTGATGGCAAGACTGAATGAACAAGGTACAGGCAAGAGGAAATGGAGAATCACCTCAAGATTATATGTCTGAGGGGTGTGACATTATTAACAGTGATTGGAGCTGAGGGAGATGATGAGTTCTGTTTTTTGACAGAGTTTTCAATTACAATGAGAGAGGTGCATACAGAGAGACATGTAGGGTTTGACATGGAGATAGTCATTGTCCCTTCCAACTCAAATATTCTGGGACTATTACTATATAATTGAATTTTTCTGTGTTTGTTTTTTCCAGGGCACTACCATATTAACATCATTGACTTCTGTTTTGTATGATGAGAAAGTGTTCCCCAATGCACACCAGTTTGATCCAGGTCACTTCCTGGTTGAAAGTGGCAACTTTAAGAAGAGTGACTATTTTGTTCCTTTTTCAATAGGTAAGATAAGTCTCCCTAAATCTGCATACCAAAGATGAATAGAGATCTTTGAGGACCAAGGTTCAAATCCCAGATCTGCAACTTTACAGAATCATAAAATTTCAGAGTTGGAAGGGTTTGAAAAAGAATCTCCTCTTCAGCATATTATAAAAGTGGTCAACCAAATTTCACTGAGGACATCCAGTGATAGGAAGTTGACCACCTTATAAGACAGTCCATTCCACTTTGAGAAAGCCAAAATTGATAGAAAGGTTTTATAGCATTCATTCAAAACCTACCTCTTGGCAACTTCTCAACTTAAATTATCTGCATTGCTGTTAATTCTGTAGTTTGAGGACAAGTAGGACTAGTTTAATTCCTCTTCCACATGATGGCCCTTTAAATACCTGAAGACAACTATCACATGTCTTTGCTCTGCTCTGTTACCTCCCAATCCTCCAGGCTAAACACTCTCAGTTCCTTTAATCCATTTTTTAAATTTTAAAATTCTTTGGCATTGTTTTATATATTTAAAATTTTTTTTAAATTTATTTTGTTTTTGATTTGTGGGATATAACAAGCATTTCCATAACATAGCATATAATAAAAAAAAAGATTACACATGAAACTGCAAATCTATTATGTATAACTTGCTATTCCTTTTAAGGTAATCATGTAAATTTCTTTTCTTTCCTTCCCCCTGTTTTCCTCCCCTCCTCCCCCTAGAGATGACTACCATCGCAGACAAATATGTATATATATATGTAAAATCATTCTATCCATACTTCTATTTATTAGCTCTTTCTCTGGATGCAAATAGCATCTTTCTTCCTACATCCTTTCTAGTTCATTTGGGTATTTATAATAATCAAAATGACTTATTTGCTCAAAGTTGTTCCTAAGACAATATTGCTATTACTGTATACAATGTTGTCTTGGTTCTCATCTCACTTATCTTACTTACCTCACTCTTCATTGTTTCATGTAATTCTTTCCATGTTTTTCTTAGATCATTGACCTCATCATTTAAACCATTCTTTAACCCATCTTGAGACCCATCTTCATCCACGTTGCTGTCCAGCCAATCTATTTCCTTCCTAAAATATGGCACCAGAAATGAACACAATAGTCTTAATGTGACCTGACCGGGGAAGGAAACAGTGGAACCTCTATCTTTTCATGTCTACATGCTGCTTCTCTTAATGAAGCCTAAGATGACATTAATTTACTTGGCTGCTATATCATTCTATTGTCCATATTGCAATCCATTGTTACTCCCAGGTCTTTTTTTATCCAATTGCTAATTTAGCCATTTTTCACTCAACATTTTACTCGTAGGGTTGATTTTTGGAGTCCAAGAATGAAACTTTTCACTAATGCTTATTCAATTTCATATTGTTAGACCGAGCACAATATTCCAGCCTACTAAGAGCTTTTTGAAATCTCTCACTCACCTAATATGTTTGCTTTCTCTCCCAGTCATCCCTGTTACCTGCATCATTTGATAAACACACATTTTCTGCCTTTAACCAAATATTAACCTGAACAGAGATAAGTCCAGACCTTTGGGACACTCCACTGATAATCTTTCAAGCTGACCCTGATTAATTAATAATTATTCTTTGCACTCAGTCACTCAATTAGTTTTGAATCCACATAAATATTCAAATTTTTAGCCTACATAGAGGCAGTTAGAGAGAGAGAGAGAGAGAGTGGATAGAGCACTGGACCTGGAGTCAGGAAGACCTGAGTTCACATCTGGCTTCAGACACTTGTAGTTGTGTGACCCTTAGTCACACTGTTTTTTGTTTTTGTTTCTTGTCTATAAAATGGTGATAAAAATAGTGCTTATTTTGTAGTACTTATTATCATGAGAGTGAAATGAGATGATATTTGTAAAAGGACTTAGCACAATGTGTGGCACATTGTTGGCACTATATAAATGCTTATTACCTCTCTCCTATAGCTTCCTACCTTTTCTGCAAGAATAACATGAAAGATTTTGTCAAATACTATGCTAAGATCTAGGTGAACTATAAGTAGCATTCCCATTCTCTAGCAATATAGTTTGTCAAAAAATGAACTAAAGTTAATTTGTCATGATGTGTTCTTGATAGATCCATGCTAGTCTCTGTAATCATTGCCTCATTTTCCAATCACCTCTTCAACAGTATATACCGGAATTTTTATAGGAATTGAATTAACTTCACTGACGTTTGGTTAAAAGACTCTCATGGGGAGAGCCCAGGACTCTGAACATAGGAGAATTTAGAACAGTAATACTTCCTGCCTAGTGCCCCTATCCATCATCATGGGGAATATCCCCTGTGGGGATGCAACTTGGTAACTCCTCCTGCAGGAGCAACAGCCATAACTACTGAAGACCCAGAAAGTTCTCATCCCCGAAGTCCTTTTCCATGTCAAAGGATTCAGTGTCAAAATGGAGATGATTTTATCAATGAAAGTGACATTAAAGAAGAAACATTACTATTTGCTTTGTCACTGCCCGCTAAGAACTACAGGACCTTTCTATCTGACTTGCAGCCAAGATCTTCCATATGTGTTGTCTCCCCCATTAGAATATGAACTGCTTGAGAGCAGGGATTACCTTGCTCTGCACATGGTAAGGACTCATCCATTCATCCCTTGGGTACAATTTTCTAACAATTTGTGGCATCAAGATTCAATTTTGTATATCATTACCTACATAGCTGGGCTTGGCCCTTCAAAAGAGCCAAGAAGTTTAGTTCTACCCCATGAGTCAAGTAAATGAAGTTATTAAAATGAAGAAATGGGTGCCATTATCTCAATGACCTGTTACTCAGATACCAGTATGGATCAATCATCTGAAGTCTTACTTTAGAGTTTGGAATATCAGAAGTTTGATTCCTGACTAGGACAAGTATGTCCAACAGTTAATCTCAAGATATTCACTACCTAAGGCCATACCTAAATGAGGGAACTTACTCTGGACTTTTACCACTAATCTAGGAGAATCTGTGTAAATGAATAGTAGTAGTGATAATCAAGTTAGAGGTGTCCAGAAGGTTGCCAGGCAGCTCCCCTGTCTCTTTCCAGTGCTCTCCATGGCCAGTGCCTTGCCCATCTGAGATTGAGGCTGAGGAGTGGAGTAAGGATGAATGGTTAGTGGCAGGTGGCTGGACTGGCACTAAGTAGGAAGTAGGGAGCACGTTCTGAAACTGTATTGCTTGTCCAGAACAGTAACTGACTAAATGACTAACTTAATGAACAAGTATTTATTAAATAGTTACTATGTGCCAAGCACTGGGTTATGCACCAGGGATATGCACATGAGAGCAAAGATAATTCAGATAATTCCTGCACTTATGAATCTTGCTTTCCAGTGGAGGAAACAACACACCATGGGGTGGTGGTTAGAGCAGGGAACGCTGGTCCAGCAATATACAGGAAAGGTGAATGTGGTCATGGGGGAATAGATCACACACTAAAGATGACTTTTTCTCCAACCTGAAATTTAACCACAGACCCCTTGGGGGAGATCTTAGTCTGAGAATCTCTGCTTTAGGGAAACTTTACTTCCTGCCTGATGTACTTCACATTTGAAGTTGTACTTCAACATTTGAAAGCATCTTTGATTTCATCTATGGAGGTATTATTCTTTTTACCAACCCATAATCCAACCCTTATACATTGTAGTAGACAGTTTCATGAGTTGCTGTGACCAAAACAGTCCATGTCTAGTAGTCTGCATTTTAGTGAAGAGCTTTTTTAAACTTGGATACCCTGATCTTCAGATTCTAAATCTACAGTTTGTTTCCAGGCTTATATACTAAGAGCTAGAACTACATGGTGTGGCTGGGTCTTTGCTCATTAACTAACATCCTGGGGAGGATAATTTTCCCCTCTGTGGATGTCAAACTTTTCCCTTCTTCACACAGCCCCTCAGCCCCTACCTAATGCTAATTGCCTTGGCTGCCATCCTACCAGGGTCCTACAGTCACCAAACCCCTTTCTTAGAAGGGAGGGTGAATGCCTTTCCATCTAGGCTAAGTGGACTGCCTACCAACATGCTACCTGGTGTGAGAACCCATGCTATGCAGGATGTCTATAACTGGCTGGCAGCCACCCATGATAAACTTGCCCTTAGCCCTTTTTATTCCCTATCCCCCTCTGCCCTCTCTTTCTACTATACTCTCTGGCAGCTTCCTTTATTATTTCAGTGGAAAGATCACAGGCTTTATAGTCAGAGGACCTGAGTTGAATTCCAGCTATGCTGTCCATGTGAGCTTAGGAAGCCATCTAACCTCTCTGGGCCTCAGCTTTTTCATCTGTACACTGACAGGTATTAGACTAGATGATCACTAAAGTCCCCAACAGCTCGATATTGGTTATCTTAATCTTATTCTATCTCCTCTCAAGTTCTTTTCATTTTCTGTCTTGCTGAAGCTTTCTCCTGAAGACAACATATCTCTTGGCACCCTTTCCGTGATTGACTGTTTCTTCTTCTCCTCCTTCTCCCTCTCCTTCTCCCTCCCCCTCTCCCTCTCCATCTGTCTCTTCTTTTTCTTTTTCTTCTTATTCTTCTTCGTCGTCGTCATTGTCTTCTTTTTCTTCTTCTTCTTCTTCTTCTTCTTCTTCTTCTTCTTCTTCTTTTCCTCCTCCTCCTCCTCCTCCTTCTTCTTCCCCTCCCCCTTCTTCTCCTCCTCCTTCTCCTCCTCCTCTTTCTTTCTCTCTGCCCACCTTCCCCCTTCCCCACCATCCATAATAGTTAAAATTCCTCCAGCATATTGACTCTGGTATAGTCAGTCAGAAAGACAGTTGATAAAGAGGGTGTGGAGGAAGTGGCTAGAAAAGAGATTTCCCAAATGGGAACTGAAAATCATTCCTTTGTTAGTCCCCTCCACCATTGGCACTAAGAGTAGCCATGACTTTGATCTTTGTGTGTTTGAGTATGGATGAATTTGCAGTTTCTTTGCATTTTTGATAATTTTCCACAGAATTAAAATCCCAGCCCTTGTTTTAGCCCTGGAGGACTGATTTAGAAAGCGGCAACTGAAAGGGTCTCACCGACCTACATAGTTGGGATTGGTCCTTCAAAAGAACCAAGAAAGCTTAGTTCTACACCATGAGTCAAGCAGAAAATGCAAACCCCAGACATTAAGGCCCATGGACTAAAGGAGAGATTACACGAGGGGCCATAGAGCAGAGACGACAGGAATGGATATAGTTCTTGACCTAGTGGTAATGGGTAGTGGTGAGGTAGCACAGACTAATATGAGTGGCCTGAATCAAGTAGGAATCTAAGAGTATGATATGTTTGTATTTGTCTCTTTCAGGAAAACGAGCATGTGTTGGTGAGGGCCTCGCTCGGATGGAATTATTTCTGTTTGTTACCACCATTGTACAGAATTTTACCTTGAAGCCTCTCATTGACCCAAAAGATATTGATACCACCCCAATTGCCACTGGATTTGGCTGTGTACCTCCTCCTTATAAACTCTGTTTTCTACCTTATCTGTGAAGTAGGTGAAGGACCATGTTTGGCTTCAGTTCTCTAGTGTTATTTTACTATCCTGTAAACAATGGTAATTTTCTCTTGCCTGGCATCGAAAGTCCTCCCTGTTTTGGTCTTATGCTCTTAATCTTTTTCAGCCTAGTCTCTGACTATTCCTTTTGCCTTTGACCATACTAGATTACTTGCTGTGAGAGTTGTTCATGAGAGGGACATCTAAAGGGAAAAAGCATCCATGAATATAACATCATCTCTCTTGTTATAGTAGTGATTGTTCAGTCTCCATGGGACACCTAATCTGGAGGTGTATGCCATTATTTTCACTTCTTATTTGGTCCGCATCTGGTACATAGAATAATCTCCAGTCCAATGAAATGAAATACCCTCTTTTTCTCTATACAGTCATGTGGGCTTATAAATTTCTAGATTGCTCTGGAATACAGTGACAGGAGACATACACACATATATTATATGTATAATATGTGTTATATACATATTGTCAGGGGATTTATGATTCTCATATTAATTGATATGGCATTCATAACGATTGTATTAACTACCTAGACTTGTTGGAACTCCCCTATTTCACAGGAGGTTCTGGCTTTGGAGGCCAAACTACAGCTGACACCCTGCAGCAGAAGTTGTTGTTGTTTTTCCTTCTTTCTTGAAGGGGACTATGGCATCAGGAAGGTGATGGACCCCATAGAAGAAAGTGATAAATCAAGAATCTCCTGACATGCTAACAATTCACAAATTCCTGAGCTTGTAACTGCCACATGAACTGAATTAGAAGCTGCTGCATTCATGTTCCTACCAGGCCAATTCTGGTTCTGTACCCCACTGAATAATCACAAGACTCAATGACCCTTAAGACTTGAGACAATCAACTTAAGAATCATTCCCACAGGACTCAAGAACACCTGTATTGTCCCAAAAATGCCTGTATGCATGGGCCTGCCGTGGGAACTGTTTGCTCAAGACCTAAGAATGATTGTGTTGTGATCCGCTCCTGTTATGGTTTTGTTTTGTTTTTAATGTATATAAGCTCTACCTCTGTCCCAGCTTGAAAAGCCCATCTTTTCAGAGGAGTTTCAGTTTGCAAATCTGCCTTCCTCACTCTGAAACTAATTAAACTGCTACTTGATTCCTGACATATCTATCTCTACTTTGCTTTATTTGGCTACAGTCATTCATAGGTTAGAAACTAGTCCATTCTGGACTACATTTAAAATTCTTTTGACTACACACACACACACACACACACACACACACACACACACACACACACACACACGTGTGTGTCTGTGGGAAAGTCACTTAACCTGTTTGCTTCATTTTTCTCGCTATAAAATAGAAATAATAACGCACCTACCTAGAGGGATTGACAGACAATAGGTCCTATATAAATACTATTCTCTTCCCTTCTGCCTCCTATCCCATTCACTTTCTGACCATTTAGGGGTACCAATATGGAAGTCTCATGACTTAGCCTATTTCAATCCCTTCACAGTCTCTAAACTTTAAGATTTTCTACCTTAGCAAGGTAATTTTCATTACAACCTACCAGCTGGATGTGAAGGTTTAGGCCTTCAACTATCATAATCCATCTGAGAGGTGGTAGAGAAGAGGGTACAGATGCAAGACACATTAGACAGGATTTGTTCCTTTGGACAATGTCATTTGAGGACTGATTGAAAGAACTTCCAATGTTTACGCTGAAGTAGAAAAGAATAAACCTGAACATGAAGATCTCCTTTAGAGATTTTGTTTGATTTTATTTGAGATTTTATTTAAAAGGTTGTTGTTTGGAAGAAGGATTAAATCTTATTCTGCTTAGCCCCAGAGAGCAGAACCTGTAGCAATGAAGGTAATTGAAGAGGTAGAGAGTTTGATGTAGGGGAAAACTTGTTAACAAATAGAGCTATCTAATGGAACAAGCTTTCTGAGACAGTTTATTGTCTCTCACCTAAGGTTTTCAAGTAGAGTGCAGTTTAGCACAGCTTGTTCCCTGGTAAGCCAGTAGCAGGCCTTAGAAGTGGTAGTTTCCAGAGCTCTCAGCCCACAGGCAGTAATAGGGTTGGGCAGCTAATCAAAAGGAGATTATATAGGAGGCCCCTTGCTGGCACTGGATGCAAGACTGTTGCATTGCCCATATGTGGTTCTGGGTCACAGTTCCAAGACAAGGAAAAACATCAGTACACTGTGGCTACAAGAAACCTTGCTCACAAATCCAGGGCAGAAAAGAGTGCTTGTGCTTGCTCACAGACCAGAGTACATACCAGGAGAGCAGTGACCACACCTCTCCTTACTTCATCCCACCTTGGAAGAACTGAAAATTTAAAGACTCCTAGAACTATCTCTGAAAACAGCAACCTAAAAAACTTGAAACTCGGGATAGAGCCCCTTCCACCATGGGAGCAGAACCCAACTTTAACATCAAGTTAGAAGTAAAAAATAGGCTGAGAAAATGAACAAGTAACCCAAAAAAAAAGACCATAGAAAGTTACTATGGTGACAGAGAAGATCAAAACACAGCCTCAGAAGAGGACAATGATATCTAAACAGCTACATTCAAAGTGATGAAAGAAAATTATGAAAAGATAGCTTGCTAAAAAGGGCACACAAAATACTGAAGAAAATAATGCCTGAAAAAGGTAAATATGAAAGACAAAGTGCAAGGGATTCAATAAGGTTGAACTTTATATTCCTATATAAGAAGATGCTATGTGTAACTCCAAGAACTTTCTCGTTATCAGGACAGTTAGAAGGACTATACATAGACAGAGGTCATGGGTGTAAGTTAAGTATGATGAGATTATTTCAAAAATTAAAATTGAGAGGTAAAGGAGATAAATCCACTGGAATAAAGATGAAGGGAGAAGTAGAATGGGGGTAAGTTATTCACATAAAAGAAGCATAAAAGGAAGAACTTTTATAGTGCAGGGAAACATGGAGGGGTAGGTAAAGCTTGAACCTTACTCTTATTAGAATTTGCTCAAAGAGATAATTACCTATACACTCAGTTGGGCATAGAAATCTATCCTAACTCCAGGGAAGTAGGAGGGGAGGGTAATAAGAGAAAGGAAGATGACAGAAGGGTGGGCAGATTGGAGGAGGTAGTAGTCAGAATCAAAACACTTTTGTGGTGGAAGAGAGTGAAAGGAGAGAGAAAGAATTACAAACAGGGAAAAATGGAATGGAGTTAAATACATAATTATTAATCACAATCATGAATAAGAATGGGATGAACTTGTCCACAAAATAAAAGCAGATAGTAGAATGGATTAAAAACCAGAATCTTACAATATGTTGCTTACAAGAAAAACATTGGAAATAGAGATACACACAGGGTAAAGTTAAGGAGTTGGAACAAAATCCATGATGCTTTAGCTGAAGTAAAAAAAAAAAAAAAACAGGTAGCAATCACAATCTCAGACAAAGCAAAAGCAAAAATACATCTAATTAAAAGTGAAAAGCAGGGAAGCTACATTTTGCTAAAAGACACCATAGACAATGAAGCAGTATAGGTACAAAATGTATATGTATCAAATGGTATAGTGTCTGAATTCTTAAAGTAAAAGTTAAATGAGTTATAGGAGGAAATAAACAATAAAAATATGCTGGGGGGGAACTTCAACCTTCCCTCCCCCCCCCCAGAACTAGATAAACCTAATCAAAAAAAACCCAGAAATAAGTTAAAGAGATAACAGAATTTTAGAAAAATTAGATATGATAGACTTCTGGAGATAATTAAATGGGAGTAAAAAGTATAACTTTTCTCAGTGGTACACATCACTTACACAAAATTTGACCATGTATTAGGACATAAAAACCTCACAAGTTCAGAAAAGCAGAAATATTAAATGAATCCATTTCAGATCATAATGCAACAAAAACTACAAGCAATAAAGAACTACAGAAACAAACATTAATTGGAAACTTAATAATCTAATCCTAAAGAATGAGTGGGTCATTCAGAGGAAGAAATTAAAGATATCTATAATCATATGAAAAAATGCTCTAAATCACTATTGATTATAGAAATGCAAATGAAAACAACTCTGAGGTACCACATATCACTGGTCAGATTGGCTAAGATGACAAAACAGGAAAATGATAAATGCTGGAGAGGATATGGAAATATCAGAACACTGTTGACAGAGTTGTGAACTGATTCAATCATTCTGGAGAGCAATCTGGAACTATGCCCAAAGGGCTATAAATAAGTACATATCCTTTGACCCAGCAATACCTCTTCTAGGGTTGTATCCCAAAGAGATCATAGAAGTGAGAAGAGGCTACACATGTACAAAAATATAGCAGCCCTTTTTGTGGTGGCAAAGAATTGGAAATCAAAGGGATGCCCACCAATTGGGGAATGGCTGAACAAGTTGTGGTATATTAATGTAATGGAATACAATTGTGCTATAAGAAATGAGGAGCAGACAGACTTCATAATAACATGGAGAGACTTATATAAACTAATGTTAAGTGAGAAAGAAGAGCAGAACCAGGAGAAATTTGTACACAATTACAGACACAACATATGTGTGATGACTAACTTTGATAGACTGGACTCCTCTCAGCAATGCAAGGTTGTAAAACAACTGCAAAAGACTCATAATGGAAAGAGATGTCCACATCCAAAGAAAGAATTACAGAGTTTGCACGCAGATTGAAGAAAACTAGTGGCTCTCTTTCATTTTCTTGTTTTGTTTCCTCTTTCCTATTGTTCATTCCATTGGTCATAATCCTTCTCTACAACTTGATTAATGTTTAATGTGAAGGAATTTGTAGATCCTATATTTGATTGCATGCCTCCAAGGGGAGGGGGGAAAGAGGAGGGGGAGAAAATTTGAAACTCAAGGGATTGTGGAACTGAATATCATAAACTAAAAGTAAACAAATAAATTAATTCAAAAAAAAGAATGAGTGGGTCAATGAGCAAATCAAGGAAAATTTCATTAAAGAGAATGACAACAGTGAGATAACATGTCAGACTTTATGGGATGTAGCCAGAGCAGTACTTAGGGAAAAATGTGTATCTCTAAGCACTTACATCAAAAATAAAGACCAGATCAATAAATTGGTCATGCAACTAAAAAAAACTAGAAAAAGAATGAGCTAAAAATCCCCAATTAAACACCAAATTAGAAATTCAGAAAGTCAAAGGAGAGATTAATAAAATTGAAAGTAAGAAAACCATTGAACAAATAAATAAAACTAGGAGCTGGTTTTGGGGGGGGGGGGACAATAAAACAGATAAACCATTGGTTAATTTGATTTTTAAAAAAAGAAGAAAACCAAATTACCGGTATCAAAAATGAAAAGAGTGAATTCAACAAAATGAAGATGATATTAAAGCAATTATTAAGTGTTATTTTGCCTAACTATATGGCAATAAATCTAACAATCTAAATGAAATGGAAGAATATTTATAAAAACATAAATTGTCCAACTTAACAGAAGAGGAAATAGAATGCATGAATAACCATATCTTAGAAAAATAAAATTTACATGCCATGAATGAGATCTTAAAGAAAAAATCTCTAGGACCAAATGGATTCACAAGTGAATTCTACCAAATATTTAAAGAACAATTGATTCTCATACTATATATGTTGTTGTTCAGCCATTTTTCAGTTGTGTCCAACTCTTTGTGACCCTATTTTGAGGTTTTCTTGGCAAGGAGAATGGAATAGCTTGCCATTTCCTTTTCCAACTCATTTTATAAGTGAGAAATTGAGGAAAACAGGATTAAGTGACTTGCCCAAGGTCAAACAGCTAGTAAATGTCTGAGGTCAGACTTGAACTCATAAAGATGAATCTTCTTGATTCCAAGTACAGTACTCTATCCACTGTGCCATCTAGCTGGCCTAATAGCCCATTTGGGAAAATAGGCAACGAAGAAGTCCTTCCAAATTCCTTTTATGATACAAATATGGCATTTACACCTAAACCAAGAAGAGTAAAAAAACAGAGAAAGAAAACTCTAGATTATTTACCTAATGAATATTCATACAAAAAAAATTTTAAATAAAATACTAGCAAGGAGATTACAGCAATATATCAAAAATGTCACATGCTATAACCTGGTGGGATTTATATCAGGAATGCAAAGCTAGTTCAATATTAGGGAGACTATTAAAATAATTGTGTATATCAATAATAAAAACAACAAAAATCATATGATTATCTCAATAGATGCAGAAAAAGATTTGGACGTAATACAACACTCATACTTGTTCAAAACACTAGAGAGCACAGGAATAAATGGAGTTTTCTTTAAAATGAGAAGTAATATCTATCTAAAACTATTGGCAAGCATTATTGGTAATGGGGACAAGCTAGAAACTTTCCCAACAAGATCTGGGGTGAAGCAAGGATGCCCATTATCATCACTATTGTTCAACATCGTGCTAGAAATGCTAGCTATAACAGTAAGAGAAGTAAAAAAAGAGATTGAAGCAGTTACAATAGGCAACAAGGAAACAAAACTATCGTTCTTTGCACATGGCATGATGGTACACTTCACGAACCCTAGAGAATCAATTAAGAAGCTAGTGAAAATAATTAACTTTAGTAAAGTTGCAGGATATAAAGTAAACCCAAATAACTCACTAATATTTCTATATATAACAACCACAATCCAACAGGAAGAGATAGAATGAGAAATTCCATTTAAAATTTCTGCTGATAATACAAAATACTTGGGAGCGCACCTGCTAAGACAAACCCAGGAACTACATGAACACAATTATGAAACACTTTTTTCCAGAAATAAAGTCAGATCTAGATAATTGGAAAATATTAAATGCTCATATATAGGCCAAGTCAGTATAATAAAAATGACAATTCTACCTAAATTAATTCACTCAATCAGTGCCATACCAATCAAACTACCAGCAAATTGTATAGAGCCAGAAAAAAATTAATAACATTCATCTGGAAGAACAAAAAGGTCAAGAATATGAAGAGAATCAATGAAAAAATATAAAGGAAGGTGGCTTAGGTGTACCGGATCTCAAATTGTATTACAAAGTGGTGATCATCAAAATAATCTGGATTTTGACCAATGCAATTCTCTGTCATGATTCTGAAGGACTGGTGATGAAGTATGATGAGAAATCACATAAGATTGACTAGTTGTAGAATAATCTGCATTTTTGGATAATGCCAATGTAAGAGTTTGTTTTACTTGACTTTGCATTTTTTTATAAGAACTTCAATTTCCTTTTTCTCTTTCTATAGCTGGGGTTCAGTGAGATGAAGGCAAGAGGAAATAAGGAGGGAGCAACATAAAAGAAAAAAGAAAATAGTGAAAAGACAATAATGATGGCATCTTTTTTTTTTAAGTTAGCACTAGAAGACATAATGAAGGTCAGAAAGAAATATAGACAGGCAGGACAACACAGAAAGCTACAGCCTGGAGTAATTGTACATTGAAAAAAAAGGAAACTACATGTAATAGAAGTCTGAGGTTTCATGTGCAATTCTATTTTAAAGTCTACTCTGTATCTGGAAACACCATTTTATTTGGTATTTGTTAATTATGGTATAAAATAATTTTTAATAGTATAAAATGAAATTCATGATTTCATACAGAATCTTCTTTTTGTATTCTTTTATAAATATGAAAATGCTTGTTTTTGTAGTTTATATCCTAATTAAGCAATTTATTTTAATTTTTTAAAACACTGCATATAAAAGAGTTATTAGTGTCATTATGGCTGCTTAGTATAAATGAGAAATACATTGATGGAGGCCAGGAGCTATGGTGATGAAGAGTAAGAATATATTCCTCCACATTCCAGAAGTATCTGTAGTTCCTTAATAGTGAGTTGCAGCAACATGGTAGAAAGTTTCTGCCTCTGGGAAAACTTCACAGAATTGCTAGGGTGAGGTCAGATTTTGGTAAATGAACAAGACCAGAGAAAGAGAATGAAGGGTGTGTGAATCCTATAATACATTAGAGTCCACACCCACAGGTTACACTTCCAGCATGGATGGGTTGCACTGGCATGTCTGGACTAATCATCTCAGATTCATTGTCATGCCCTTTGCATGGACATGGTCTAACTGGATATATTCTCCAGTTTGAATTTATTGTATAACTTCAAGTGACAATGATTCACTAAAAAAATGTGGTTTTTAAAAATAAAATATTACAGTATTATTTCCTTTATAAGATGGACAATTTTCTGGTATAATTTTGCTATTTGAATATTTCCATATTAATATATTAATATATTGTACTTATAATTAAGTACAATGGCTAATGTGAGTAAAAATCATGTACCATGTGTAGAACATTAATGCTTAACAACACAGAACTAGACAGAAGATTCTTTAAGTGATTTCCACCTGATCTAAGGGACAAAAACTTTGAGAATATTTTGGAAGAAATATAATTTTTTATATTCTCTAGATATCTTGAATATCACACCTTTAGCGAATATTTGTTGTGAATGTTTCCCTCCCAACAACTATTTCTCTTCTAAATCTAGTTGCATTTGTTTCAAAAACAAAGGCTTTACAATTTTATGTGACAAGGTTTCAATTTTATTTTGATGATCAACTATATCACTTCTCTAGTTATAAATTCTCCTGATCATATTTATGCAATGTCTCTCCTATTCACTTCTAATTTTTTTTAAATAACGTAATCTTTTATATTTAAGTTGTGTATTCACTTACTTTGTGGTTTTTGGGTAGGTCTGGCCCTTACTTTATTTGAGAAAGGTGAGGATTGGAATATATAATCCTTAGGATTCTTTCAGACTTTAACATTTGAGTACTCATGTTAGAATTCTGTTTTTCTCTGCGTTCATTTCAGGGAGCAACCATAATACTATTACTGAATTCTCCTCCAAATGACAACTGAGAGTTTCCCAACCTAGGCTGCTTTGACCCAGACCACCTACTGGATGAAAGCAACAACTCGAAGAGGAGAGACTATTTCATGCCTTTTTCAACATACATGATAAATTCATCTAAATTCATATGTCAAAGACGGATTAATAGCTCAAAGAATTTAGGTCCAACCTTCAATTCTCTTACTTCTTCCCTGTATGTCTTTTGTTGAATCACTTCATATTTCAGAGGAAATGGTTGAAGTAGTAGTAGACTGGAGATAGCTCCTTAGACTTTGAATGCTCTGTGGGCCAGCAGTCATCATTTGAAGTAACAAATCAGTAGAATTTTGATCAGTTGCTTCAGTTAATCCAAATGGTAGGGCTCACAGAGTTGACTGATGTATCTGGCTCTAGATCCATATCTAAAGGATCCAATGCAATGAAAATTAATTTAAGAGGTAAAATTAGCAAAGACCTACACCTGTCTCAGTTTCTGAGTCATTATGCCTTCAGGGTACATCCCTGTACCTTATCAGGCTTAATTACAAGGGGTGATGTTATTTCAAAGGCCCAGTACTCAGGTCCCATCAGAGACAGATCATTTAATCCTTTCTTGTAGTTTGAAATATCACAGATGTTTCAAGCCTGACTGAGGCAAAGGAGTCTGGATATTCCCAGTCATTTACATTTTTATGGGGCCTCATTAGTACAGAATTCACTATCATGGTGACCCTGTCCTTCTACCTTTGATAATTTTGGAATTACATAAACCTATTGCTTATAGGACAAGAGAAGAGGCATTCAAGTGTTGGATGTCAGAATGGAGATTGCCAGTTAACCACCAGTCTCTACATGGCAGTGTCCTGTCCAGTTAGGACTGAGGCTCCAGGAAGAGCTTTGATTGAGTGGTTTCAGGCCAATGACTAGATGGTACCAAGGAAGAAGCAGGGAGTAGACTATAGAGTTGTGATTGTCACCCGGAAGTATGACTGAAGGCACCAAAGTGGATCTAATCTTCATTGCCCTGTCATCTCCCACTACTTCAGGCACTAAGATTACCCGTATCCTTGGTCTCTGAGGGTTTGCTTTAGTGGCTGCTTGTTTCTTGAGGCTGTGGTTCCTTTCTTGTGAGTTTCTAATTCCAGAACTTACTGTGGGTCAAGAAGACTGATTTGAAAGGCAAGAACTAGAGAAAACTTCTCTTGCAACACAGTAGGAGCTGGGGCTTCAGGGAACTCAAATGTTGTGACTCCTTGCTCAAAGGGTCAACCAAAAGGTTAAGTCTTCAGCCATTAGAATCTGCTTTCTTGGGGAGATTGATGGGGCATGAAGCTCTGAACTTGAGAGGAGAAGAATGCTCAGTGTCTTCTACCTGAAGTCACTGGGTGGTGGTTGGGGAATCCATAGATCAGGAGCCATGGCTTAGAAAACCTATGTGTCTAAGAACTTCAAATTTTTGTATTTGTCTCTTTTATGAAAATGGATATGTGTTGGTAGCTGATTTGGATGGAATTATTTCTATTCTTTACTATTATCTTATAAATTTTACCTTGAAGCTTCTCATTGACCCAGAAGATATTCATGTCACCCTAGTTGCCAGTTGGATGGACAAACTACCCCCCTCTGCACCTAACGCATGTGAAGAGTCCACTCTGGCTCAGGATGCCATTTTATTTCTCCTCCATATGCCATGAAGATGTTATACTTATTCTTTTGCCTAATATTCAAAGCCCTCCATTATTTTGGTCCGTCTTTAAAGGCAAATCTCCTACAATTTATTCCCTTTGAGTTTTGCTAAACTGGTTAACTTGCTGTTCGTCACAATCCCCAAGTTTATTGCCTCAGTATCTTCACTTTTGCTTTTCCCTGTGCCTGTAATATTTCTTCTCCCTTCATCATCTCCACCTGATGAAATCCTAACCATTTCTACAGTCACAATTCCTATGCCAAATCCCTATGACTTCCTTACTTTTAGTCCTGTACAATTTAACACTGGATTATACAACTGTTTTGAATTATTCTTTCTTGTTTAAAGTGTGGTAGTCTTTTTCATCTTGTGTCTCTAAACTGGACTATAAACTTCTTGTGGGCAAACTCTTTCTCTTATACTTGTGTATAATTATCCACTAGTAATGGGGAAAGAGCCATTTATCCTTTAGCATAGACATCAAGGTGCTGGGACTTCGGTTGCTCAAAATGTATTTCCTGCCTACTCTAAGTACTGAGCAGAGACATGTTATATAGCTCAAGGTCTCTTTGGAGGACAGAGATTCTTCCAGGTTGCCTAGACCATGGAGTGCATAGAAAAAAAGGGGACTTTTTATCACACTCTCCAGGAAGGTTGAATCATTTAATGGAGACAGTGGTAAAAGGATATTTGATTCTGTATCTACACCCTGGTCCTCAGTGGCTTGACTCTGGAAAATCCAGTACCTTCTGAGCAATGGTAATTGAGCAAAACTCACACATTTCAGCATTTTTTCATTGATGACTTTTGTTTTTAGATCACAGTCATTTATGGAAATATCTTGTTCAAGTTTCCTCCTGCCCTCCCTCAACTGAATCCAAGCTTAAAGCAAAGAAAAATAGAAAAGCAAAAAGGACCCAATCTAATGACTGCTTCTGACAGTATAGATAATCTATCTTGCACGAGAAGTATACACATCTCTAAGAGCCCCTCAGTAGAGGAAGAAGTGTTGATGAGGGTGATGCCATCCAATTGAGTTCATTTGCTGCTGTGAGGATTGGTCAGTTCCATGAGCCCCTAATTGTGAGTTACACATACTCCTTGTAAATCCACACTGGGCCTGTTCCTGATACAAGGTGCAGTCCTTTGTCCAATGGAAGGAGTGGGCTTTCTCTTATCTCTGAACAGTCACATAGGCACACACATTACTCAGCTTGTGATAGTTCTAGTTTTTAGGATATGTATGTATGCCTGTATGTATAAATGGATGTCGGTAGGTAGCTATACATATACCATTCATGGATAGAGAGTAAGAGACATAGAAACAGAAAAACAGAGATAGAGACAGTGAAAGAGAGAAATTCAGAAACAGAGAAAGTCAGAGGGGAGACAGACACAGTATGAGACACAAAGGTAGAGAGAAACAGAGAGAAGCAGAAATGAACTGCATAAAGTTAAAATTACCAGAAAGAGCCCAGGGCAGATGAGCACATGGAAGCTTAATAACCACATGTTAATCTAGGCATCTAAGGGGTGCAGTGGATAGAGTCCTGGACTTGGAATCAGGATGGATTTGAGTTCAAATTTGGTCTCAGATACTTTCTTGCTATGTGACTTTGTAAAAGTCACTTAAACTCTGTTTCCCTCAATTTTCTCAACTGTCAAATAGGGATAGTAATAACATCTACCTTTTAGAGTTGTTGTGAGATTAAGGAGAAAATATTTGTAAAGGTCTTAGCACAGTGTTTGGTCCATAGTAGGTTCTATGGAAATACTATTATTATGATGATGTTTTGAAGGAAATAATCAAGGAAGATGGATACACTGTTCAATATTTTAATATGTGTGAAACAGAGTTATTCTGCGAAAGGATGGCTTCAAAAATGTATACATCTAACAAAGAAAAAATGTAATGTGGATTTAAAGTGTCTAAGGATCATCTAATACATTTATTGGGAAGCAATGCAGGAGGAGATTTTGAAATAAAACCAATATTTATTTATTAGTCTCAAAATCCTTGGGCTCTGAGTGATTACAATCATCTACATTTAAAGTTATGAAAGTTCAGTTTATATTTTCTTCCATTTTTTCTCTAATTTTTTTTTTCAAATTAGGATTTCCCCCATCACTTCCTCTATAAATGCTAGGACATTTATACCTATAATATACATATACATACGTATATATGCATATATATATATCTTCTGCTAATGGTCTATTTTAAGGCAACCCTCTTCCTACTGTTTCTCTTCCCTTTACCCTCAAGCCCTGCTCCTTCCTACTTATAACTCTTTCTCCTACTTTTGGAGTTTTGCTTATTTGTTCCTTTTCTTCTTGCTTTTACCTATTTAATTCTTCTCTCCTTTTCCCCTCTCTGTTAAGTAGGAAAGTAATATCCTCTTTCCTTCCTCTGTTTTACCTCATTTTGTTCATTAGCTTTTAAATTTTCATTTTATGTGCTCTTTGTCTAAAAAAAAAAAAAGAAATTCTTTCCCTCATCTTCTTTATTATTTATCTTCCTTATTATGAATTTTTATTCAGATTTCCTGGCTCATACTTATTTAGTCCTTCTGTATTCCTCATGGAATTAAATTTTCTAAGGCACCTATTTTGGGTTCCTTCCCTTAAACAGTTTCTATGTTACTAACTTTTAGCTCCTGCCCCTTTGTCTCTAATTTCTGTTGTGACTCACTATTAGATATAACAATTCCTGCAGCTGAGAGAGAGACTATTGGCTCACAGCAGAAGTTTTCCCATTTTCCTGATTTTGCTGTTTCTTATTTAACTTTGTCTTCACCTTGGTCATTCCTCCTCCCCCATTTACCTTAAAATCTCCTCTCCAGGGACATGCCTTACCATGCTTCTGAGTGTCAGTTGGCTCCAGGATCTCTGATTTCCCTTCTCCTGAGGCAGGATGAGTAATTACTTTAAGAACCAAATCCTTGAAGATCACACCCCTTGTAAGGTTCCTGTCTCTCCCTCTCTAGAATATCTCTCTTGTCCCATAGGAACATTTGTCAGTGGCATCCCTTTCTACCACAATACGAGATCAATTTCTTTTCCCTTTTTCAATTTCTCCCTTGCCTCCCCCCATTCTCCTATAGATTCTCTTCTTCCTGAGAGACTAAAGGAGCATTTCCCCTTCATTGTTAACCTTTGACTTGATTAGGGTATAGCATAGTCTCCTCTATCTTCTTCCTTCCCTCTTCACTTTTATCTGTCCTTCCATTCCTTAATTTTCATTATTGTTTAGTCATTTGTCATATCCAACTCTCCATGACCCCATTTGGGGTTTTCTTGGCAAAGACACTGAAGAAGTTTGTCATTCCCTTCTCTAGGTCATTAGACAGATGAAGAAAGTGAGGCAGAGTTAAATGACTTGCCCAGAGTCACACAACTAGTAAGTGTCTGAGCCAGATTTAAATGCAGGAAGATGAGTCTTCCTGACTCCAGGTCTGGTATGCTATCCACTGTGCCAACTAGCTCTCCCAAATTAAACATAGCTCTACATTATTGCCAAGGCTTTTTTTCTGTACCTTTGTGGAGTCCTCATAAGGAGCCCTCTGCTGGGCTCTGAAGTACCAAGTAAGAGTCACTTCACTTCTCTTTCACCTTGAAGAGGTCACATACCCAGAAGCTACCTTTTCTCAGGTAGTCAAAATGGTTCTCTCTCACCTCGAAGTAGGATACATTTTTTAATGTAACTTAATTTTTTTTAATTAATGAAAATCCATTTTATCTTCCTCTTACCTCTCTAACTTTACTAGGAAACAAAAGGAAACCATTGTAACAAATATGCACAGTCATAAAAAAACAAATTTTTGCATTGATCAGACTCTGTGTGTGTGTGTATGTGTGTGTGTGTGTGTGTGTGTGTGTGTATTATACATACAGGGTCATATATGAAAATGCTTGTTTGTTTTTTGGTGTTTAAGTGTAGGCTAAAAATAAAATTAAATTTAAAAAGAAAAAGAATAACAGATGACTCAGTTACAATCCAGGATGATTGAGGAAATGCTGTCAACATACACACACATGAACTACATCAAGGTTTCTCCCCCTGAAAATCCCAATAGTTATTTGGAAAGTTAGTTTGTTCTGTCCAGTGTG
>CM053582.1:515474447-515504902 GCA_028627135.1 Pseudochirops cupreus
GGAAGGTAAGATATAAAAACAAAAGATATCAACAGAGATTTAAAAAAAATGTTCTGTTGTCTACCATCTCTAACTGGCATACTGCTTCAGTATTTCCTTTCAAATAATTAACTTTATCATTCAAAAATGACCAGGGAATGAATGGTCATTTCTCAGAGACAATTTGTTACCAGGTTGTTGACTGGGTAGCTATGCTCTCCATGGAAAATTTGAAATGAATTAAGAGAGTCTTTCCTTTTTATCTTTATCAGCAGGTCAAAGTCCATTGGAAGTAAAGCTATAATTGCCCAAGACAACAAGGATTTGTTTGCTTTCTGATCTCCTGTGTGTTTCTCATGAGGTTTGGATTCTAAGCTCTCTTGTATTTTAGCAATAAGGAAAAACTTCCATGGATCCATCTGTGGTCACTGCTCTTGGCCTAGTACTCTGTCTGCTTCTCATTTCAGTACTGAGAAAGGGCTATGGAAAAGGAAGGCTACCACCTGGGCCTACTCCTCTTCCAATTATTGGAAATATGCTGCAGTTAGATACTAAGAATATCAACAAATCCTTTTGCTTGGTAAGTATTTATATGTAGATTATATGTATCCACATAGTTTATTTAAATGTGGTTTATAGAGAGACATAAACAGATATTCCTAGAGTAACTTTTACCGACCCTTTTCCCAGAGAGACTTTGATTCCTGGCAGGCAGGCAGATTGGCACCACCAGCCTAGCTACTCTGCTCTCTTCAAAGAGCAAGTTCTGAGGTAGAATTGTAACTATCTACTCCTTTAATTATTTTTAGTTTAGGGAAAATAATTTTAGATTCAAGCTGTGCTCCTGATTGATATTCCATGACAGAGAATGCATCCCCCCAAGTTATATCCAAAAATCTTGACTCCCTTTTCACCAAATACCAGTTACACAAAGACCATCACACAGAGTGAGTAACAAACAATCCATTTATCCAATCCACTGGCAAACAGAAATCTGAGAAGTTACACAGATGAAAATGTCCCAGACAAAAGACAGTGAATTAGATCTCCCCCAGGGGCAAGAGATCTCAGCTCAACTGAATGAGAGAGTCCCCAGTCTCATCCAAGGGGAAATTCCTTGCAGACTCTTAGGAGGCAAGTTGAGAAAGGGACATCATCAAGGTATCAGTTACTCTACATATCAGCTTCTTTCCAGAGTCTTTGTTTCTCTCCAGAGACCTCTCTCTAAAGAGAGATAGTGCCTAGCACAGCACTTGGTCCATAATATGAACTTAAAAACTATTTACTGATTTGAATTAAATATCTAAAAGTAGACCTTTAAACCTTTGATCCTATGATGCTGGGATACCTACTAAGGAGGGGAGATTAATCAATTCATCAAAAGCCTCTATTAAGCTCAAAGATCTCACATCCAATAGGAGAGACAGAGAAATAATGAGGTAAGGAAGGAAGGAAGAAGAGAGGGAGAGAGACAGGGGAGGGGGAGAGAGGTGCACATACATACGTATAGATCATCAATGGAAAGTGATTTCAGAGGGAGGGAAAGGTACTAACTGTAATTGATGGGAAGGCACTGGCACTTGGAAAGGACACCTGCAGAAAGTGGGATTGAAATGAGTGGCCAAGGAAGCTGAGAGGCAGAATGTATCAAGTCAGGAAATGGACTATGAGAAATGGCAGGTAAGCCAGTGTACAGTGAATTGTACAGTGAATTTAGGAAGTAAAGTACAAGAAGACTCGAAAGGTCAAAAGGGGCCAGGTTATGAAGAGCTTTAAATGTCAAATAATAACTATATTTCATCCCATGAGTAACAGCCACTGAAGTATATTGAGTAAAGGGGTAATATGATCAGACCTACCTTTTAGTAAAATTTCTTTAGACATTGAGAGGAGGGTAAATTGGAGAAGAAAGAGTTGAGGCTGAGAGGGACCAATTGAGATTGCAATCTGCTGGAGAAAACAGAAAGGGATGGAGTCAAGAGCACATATAGAGGTTGAAAGGGAGAAAAACTGCCTGATTTTCAGAGACTGGGAGAAAGGAGGACAGAGTGGGAGAGGTGCTTTGAATTTTAAGACAAAAAAAAAAGAAGAGAAGAGGTAGATCATGGTAAATGAGCTGTTTACAAATTTTCTTGGTAAAATAAGATTCTCTTTACTTTCTCTAGCTGAAAGAAAGGGAATAGAGAGAAATGTGGTAGACTTGAGAAGAAAAGAGAAAGCTTTGGCACAGCTGCTGTAAGAAGCTGAATAGAGAATCAAAAGCATTATCTTACTACAGTGAAGGCCCAATTGAAGTTAAATAGCATAAGTTTATAATTTACCAAGTCTGTTTAGTTTTATTATTTCCTCCAATTCTATTCAACAGGATATAGGCAAGAGCAGAGAAGGCAGTAATAGGCGTAATCCAGTGTTGGGGTTTCACAAATCATGAGTGCAGATAGGACAGAAGGTCTGGGATTCAAGAGAAGAGGACAATGTGGAAATGAATGGTTAACTAAAATTGAGATCATAGAAGTTGAAGGTAAATTCAGAGCAGGGCTAATGACCTGAGAAAGTATTGAGGTTTAGGTGTTACAATGGGTACAAAAGATGGGTTTTGGAGGGACAGGACACAGGGGGAAAAGTTATGATAGGAGGTTATTGTTAGAAGAATGTTAGTGGTTTCAAATTGTGGGTAGTGGTGAGGTCTAGGGTGTGACCATCCCTGTGCTTGGCTGAAGCACAATGGAGGAGTAAGTCATGGTATTGATTTAAGGAGACTGAGGAAATGGGAGAGTAGGCTATTTGCAAGAGCATCACCATAAATGTTGATGTCTCCAAGTATAAGATTTAGGGTTTCCTTAGTAGGCCATTGCAATAGCCCAAGTGAGAAGCAACGAGGATATGGTATAAGATGATGCCTGTGTTGTTGAGTTTCAGATGGTTCTGGAACATTGATTTTGGAATGTCCAATAGACAGTTGGTGATAATGTAGGACTGGAGCTCAGGCGAGAGACTAGGTCTAGATATATAGATATGAAATCATCAGCATAGAGATGCTAATTAAACCCATGGGAACTGGCAAGTTCACCAAGAAAGAATATAGAGAAGACAGACTAGGACAGAATCTTGCGGGAGTATACCCCAAGCTATGGATGAAACTTTTTTCCAGCCTAGCTGTTGGCAAAAGTTGTCTACCCTCATTGCCTTCACTTCCCCTCCTCTTACTCATTCCTCTGACTATATTACATGCCTTGATCTGAGGCTTTTCTATCAACACTTCTCTGCTTCCCCAACTTTGTGTTCCTACCTAATGCTTCAGAGCAAGGAAAAACAGTTGCTCCTGTTTGATCCAATCCAATAAATATTTATTAAGCACATATTATATGCCAGGTGAACCAAAGATACAAAGACAAAAAACAAACAAACAACTCTGACTTAAAGAAGCTTAGAGTCTAATGAAAGAATGTATCATGTAAATAACTAAGTAGATGCATTACAATTTGGTAAAGAGGGACAAAATACTACTCACTATGGTAATCAGGAAATGCTTCCCATAGGAGATGATACATGGGCTGAATTCAAAGGAACCTGGATATTCTAAGAGGTAGAGTTAAGGAGGAAGTTGAAGACCCTACTCTAGGAGCACAAACTGCATGTCACCAGCCATTCTGCTAGTTGCTAGTCCACAACTCTAGGCTTTTTGATCATACACCCCCTGATCAAAATGCATGTCTTCCTTGGACTCTCTTTGATATAAATGTCAAGGATATCATGATGGAGTTGTTTATGAGTAGAAAATTTCTCCAATGAGATTAACAATGCCAATCCAACCTATTTACTATCAAATTTATCAAATTGCTTTCTACATTTCCTCCTACAGCTGGCAAAAGCTTATGGCCCAGTGTTCACTTTGTACTTGGGTTCTGAGCGTGCTATCGTGTTACATGGACATAAAGCAATTAAGGAAGCTCTGATCGGTCATGGAGATGTGTTTGCTGGCAGAGGGAGTTTCCCAGTGTCTGACACCATTAACAAGGGATTAGGTATGTTTCTGTCTGATGTAGGGCAGAGAATCCAGATAAAATGAGGGATGTAGAAAAATAGTATTCCAAGAAATTGGAGGAAATGTACATAGAAATTCAACTGAATGAATTTTTATTAAGTGCCAGCTGTAAACCAAATACTGTGCCAGGCATAAAAGATACAAAACCAAAAATAAAACAGTCCCAGCCCTCCTCAAGGAGAGTACCCTACAATGTAGGGTAGAAGTGGAGGAGAAGGATGCATACAGATAAATACAAAATCTATACAAAATAAGCAGAAAGCAATTTGGAATTCAGAGGAAAACACTAATTGCTGAGGTAATCAGCGAAGACTTCTTGTTGGAGGTGGCATTTAGAGTGAGTCTCACAGAAAGGTAAGGGCTCTAAGAAGAGGAGGATAAGGAGGAGAGCATTCTAGGCATGGAAGGCAGCCTACACAAAGCCATGAAGATAAGAGATAGGAGGACATGTTTGAGAAACAAAAAGCCCACTTTGGTTAGACCTTAGAGTATGTGAAAGTGAGTAATATGTAGTAAGCTTGGAAAAGTAGATTGGGAGCAGGTAACGAATGGCTTTAAATGCTAAGCAGAAGAAATTTTGATCCCAAAGGCAATAGGGAGCTAGTGGAGCTTACTGAGGAGAGGAGTGACATAGTCAGACCTATGCTTTAGGAGTATTACTTTGGTGGTTTGTGGAGTTCAGATCAGAAAGGAGTCTGGACGCAGGCAGACCAATTAAGAGTTGAATGCGATACTCCAGATCAGAGGTGATGAGGGCCTGAAATAAAGTGGTGACTTTGTGAGTGAAGAGAAGATAAATGCAAGATATGGTGTAAGGATAGACTAGAAAAGACTTGATAACTGTTTAGATGGGGAAGAGGTGAATGGGAAGGGAATAAGCTCTTATTAGGCACCTATGTGCCAGGCATTATGACAAATGCTCCAAAAATGTTATCTTATTTGATCTTCACAACAACCTTGGAAGATCAGTGACATTATTATCCTCATTTTGCAGTTGAGGAAACTGAAGCAAATCAAGTTTAAGTGATTTGCTCAGGGTCACACAGTTAGTAAGTGCCTGAGGTTGGATTTGAACTCCTTTATGTCTTCTTGACTCTAGGCCCAGTGCTCTATCCACAGTGCCACCTATTTTCCAGAAGAGTGGAGGGTGAAAAATTAAGGATTGACTCCAGGATTATGAACATGGGAAAATAGCATGGAAGGCTGGTGATGCCCCAATGGAAATAAAGGAGGCATAAGTTTGTGGCAGAAACAGAACCATCTGTTTTGGACTTTTTTTTGTTTCAGACATTTATGAGACATCTAGATGGAGACTCCAGCAAATATTGGTAGAAGTGGGTTTGGAGCTCAGAAAAGAGACTGAGAACTTGATATGTAGCTTTGGAAATCAGCTAGGTAAAAATCATAGATCATTGAGCTTATGAGAGCTAAGGAGATCACTGATAAAGAAAGGAGAGAGAAATAAAGGGAAGAGGGCAAAGGACAGAACTGTGAAATATACTCACCCAGTGAAGGTGAGATATGCATCTATATCAATCTCCTCTAGCTGGATGTCCACCCTGGCTGTTCTGGTTCTACCAGGAACTTACAGTCTGACAATCTGACCAATGTCTTCTACTTTTATCTTGCCCCCAAGTATATTATGAGGCACTTATAAAAATACAGGAATACCATGTGAAAAGTATTCCTTTGATCTACAAATATGATAACTCATAAAATACCAAAAAAAAGTTCCCTGTATTTGGTCCCCAGTGAAGTCTAAGAAGATTAAGATGTTAGCTTTCCTCAAAAGGTATCATAATCCCTTTGGTCCTCTGGACCAAAAGATGCACAAGTAGAGAAATAAGATGAATGTATTCTATACCTGTTTTAAGACCTCCAGGGACAACCTGAGTCCATTCTGGTTGTTAGCTTGATAGCCTTTCCTTGCCCAAAGTAGGATGAAATTGCAAGGCTGCCCAGTGAGGCCATGGTGATAGATGCATGTGGTATGGGATTTATGGAATGGGGCAGAAAACATGACTGAGCGAGAAAGAAGCAAATTGACCTCTATTCCACCTCCCACCTCATCTTGTTCTTCTGAAACCAAGACTGGGGGCCATGAGTCCTTGAGCAGGAACTTTGGGGTAGGTGTTAATGGACTTTGAGGGGCATCAGAAGCTATTGAAACTAAAGGTCCTTATATCCATGGTTGCTGGAGTTGGTCTCATTTTCTTTCCCATTTATCTTCCTCTCAGAATTCAGATGAGGAATTTTTTTTCTATTTTCTCTTTGCTTCCCCTCATAGGACTCCTTTTCAGTAATGGAGAAAGATGGAAGCAAATTCGCCGCTTCTCACTTATGACCCTGAGAAATTTTGGTGTGGGGAAGAGGAGCATTGAAGAGCGAGTCCAAGAAGAGGCAAAGTACCTGGTGGAGGAGTTTAAAAAAACAAATGGTTGGTGCTTGCTGACTTTTTTTTTTGCAAATCTATTACATACAACTTTCTATTCCATATATATATATATATATATATATATATATAAAATATTATCATGTGAATTTCTTTTTCCCCTTTTTTCTTCCTCCCTCCCTCCCTCCTTGCCCTAGAAATGGCTACCATTAGACACACAATGTTTGCTTACTTTTCAACATTAATCATAGCAAATATTGCTTCTCTAATGACTCATATGGATCAAGGTTGAATTCAAAGGACTTACTGGCATCTGCACCCACCCTTTTTCAGGTCTATTCTGTTCCAAGCTCTGTGGTAATCTCTGGAAGCTTTAGAGGGTGGAGGCTACAGAGGGAGGCAAGAAACAAGTCATAATGTAAGAACCACTGGTAAAATTCACATTAAATTTCTCAGGGAGAAAGTGAGAACCAACAGACTTTGATTAAGTGCATACTGTGTTCCAAGGACTATGCTAAATGCCAGGATTATAAAGAAAACTGTCTCTCAGCTGGATACTCCAAAATCCTTGTCCTAAAGAGCAAACATTCTGAGGGGGAGACAACATGTAATTAACTAGCTATATGTGAGATATATACAGAGTAGATGAAGGTAATCTTAAAGGGTAAGATATTTGCAGGTGAGAAGACCAGGAAAGGCCAAAGAATATGGGATTTGGGGTGAATCTTGAAGGAATCCAGGGAAACTAAAAGGCAGAGGTTAGGGGATAGAGCAACAAAGACATGGGGTCAGGAGATAGAGTGATATGTGTGAGGAACTGCAAGTGGGTCAGTTTCCTTGGATCATAGAGTGAGGGGAAAGGAGTAAAGTATAAGGAGATGGGAAGGTAGCAAAGAGCCAGATGATGAAGAGCTCTAAATGCCAAACACATTTGATATTTGATCCTACAGGTAATCGAGAGCCATCAGAGCTCAATAAACAGAGCAGTGACATGGTCTTGAGGCGGGGATACCAATTAGAAGGTTTCTGCAATAGCTCATGAAAGTTGTGACAAAAGCCTAATCTAAAGTTGTGGCTGTGTGAGAGAAGAGAATGGAACATATGTGAGAGATGTTCTAAGTAGAAATAATGAGATTTGGCAACAGATTGGATATGTGAATTGAGAATGGGAAGTTGAGAATGACCCCAAGGTTGTGGACCTAGATAACTGAGAGGATGGTGGTGTACTCACTAGTAATATAGAAATTTGGTAGAGGGGAGAGTTTTGGGGAAAAGACAATGAATTCTGTTTTACTCCTGTTGAGTTTGAGATCCTTATGGGACATCGACTTGGAAATATCCAAGAGGCGGTTAGAGATGGATGATTGTAGCTCAACAGAAAGACTAAGGCCGGTTATATTGATCAGGGAATCATCTGTATAGATATAAATGAATCAATGGGAGTTGATGAGCTCACCAAGGTGAGATAGTAGAGCTAACACTGGGCTGACAGTTAATCAAGAGATCTGCCTGAATTTTAGTCCCAGCCCTGCCACAAATTGTGTGACATAGTATAAGGTCATTGAATATCTTTGGGTTTCATTTGCTTCATCTGTCAAATGAGGTAACTGAAGCTTCCTTCTAGCTTAACATTCTCTAATAATGGATCATTTCCCTCTTCCCCACTCCTGCCCCAGTAAGAAGCAATACGTTTCTGTTGTGCTTCCTTAGGAACATAATGAGGTAGAAGAATGTTGAGTGCGGAATTGAAAGGCCAGGGTTCAAATCCTGTCTCTGCTACTTATGAACTGCATGATCACAAATCACTTAACCTCTTTAAATCTCAGTTATCTCATCTGCAATAAATGTGGGTTGGGCTAGATAGTCTTAAGGTCCTTTCCAGCTAAAACAGGTATGATTGATTCTATGACTGTTGGTCCCCTTAATTGTGTACAGTACAGAGAAGGAGAGGGTGCGGTTTTTATGATCGTAGATTTAATAATGGAAAGGAGCACAATGATCATCTTTGCCAATCTTCTCATTTTGCAGATGAGGAACTGAGGCCAAGAAAAATTACCTAAAGTCACACAAGTAGTAAATAACCAGATTTTCAGTCAAGAGCATCCTCCACACATAGCTCTTTTCACTGAACCACATTGGTTCACAATCTAACAAAACTACCTACAAATTTTTAAAAATTTGGTAGATGAGGGCATCAGTTCCATTGCCCTTCATCTTCTCCTTAACAATTTTTTCCATGGAAAAATATTTCCTTCATTTGAAGTCACTTATAGGAATTTCAAGAGCTTACAGCTATTTTGGGCAACTAGATGGTGCAGTAGATAGAGTGCTGGGCCTGGAATTAGGACCCAGTGACCCTGGGCAAGTTTACTTGACCCTATTTGCCTTACTTGCCTCATCTGTAAAACAATCTGAAGAAGGAAATGGCAAACCACTCCAGTATAATTGCCAAAAAAAAAACCCCAAATGGGGTCATGAAGAGTCAGGCACAACTGAAAAGGACAATAGTAACAATGGCTTTTCTTAAACCTCATCCTTCTTGACATTTCTGTAACATTTGACACTATTGACCAACATCCCTTCTTCCTAGGCACTCTCTCTTTTCTAGGTCTTTGTGACTCCCTCCCTCCCTCTCTCTCTCTCTCTCTCTCTCTCTCTCTTTCTCCCACCCCCATTTCCCTTTCCTACTTCTCTGAGCGTTCCTTCTCAGTCCTCTGTCCTCAGATCTTCAGTCCACTAACAGTGGGTGTACCCCCATGTTCTGACCTCAATCTCTTCTATTTTCTTTCTTTTCTTTTACTTGGTGATTTCCTCAGCTCCCCATGGGTTCAGTTATCATATCTATGCAGATGACTCCAAGATGTATATGCAGACAATCTTCAACTTTTGTAGTGGTGATGTTCCTAGAAAACAGTGTGAAAGTTAAAAAAAAAAATGCAAATGTTGATACATTGAACCTATGTGAAATAGGGGATTAGGTTCTTGTGACCACCAAAAACTATAGACTTTCATGAGAGATTGTTGAAAATATACTTTTCTGCATACAATCCTTGATAACAAAATATTAATTCTGATAACATGCACTTTTCCTAACCCAGTAACCATGAAATGAATAACCCATAAAATTCAGTACACAAAATAAACTTTTGTTGTTGAGACATTTCAGTCATGTCCAGTTCTACATGAGCCCATTTGGTGTTTTCTCAGCAAAGATACTGGAGTGGTTTGCCATTTCCTTCTCCAACTCATTTTACAGGTGAGTAAACTGAGGTAGACAGGGTTAAGTGACTTACCCAGAGTCACCAACTAGTGTCTGAGGCTGAATTTGAATTCAGATCCTCCTGACTCCAAGCCTCCTGCTCCATTCACTACCTAGCTGTCCTAAAATAAAATTGGTAATATGCAAACATTTTTCTTGCTAGTAATTCCCTAGAATTCTGTGACTTTTGTGTGAACATCTAAATTTTTTTTAAAAACAGATAATATTTCAGAAAATACTCACTTTTCATAACATCTATAGTACCATAAATATCATACAACAAATAAAATTCTTAAAACTAGAACACTTTTAAACCTGAATCTTACCTTCTACTGTCAGATGGTGGTGTAGGGGTGTTGTATCTTACACCATACTGCTGTAAACTTCTCTATCTTGGCTGCCCTCTGAAAATCAAGGGAGAGCTTGTGGCATTTAAGTGGCTACTATTGAAAGATGTCAGGACTGGCAAAGTCTTGACATCACCTTAGAACCCAAGGGACTTGCATTATACTTTTGGGGCATAATTGCAACACGAAACTTGAGTTTTAAAAGCAAACAATGAAAATGTGCAATGAATGCATGGGGAGCTCTTTATGGTAGGGTGAACAAGACCAGTGAAGTGCCTAGGAGGACTGCACATAGCCATAAATGTGCGTGGTTGTCAATGCAAGTGAAAATGAGATTACTCATAAAATCATACTAACCCTTGAAGTCACCAAGTTAAATGTGTGAATTGAGGACTGACTATATCTATATATCTATAGGGCTCCAGTGGCACATCACCAACTGCCTATTGGACATTTCAAACTGAATATCCTGTAGGTATCACAAACTCAACACATACAAAACAAAACTCGTCATCTTCCCCCTCACAAAAGCAAACAAAAAACTATACCTTTTCTGAACTTCCCTATTTCTAATCACCCAGGTTCTCAATCTCGGTGTCATTTTTAACTCTTTAATTTCCCTCAACCCTCACATTCACTCAGTTGCCAAGTCTTGTTAATTCTACCTTCACAATAGAGTTCACATCCGTCTCCTCTCATTGTCACCTTATTGTCTTATCTCATTATCATCTCATTATTACCATTGATCCTTATGACTTCTCACATGGACTATTATAACAATCTCTTAATTAATAATAACTAAATTATAATAATTAAATAATAATAAAAATTATAATTAATCTCCCCCCATTCCAATCCATCCTCTACATAGCTGCTAAAGTGATTCTCCTCAAGCAAAGCTATGACTTTATGACTTCCTTCTATTCATTTACTCACCATCCCAATGGCCTACCATTACCTCTAGGATCAAATATAAACTCCTCTGTATAGCATTATGAGCTGCTCATCTCCTTAACTCTTGCTAATTCTTTCAGTTTTCTTGCACACTCCCCCTCTCCACATCCTCTTTTATCTGGCCATACTGTCTTGTTTGCTGTTCTTCACTCATAATGCTGCTCTTCACTTCCCCCTCTTAGAGAATCCCAGACTTTCTTCAAGATTTAGGTCACATGGACAGCTCTCAATATTATATATAGTATTTAATGTGTAGACTTTCTTGAAATGGAAATTTATTGCTATATATTTTGAATCCTCTCTTACATTTTGCACATTACATTTTTCTGATTTTATATTTAAGCTTTAATATATATGTTTTAATATATAATATGTTTAATTCATAATGTTTCTTTTTCTTTTCTTATTATGTATTTAGGTTTTAATAAAATATTTAAAAGAAAAAAAAAGTAGAAAAAAAGATTCAGCTCGCATGCTACCTTCATCAGGAAGTCTTTCCATCTTCCCTACCCCATGCTACTAGTGTCTTCTCTGAGATCTTTGTTGTTGTAGTCTTTTCAGTTGTGTCCAACTCTTTGTGACCCCCATTTGAGGTTTTCTTGGCAAAGATGCTGGAGTGGTTTGCCATTTCCTTATCCAGCTCATTTTGCAGATAAGGAAACTGAGGCAAACAGGGTTAAGTGACTTGCCCAGGGTCACACAACTAATAAATGTCTGAGGCAGGATTTGAACTGAAGAAGATGAGTCTTCCTAACTTCAGGTCCAAAGTTCTATTCACTGCGTCTCCTAACTGCCCTTTGATATTATCTTTCATCATATGTGTGTGTGTGTGCATGTATATATGTATAGATATAGATATAGATAGCTTATATGTACCTATTTCTATCAATGCCTCCTACATTAGGTTGTAAGCAGTTTGAAGGCATGGACTTTTAAAATGCCATTTCTTTGTATTCCAGTGGGTCTCAACAGAGCTGCATTCTTTTCATGAATAGGATCAAGCTAATGGTAAACAATGCCATCTGGTGGTTAAATGCACAAAGTGCTTGTAACTTTAATCGTCAGCTAAGGTAAAATCTAGATTTGTTGGAGGGTACAGCAACCTTCTCTTGTAATTTCAATGAAAATTAATTTCAAGCTAATACTAAAGTTTCTCTCTTGCTCAATCTTTCCTATTCTTTAGGACTGCCTTGTGACCCCACCATAACCCTTGGGTCTGCCCCCTGCAATGTCATCTGCTCAGTTGTTTTCCAAAAACATTTTGAATATCAAGAACAGAAATTTCAGTATTTAATGGAGCTTTTAAATGAAAATGTCAGGATTCTCAGCTCCCCATGGATACAGGTGAGGCCAATTTTCTCATGCTCATTTTACATATGAGAAAATTGAGGGTGACAGAAGATAAATGACTTGATTGGGTCCCACAGCAAATAAGATGGAGGTCACGTTAGAACCCAATTCATCCTGGTTCCAAGTCCAGTGCTCTATCCAGTAAAGGTATTCCAGTATTTTATTATTTAAGTATTCTATATAAGTAGTCTATTCTAATTAGGCATTAAGGAGGCCCTAGAGACAGAAGGTGAGATCTAAAATTATAATTAGAGGTTTGGGGAAAGTGAAGAGAGATGTTATCATTTATTCTCCCCAACTTTGCCCCAGTGACTTCTGCCTACCCAGTCAGTGTAATGGTGATGGAATTTGAAGATCCCCCTGTGTTGGCTTGGTTTTTGAGTTGAATGTTATGTTATGGGAATCTGAAGATTTTCCCTGCCCCTAGGCTCTTTGACAGGATTAAGTAACTCTGAGAACCTTCCCTGATTTGAAAATATACACTGTCCCCTAATAGGCTGAATGTGGTCACATGGAGCCTGTGGCAGGAGGCTTGTTCTTCAGAAACACTCACACCTTATTGCTTTGTGATTGGGCAGTGTGTCAAGAGGGTTGTGACATTCTCCGATCCAGGAGAAGGCTATATATACCCTAATGTAAGGTTTTGCTTTGGGGCTCACTTTGGAAAGAGTTGTGTGATTTGGCCAGATGAGACTCTGGGAAGCCATTGAGACCCCCGGCTTTGAAAACCCTGATGCTGGTGCTTCCCTTTCTGGTAACTGACTAGGTATGGATGTAATGGTCAGACAACTGGAAGCCTGTCTGCTGATCTGTTTCTTTGTCTGCTTGTAACTTCTGTTTGTATTCTCTGAAGTTCAGGGTGCTGACTTTTTCCCCTGAACTAGGTAAATGATATATATTTGATTAAAGTGAGACTGTTAACCCATTTTGAGTTGCTTTCCTTTAGAAAAGCAGATCTAAAAACCTGTGCTAGCAGCCACCCTGGGTATGCTAGGGTGCTTGCTGTTATAGTCAGTTTCCTCTTCTGAATACCATTGGTATTCAAGAGTATGGACTTGTTTATCCCCTTAAAAAACATTGTGTGATTCTTTTTCCTTTTTAGGTCTATAATTCTTTCCCATCTCTAGTCCATTATCTCCCAGGAATTCATCATAAATTGATCAAAAACTTTCATGACTTGAATGACTTTGTTTTGGATAGAGTGAAGGAACATCAAGAAACCCTAGATGCCAATGACCCTCGGGACTTTATTAACTGTTTCCTGATGAAAATGGAGCAGGTAGGGTGGAAAAAGCAAGCCTGCGGTTCAATTGTCCTGGGTCATTTGGCTCCTGGAGAGGGAAAGAGGGGTGAGGAGAGGGGATTCTTCCCATTGGTACTCACATGCACACACAAATGAGAGAAAATGAGTATTTATTCAATCTAAAACATAGGTTCTTAACCTTTTTGTGTGCTATGGACCCTGGTAAAATATAGGGACCCCTTCTCCCAACGTTTTTAAATAATTGAAATACTAAATTTCAGTTACAATCTAGTGAAAATAAAATTATTTTTTCCCATGTAAGCACACAGACTCCTTGACATAATCTATCTTAAGAAACCTTTATATCACTCAACAAGTATTTATAAAACGCTAACTGTTTGCACTGAAGTAATTTTTAAAAAAAGGAACAGTCCCTGCCTGCAAGGAGTTTACATTAAAATGAGGGAAGATATGTTGATAATTAGGTTTGTACAAGATATGTACAGAGTAGATGGAAGACAATCTAAGAGGGCCCTGGCAATTGTGACAGATTCTGTGACAGATTTGGAAAATCGGAATTCCCCCTTACCAGAACTGAAACTGGGCATTTTTGCCCCCCAAGACCAGTGTTACCAACTGCAATACCAAGCATACCTTCAGCTGTCTGGGAAGGAACAAACACCTCTTTGTGACAGAAGAAAGAGATCTCAGGACCCAAGCTCCTGTGGGCAGAGACCCAGAGACACCACCAGGCCATTGCTGAGGAAGCTACTCTCAGAGAAAGAAAACATGACTGTGGTGGCCCTATTCTAATGAATTACTATTGCTAACTAGGTGCTAAGGTCAGGATTTGCTTTGCACTTGTCTTCCAAGAAACATCCCTAGAGGAGATGTACACATACACATACATATGTGCACGTATACACACGCGTGTATATATAAAAGTATTTGTATGTATATATACATGTGTGTATACCTATATCTATATCTATCTATGGGCAGCTAGGTGGTACAGTGGATAGAATGCTGCGGCTGGAGTCAAGAAGACTCATTTTTCTAAGTTCAAATCTGGTCTCAGACACTTACTAGCTGTGTGACTCTGGGCAAACTATTTACCTCAGTTTCCTTATCTGTAAAGTGAGGTAGAGAAGGAAATGACAAATCACTCCAGTATCTTTGCCAAGAAAACCCTAAATGGGATCACATAGAGTTGAATATGATAGAGCAACAACAACAAAAATCTTATCTCTGTCTGTCTTTCTATCTGCTTTCTATAGCCAAATGTATACGTGTATAGAGTCATTTCTCAACTTTTGTGTGGGTAATGTTCCTAGAAAATGGCACAAAAGTAAAAAAACATGAATGTTGATACATAGAATCTATAGCAAATGGGAGTTAGGTTCCCTCAACCACCAAAAACTGTAATCTTTTCCTAGAGATTGCTGAAGAAACATTTTTGCATGCAATTCTTGATAGTAAAATGTTCATCTGACTATGCAATTTTCCTAACACAGTAACCATGAATTAATCCATAAAATTCAGTACACAAATTACATGCAAAATATTTTCACTCTGCTAATTCCCGTGAATTTTGTGACCCTTTTGTCCTAACATCTTAATAAAACACACACATTCACACATACACACTGACTTTAGATAATATTTATTTTTCATAACACATGAAATCTATAGTCACACAAATACTCCATAGCAAATAAAATTCATAAAACTAAAATATTTTTAACCTGAATCTTACCTCCCATTGTGTCAAATGGCTGTGTGTGGGCATTGTACTGTATAGGATATTCTTATAAATCTCTCTACCTTGGCCATCCTCTGGAAACCAAAGGAGAGGTCATAACAGGGTTTCATGGCCAGAACATGGATACAACAAGTGTTTGTCTGAGCTCAGAGAACACCTGCTGCTGGCCAAAGCAATACAATAATTACATGAAACAATTCTGGGATTTTGCTGTGGCTGAGACCATCCAGAGGGTGAGCACAAAGGATTCTTGTTATGCTAAGCTTGCTCGCTGGGTCTTAGCTCTGGAAAGTAGGGTGTCTCCTAATATCTTGACAGGATCATCTAGCACAATCCCTTCATTTCAGAGGAAGAAATGGAGACACAAAGTGGGGAATGTCCAAGGTCACAGCAGAAGGCTTGTTCACCTTTAACTTAAAGTGAGGCTGTGCTAAGGTAGAGTCTAATGGAGCCCAAATTCCACAGACCCACAGACTGTTGGAGCCAGGAAGGACTTTAGAGAACAATGCCTCCAAATTACAGAAGAGAAAATAGAGATCTAAAGTTAGAGTCAGCTCAGGGACCAGAACCCGGCTCTCCTGGCTCTGAGCCTGCTACTTCTTTAGCTAAGCTGTTGTCATTTGACCTTCTGAGATACGGCCAAGGATGACTGAGGGGCAATGATGATAAATGATAATAGCTAACATTTACATAACTCATAGTCTGTGCCAGGCACTGTGCTAAGCCCTTTCCAATAATCATATCATTTGATCCTCATGACAACCCTAGGAGGCAGGTGCTATTGTTATCCACATTTTACAGATAGGGAAACTGAGGCCAGCAGAGGTTACATTACTTGCCTAGGGTCACATAGCTAGAAGGTGTCTGAGGCCAGATATAAACTTGTCTTCCTGACTCCAGACCTGGTGCTCTATTCACTGTACTAGCCTAGGTGCCCTCAGGAATTAGCACTGGTCTTATTCCTACCATCAGCCCCTTCTGAGCACTGGTCACTTAAAAAACTGCCTTATGCCCTGAGAAGTGAAGTGATTTGCCAACAGTATACTAGATAGTATGTATCTGAGGTCGGAGCCAGGTTTTACTGACTCCAAGGACAGCTTTCTATCCACAATAACATGATGCTGTCCGCCCTACCAAATTTTAATGAGGATCGGGTAAAATGAAGTATTTGATAGTACCTTGTATATAGCACCAAATAAACATTATTATTTTATTCTAAATTTAATAAGTTACTCAATACTATTTACCTAATTTTTTCTCTAGATGATCGAGGGAAATGGGGAGGGTGTGCTGTGTCTGGATTGGCCAAATTCACAAGATATTTGCCATCACCCTGCTTTGTTCTGGGTTGTATAGCTCAGATCTAATCCAGTTAATGTATTTGTCAACTAATTGTGTCAAATTGCTCCTAGGAAAAGCAAAACCCACGCTCTGAGTTTACCATTGAAAACTTAGTCCAAACCACTCTTGACCTCTTTGGAGCCGGGACGGAGACCACCAGCACCACTCTGAGATACGGCTTCCTGCTTCTGCTGAAGTAAGGTAACAAGTAAGCAGACAGATGATATGTGGAATGAGATGCAGAATAAAAGTTAGAAAGAAAGGGACTCATAACCAGCCCTGCTGAGACTCTGCTTGGAAAAGTTTCTGTTGACGCTTAGTATATTTAGTATTAGTTATTATCTTCAACTTCATTACCTTTCTATCCACCCTGGCACGTTGTGAACTATAAAATGCTAACCTGTGATTGTTCTTGTTTAAGTAAAGAGATGAGAGGGTCCAGAACTGTGGCTTCGTTAGTGTGAGGAACTTTGCGTGTGGTAATTCCCTGCATAAATGCAGGTTAGCAATTCATCTATAATTTGTAGTCAAAGAGAGTTGCCTGGTGCTCTGAAATGTTATGTGACTTGCCCAGGGTCATACAGCCAATATGTGTCAGAAGCAAGACTCGAATCCAGGTCCTCTTGCTTCTAGGACTGGTCTTCTATTCACTCTGCAATGTTCTATCCACTTGTGAATTTTTCCTATTACGATTATTCATTATTACTTAAGTAATATGCAAGTCTCACCGGTAAGAGGCTTATAATGGTCTCATAGATGAGGTTGGGTGTATGCAAAGAAAACGCTGATACAAAAAGCATTGTTACTGGTCATTTTTTCAGTTGTGTCCTATTCTTTGTGGTCCCATTTGAGGTTTTCTTGGCAAAGATGCTGGAGTGGTTTATCAATTCCTTCTCCAGCTCATTTTACAGATGAGGAAACTGAGGCAAATGGAGGTTAAGTGACTTGCCCAGGGCCACCCAGATAGTAAGTTATCTGAGGCCGGATTTGAACTCAGGAAGATAAATCTTCCTGATTCCAAGCCCAGTGCTCTATCCACTGCACCACCAAATTGCTCCCCCAAAAATGTTGTTGCTGTGCAGTTTTATCTGGCTTTGGGCCCCCTTTGGGGTTTTCTTGGCAAAGGTATTAGAGTGGTTTTGCGTTTCCTTCTCCAATGGACTAAGGCAAACAGAGGCTAAGTGATTTGCTCAGGGTCACACAGCTAGTATTTAAACGCAGGTCCCTGACTCTAGGCCCAGGCTGTATTCACTGAGCTACTTAGCTGCAGATAAGGTATTAGATGATGACTTATCCAGGTGCTACAAAGCGTGAGGTCAAAGGAGAGAGATCATTTCTGTGGAAAAGAAAATAATGTAAGGCTTGGTGGAAGCATTTGGACTTAAATATAAATAGATTTCAACAGGCAGAGATGAATCTCAGGAAGAATGAATAAGAAGGCCTCTCCCAGGTAGAGGCAATGAAACGGCCAAAGGACAAAGGCAGGAAAACCCAAGGTGTGTTTGGGGAGAAGGAAGTATTTCATTTTCACAGTCATAGAATCTCAGAGTTGGTAGAGACCTCAGAGGCCAGACCTTAGGCTCGGAGCTGCTTCAGTTGTATCTGAATAGGGATCTGCCGTATCACTGGCACATGGTCCTCCAGTTTTTGCCTTAAGACCCTCAGTAAGGAGAATTCATTACCTTTTGAGGCAGCCTATTCTCTCTGTATATGGCTCTACTTGTTGGAAAGGGTTTTTCTGTATATTTAACCAAAATCTACCTCTTTGCAATCCTACTCATTTTCCTAATTATGTCTTCTGGAACCCTGCTAAACAAATCTAATCCTTCCTTGATATAATGGCCTTTCGCCTTGTGGAAAATAGCTTTCCTGTTTGCCCTTAGTCCGCCTTTCTCTTGGATAATATTCCCAGTTCCTTCCTAGCCTTGTTTCCAGACTCTTCAGCATTCTGGATTTTGTACTTTTGGTCCAATTTACTCTTTACCTAGGTTTTCATCCAGCACCTTGGATAAGGCCACAGAACTAGTCCCCAAATAGCTCAAACAAGATGTTACCAATGCCACAATTACTAGGCAAGCAGAACCACCTATTTTGTCAACTTTATTAGCTGCAAATATTTTCCAGTTTGTGTTTTTCTTACCTTGATTATATTGACTACATATATAGGCAAGGCAATCAGAGTTAAGTGACTTGCCCAGGGTCATATAGGTAGTAAGTATAAATTATCTGAGGGTGAATTTGAACTCAGGTCTTCCTGACTCCAGGACTGGGGCTCTATCCACTGTGCTACCAAGCTGTCCCTTCTGTAGAACTTTTAAAAAATTTAGTTAGACAAATCTACTTTAACATTAATAATTTCTTCTATATGATAGTTAAAATATAGTATCGACTCTCCCAAAATGAGATATTCCATTCTATTTTCTTCTAACTTCAATAGTTAATTTTTCTTATGTTTAACTCTATGATCCAGAAGTAATTTGTTTTACTATAATTTATAGGGTAAGGCTCCAAATTTTTTTCAACATATTGCTAGCCATTTTTCTTAACATTTATTAAATAATGAGTCATTTCCCCGGGATTTATTATCTAGAGGTTTCAAATACTGAACTTGAGTCTAACTTAGTTCTATTTCTGGGATTTCTATTCTTTTCTGCTGATCTGTTTTCCTCTTTTTTGACTAGTAGCACGTAGTTTTAAATAGAACTCCTTGATAGGTTTTAAAATCAGTAAAAGCAATTCTTTTTTATCCACTTTTTTTCTCATTAAAACTTAACATTCCTGTTCATTTGTTTTTCACAAAAATTTTATTATGGTTTTGTCAGGGTTCGCCCACCCTGCCCAAAGGGGCAGTGGGTTACTTACCCCAAAGGAGAAGACACTGGCGTTTTCTCTTGAAAAGAAGAGTCATGCTGGAGGGTATATGTTAAGGGTTTATTGATGTCACACCCGGGAAGCCTTACAGCGTGGACTCTAAGGCCGGCCCCTCCCTCCACGGCTTGGGTCCTTTTATCCACCCCAGATCCACACACCACACGTGACACAGCCCAGCTCAGCGGAATTGTGAGAGGGGAGGTAAATTGTGAGAGGAGAAGTGCAATTACAAGGGCATGAAGACCCCAGGGTGTGGAGACACCAGTCAGGAACCTCAGGTATCCCACGTAAGAAAGTCTTGAGCAAGGCAATATCCCCTGGCCAGGGACGATGCAATATGCTCTGACTTCCACGTGACCCAACTCATTCCCGGGCCTCACTCCTCTCTGTGTCTCACCATCACCACTTGCAATCTGGCACCTCTTTTGTGACCCTTACATGGTTTGTCCAGTTCTACAAAGAAATCCACTGGTATCTTTATTACTAAGGCTTTCAATCTATGAATTAGTTTAGGGACACTATAATTTTTATAATATCGATCTGACCTATCCAGTATCATTGAATTTTTGTTCTCTTACATAAATCTTCCTCAACTTTTGTCAAGGTAGCACAATAATTATCTTCCTATAGGTATATCAAGTATACTTTCCAGCCCACTTTCCCGGGGTCTGGCTAGCTACATCTGTCTCTCAGGGTTCTAGGATACCTCGAGGCATTTTGAGGTGTTTCTTCTCTACTCTCATTGGCTGAGGCCCCCACTGATTGCATTCTCCCCCTACCCCCCACCCCCCACTGTTAGCCACCGGGGACCAGCACAAAAGTTCCTCTTTACATTAGCTTTTACAAAGGGCTAATACTTCAGATACATGGCAAGGACAAAAGTACACATATTACCCCCAAATCATGGGGATATACATTCCTTTATCCCATCGTGATTGGCCTCTGGTGGAAGTAGGCTCAAACATATCTCAATTCCTACATAACATTGGTCCTACCAAGTTCATGTCCAAATGTGGAATGACTGTCAAATGAGTCCTCATCTCAGCTACCACTAAGCTGGATCCCAAAGGAATTGACTCTGAGCTGACTGTAAAACCCAGGTGCTGGGACATTGGTATGTTGGGAGTCTCAGATGACTGGACAGAATTGTGCCCACTGTCCAATCCCTTCACCTAAAGCAGAAAATGACAAATTTAGAGGCTGGCAAAGATCCCAGAGCCACATGGATTCAATTGGGAGAAGACTTAAGGCTTTTCCCCTTACAGTATTATTCCTCACCAGACACGGAAGCAATTGACCCAGCAGCCTAACAGAATAGGTAACACTCTTGTGACCCATGTCTTTTAGAAGACACCCTCTGATTCCATTATGTGACCAATAAGAAAGGCTTCTCCTAAGCACAGTTGGGATTAGCATCCCAGAACCAGTTACAAAATGTCTATGTATGCTCCATGCTCTCTCCAAACTACATCAATTATCATCATGACTCTCCTAGAATTTGCATTGATGTACTCAGTATGCATGCCAGTCCACATTATGTAGATTACATGCTTTATTGGATGAGGAAGTGGCTAACACTATGTATTGCCAATATAACTAACACTTATATTGCTGTGGTGCTTATTAACATTCAGATATTCGAATTGACTGATGAGGAAATTCCACTCAAAAAATTTTCTCTACACTCATTTATTTGTGACTTACCATCAGGAATTTGGTTATCAGACTCACCAAAATGCATTCCTAGAGATCTTCCTAAAGGATGAACTGTGTCAACCAATGGGTAAACCACAACTTTAAAAGTTGTGGAGAAAAACTACAAGACAGCTGTATAACCTGGATGACCTGGTGGAGCCATTTGGCCAGTGGTCTCTTAAATCCCAACCCATTCAAAACCAACTGTCCCTCCAAAGATAGATGAGATGATGCTCTGGATGGCTGTGCAGGACTTCTTCAGCCAAGAATTATTGTCCTTAGAAATAGGACCAAGAGAAAAAGAGCCCACATGAGTGCATCCACCTTATAACACAACTTGACAAGTATCCTTTCAATACTCCATTGAGTGTATGCTTGTTTTTTACTGTAGCCCACTTTATATTGGGCAGCTTGGGTTTGCAGTGGATAGAGTACAGGACCTCAAGTCAGGAAGACTTGAGTTCAAATCCAACTTCAGATACTTACTATCTGCGTGACCCTGGGCAAGTCACTTCACTCTGGTTGCCTCAATTTCCTCATCTGTAAAATGACAAAGAAATGGCAAACCATTTGCCAAGAAAACCCCAAATGAGTCACAAAGTGTCAGACACAACTGAATAACAACAATATTTCGTATTGATAGCCTCTCTGTCACAAAGATTACAGAAGCCATATACTTGCTTACTGGGTTTCCTCCTTACCTTCTTCAGCTTTGTAGTACCAACACCTTCCCAATATCTCATGGGTGATCTATGTAATAACAATGATGATAACATAAGCTAACATAGAGAGCCTTAAGATTTGCAAAGTACTAGGGGCAGCTAGGTGGTGCCATTGTACCACTCAGCTGCCTCATACTTATTTTACTGTAAATATTATATACATATACATCATGTGTATATTTGTGTGTATGTATACATAAATGTGTATCTTTATATATACATACCTATATATCTATATAAACACACAATCCCCTTATTCAAAGGGATTGGTAGAGTCACCACATCCACTTATTCCTTTTAGCATCAGAAACCTAAATGTATGTTAATGAATTGAGACAAATGTGTAGATAAAGGAGTTAATTGTCAGGTAGTTAATGTTTTTTGTTATTACAAATAGGGCCTCTTTTAATAATAATGCTTTTTCATAAACGTTATGAGAACTTCACATTGTAGTGAGGTCAATGTGACAGTTACCCCCTTTTACAGATGAGAAAATTGAGACCTAGAGAGGTTAGGTGACTTGCCCAAGGTTGCACATCTAATACATTGTAGAACTCAAAGCCAAATCCCAATTCTAGAAAAGAGAAAGTAATGCTTTCTCCATCTACCATACTTCTTCCCCTCAAACAGAAGAATAAATAATGAATGACCAATTAAACTTACAACATATTAAAAATATAGTTAGTTTGCACAGTGGGGTCATGCTTAATCCAAAAGCAACCTATAAAAAGTTAGACTTACTTTAAATAAATATATTGGCTTCTTAGGACATGACTTCCCTGTAAAGAAAACATTGATCAGATTAAAGAGAGATTTGTGACATAGCAATTAAGCTGTTGTACCATTCATTTAAAAAAAGGAATATCTAGTTTACTGTCCATGAATTGAAAAATGATTAGGCAAATTGTAGTCTATGGATCTAATTATGCCATGAGAAACTATTAAAGATGAGGAATTCAGAGAGACACGGGAAAACATGTATTCAATCCAATGAACATTTATTAAATGCCTACTAAGTACCAGGCACCAGGGATAAAATTAATAAAAAGACATACAATCCCTGCCCTCAAGGAGCTTACAATCGAATGGGAGGAGACAATACACGAAAGGAGTCAGGAAAGGGGAGTGAGATGGAGAAACACCAGTGGGGAGTTTAATAATGGGAAGGGCAAAGATGCAAACTGGGGTTAGCTAAAAGTTCAGTTTCTCCCCTTTATAAAGGAAGGCATTGGAAGGAGTTTGGTACCACACCCTCCAGTCCTCGGAGGCTAATGGAGGGGTTAGTATCACTCTAGGCTTGAATTAGCAACTTGGTGATAAGATGATAAAGTGGTGAGTTTAACCTGGGAAGGGCCTCTTGTTTAGTGGATTTGAAAAAAACAAACAGGCAAGAGTGAACCCAAAAGTGCAGTTTCATGACCAGAGTGAACAGAGATGGGAATACAACATGTACAGTTCTACAAAGAAACTCATTAAAACAATTAGTAGCGAATTAAATCTCTGAATTTGTTTAGGGAATATTATTTTTTTTTATTATATTGAATGGACTTATCCAAGAACCTGAATTTTTTTTCTACTTATTTAGATCTTCCTTGATTTCTTCACATAGGTTACATATTTTATTGGAAGGTCAGAGTACTTATTTCTAATACATGCAGCCCTTATCTCATGAATTCTCTTGGTGTACAATAAAGGAATTGAAAAGAATGCTGAAGTGAAGCTAAATGCCATGAAATTGTAATAGCTAATTTTACCTGGGGAGACATAATGAAGAAATGTACTTTCTTCCTTTCACTGGGTTTGGAATGCTGCATACACATTTGGTTTGGCTTACATTGTTCCTTGTTTCAAAGGAAAACTCCCTGGATGGTAGTATAGCAATTTATCTGAAAAAGATAGATGTTATAACAAAGGTATCCATGAAACTTGATGTATGTACATAATAAAAATATTTAGCCCTTGGGTTCTTTCTTAAGTAAGATAAGGAGGACCATCAAGGCAAGGAATCCTAGTTTTACTCTGACTGGGTTTATGCCCTCCACCTCCACACAGAACTCTGTGTAACTGAATGATTCAGCGGGGCCGGGTCACCATGATTTAGAAAGAACTGGAACATCCCAGTTCTCAGATACTACCCAGTGGTATGGAGAAACCACTTGAATGTACTGAATCTGGCCTTATTACTTTCTTACCCAATTCTGTATTTGTCTAAGGACAGTGTGAGACCTGAGCTCTGAGAGGCAGGGGATTTAAGTGCTTCCTATGGACCCTTGGATGACCCAAAAGACTGAAATGTAACTCTTAATTTTCTCAGCATTTATTCAGTAGCATTTTATTTCCTATGTAATTCTAGGTGAGAGATCAGAGAAACTGGGAGATGTCATGTCTTTCTCCCCACTTTTTACATGAATTCTTATTCCTATTGTGACAGAAAAAATCCATGAAGAAATTGACCGAGTGATTGGCCAAAATCAAAGTCCCAGCATGAAAGACAGAAGCAATATGCCTTATACCAATGCTGTGATCCATGAAATACAGAGATACATTGACCTTGTGCCTGCCAGTGTGCCTCACGCAGTAACAGAAGATGTTCAGTTCAGACAATACCTCATCCCCAAGGTAAGAAGTGTATCATTTGTTGAGTATAATAGAAGGGAGCCATAATTAGCACCAGAGGAATGGGGTTTTTCCTTACAGTGAGGGAAGGGTGATACATTTCCTCCCTGGAGCAACCACAATCTTCATACCTTTCATGACAATTCTCTGATGTCCCAGTAGTTACCACCTCTGCAACCCCATTCCGGTGAGCTCCCTTTACTGGACCTGCCTTCCCCCTCAACCATTTTTGGGATGTGGACTGCGCACACAGTTGCCACATCTGAACCCATGGTTGGGGTGTCCTGTGTACCACCACTGCTGTGTGCCCAATTATTTTTGTCCCTAGTGAAATAATTTCTAATTAAAGGTCCACACCAGCATCTACACTCCCTCCTACACTCTAATCCTAGAAGATTAGAGAATCATAGGAGTATAGCACAGAGATCATCTAGTTAAACCTGTATCCAAAATGAAAGCTCCTCTATCCTCTGCTTAAACACATCCACCAAGGGTATTGCAACACCAAACAGGCAGCTCATTCCATTTCTGATAGGTCTAATTGTCAAAATTCTCCTTACATTACAGTGCCTGGTGCGTAGTAGGCACTTAATGTTTGCCCTATAGGGGCCAAGATTGCATCTCTCTGCACACCAAGTTTGGGGCGCTTTGGTATGATGTAACAAGCTGGGATAAATATGGGAGTCCGGTATGATGTAACAAGCTGGGATGAAGATGGGAGCCCGGGCACCGTAGCTCTCTGGTCTTGGCGTCAACCAATGCTGGTCCCTAGTTTGCTTGTTTGTAAGTGAAGAAGGGGGGGAGGGGAAGGGGAAGATTGAATTGGATGATTTCTTTGGTCCTTTCAAACTCTAACGTTCTGGGGCTTGTCTTCTGTCATTCAAAGTATCTGTCTCTATTCATTTCAGGGCACCACGGTAATACCGTTACTGACTTCTGTTCTGTATGATAATGAAGAGTTCCCCAATCCAAATCAGTTTGACCCACACCATTTCCTGGATGAAAGTGGCAACTTTAAGAAAAGCGACTATTTTGTACCTTTTGCAACAGGCAAGACAAAATTTTCAAAATCTGTGCATCTATATATCTTAAAACACCTGAGTTCCAAAGTCATTTACAACCTGGTGACCTCGAGCAAATTCCTTAACATTTTTGAGCTTGGGTTTCCTCAGATGTCAAAGGACGGTTCAGACTAGATGAACTCTTAGCTCTCTTTTTCCTCTAATCTTAGGAATAAAGTGAGGGTAGTTTCTGACCATTCCCCTCTTGTTTGGGCTATAAATCACCAATGGAAGTGATGCCAGATGTTAGAACATATTTTCAGCAATGTTTGCTCAGTGCTGTGCAAAATCAATGGGACTTTGGGCAGTTGCCCCAGTTTTTCTTTTTAATTTTTTTTTTTTGCTTTTTGGAGGGGGGAGGACAGGGCAATTGGGGTTAAGTGACTTGCCCAAGGTCACACGGCTAGTGTGTGTTAAATGTCTGAGGCCAGATTTGAACTCAGGTCCTCCTGACTCCAGGGCCAGTGTTCTATTCACTGCACCATCTAGCTGCCCCAAATTTTGTCTCCAGTTTTTCTAAAAGAAGAGAAAAGCTAAGACCAGTGGCCATTGTGTCTTCCCTCCAGATCCATCATTAATGTCCCCAAAGGACTGAGAACTATCCTGTGAGGATTTCTCAGCCAGGAGCTTCTTCTCTCAGGCACAGTTTTCTAAGCATTTTTTGCCTGTGGGACACACCATGGCACCTCAGCAATCTGAGGAAGAGGGCAGGGTTCTCTCAATGGCCCACTGTTCAGGTGTCATTAGGCACTACTCACCCATAGTCCTGCTGTAGTGTCTTTAGAACATCCCAGTGAATCTTGACTCTGACAGATTCCTTGGACTAGAGATGAGGGAGTGCACTTAATCCTTACTCCAGTGTCAATGTTATGGAATGCAGCCTTGTGTGGTATATAACAACAATAACAATAATTCATACTAATAACTAGCATTCATCTATTAGAACTTGCAGATTTACAAATAACTCATTTATCCTTACAATATCTCTTGGAACTGAGTGCTATTATTATTCCCATTATACAGATGAAGACACTGAAGCAGACAAACATGCCCAGGGTCACACAGGTAGTAAAATGTCTGAGACAGCATTTGAACTCAGGTCTTCATGACTCCAGGTCCAGTTCTCAATCCACTGTGCCACCCAAAGTGTTGGATTTAGAGTCAGGAAGATCTGAGTTCAAATATTGTCTTGGATATTTTACTACCTGTGTGATCCTTGTTCTGAGATTCGAATGAGATAATGTACATAAATAGCCTCACAAGCCATAAAGAGCCATATTGCTATTAGCTGTCATTCTAGAAGTTACGGGGTGCCTAGAAGACTTTGAACTCTATGCTTATCATCTTCATTTGTCTCTTTCAGGAAAACGGGCATGTGTTGGCGAGAGCCTGGCTCAGATGGAACTGTTTCTCTTTTTTACCACCGTCTTACAAAATTTCACCTTGAAGCCCATCATTGACCCCAAAGACATTGATGTCACCCCAATTGCCAATGGGTTTAACAATGTGCCACCCTCTTATGAGATCTGCTTCCTACCTTCCAAGAGCACATAAAGGACTACACTTCTACCAGTGGTTATAGCACCTTCTCACTGTCCTGTGCACACATTGTACTCATTCTCTTGCTTGGCATTCAAAGCCTTCTATGACTTGAGCCAAATGTACTTTTTCAGTCTGATTTCTAACTGCTCCCTTTGGCTTTAATAAAAATAGATTACAAACTTTCCCCTCCCAACATTTCTCAGGCTTCTTCCCCCAATGCTTTTGCTTCTGTCAAGTATTCCTGTTCCCTGGGGTATTTCCTCTCACTGCTCATCATCCCCTGTGGAAATACTACCCATCCTTAACAATCAGCTCAGATATCATATTCCTCGGAATTCCTTAGCACTTATGCAAATGTAACATTTAATTATATTCTTTTTGTTTTGCTTGCTTTTAAGATATTTTATATATTTATATTCAATATTTCAGGAGTCTCCTAGGCAGCTAGATGGCACAGTGGAGAGAGTGCCAGTGTTGGAATCAGGAAGATCTGGGTTCAGATTCTGCCTCAGACTCTTACATAACCTTGCAACCCTGGTCAAGTCCCTTAAATATCTCAACCTCAATTTATCCTTCTGTGAAAGGGAGATAATAATAGCACCTACCTCCCGTGGTTGTTGTGAAGATCAAAGGAGATGACATAATCCCACTGTATCCAGGGTCATCCCCAGTTATCCTGGTCAATATCTGCCCCTGGACCCAGATGGCTCCAGAGGAGAAAGTGAGGCCAGTGACTTTGCACAGCCCTGCCTCACTTAAATCCAATTCACTTGCATGTCATGGCATCACTTCCCTGATGTGGTCCTCCTTGAGAATGAAAAACAAACCACAACAACAATGCTAGCTATTATTACTTTCTCTCTAACTAGAATGTTAGCCTCTTGTGGTCAGGGACCATGTTTTATAGCTATGGTTCTCAGTACAGGGCGTATAGCTGACTGTTTTGATATAAACTGAGCGGGCTGTCTCTTCTTATAAGAACATAGAAGTATTTTTACATATATATTTATAAATATATATTTAGGATATAAATACAAATCCCGCTGAGTATATTTTAGTTACAATGGCCACAAAATGTCCACATTTTTTTATACATCGAAAACATTATATTTTGTGACAAATTTCTTTAATTTAAATTGGGTCGGGGGTGGGGTACAAGACCACTTCAGTTTGGGTAAGGGGAGGCAAAGGGTAAGGTGGGGAATGGGAGAGACAACATCCCTAAGGGTACAATTTAAAGTGAGTACACTAAGTGGCAGAGGCCACCCCAGGAGGACAGAACAGGCAGGTGCCAGCCTGAGAAGTTCACCTTGCCTGTGTCCACTGGGCTAAGTATTCATGCTAACCAGGTGTGAAATAGTCAAAGCACCATCATTACTCTCTAAATTTTGGCACCCTAGGGCAAAGCCCCAGTCACATTATGCTAGGTCTGGCTATGGTAGTTTCAGCTTATGAAGAAATCTTGAAATGTAGTGGAGAAAGCCTTGGCTTTGTAGTCAGAGGACCTGCTGGAGTCATATACTGGTTCTGTTCCTTTCTACCTGCATGCCCTTGGATAAATCATTCATCTCTCTGGGTTTAATTTCCTCACCTGCAAAATAAGAAGGTTGGAGCAGATTGGGTACATGAACTTTTAAAGGAAATTTTTGATAACTTGTATATAAAAATAATTGGTTTCCCTTTGTAATTCTTTGTATTTTATTTTATGCATTTAAAAACATTATTCTAAGAAGGAGAACATAGGCTTTACCATACCGTCATGAATCCATGATCCAAAAAGGTTAAGAACTCCATTCTAAACCACAACTTTAGACAAAAGTACAACTTGTTTGGGCTTGTCTATTTAATAACATAATGTAACCCTAAGAAAGGTGACCTTATAGCCAATGTGGAAGAAAAAAGGAATCTCTTATAACTGTTCATGGGATTTTGAGCTGGAAGGAATTTTAGAAATTAGCTAGTCTGATACCCTCACTTAATAGAGAAGGAACTGAAACCCAGAAAGGATTAATAATAATAGTAATAATAATAATAATAATAATAGTTAATATTAATTCCAGACCTCCCTCAATCTTAAAACAAAGGAACAAAAACAACTTCATTGGACTGTACCATCTCCTTGCTATCATACCATATCTCTACCATTCACATTGCCAGGTGCCTAGGAAAAAAAACAAAACAAAAAACTTTGCTTCACTTTCTCTCATTTCACTTTTCAATGCTTTACAATTATGCCTCTAACTTTAACATTAAACTAAATTTGATCTCTTCAAAGACATCAGTGGTACCTTAATTGTCAAATCCTTGGTCATTTCTCAATTCTCAACTTTCTGGACCTAAAAGCAGCACTCAGTGCTGTTGGCTTCTGAATACTCTCCACTGAGTTTTCATGATACTGTTCATTCTTAGTTCCTATCTGACTTTTACAATCACCTTTGCTGAATGTATTCTCCATATTGTGCCACTAACTGTGGCTGTACGCAAGCCTCTACTCTTATCTTTCTTCTCTATCTCTCTGTCTCTGTCTCTCTCTGTCTCTCTGTTTCTCTCTGTCTCTGTTTCTCTCTGTCTCTCTCTGTCTCTGTCTCCTCATCAGTTCACAAGGATTTAATTATCACTTCTATGCTGATGACCCTCCATCTAATATAAGGTCCTAGTCTCTCCCTTGAGCCCCAGTTTCACATTACCAAACATCTATCGTTGTTATTGTTGTTCATTTCAGTCATGTCTGACTTTTCATGACACTATTTGGGGTTTTGTTGGCAAAGATACTGGAGTAGTTTGCCATTTACTTCTTCAGTTCATTTTATAGTTGAGGAAATTGAGGCAAACAGGGTTGAGTGACTTGCCTAGGGTCACACAGCTAGTAGGTGTCTGAGACTGGGTTTGAATTTAGGTCTTCCTGACTCCTGCTCAAATTGATTAGACAGTTTATAATAATGTTAAAACCCATTGAAAAGCATATATTTCTAACTAAATGCCTCCAAAAGCTAGCAAGCTGGGACAGGGCATCCAGTGAAACGTAAAAGTTGATGGAATTGTTCTTTCTTTTTGTTTTGTTTTGTTTTGTTTTAAATTTTATTTTAGTTTACATCATTCATTTCCATGAGATTTTGAGTTACAAATTTTCTCCCCATCTTTCCCCTACCCCCCCCAAAACAGCCATCCCCCTGTATGATCCCTCCCCCAATCTAATCTTTCCTATGTCCTTCCCCATCACTCCTCTAATTTTCCGATAGGGCAGGATGAATCTCCCTTCCACAGTGCCTTTGAATC
>CM053582.1:515505402-515554496 GCA_028627135.1 Pseudochirops cupreus
TCCCCTGAACTAGGTAAATGGTATTTGATTAATTAAAGTAAGATTGTTAACCCATTTTGAGTTGCTTTCCTTTAGAAAAGCAGATCTAAGAACCTGTGCTAGTAGCCGCCCTAGGTATGCTAGGGTGCTTGCCGATACACATGGTTACTCACTTTCGCTGGGTAGATTATACTCAGTTTTAATCCAAGTTCCCTTGCCTTCTGGAATGTCATGTTTCAACTCCTTTGCTCCTTTAACATGGAAGCTATTAAATCTTATGTGATACTGACTGATCCTGACTTCACAATATTAGAATTATTTCTTTGTGGCTGCTTGCAATTTTTTCCCTTTGACCTGGGAGCTATGGAATTTGGTTATAATATTTGTGGGAGTTTTAATTTTGGGATTTCTTTCAGGAGGTGATTAATAAATTTTATCAATTTCTATTTTAGCCTCTGGTTCTAGGAAATCAGGGCAATTTTGTTGGATAATCTCTTGAAATAAGATGTCTAGGTTCTTCTTTTTTATCATGGCTTTCAGGTGGTCCAATTATGCTTAAGTTATCTTTCCTCGATCTGTTTTCCAGATCATTTTTCTCCCCTGTTGATCCTGGGTAGGAGAAAAGAGTGGTCCAACCACTTCCTCCGGGGTGGTGGAAGTGATGGCAGCTGCAGCTACTTCTGCTTCCAGCTCCAGGCTTACAGATGATAGAGGGATCAAGTGACTACTATCCAGAGGGCATTTGAAGGAATCTTTCTGCTGGCACTGAGGCAGGATTCTCTTGCTTTGCACCGCTTGGATCTGGATCACAATTTTGATAGTGGTCCTGGGTTGAGGAGTGCTGGTGTGGCAGAACTTGTTGAGACTGTGGAGAGAAAGTCCTCCTCACAGTTCTGAGGCAGGTGCCTGGAAAAACTCTGACAATAGTTGTGTAAAACCCCAGGAATTTGGGATACAGCACTCTCTACTCTGGAAGCAGAGTTCTACTGTGGCAAAGAGCTCAAAAGTCAAGTAACTGGCTGGCAAGATGAGCAAACAGAGGAAGTTCAATCAGACTATAGAATCCTTTTTTGGGAGAGGATCAAAACATAGAACCAGAAGATGACAATAAAGTTAAAACTCCTGCATCAAAAACCTCCAAGAAAAATATGAATTGGTCACAGGCCATGGAGGAGCTCAAGAAGGATTTTGAAAAATCAAGTAAGAGAAGTAGAGCAAAAATTGGAAAGAGAAATGAGAATGATGCAAGAAAATCATTTTAGCCCTGGAATAAAACCGTCTTCTACTGACACTGACCAAATGCAGTACAGCTTACCACAGATGGGATAGTAGCATGTTCATATATAAGGGACAACAGCTTTTATTATTCCATTTTTTCCTTAGTACTCCCTAACATTTTAATCCACTGTTTGAGGCAGGCTGGTGGTATATAGCTCTAGAATGTAAAACCAGGCCCAGTGGGCTACAAGGATTCATATTTTAGTCTTTCCAGTAAAATAACTTTGTAACCCTCTTATGTGCCAGGTGCCAGAGACATAAAAAGAGATGGAGGTAGTCTGCCACAGAGAACTCTGGGCATCCAAGATAAGAGAAGGGATCTGTCATTTCCCCAGTACAAGAAAACACCCCAGAGTCATGCAGAACATTATCATCTCAGAGAGGTGCTTAAAGTTCTGATGTCAGACTTAGAAATGAGAAGCCATTAGACCTTAGTTAGGATCTCTGCAGGCCACGTATTGACTTGGCTTTTAAATGTAATGTTATCTAGGTCTTATTGCTTTCTTATTTATTTTGTTAAACATGTCCCAATTAATTTCAAACTGGTTTGCACCATACTGGGGAGTACTGTGGGCCACATATAGCCTATAGGCCTCATATATGATGCCTCTCTCTTAGAGAACTGAAAAGTCAGCTTTGTCTAGGCTCACAAAGCCAGTACGTATCAGATGCAAGGACTGAATCCAGGTCTTTAAGATTCTAGGGGTAGATGTCTATTTACCATGCTAACTTGGTCAGATGGAAAAGGAATTTCAAAAACTCACTGAAGGGAATAATTCCTTCAAAATTAGATTGGAGCAAATGGAAGCTTATGACTTTATGAGAAATCAAGATATTATAAAACAGATCCAAACAAATGAAAAAATAGAAGGCAATGTGAAATATCTCATTGGAAAAAGCACTGACCTGGAAAATAGATCCAGGAGAGATAATGTAAAAATTATTGGACTGCCTGAAAGCCATGATCAAAAAAAGAACCTAGACATCATCTTTCAAGAAATTATTAAGGAAAATTGCCTTGATATTCTAGAACCAGAGGGCAAAATAGAAATTGAAAGAATTCGCTGATCACTTCTTGAAAAAGGTCCCAAAAAGAAAACTCCTAGGAATATTATAGCTAATTTCCAGAGTTCCCAGGTTAAGGAGAAAATATTACAAGTTGTCAGGAATAAATAATTTGAGTATTGTGGAAACACAATTAGGATAACACAAGATCTAGCAGCTTCTACATTAAGGGATCAAAGGGCTTGGAATATGATATTCCAGAGGTCAAAGGAGCTAGGATTAAAACAAAAAATCACCTATCCAGCAAAACCAAATATAATACTTCAGGGGAAAATATGGATATTCAATGAAATAGAGGACTTTCAAGCATTCTTGATGAAAAAACTGGAGATGAACAGAAAATTTGACTTTCAAATACAAGAAACAAGAGAAACATGAGAAGGTAAACATGAAAAAGAAATCATAAAGAACTTATTAAAGATGAAGTATTTATATTCCTACATAGAAAATGATAATTGTTACTCATGAGACTTTTCTCAGTATGAGGATAGTTGAAGGGAATATATATGTATCTATACGTATATGTATGTATAGGAGGGTATATCTGTGTGTGTGTGTGTGTGTATATATATATATATATATATATATATATATATATATATATATTTGTGTGTGTGTGCATGTATACATAAACAGAGGGCACAGGATGAGTTGAATAGGAAAGGATAATATCTAAAACATAAAATTAAGAAATGAGAGAGAAGTATATTGGGAGGAGAAAGAGAGACATAGAATAGGGTAAATTATCTCATATAAAAGAGGCAAGAGAAACTGTTACAATGGAGGAGAAGAGCAGGAAGGTGAAAGGGACTGAGCCAACCTTACTCTCATTGGATTTGGCTTAAGGAGGGAATAACATATACATTCAATTGGGTATTTTACTCTACAGTAAAGTAGGGGGAAAGGGGATAAGAGGGGAGATGATAGAAGGGAGGGTAGATTGGAGGAGATGGTAGATAGAAGCAAACACTTTTGAAAAGGGACAGGGTCAAAGGAGAACATAGAATAAATAGTAGAGGGTGGAATAGGATGAAGGGAAATATAGTTAGTCTTTCACAATATGACTACTATGGAAATGATTTGGGTAACTGCGCATGTACAACCTATATTGAATTGCTTGTCTTCCCAGTGGGGGTGGGTGAGGAGGGAAGAAGGGAAAGAATCTGGAAATCAAACTTTTAAAAACAAATGTTCAAAATTGTTTTTTACATGCAAATGGGAAATAAGATATACAGGCACTGGGGTATAGAAATCCATCTTGCCCTACAAGAAAGTGGGGGGGGGGGCAGGGCATTGGGGAGGACATAAGAGAGAACAGATTGGGGAAGGGGTATTCAGTATGCTTGGTATCTTGGGTTGGGGAGTAGAGGAAAGACAGGGAGAAAATTTGCAACTCAAAATCTTGTGGGAATGAATGTTGAAAACTAAAAAATAAATAAAGTTATTTTTTTAAGTGGACTGGGTTTCCTGAGGTGCTCATATATTCCCCCACTATTTAAGGTCTTCAAATGGCTCTTGGATGACCACTTGTCAAAGATATTGTACAGAGCATTTCTTTTCAAGTAACAATTTGGAGTAAATGACCTCTGGGGTCCCATCCAGCTCTGACATTCAATGATCTATAGATCTTGGCTCACTAATAGTGTACAGGGAGAGGATTGTTTGTGCTTTTAATGGTCAGGAACTCACTATTTATAACTTAAAAAAAAAAACACAACCAAACATGAGTTCTGTTGACCTTGGCTTCTCTAAGAAATTCCATTCAGAGAGACCTTCTTTCCTTTGATTCAATTCAATCCAATTTATCAAACATTTATTAAGCTTACCAGCCTCATACCACCATAATGTACCAGGTACTGGGCTAGGTGCTAAGTATACAAAGGAAACAATGGAAAAAAATATAGAGAGAGAAATGATTTTATACAAAAAGAATACAACAAGTAATTTCTAGAGGGAAGACATTAGCTACTGGTGGCATCAGAACAGGCTTCCTGTATCAAGGGGCACTTGAGCTGAATTTCAAGGGAATCTAGACATTATAAGGAGAGGAGAAGAGAAGAGGAGAAGGGAGTATACTTAAAACGTGGGATGTCCTACACAAAGAACAAAAAGCAGGATAGAAAGCTCAAAGGCAGAGTTTTTGAAGGAGGAGTTTGTTCAGCAAACCTGGAAAAGGAGACTAGAGCTCATTTGTTCTGGGCTTTAAAAACCAGAGGAATTCATATTTTATCCTAGAAGCAAGGAGAGGTTCTCAAGCAGGGGAATGACATGACCAGACACGTGCTTCAAGAATGTCACTTTGACAGCTTTGTAAGGGACGTGTTAGCAAGGGCAGAGAATGGAGACAAGGGGACCTATTTGGAATAATAAGAGTAATGGGGCTATTGGAATAGCCCAGGCGAGAGAGAGATGACTGTGTGACTGAAAAAAAAAGGGACCAAATACAAAAGATGCTATGGCAATAGAATCAACAATTCTATCAACTGACTTGGCATGAATGGTGGGGAAAAGGAAAGAGCAAAGGGTCATTCCAGGGCTGCAAATCTGGATAACTACCACTAGGATGGTGGTGCCCTCAAAAGAAATAGAGATGCTAGGAAGAAAGAGAGGAGGATTTGTTTTGTTTTGTTTAGGGTCTCTTACAGGATCTGAAGAAAGCTTGCTATCATCTTGATGCTTTCCTGAGTACGAAAGAACAGAGAAACAGTTCTGGGAACAAGCTGGGGAAGCAGAGGCTCTCCATTATTTCTTGAAACCACAGTGGCCCTGACTTCTACTCCAGTGGGTAAGTTGTTCAGCAGAAGATTTTATTGCTTTCTGTTTTCCTTCCTGGAATTTTAAGCCCAGGGGCCACAGGGAGCCAGAGATAGTTGGAAATAGATGGAGAAACTGAGGCCATCAGTTCAAGGAAATGAAAACTTTTTAACACATAACAACAAAAAGCGTGTATGTGTCTGTCTATCCATGTCTGTGTCTAACAGAAGATGTGAGGAGAAATGAATTATAGTTTAGAGATAGTTTGGGTTATGCTCACAAGTATTATGAACAAATCTATTATTAAGCACCATTCCACAACTGGGGGCAGCTACCTAAATGGAAGGAATAGTAACTAGGAGGACATAGTCACTGTACATTAATTCCAACTTCTTAAGGCATGGCAAAGATATATTGAAGTGCTAAGATTGGAGTCAGGAATTCACTATGTGCTTCAAAATGCTATCAAGGCATCACTTCAGCCTCCACAATGTTTCACACATCTACCCTTTATCCAGACAGTTGTCACCAAAACTCATCATCTCTCACCTGAATTATTGCAATAGGCTCTGAATTGATCCTCCAGCCTCAAATGTCTCCTCTCTTGGACCTTCTTCCACACAACTGCCAAGATGACTTCCTATTCACTCCCCAACTCCACCTTTGGAGTCTACCTGTCACCCAACTCTCATGAGAACAATTTGTTCCACTAGCCATGAAGGTGGCTGAAGTAAGCACTGTGGAGTGCTTAGAATTTGGTCAGATATCAAAGACATCAAGGTCATCCACACTATCCCAGGTCATCACTGGTCTTCCTGACTTTTGTCTTGCCACTGGACTTTGATTATTCTGGAAGAGAAATTGAGGCTGATAACTTTGCACAGCTCTGCCTCACTTAAATCCAACTTGCTTGAAAGGCAAGACATCACCCTGTAATTTCACTGGTTCTCTTAAAAAATAATGGACAAAACAAACAACTCACTAAATGCCAGTGCCTCTCTATTGACTTGAGAATCAAGCATCTCTTCATCTTTGTCATGTTCTTTTCCATGTTGATTTGTTATGCTTTATAATGCACATAATTATTTAAATATATGAATAAGTAAATAGGCACAGATTAGGGGGGCATGCTCTAAATTCATTTTTATTGACAGTAACATGCAATCAAAAAGCTTGGAGGCCACTACTTTAGATGCCCTCCTATTTAACAATGTCCTTCCAAAATATGTACCCAGAACTTAACAGTTCTCCAGATGTGGTCTGACAAGAGCAGAGCACAATAAGAATTCTTTCTCTCCTGCTCTGAATAACATTCTCTAATGATATTTTTGGGGATTTTTGGCTTCCATCTCCTTTCATTTAACCAAAAAGTTAGCATTAATATTGTACAAAAGCTAACCTGGCTTCTGTAAAATACCAGACACAAACTTTTTCTACTGGGGACTGCATTCTTTCTTTCAAATCACTTTTTACACATTTTTTTAATAATATGAGTTTGAATAATATGAGCATAGATGTTTTCCAATGGACTAATATTCTGAGTAAATATATTAGGAAATAATAAAACACTAAGAAAAGTGTCTTAAGAGAAATCAGAAATTCGCAAAAATGAAATTGTCACCACACAAAGATAAATTAGCCTGATAGGGAAATGAATGACCTAAAAATGCTGCTTAGGGAAGTCCTCTGACCATTCTAATTTACAAGACAGGGAGATAGAAGCAGGGGCAGGCAACTGATGATGAATATGCGCAAGTAACATTCTCCTAAAAGAAAACTATCAGGAGCACTAGAGCCCAGGATGAATCCAGGTTAGTGATGAGTACTAAGGACAATAAAAAAGGTTTTGAGTTTTTTTCAAAGCTATTTTGTGGAGCAAGAGAAGAATTTGAGAAGAAAAAGACCACTTCTTGTGGCAGAGGGGATGATAATGAATGACTGAAGGATAAACTACTCAACTCTTATTTGTTTCTGTTTTTCCTTCTGTGCAGAATGATCTTGGTCCTTGGAAAGAAAAATGATTAACAGAAACTGAAATTAAAAATAAGTAAGGAGATACTAAAGAACACAGTTGTCACATAATGGACTGAGAGCTGACATTGGAGTCCAGAAGCCTTGGGTTCAAGGCTGACACATTCTGGCTCTGTGACCATAAAGAAGTCACAACTTCTCAGTGATGCATATAACCCCTTAAGTCTATAAAGGTACAAAAGAGGTGTTGTCTGCATTAGTACAGGGAATTTCTTCTTGAGGAGTCCTATTTATCAATTAAAATAGCTCCAGAAAAAAGATGCTAAGAGAACACTGTCAAGGAGTTCAAGTTACTAGCCTTGAGCAAACCATATTCTAGGTTACTGGAAGATGTTATTATCGGTGATTTAAAAAAAAAATAGATCTCACAGAATTAGAAAGGCACAAGTCTTAGAAAAAGGCAAAAATTGCATTTTTCCATTTTTCAAAATAGAGAAGAAGTTTAGCCCAGAAAGATAGAGGCCTGTGAGTTGGACTTCTATTCTTGGCAAGATTCTAACTGGTTTATGATGGTTTATGAACACTTAAGAAAGGAAGCAGTGACCATTCAAAACTCAGTCAAGAACAAGGCATAACAAGTTAACTTCATTTCCTTTTTTTGAGAGGATAACTAGGCAGGAAGGTCAGGGGAATGATATAGATATACTATGGTTTCAGCAAAGCCTTTTCAAAGTCCCTTAGGGTAGCTTTGTGGTTAAGATGGAGAAACATAGGCTAGATGATGATACAGTTAAGTGAATTCAAAAGTGCCTCTTTGACTGGACCCAAGCAGTAGTTGTTAATAGGTTGATACCACCTTAGAGGAAAGTCTCTAGTAGAATTCCTTAGGCATCAGTCCTTGGCCCTATGCTTTTAAATATTTTTATCAATGGATAAAGACAGAGAAGGCAAGCTTTTCAAATTTGCCAATAGGATTATAGATAGAATAGGGTTACTGACATATTGCATGATGAACCAAGGTCCAAAAAGAGTTAAAATGATGGGATAAATAAGATGATATTATACTATGGAAAAATTCTTAGATTCAAAAAATCAACATTAGAAAAACAAGGCAGGGGAGGCATGAGTAAACAATAATTCCTTTGAGAAGATCTACAGGGTTTATCATAATGCAAGCTCAATATAAGTCATCAATGTGACATGGTAGCCAAAAAAAGTTAATGTTGTATTGGGGACCATTTAGGAAGGAGATCGTTCCCATATACTCTATTCTGATCAGGCCATATCTGGATATTTTGTTTCAGTTTGGGGTATCACATTTCAGGAAGGATATTGGGAAGCTGGAGGAAATCCAGAGGAAAGTAACCAAGATGGTGAAAGAACTGGAGACCATGCCATACAATGTCTGATAAAAGATATTTATCGTGGAAAAGATTCAGGGGAATATAATGGCCATGTTCAAGCATCTGAAGGATAGAAGAGTCACTGCCTCAGAGTACAGAACTAGAATCAATGGATGGCAGCTACGAAAGAGGTTGATTTTGGTTCCCTACAAATTCCTAGCGATTATAACTATCCAAAAGTGAAACGATCTGTCTCAAAAAGTGGTGGGTCCCTTCCCTTAGAATATTCTCAAGTAGTTGAATGACTAGTTGTCAGGGACATAGTAAGGAAGCTAAGCTAAATTGGAAGGGGGGGATGGGGTTCTTGCTTTTTTCTTGCATCACAAACCTGGTGAAGTCAAGGACCCTTTCTTATAAGAATGCTTTTAAATGATTGAAGGAAAGGATCAATTTCAGTTAGAAGTAAGTGAAAAAAAGATCTATCTATTTATTCTATATTTTTCCCACCCAAGTTCACAGACTCCTTGAAAATCCATCCACAGATTCCTTAAGGGTACATAAAACTCAAGTTAAGAAGCCTGGGACTAGATGGTTTTGGAAGTTCATTCCAGAGCTAAAATTCTTGAACTTTACACCCTTAATTAAATTTATAACTGTGAAATATCCCTGGATTTGGACAGGACCTGGGTTCACATCCAAGCTCAGTTAACATGCATGGAACCTTAGACAAGCACTTTAACTCTCTAGGTTCCAATTTTCTTCTCCGTAAAGTAAGATATTCTCTCTAATTTTTCTTTCTCTTGATTGTGAAATCACAGTCACTGGATAGATTCAGGCAACTAATTTAGTTTACAAACTGAACACGATATCCTAAGAGTCCACAAGATGGCGGTGTTTCTGCATGAAAATAGCTCTCCAGATTTAAATGCCAGACGTCAAATAACTTTCCAGGGTGAAAAGTTATACTCTATGCTATAGAGACAGTTCCAGCTTCAGGTATAGGATGGACAAGTTGACTTCGACGGTTTCTTATAAGTCTGGCATTCAGTGATCTCCTGTGTTTCTTCCTTTTCTTCCCTACTGGAAATGAAGAAAAGCAAGCAATTTCAAATACCTGTGCTTGCCACACCCAATTCAGTTCGATTAAACAAATGTTTACTAAGGACCTTTTAGGTGCAAAACACCATGGGGGTAGATACTGTGGCAATACAAAAACAAAACAAGACTTTCTCTCAAGGAACTTTTGTTCTACTGGGGAATGCAATATGATGATAATAGCTAGCATGTAAGTATCATGATTCTCACAATAGCCCCGTATAATATTATTATGCCCATTTTACAGATGAGGAAACACACTGAGAGAGGTTAAGTGACTTAACACAGGTCACACAGCTAGTAAGTGTCTGAAGCAGGATTTAAATTCAGGTCTCCTGACTCAAGTCCAACTTTCTTAACCACCCTGCCAACTAGGCACCTCCTCTATATATGCAAATAAGTGAACACAAAATATATTCAAAATAATACAAACAAATTTCAGTAGACAAAGACTACTAACACCTGGGGGAATCAGGGAAACCAAATAATACCTGTAAAATGCTTTATAATCTTAACAGTATTATATAAATGTCAACTGGAATTTAAGCTAGACCTACTAGTGGGAATAGCAAGGCATCCAGGTGGCCACTCCTCCTAAAGCAGGCAAAACTTTGCTTGTGATCTCTATGACAAAGAATTTCAAATCCGTATATTAAACCCTCTCTCCTTCCCTCCCATCTCTCTCTTTATCTCTCTTCCCCCTCTCTGTACCTGTTCTCCACTCTCCCTCTTCCTCCTCCCCTTTCTTCTTCCTCCCTCTTTCCCTCTCCCTTCCTCTCTTCCCCTTCTCTTCCTCCTCTCTTCCTCTGTCCTGATTTTCTCTGTTTGTTAGTATTACCCTGTGACACCACATACATTCATCCTCTTGTGGGATTCTTACAATATTATCTGCTCTGTCATTTTCCAGAAGCATCTTGAATTTCAACATCAGAAATTCAGTGGAGTTTTTCAATGAAAACCTCAAGTTCCTCATGGGTGTAGATACAGTCAGTGTTTTCTCCTCCTGAGCCCCGGGCCATTCTGTCTTATTTCAGAGAACCAGTTGTGGGTGGCTTCAGCTGCAGTTTGGTATGAATCTCATCAGGAAGTGAGATAATGGAATCCTGGGGTCTCTCTGAGTCCTCTTCCTCCTCATAGATAGGGACCCCTGGGCATAGATAGATGGTAGCAGATGACTCAACTGTTCCCTTGGAAAGCAGCTACAGAGCTCGGAGGGAATTTTCACTGTAGGGTCAATCTTGAGAGGATTTCGCTGTTGAGGGCTGGGTCCTTCCATTAACTGGCTCTTTTTTTCTTCTCCTATAATCCTTTGAGACTGTGTCTCAGTTTTTAAAGGGCTGTCAAGACGTGGCCCGTCCTTTGCAAGATAATAACTATCTCCCCTCTAATTCCATCAGTTCTGACCTGAGGAACTTTTTCATACCTTATAAAAATAATCCCTCCTTTACATTTTCTTTAAAACCTAAATACTTTCTTGTCTTTCATACCTCCCCCCACCATCTTCAGGGATTACAATCAGTTGGCAGGTGGGAAATCAATTATTAGGCATACCCTGCTTAATTCTCCCCTTCCCCCCATTACACATTTCTTGAGGGTTGTATTGTTCTCTATGATCTTCACATGAACAAGCAAATAACAGCAATTAAGCATTTAATAGAAGCAGTAGTAATAGTAACAGTAGTAGTAACAACAGCAGCAGTGGTAATAGTGCCAGTATAGCGGTAACAGCAATATAGTACTGCAGCAGTAGCAGTAGTAATAATGTAGTAGTAGCAGCAATAGCAGCAGTAGTAGAAATTAGTAGTGTAGTCGTAGTAGCAGCAGTAACAGCAGTAGTATTAACAGCAGCAGTAATAGTAATGTAGTAGTGTAGTAGTATAGTCATAGTAGCAGCAACAATAGTAGTAGTGTAGTAGTAGCAGCAGCAGCAGCAGTAGTAGTAAGCACAGTAGTAGTAGCAATGTAGTAGTATAATAGCAGCAGCAGTAATAGTAGTAGTGTAGTAGTAGTAGTAGCAGCAGTAATAGAAGTAGTATAGTCATAGTAGCAGCAACAATAGTAGTAGTGGAGTAGTAGTAGTAGCAGCAGTAATAGAAGTAGTGTAGTAGTAGTAGCAGCAGCAGTAACAGTAGTAGTGTAGTCATCGTAGCAGCAACAGTAGTAATACTAGTGTAGTAGTCCTAGTAGTAGCACCAGCAACAGCAGTAGTTGTAACAGCAGTAGTAGTAATGTAGTAGTGTAGTAGTATAGTCATAGTAGCAGCAACAATAGTAGTAGTGTAGTAGTAGCAGCAGCAGCAGCAGTAGTAGTAGTAAGCACAGTAGTAGTAGCAATGTAGTAGTATAATAGTAATTGCAGCAGCAGTAATAGTAGTAGTGTAGTAGTATAGTTATAGTAGCAGCAACAATAGTAGTAGTGGAGTAGTAGTAGTAGCAGCAGCAGTAGTAATACTAGTGTAGTAGTCCTAGTAGTAGCACCAGCAACAGCAGTAGTTGTAACAGCAGTAGTAGCAGTAGCAGTAATAGTAGTAGTAGTAGTAAGAGTAGTAGTGATGGTATACCAGTAATATAGCAGTATAATAGTAACAGCAGTAACAGTAGTAGTAATAGCAGCAACAATTAGGAGTAGGAGTAGGAGTAATTAACTAAGTAGCATTTACATAGCACTTTAAGGTTTGCAAAATGCCTTATGAATATGATGTCATTCTATCCTCACAGTCACCCTGACTCCAGGCCTAGCACTCTATCCACGACACCATCTTGCTGCTCCTTCAAAGAAGTATTTGGAATAAATCAAAGATGTAATGTGGGTTGGTCATGCACAGTGAGTTAATAGCAGATGTGATAGGAACTATGGAGAATTTTGGCAAGGACTTTGCTAGGGAGTAGGATGAAAAGGGTAAATGATGCAGTCAGCTCCCCAAGTATATAATTGAAAAGGAATTTGGGGGCCATGAGTTAGGAATGAAGGCTTTAGGATATTTATAACCAAGGATAGAAAAACTTCCAGATAGTTTTTTTTAATGCTGCAGACTCCCTAGGGATAAAAACCCCTGTGGGCCAGTGGGAATGCTGACATACAGTAAGACTCCAAGTAGTTAGCACGTGATTCAGCCACAAAGGCAACATCCACATGGAAGGAAGAGGAATGGGAGACTGGGGGTAGAGAGTAAAAAAAAAAAACAAAAAACCTTTGACTTCACAAACAAGATGTATTTGTAAAGAAAAGAAATGTTTACACAGAAAATTAATTCTTAGGCAGGAATTTGGTATCTGTGGAAATTTTTGTTTGCAAAGTGAATATCTTACACAGGAAAAAATGTAAATATGTAATTCAGAATAAGTTCTCTGTAAATATAGTTTATGTATAAATACCTTCAGCAATTAAAAAAAACCCTTTGGAATTTCTCTGTTATTAAGAAAATCCCAGGAGAGAGCTCCAGCTGTTCAGAATTTGGTGGTACTTTTTGAGAGGTGAGGTATGGTGGATGAAGGGTCAACCTCAGAGTCAGGAAGGCCTGGGTTTGATTCTCATTATTGCTCCACACTGGCTGTCTGACCATGGGTTAGTCATATTAGTGCCCCAAGCAACTGTGTAAGACTGAAACTGGAGATTGGTCACTGGTGTTGTCAGTCAACAAGCATTTAGTGTTTTCTCAGTACCAGGCACTGTGCTAAGTGCTGAGGACACAAGGAAGGTGCTTCCCTGAGTGTTTCCCTACCCTGATGAAATCCCAGGGTCAGATCTCATTCCCATCTGCTTCCCTCCCCCAAATTTCACCTAGCTCAGTGGTCCAAACAAGCTCCAAGACTCCAAGAAGTGATGATTTCATCAATGTTGGGACTAGCCCCTCCACTGGACTTTGGGAATCTTCTACAATTTGGTATGTGGTCTTTTAAGGTTGCTATGGCAAAAAAAATCATCACTCCATTATCAAATTGGTGATGAGCCTCTGCAAAATGAGCCAGACGACAGACATGCAGTCTTCAGGCTCATACTTAAAGTCTTTCCGGTTTGGAAGGATTTGCAAGAATTTCCACTTGTATACAGACAATGGGGAATAGAAATCCATCTTGCCCACAAGAAAGTAAGGGGGAAGGGGGGGAAGGGAGGGATAGGAGTTATATATGAGAGGGCAGACTAGGAGAAGGAGTAATCAGTAAGCTTGCCATCTTGGGGTAGGGGTAGGCGAGAGATGGGGAGAAAATTTGAAACTCAAAATCTTGTGGAAATGAATGTTGAAAACTAAAAATAAATAACTTCTGGGGGAAGGGGGGAAGTTTCCACTTGGCTATCAAAGCCTTAAGGAAAACCAACATTATTTCTGCTACATAATGAAGCCTCAAAGGACATCAGTAAAAGAAGTAATAAGCTATGTTTGCACAAAGTACTGGTTGTCTCCTTACTAGAAGAGAAGGTGAAAGGGGTTGGGGGAAGATTCTCTGCTTTCTAGCTTATGGAGGAATGGAGTGTTCCAGAAAATACCAGATGAAGTACTTTAATGAGTAAAAGTAAACAAGCAAGAAAGAATGCTGGGAATTGATGGGAATTCAGTCCTATGTTAGGAGGCCAGAGAGGTATGTGACACAGGAAGTAAGGGAGAACTGTATAAGAACACAGAGTAAGGCAGCTAAGTGGGACAGTGGAGAGAATGCTGGACCTGGAGTCAGGGAGACCTGAGTTCACATATGGCCTCAGACACTTGCTGTTTGTGTGATCCTGGGTAAATTATTTGACCTCTGTATGCCTCAGTTTCATCATCTGTAAAATGGAGATAAAAAATAGCAGGGTGGTTGTTCAGTTGAGTGATGAGGTTAGAAGCAGAGGGAGGGTCTAAGACTGGAGAGGAAGGGGAGACACCAAGTGTAGATGGTTTTCTTAAGATGTTTAGCCATGGAGGGGAGGAAGGATATAGAACAGTAGCTAGTGGCAATGGTAGGATCAAGTGAGAATTTTTTGAAGATGGGGAGACATGAGTGTGTCTGTAGGCAGCGAGCAAAGAAGGAATGGATTAGGAAACCTTGACTTTTAGAGAGTGGAAATGTAATGGTGATAAAGCTACTACAGATGGGCTAGAGGAGATGTGATCAATTGATACCTGGAGAAGGGTTGGCTTTAGCAGGCAGGCTTATTCTTTGTCAAAGACAGAAGTGAAGGAAGAAATAATATGGGAAGATATCTGAATGAAACAAGATCAAGAGAGGAGCAAAGGGGGTGGCTAGGTGGTGCAGTGAATAGAGCAACGGCCCTGGAGTCAGGAGGACCTGAGTTCAAATCCAGTCTCAGACACTTAAAACTTACCAGCTGTGTGACCTTGGGCAAGTCACTTAACCCCAATTGCCCTGCTTTCTCCCCTCCAAAAAGCAAAAAATAAAATAAAATTTAAAAAAAGGAGAGAGGAGGAAAGGGGGTATTCACTTTGAATGGCCTTCTTTGAGGTTTTTTCTATCTAAAGGAGGCCTGGTATCCTTCCCTATGAGATTGGAGATGCTATTTTTGAATGGCAAAAACTATCTGCTTTCTTGTTGTGGTTGGTTGTTTATAAAGCACTTTCACATTCAGATGGTCTTACCAATAGTGAGGTCAGTGAATGGGCATAATTTCCATTTTACAGATGAGTAAACTGACACTCAGAGAGGTTAAGGGGCTTGCCCAAAATCACATGGCCAATAAACAATAGAAATGAGACCAAAACTGAGGTTTTTCTGGTTCTGGAAAGAATTCACTCCTCTCTCATGCCGCCCCTGCTCAGTTCTTGGATACGTTGAAAGATCCGTGGTTACATTAAGATGAAGCCTCCCTGCAACGGCTTCCATCAGTGGTGTCACACTCAGATAGAAAACTGAGGTCATTAAACCACATACAGAGATCCCTTAGGGTCACTTATTGACTTAGTTTTAAAATGTAACTTTATTCATGTTTTATTGTCTTGTTATTTATTTTGTTAGATATTGTCCAATTACATTTGAATCTGGTTCAGTCCACACTTAGGAGTGTTGTGGATAGCACGTGATTAACACTTCTTGTCTATGTCTTCCCATAAATGGACTCAGGGTCCACCCAACATGCTAGAGGCATTCCTCTACATCTCTTTATGAAATGTTGATAAAATATCAAATTTATTATGATAATATTTTAGCTCTGCCCCAATGTCATTGGGGTAGTTCACTCATTTTTTTCTTCTTTTTGTGCCAATAAAGATTCCAATAGATGGGTATGTGATCACAGTAGCTTTGTGTTACATGGGAGTTTTTCTTGCTTCCCCATGCTTCAACCCTCTTCTCTCTAAAGTCACTTTTGTTCATCTTGTGTTTATTCACATATGCACATATTTTCTCCTCCAGTGGAATGAAAACTCTTCAAGAACAGGAATTGCTTCATTTTTATTTTTGTGTCTCTAGCATCTAGCTCTGCCTGACAAATAGTAGGAACTTAATAAATGCTTGTTGATTGATTCATCCATTGATAGAATAAAATTAAAAGAAAAGTAGGCAGGACCTAACTTCATCCAAGCTGTGGTGGTCATCGCTATCTCTCCCCGTCATGCCCACTTCCCTCTCAGATCTTTCATGTGCTAACTAAGGCTCGTCAAAAGGAACAGAGGAAGATCTTTGACTTTTCTCTCTTGGGGATAAAAGAATCTGGAGAGAGTCAAGGCTTTCTTTGCAGATCACCAGGGTCTAGAAAGGAACGTATTAGTAGTTCATGATTTTCCAAGCTTCAAATGGATATGTCCCCGTAGTCCAGATCAGTTTCAGGCTGATCTGACAAATTTGTGTCTTCAATGGTTGTTCCATTCTTTGCTTCTGGACTACCCACCCCTATCCCATACCTCCCATCCCACCTCCCACCAGATCTGCTCTTCTCAGACTACAGAAGCCAAAATGGAAGGAATGAGGTCACACAGATAACATGTCTTATCCTCTCACTCTGACTTAATGATCTTATTAGAGAGACATTATTGTTGGGGATGGGGACCAGGGGAGGCCATGAAGTATGAGAAGGGGAAGGGAGAATCCCACTCCCAGTATCAGGATCTCCAAATTTTCTCTGCCAAACCCCTTATCCTGGGCCCTGTGATCTTCACAGGAGAAGCAAAACAGAGGGCTCCTCCCCAGCACCTTTCCCTCATTAGAATGAGTAATTGTGTGGATGCTAAAAATCATAAGATCTTATTCATGATCTCTGCCCCCAAATAAAAGCAGGTATTTGTGACCATGGTTTAGAAAAGGAAGGCTATAGCAAATAGTTCATATTTTACTTAAATAAGGAAAATATTACATGTTGTTTCAGTTAAAGATGCAGTTTAATTCCTGTAGATATCATTTTGAGTTGCACTTTCAGTGTGTTGAAAGGAAGAGAGGGGGCAGAGCCAAGATGGTAGAGAGAAGGCAGGGACTCACCTGAGCTCTCCCCCACACTCCTTTAAATACCTTTAAATAATATCCTAAAATAAATCCTGCACAAAAGGACAGAGTGAAATAATTTCCCAGCCCAAGACAACGTAAAAGTTTGGCAGGAAATGTCGGTTGCACCAGGGTAAGAGTGGAACTCAGTCCAGTGCAGGTCAAGCCAGCATGTAGACCAGGCCCCACCAAACCAGGAGCAGGCTTTGGGAGTGACTGAATCAGTAACTGCTGTGGCTTTTTCCAGAGCTCTCAGTCCACAGATGGTAAGGGGGTCAAACAACCAGTCAGAAGGAGATTACAGAGCTCTCTTTGCTGGCACTGGGGGCAGGATGCTGTTGCCTACTTTATGGTTGCAGTCCTGGATGGCACTCTCAGGGTGAGGAGGAGCACTAGCACATCAGAGCTTGCAGCTGCAGTGGAGTAGTTTCAGGGCAGAAAAGAGCACATGTAGTTCATAGAGCATGGACCAGGAAAGTAGTAAACACACCTCTCCTTAGATCATACCATTTTGGAAAAACTGAAAACTTACAGGTCCCTGGAATTATCTCTGAAAACAGTTGCACAAATTCCTGAAGCTTGGAAGAGTGAACCTTCAACCATGGAGGAAGAGCCCCACTTTAGCAAAGAGTTACAAGTCAAGAAATAGACAGGGAAAAGGAATAAACAACCAAAAAACAAAACTGACCATAGAAAGTTAGTTACTATGGTGACAAGAAAGGTCAAAACACCTACTCAGATGAAGACAGCAAAGCCAAAGCTCCAACATCCACAGCCTCCAAGAAAAATAGGAATTGGTCTCAGGCCATGGAAGAGCTCAAAAATGATTTTTAAAATCATGTAAGAGAGGTAAAGGAAAAATTGGAAAGAGAAATGAGTGTGATGTAAGAAAATCATGAAAAACAAGTCGGCTTGGTAAAGGAGACACAAAAATAAAGAATAAATAAAAGACTGTCTTGAAAAACAGACTGGGCCAAATGATAAAAGGAACAAAAAGCTAACGAGGAAAAGAATGTCTTGAAAAGTAAAATTGGCCAAATGGAAAAAAATACACAAAAAAATTTATTGAAGAAGAGAACTCCTTAAAAATTAGAATTGAGCAAGTAGAAGCTGATGACTCTATGAGACATCAAGAAACAATAAAACGAAACCAAAAGAATGAAAAATAGAAGACGATGTGAAATATCTTAATAGAAAAACAATTGATCTGAAAAACAGATCCAGGAGAGATAATTTAAAAATTATTTGACTTCCTGAAAGCCATAGTAAAAAAAAGTCCAGGCATCACCTTTTAAGAAATTATCAAGGAAAAAATGCTCTGATAGTCTAAAAAACAGAGGGTAAAATAGAAATTGAAAGAATCTACCAATTACCTCCTGAAAGACATTCCAAAATCAGAACTCCCAGGCATATTAGAATCAAATTCCAGAGCTCCCAGATTAAGAAGAAAATATTGCAAGTAGCAGCTAGAAAGAAACAATTCAAGTACCATGGAGTCACAGTCAAGATAACACAAGATTTAACAGCTTCTACTTTAAAGGATTAGAGGGCTTGGAATATTACATTCCAGAAAGCAAAAGAGCTAGGATTACAACCAAGAATTACCTACCCAGCAAAACTGAGTATAAACCTTCGGGGGGAAAAATAGACATTCAGTGAGATAGAGGACTTTCAAGCATTTCTGATGAAAAAAACCAGAGTTGAATAGAAAATAAAGACTCTGAATACAAGACTCAAAAGAAGTATAAAAAGGTAAACAGGAATGGGAAGTCACAAGGGACTTAATAAGGTGAAACTGTTTACATTCCTATATGGGAAGATATTTGTAACTCATAAGAATTTTCTCATTATAAGGGCAGTTAGAGGGAGTGTATACAGACAGAGGGCACAAGTGTGAGTTGAATATGATGGTATCTTTAAAAATAAAATTAAGGGATGAAAAAGAGGAATGCACTGGGAGAAAAGGAAAGAGAGAGGTAGAATGGGGTAAATTATCTCACATAAAAGAATCAAGAAAGAACTATTACAGTGGAGAGGAAGATGGGGGAGATGAGGTAACACTTGAACCTTACTCTCATCAGAACTGGCTTAAAGAGGGAGTAATATACACACTCAATTGGGTATAGAAATCTATCTTACCCTGTAGGAAAGTAGGAGGGGAAAGAGATAAGAAGAGGGTGGATGAGGGGAGGCAATGGTCAGATGCAAAACACTTTCAAGAAGGGACAGGGTGAAAGGAGAGAGAATAGAATAAACAGGGGGGAAATAAGATAAAGGGAAATAGAGTTAGCAATCATATCTGTGAAAACATTTTTGAAGCAAGTTTCTCTGATAAAGGCCTCATCTCTCAAATATATAGAGAAATGAGTCAAATTTATAAAAATAAAAGCCGTTCCCTAATTGACATGATTAAAAAATGAAGTCAGTTTTCATATGAAGAAATCAAAGCTATCTATAGCGATATGAAAAAAATGTCCTAAATTGCTATTGATTGGAGAAATGCAACCTAAAACAACATTGAGGTACTACCTCACATCTATTAGATTGCCTAATAGGACAGAAAAGGACAATGATAAATGTTGGAGTGGATATGGGAAAATTGAGACCCTAACCCAATGTTGGTGGAGTTGTGAACTGATGTACCCATTATGTAGAGCAATTTGGAAGTATGCCCAAATGTGTGTGTGTGTGTGTGTGTGTGTGTGTGTGTGTGTGTGTGAGAGAGAGAGAGAGAGAGAGAGAGAGAGAGAGAGAGAGAGAGAGAGAGAGAGAGAGAGAGTTCTTTTCTGGTGGCAAAGAATTGGAAATTGAGGGCATGCCCATCAATTGGGGAATGGTTGAACAATCTGTGGTATATAATTGTGATGGAATACTATTGTGATAAAAGAAATGATAAGCTAGGTGCTCTCAGAAAAACCTAGAGAGACTTAAATGAGCTGATGCAAAGTGACATGAGTAGAATCAGGAGAACATTGGTAACAGCAATATTGTAAGATGATCAACTGTGAATGACTTAGCTATTCTAAGCAATACAACGATCCAAGACAACTCTAAAGGACTTATTATGAAAAATGCCATCGAACCCTAAAGAAAGAACTGATGGAATCTGAATATAGATCAAAGCATACTTTTTTTACTTTCTTTGTTTTTCTTTGGTTTTTATTTTGGTCTATGTTTTCTTTTGCAACACAACTAATATGGAAATATGTTTCTCATGATTACACATGTATAACCTATATCAAATTGCTTGCCTTCTTAATGAGGGGTGTGGGGAGGGAGGGAGGTGATTTGGAACTCAATTTCAAAAATAAATGTTGAAAATAGTTCTTACATGTAATTGGGGAAAAACACATTAAATTTAAAAAGATTTTTTTTTGCCTTTTTTTTTTTGGAGGGCAATTGGGGTTAAGTGACTTGCCCAAGGTCACATGGCTAGGTTTTGTGTTAAGTGTCTGAGGTCAGATTTGAACTCAGGTCCTCCTGACTCCAGGGCCGGTGCTCTATTTACTGCACCACCTAGCCTCCCTAAAAAGATTTTTTAGAAAGAAGAAACTGCTTTTGATAAGTTTCAGAAGACTCCTTTGAAGCTGTTACTTAACAGCAAATCAAAGATTAATGACCCAGTTTGGTGAGGGTCCTTTCAATTTCTATTCCCAAGGAGAGATGTTGGAAAGCACTTCATCCTCCTCTTCCAGCCAGCCCAGTGCATCTGCTCCATTAATGGGTTGTCTAACTAATCTAAATCTAATCTTTCTCATAGACAAGTCATCTCTTGCAGTGTCTCCATTCCTTTCCTTAAAGGTATGTGCTGCCTTGCTTTAAATTATTACTGATTCACCCTGTGCAGAAAATTTCAGATGGAGGTCACCATTCTATTTCCAGTGCTTCCTTGCCCTTCTCCTCAGGTATAGTACAATGGTAGGTCATTCAAGCAAGAAGAAAACACAGTAAGGACCTGGACAGATGGATACAGTCTAAGGCTTGGTAATTGTCTGAGGCAGGGGGTGAGTGGATGGACAGTCTCATACCTACTCTTGGTTCCCAATGTCCCTTTCCCTCCAACCAATTCTTTATAAACTGGTAATCCAAGCAGAATAATTGGAAGAATACTAGTGTCAAAAAGTGATAGATCATAGTTTCAGGGCTAGAAGAGACCTCAGAGAAGCAAAGTGATACTAATAAAAATTATAGTAACAATAATAACCAGCATTTATATAGCATTTTAAAGTTTGCAAAATGATTTACAAATATTGTCTCATTTGATCTTCACAACCACTCTGAGAGGTAGTTGCTCTTATTATCCCCCTATTACAGGCAGAGATTAAGTGACTTGCTCAGGCTCACTCATCTTGTATGTTGTCTGAGCTCAGCTTTGAACTATCCTGACTTTAGCCCCAGCCCTCTCCACTGTGCCACCTCGCTGCCTATCAAGAGCCCAGCAAGGATTTTTAACCTTTTGACTCCAAATTCATCAGGCTTTCCTTTCATCACCTCCCCAGTATTTGTTTCAGGTAGAAGCCTAGGTTTGGTTAAAATCCTGCCTAATTTCCCCAAAGCAATCCAGACCATTGACTTCCTTTTATTCAATTCTAGGAGCAGCTTGTACATCTGCAGTAACTTATCTAAGATAAAGGTACTGATGAACCTCCTCTGTGAGTTGCCCCTCCAACCATGTATATTCTGGACAAAAGATAGTTTTCATACATTTAACTTTACATTACATTAAACTCTTCTGAGCAATTGTCAGTTGTATTTAGGAGATTCTACAGTATTTTGACACACTGCAATCAGCTTGTTGTCATCTGGAAACAGAAGTACCTGGAGGATGCCATCTATATTCATTTTGGACTCTGTCATGGACATCCTCCATGACAGTTGGCAAACACTTTGAGAAAAGGAAACTTCCCTGTTCTGTTTTGCTTGTTCACTTGATGTGAATAATGTGAGGGGCATTAAACAATGCTATTCCTTTTGAGGAATCTTGTATGATTGTAATATATGTAAGGATGATTCCTTGCTAGAAAATAAACTGTAAGATGACAATTTGCTCTATAAAATCAAATGCTTTTTATGGTCAACAAGCAATAAAAAACGATTTTAGCTTCTCTGTATCTTTCAATCAATTGTGTAACTATAAAGATGTGGTCTTCATATCATTATTTTTTGAAAGTCTTCCTATTTTCTTCTCGTACATTCATCAGACTCTTAAAATTCACATAAATGGGAAAAGTAAGAATCTATATCAGTAGATATTGATGTCTTCTTGATTGCTTTTGTTGTTAATAATAAGATCTGAGAGTTTTTCACGCATTTAATAACTTCCTCTCTTTAACATATCTTGAAAATTGATTCCTTGATGCCCTCAAAACTGTCGGGCTTCCTGCAGTTGGGAGATCCATCCTGCCCTACCAAAAAGTGACATAGGAGAGAATAGACTGGGGGAGGGGGGAAATACTGGGATGGCTGTTTTGGGGTGGTGGGCGGGGGAAAGACGGGGGGAAAAGATGTAACTCAAAAAAATTTAATAAAGAATTTAATAAAAAAAAAAAAAAAAGAAAACCACAAATTAACATCAAAAAAAAAAAAAAACTGTCGGGCTTCTAACATGGTTTTCCTCTCTCTATACTTGACCTAGTTCAATTGCTTACTCCATTTTTGCTTTATTTAGTGTGATTGCTCCTCCCTCATGCATCTGGGGAACTGTGATCCTAGAGTCCAAATGTGGCAACTCAAATGGCTTTGATGGCAAGACTAATTATTAGAAATCTTGACGGATATTTTCTGTTTTTCATATTTGTTGTCTCTAGTTTCATCCTTAAATGTACTTAGGAAGATCTGGCTTAGCTGTGTTTCTTACCATGTTTTCTACAAACTTATTATTTCTTTCTACCACTTGCTGTTTTGTGAGGCAATATTACTCATAATCTTGCGCCATCCTTCTCTGTGTGATTTTGCCAACAAGCTTGTCTTTTATGATACTTCTTTTTTTTACCTTGTTCTTCAAATATCTGTCTGAGTGTATATATACATTGTATACAAGAATAGGTCTACATATATTATTATATACCCACATATAACATACACATATATTCATATACACATATATGTATACATGTATGTGTGTATGTGTGTGCATGTATGGGAAAGTTTCACCTTTGGCCTCCAGTCCTCTGAGATGTTTGCATAAAAACCATCAGGGCTATGATAAGTAGAAAAGCCGAATGTCAGCATGGGAGGAGGAAGGAGGGAGGACTAAAGCACTCATCACCCGCCTTCCTGACCAGCTGTGTTCCACACACCACTACCACCTGTTTTCCATCCACTCAGCATCTGCAATGTAATGGCCAAACACTGTCAGCATGTAAACCTCAAGGAATTGGTATTTGCTAAACACAGTCAAAACGAATGTTTCTTTTCACAGGCCCCATCACCAACCAAGTTAGAAATACAACTTGCAATGGCCCTCATTGGGAGAGGGGTGTGGATCACTATGGTCCCAGCTACTAGAGCTTGAGTCATCGGGCAAGCATTTATTAATCATGGGCTCTGATCAGTGCTGGGGATACAAAGGCAAGAACGAAATAATCCCTGCCCACAAGACTTACTTTACTGGGAGGGAAAGCAACACAATTACAGAAAAGTCAATGTAAAATGTATACAAAGTCACTTATGAGGTGTGGACAGCAGCAGTGGGGGAAGAGAAGGAAGAAAGGAGGAAGGAGGAATCAGGTGGTGATTGAGCTGAACCTTGCAGGAAGCTAGAGGTTCTAAGCAGTAGAGATAAGGATAAGGGAGGGCCTTTCAGCACGTGGGAGAGACAGACTGCAAGAGCACAGAGGAGAAGAATAGGATATTATGGTATTCTTCTTTTCAAATGCTTATCCTGAGCCCTGTAACCCCAGAAATGATCCAGTGGTTCATTAAATTACATTTCTTGCTGCTTAGAGGTGCACAGTAAAAAATAACCCCTTTTTTCTAAGGAGAACCTGGGAGTCTGTAGCTGCTTCCACTTTCATTCACAGAAGAATATAAAGATCCCTCTGGATGAGTTCCTTCATTAGAGTTAGTGTGGGATGTCCCATCTGTCACTGCACAAGGATCTCTCTTTTAGAGTGCCTCTCCTGGAAGGGAAGAATGAAAAATGAAGAAACAAAGATATCAACAATTCATTCAAAATATGACTGAGGATGCGTGCTAGCTTATCACAAAAGCAGCATACAAGAAGGAAGAGATTTGCTTTAATGTTAATCCAGAACAGAGGGCAGGAGCTGTTCTATTTTTTGTCTTTTTGCACCTTGAATGATGCCTTGCACGCAGTAAACCCTTAATTAATGTCTGGCAAGTTAGATTGAATTAGGAGCTGGAGCCGGGAGGAACCTCAGGTGCCGTCCTATCCAACTCCTTCATTTTAAAGATGAGGAAACTGAGATTCACAGTCTCAGAGTGAGTGAAGTGCTTATACAGCTAGTACCAGAGCCTGGATTTGGGCTCAGGTCCTAAGACTGCACTCATTGCTCTTTCCCCTGGCCCGTGCCTGGCATGACCGCCCTGTAGAGAGAGATCTATTTGGTAAAGACGTTCTGTTTGTTGTCTCTTTATCCAATGCTCTATGCCAGTGGTTCTCAAGCTTCCTAATGCTGCGACCCTTTAACACAGTTCCTCATGTTGTGGTGACCCCCCAACCATAAAATTATTTTCATTGCTACTTCATAACTGTAATTTTGCTACTGTTACGAATCTATCTGATATGCAGGATATATTTTCATTGTTACAAATTGAACATAACCCACAGGTTGAGAACCGCAGAGCACTTATGCACTCACCACACTTAGAGTTAGTTACATAGGACCTCAAACGTCACCTAATCCACTTGTGAGAAATAGTCATCTGGCTTCTTGCACGTGTCTGCTAACATAGAACTATTCCACTATAACTCCCAGCCTATCTATGCCTGGTCCATTTTTGAACCGCTCTGATTGACTTCAACCTTGTAACTTCCATCCTCTTGTCCTTGCTCTGTCCTCTACAATCAGGATTCCATTTCAGTTCTAACAAATCTATTACAGGTTATTAAATTTCCTATTCATACAGGCTGCAAGAAGTAATGGAGATGTTGACACATAGGATCAGAACTGAAGTGAAGAATCCTTACTTGACTTTGTCTGTGCCCTGAAGGACAATGGGATTGATTATCCATCTTGGACCCCAAGCAGGCCCTCCTTACTTTGCCCTTTTTTCCTGCTTTTCATTCTACCCCAACTCTGTTTAAATTCATGCCTGGCCACCCTGGAGAATGTCCATTCTTTGCAGGCACACCCCACAGCAATGATCAATGACAGAGTTTGGTCACACAATTGCCTACTCAGTCTTATTTTTTTAAATCATTGTGGAGCTCATTCTGTGGCTGGCATAAATTACAGTTTATACAGCAAGCATGGGCACAACTCCCAGAATGCCCAGACCACACCTCTTTTCAATGCCTGCCCAGAATAAGGCACCTTCAACTCTAGCCATAAGCTTTAGGAAGAGAAAGGGAGGAGAATGGGATTCAGAATGGCCTATGAAAATCCTCTTTGCTGCCTCACCGCCTCAGTTTCCTTACATGAAAATTCATCTGAGATCAAGTTTGACCCGGAAAAGATGGGTAAAGGGGTTCTTTACATACCTTCTTTGCAGAGGTGGGGGGGGGGGGGCGGGGTATTGGCAAGGAAACCTGAAAATACGGCCAGACTCCATTGGTGTGTTGAAACAGGCAAGAACCACAGTGACAGCAGCAGGTGGGGAAAGATCTCACCGTGCTCTTAGTTTAGAGAGGTTCCCGAGTGCATTAGGTATCAGAACATGTGGGGTCAAATGCTGTCCCTGACACCAGCTGTCTGTGCGATGTCAGTCTTAGTTTCCTCATCTGAGAAATAAATTGATAATGTCTATCCTACGTAACTTTGTGAGGTTGAGTTGAGGAAGTGGATGTCAAAGTACTATGGCTGGCAGAAATTCTAGTTTTTACAAGCAAGGGAAATGGTAAGAGATGCCTGTTATAATTCTTAGTTCTATATCTGTCTCCACACACAAGGCCATCACCCTAGTCCATGTCTCTATACCTCTCTCCTGGTTTGTTGCGCAAAGCCTATGAATAATTGTTCTCTCCAAAGTCAGTCTCCCCCAATTGCTCCACCTCCACTCTAACCCAGCCTCCACTCAGAAATTGCAGATCTCACCAAGTTGCTCCCTGGCTCTATTAACATCTAGGGTCAAACCTGTAATTCATGTACCCTCTCCTGCACCACCATATTGCCAACTGCATCACCCATCAGTGTACAAATGCCCCACCTCACTGCATGAGGCCGGTGGAGCTAGGGCATTGGAGAATCTCTGATAAAGACTGACTTAGAGGTAGAAGGGAAGTGTGCGATGGTCCAAAGGACAGTGATGGAGCTGAGAGTCACAAGGTTTGTGTTTGGTTCTGTTTCTAATTCGGCTTCAGCCAGTACTGGATTGAGTTTCCTTGTTTGTAAAATAAGGGAGTTGAGTCATAACCAACCATGTTTCCAGCAGATTCATAAAGAAATACGCTACCCATTGCTTCACAGAGAGGTGGTGGACTTAAGAGTGAAGACTGAAGGGCAGCTAGGTGGAACAGTGAAGAGAGCATGAGTCCTGGAGTCAGGAGGAGGACCTGAGTTTGAATATATCCTCAGATCTTGACACACTTATTAGCTGTATGACCTTGGGCAAGTCACTTAACCCCAATTACCTTGCCTTCCCCCTCCAAAAAAAAAAAAAGAGTAAAGACTGAGACATAGTTTGTTTGGACATGGCCAATGGAAAAATTTGTTTTCCTTAACTATACATGTTTGTAACAAGGTATTTTCTTCTTTCTCTCTCAACAGTGGAGGAAGGGAGGATTTTTGTTGATTAAAAGTTAAGTTCAATTTTAAAATTTTTAAAGAGATAAAACAAAAATAAAATAAAAAAGAAGCTGGACTACATGGTTACTTACTGAGGTTTGAAGGGGAAGGAGAACAAAAGAGTGGATCTAAATCACTGAAGCAAACTGAGTACTCAGTACTTGAGGTACTTTCCAGCTCTAACATTTGGTACTCTTTTCATTCAATTTTTCTGTGTCTGTTAATTCCAGGGCACAACCACAGGGTCATTACTGCCTTTTGTTCTGTCCTTGGGAACAAGAAAGACTTCCCCAAATAGATCATTTGACCCACACCAATTTCTGAATAAAAGTGGCAGCTCCAGGAAGATGGATTATTTTATGACTTTGCAACAGGTAAGACAACTTCTATAAATCTCAGAAAACCCAGGTTCAAACTCTAGTTCTGCAATTAATTTCTTATGCAAATTGAGGCAAATCATTGACTTTCTGGGCTTTTGTATCCTTTTGTGTCAAAGGAGTGAATTTAACTAGATAGATGACCTTTAAGATTTTTCAGCTCCTAACTCTCCCTAGAAGTAGGGAGAGATAGAGTTTATCTTTCCAGTGTTGCTTGCACTATAGGTCATCCATCAGCTAATGGAACGCCAGTCATTAGTGTCTAAGCTCAGCAATGTCTGCTCAGCAGTAGACTAGATCAGTGAGATTCAGGGTACTTGCCTCAGTGTTTTTTTTAAGTCAGTGATGAGACAGTTGGCCCCTGTGTTCTTTCTCCAGACCCAATACAAAGGCCCCCAAGGTTTCAAAAAACTCTTGTATGAGCGTCCTTCGTTCAGGAGCTATTTCTCTTGGGTTCCAATATCTAAACATTTACCCCAGGAGGACACATTATTGTATTATCACAAGTTAGAATTGTTGTATTGCCTATCTTGGTGGCCCAATGCGGAGGTACCATCAGATACTCGTCACCCAAAGTCTTATCACAAAATTTTACAATATTCTGCAATCGTAATCCTTGATTAGGACAGGTGACTCAAAGGGTATGACAGGAAGTCACTCTATGTCCCTACTTATCAGTATCCATTGAGGCTCTGATCTTGTCCAGAGCCATACCCACACTAAGCCATTAACCTTTGGGGGAGTAATGGAGCCTTAACTGGAAGACCCCTCCCTGATTACTTACATTTTTATATCTATTATTCTGGCCCAATTAGAGAATTACAGCTCATAGGCTTGGAGAGAACTTTTTATATCAGGATAATCCACAGTAATGGTAGTAGAAACCCATGATCTCCCCAGTGACTGTAGCTGATGCTCAGTTATGGGGGAGTGGCTGCCTTCTGCTGTTCACTTGCAGCCCCAAGAGCGAGGCCCCAGGCCACCAGGGAAGAGTGATGATGAGGTCATCCCACCTGGTGGGGAAGTGAGTAAGATCATGTTTCAGTTTACTGCAAAGATTGAATTCCACTCCTATTCTCTCCCTCTGCCAGCTGGACTCACTACAGAAGCTGCTGGTGGAAGGAGACTCCAGATTAGATCAAGGAAGGAGAATTGGAAGGGGGTAAATATTCTAGATAAGTTACTGGGATAGGAGAAGGCAGCAGAGTGGTGTGGAGGTAGCACTGGTCTTGGAGTCAGAAAAAACATGGTTTCAAGTCTTGGTACTGACATGACTTGTGGGATCCCAGGTAAATCCTTAGACTCTTTGTGCCTTAGTTGCTTCATCTGTAAAAGCAGAAAATGGGGCTAGATGGTGTCCCTTGTAGTTCCCTCTAGCAATAAACCTAAGATCCTATGGGAAAAACATGCATAATGATCACAAAAACATAAATGAAAACAACACGCTGAGGCAGTGAAAGTTGGATTCGTTATAATGACAAGTCTCGGTCCTGGAGACCACATGGTAAAACATTCAGATTCCTCTTCCCAGCAAAAATGTAGGGGATTCCAGAAGGACAATGTATATGCCAGGGATGGGGAACCTGCTTCCTTAAGGTCATGTGTGGCCTTCTAGGTCATTGTGTGCAGCCTTTTGACTGAGTCCAAGTTTTACAGAACAAATCCTTCTATTGAGGGAATTTGTTCTATGAAGTTTGGAGTTGGTCAAAGGGCTGCACTTGAGGACTTAGAGGGCAACATGTGTCTTTGAAGCTGAAGGTTCCTTATCTCTGGTATATACAGTCAAACACGACCACTTTTGAGTTAAGGTTTTTTCATTGTTTTTGTCCCAAGGTTCAGCGGTAGGGTGAGGTGGAGAGCATACATAGGGGAATGACTCATATACAAAACTAAAGGCGCCAATAAAACAAAACAAATAGAACACAGGGCACAAGGTGACATCAGAAGAGGACTTCTACGGAAATTTCTATTTATAGATTAAATAAAAACGATTATAAATGCTATATTTTTTAAGTGGCTGGATCTGTCAAAGGTGGAGGATGGAAGTTAGCTTCCCAACTCCTGCCTGTGTTTTCCATGGCAGTTCCCTCCATAACAACCTGAAGATGGGACTGGAGTTGGTTGGAGTGTGGCAGTTGGTAGGTCACTAAAAAAGGAGCAGAGAGCAGGCACCAGAGCTGTGTTACTGGCTCAGAAGTGTGACTGAAGGTGCCTAAAGAAGGGCTGAGCATCATTGCCCTGGGAAGTCTCCCGCTTCAGGCACTGGGAGAAGCCACGACCTTGGTCTTTGAAGGGTTAAGTAGCTGACTGCTTTCTTCCTAGGGCCATGATCCTTTTACTCTGAGTTTAAAATCCCAAGGTTTGCTTAGGCTTGGGTGTAGGGCTGCTTTTGGGAAAAGGAACTGAAAGGAGCTCCCCTCCCTGTAGAGCAGTGTCAGGAGCTTCGAAGGAGTATTGACTTAGCCCTGCATTGAGATAGCTGCCTCTCCAGCTGGCAGAGCCTATGGACTACAGGGAGATGGACTGTTTGAGAAGCTATGGACCAGAAAGGAAAGGAATACACACCATTCTTTTTGTTATCATCATCATCATCATCGTTGTCATCATATTTAATTTTTAATGAACAGAAATCTATTTTTTCTCCTGCCCATCCCCCTCACTGGCAAAAAAAGAAAAAGAAAATGGATTATATGTTGAGGTAAAGCTGTGGGAACTATACAGAAGTTCATGCCAAAAGGTCTCAAGTTCTGTGAGGTAATTGACCCTGAGAATGGGAGCCTCCCTCTCAGCTTCTCCCTGATCATTCCCCTCTCACTCCCACCTCCTACAGTCTGGGGCTACAAAGCTGTCAGTGCCTCTCACGCCCTGCATCCCCTTTCGGTGGGGGCTGCATTGACTCATCTTCCCCTGGATGAAAGATGCTTGATTCTCAAACATGAAACTTGGAAAGGAAATCCTAAGTTAATCATCATCTTACAATCCACCTTCCTGCCTTTGTGTCTCGTTTGTAAATACACATAGTCTTGACTGATAGCCTTCTTGTAGTAATGAACTGCTAAAGGAAGAAACATTAGGCGACTGAGATGCCAATTCCCTTTGCCACTGATTGCTTTGTAACTTTGAGTAAGTTACTGCTCTTTGGTAAATACTTGGATAAGCTTCCCTTCAACAAATTCTGACTTTGCAGGGAATAGGAACCAGACCTGTGGTTTTATTGGCATAGTGAACTACTTTTGTTCATTTAGATCAGAGTACCTCCTCTACACTGTATGGTCTCAGACAGTTGCTTAGAACACTTAGAGGTTAAGTGACCTGCCCAAGATCAGAGAATCTGCACTTGAATGCAGGTCTCCTGGACTTTGAGACCAATTCTTTATATACTTTTTATACACTTTATACACTCAACCATACTGCCCCTATTTCTGACTTATAGCTGAAATTAAAGGGTACTAAAAGAACTGTGTGACTAAACAATTATCAGGCACAAATATGCGGAAATTTAAAATTCCCTGGAGGAGTAGCTATTTGAATTTATAAGTCCAATTAAAAATATACTACCATGACCCTAACATGGGAGCTGTTGACAACATAATATAAACTTGAAATACTTATGGCAAAGTTGATTTCCTGTTTTGTGCCGGCAAGAACTGGAAGGGCCTAGATAAGCTTTGGAGGGTGGTGTGTGGAGCTAGGGGTGGGACACTCAGCAGAAGTAGTTAGGCATTGTATATCCTTGGGAATGAGGGAGTCTGGATTCCAGCTATTAATTCACCTCTCTGGGCCTCAGTTTCTTCATTTATAAAATGAATGGTTTGGAATAAGTGATCCCCATAAGCTGTAAAATTCCATGGTTCAAAGATTCCCAGTGGAGCAGAATCTCTAACATAGTTAACTGCATTTTATGCATGAAGCAGCCTTTAAAAAAATAAAATAAACATTGAGACTAAAGAAAAAATATCCTTACCTCTTTTCCAAACATTTGGATAACAAGTATGCTGAGAAGCAATCAGCTGTTTGACTATGGGTAAGTAATTACCTAAGTCTCAATTTTCTTGCCTATAACATGGGATCAATATATGAATTACTTTTGCACTTGGGTAAGTCTTATTCACAGTAATCTATCCTGCTCCCTTCCAATTAACAGATGCAAACTCTAGGACAAAAAAATTCTTTTCTTCCCTTTATTCAGTCCTTCAAGGCTCTGTGATTTTGTCATTGTGGGTACTTCCTTCACTCATACAGGTTACAAATCTTCCCAACACTGCTCTAAAGGAAGGAGAGCCCCTTCCAGCTCCTTTCCCCAAAAGCAGCCCATCCAAGCCTAAGCAAACCCTGGGATTTTAAATTCAGAGGAAAGGGATCATGGGAAATGATGATAAGCTATTACTGTTTCCCTGAGCATTGGAACACCTACTTTCAGCAAGTTAGTCTTCATGGATGAGCCTTTATTGAGATGTGTGTGTGTGTGTACATACATACATATATATTTATATATATATATATATATTTTTTTTTTACATATATATGTATACACACACATTTAAGTTTTTGTAGCGAGCAATATCAACAGTTGATTCTTGTCCCTAGTGAAGATGGAAGTGGTTCCTTCTTTAATGAAGATTAAGTCTCTTAAGCCATGAATGGACAAAATTGTGAGAAATTTCAATTTGTTTCTTCAGTGTTAGTTTATTGCAAATGAAACACAAAACACATTTTTTTCTTTGTCGTTGAACTACCTACAGAGAACGTTAGCTTTCATTTCTATAGATAGCACTTTACAGACACAGAAGAACTAAGATACATTATCTTATCTGATCCTCATGATACTTTGAGCTTGGTACGAATATCCCAACTTTAAAGAATTGAAAATGGAGGCTCAAAGTGGTTAAGTGACTTGCCCAAGGTCATACAACTTACAAGACCACAGAGTCTAGAGCTGGAAGGGACTTCAGAAGTCATTTGGTATAAACACCTCATTTTACACATGGGGAAACTGAGACTCAAGGAAGTTAAAAGACTTGCCCCCAAATCACACAAATAGTAATTGTTAGAGGCAGAGTTTGACCCCAGAGTCAGTGATTCTCAAGTAGCATGAAACAGAGCCAGGATTGTCCTCATAGCATTCTTTCTACCCTGTCATGCATATACCTCTCATAAAATTAATCTGTTGATGTTCTTTGTGATTAGAAGACACATGATAGTTATCTTGGACCTGGAGATAGTTGGTTTGGTTTTTTGTTTCTTTGTTTATTTGGTTGGTTTTTAAAACTTCATCTTGCAGGTCGAATTGTCAAGGCATGTTCACCTCAGGGCTGAAGCACATCCAAGACTGGTGGTTACTAGACAGTGCTGTTTCCTTATTGGCTTTATTTTTGGCCAAGGCCAGACCTTTCATGGATATGGGGATCTCCAGGTGGGGAAATTCCCTCTAACAATATAGATTAACTACTTATTTTGTGACTTGGTTCAGAGAGTTGATTTAAGTACTGGAGGGGATGAATGACTTGCCTCCAGTCAAAGGAACCAGAATTTTTCAGAGACTAGTCATGAACCCAGGTCTTCCTAATTCTAAAGCCCCAGTATCTTCAATAGCCATAGTTACTGTCCCAGTCCCAAGTCTTTTTGAGAAAGTGAATTTTATTTTCTTAAAGCTTTGAAATCACTGTAGAGTGAGATGACAAAGGAATCGCCATTGACAGCTATGCTCTTCCATTCACTGGAAATCTTGGTACATGGTGGAGAGGGAACTACAGTGGCAGCAATTAGCCTAGCATCATACTAGGAGTTCTCAGTAAAGCAGGATATAAATAAAGGTTAAGAGTCACTTACCAAGAGATAAGTAGTCAAAAGATACGAACAGTTTTCAAAAGAAGAAATGAAAACTATCAAGAACCACCCTGAGGGATGGGGTTGGGAGAATTGGGGAATGTCCCAAATCACTAATAATAAGAAAAATGAAAATTCAAAGAACTCTGAGGTTTTACCCTAGACCCAACAAATTAGTAAAATTAATAAAAGACAAAAAAATAGTCATCTTTGGAAGAGCTATGGGGAGACAAGAGCACGGGAAAAAAATTTTTTTAACCTTTTGGAGGAAACCAATACTTTATTGAGCTAGACCATAATAGAGTCAGATGTTTAGAAAAAAAAAATCTATACTTTTTCATGAAAAGATACAAGGATAGAGATACAAGAAATCTTGAAATCAGCCATCACTTTGTGTACAATAGACTCTAGTACAGTGGTTCTCAACCTGTGGGTCGCGATCCCTTTGGGGGTCGCGTAAGACCATAGGAAAACACATATTTCTGATGGTCTTAGGAACTGAGACACCGCTCCTCTATTCATCTCCAGGCGGGTCTGCCCACATGCAGATATGCCCACATACGAGTATTAAAGTGTGGCGATATTAGGAAGGTTGAGAACCACTGCTCTAGTGGAAGGAGGGACCAATGGCAAAACCCTAGACAATGCAAATCAGGGACAAACAAAGCACACCATTAAACCAAGCATAAAGAAATAATCAGAACCTGGTCCTGACAGTACTAGTTGAAGAAAAAAAGCTGGAAATATGAATAAACAAGAAACTAAAGATAAAGAAATTTAAACAGTAATAATAACAATAATAGCTAGCACTCATATGCCAGTTTAAGGTCTGCAAAGCTCTTTACAAATATTATCTCATCTAACAAGACCCCTGTGAGGTAAGTGCTATTGTCCCTATTTTGCAGATGAGGAAACTGAGGCAGAGAAGTGACTTGCCCAGGGTCACACAGCTGGCGTGTGTCTGAGGCTAAATTTAGACTCAGGTCTTTCTACTTCCAGGTCTTGTGATGTATCCACAGCACCACCTAGATGACTCTTTTAATGATTCAGGAACATCCAGTCTGAAGGAAGAAAGTAATTTCACAGCAACTATGGGCAGAGTCCAAGACAACAGTATGTATTAGAATTCTGCAAAGAGATAGTAGAAGAGACAAAAGAGGGTATTATAGATGAAATAAGAGATCTAGAGGAAAGAATTAGAAAGATAAATGGCTTAGTACAGGACCTATACAATTTTCACAAGTAACGGACCCCCTAAAAATTAAAATGAGTCAAACAGAAATTACGAACTCCAAGAAAAAATATAAGGAAGAAATCAAAAGCCTAAAAAAAACAGAAGAAAATGAAGAAAATAGAAGAAAAGGTATCTCTCATCAAAAACAACTGGTATAGAGGCGCCTAGGTGGGACAGTGAATAGATCACCAGTCCTGGAGTCAGGAGGCCCTGAGTTCAAATCCAGCCTCAGACACTTAACATGTACTAGCTATGTGACCTTGGGCAAGTCACTTAACCCCAATTGCCTTGTCTTATCCTCTCCCCCCAGAAAAAAGCAAAAAAAAAAAAAAAACAACTGGTCTAGAAAAACAGGTCAAGGGGCCATTCATTATCTAAGAACCTTTCAAACTTAATAAAAACTGTGATCCAAAAAGTAGCCTGGATATCATGTTTCAAGAAATCATAAATTACAAATGCTCAGGCCAGAGGGCAAAGTTAAAATAGAAGGAACCCATTGCTCACTTTCTGAAAGAAACCCCGCAATAAAACTCCTAAGCATATCATAGCTAAAATTCAGAGCTTCCAAGTTAAAGAAAAACTAAGTATGAGTAAATATGAATGATAAATAACTTTACAAATTTAAAAGAGATGAGATCATGGAATTTTATATTCCAAAAGGGAAAAAGATAAAAGCTTATAACCAAAAATATATTAATCAAAAAAATTAAGTATAATCTTATAGGGGGTAAAAATGGATTTTTCATGTAATAGAGGACTTTCAATCACTCCTGATGAAAAGATCACAGCTGAATACAATTTTTGAATAAAAATATAACCCTTTCACGCAGTAATACAAGTACTAGTCCTATACCCCAAAAAGAAAAAGAAAGAAGAAAAGGACCCATAAATAAAAACACATATATCAACTTTTTGTGTGTTGGTAAAGAGATTGCCTATCAATGGTTGAATGGTTGAACAAATAATGATATATGGATGTAATAAGACACTATTATGCCATAAGAAATGACAAAAGGGATGAGTTTAAAGAAACATAGGAATGCTTGTATGAGCTGTTACTGAGTGAATTGAGCAGAACCAGGAGAACAATTTGTGCAAGGATAACAACACTGTGTAGACAAAAAGCTTTGAAAAACTTAAGAATTGTGATCAAGATGATGAATAATTACAGTTCCCGAAGACTGGTGATGAAGCTTGTTATTTAAATCCTGACAGAAAAGTGATGGGTTTAAGATGTAGAATAAGATATACATTTTTAGACATGGGAATTTATTTTGATGGTGCACATTTGTTATAAGAATTTTATTTTTCTCTCTTTTTTCTGAATGGAAGGTGGTTAGAGGTAGTGAAAATAGATTTTTGTTATAAAAAATAAAATTTAATGTAAATGTAATTTACATACCTAATTAAAATATAGAAAGACAAATATAGTTTGGAGCAAGATTTAAAGAAACATAAGGATTTTGATCATTAGGTAATCAGTTAACTTTTTCTCTGAATAAATCCCATAATATTTTCTTAGATTTTGGCATACCTTTGATACTGTCCTATTCCTTCTGCTCAAAAACTTCTAGTACCTATTCTGCTGAACAGCTCTTTTAGACTTTCAATTTCTTATGGACAATAAAAATTGCTTGCACTGGACTTATTTTCTAAGTTCCAAAGTTTTCTACTAAATGTATTTATTATTATTATTCACAAGTAATTATTGAGTGAGATGCCAAACTCTTTCCTGTGTTTGTTCTTCATCTAATTAAAATTATGCTAAAGGGGAAGCTATTCGCTAATGTTGTGGAAGCTCTTCCCATCCCAGTATTTTTTTTTCAACCAGATTAAGTTGTTCCTACATCTAGGACACATCTCCTGTTCCTTTCAGCTCTAAAATTCTATGGTTTTATGATTTCTGCCTAGGTATTTTCATCTCCAAATGTTTCTGTTCCTTCCCCTTTTTAAAAAAAAAATCTATCTACACAAAATATAATGGCTCTGAGTCTATATAAATACCTGCCAACATGGCAAGTCACCCGATATTTTCATTGTCCTTAAAGACTCACAGATCATTAGCACTCATGGTCTTCAGCAATCATCTGATCTGGCTATTTTTTTAAGAGCTGGAACATTAGTGATTTAGTGGTAAAATTCTTGGCTGCAAGCTCCTCATTTTATAGAAGACACAACTTGGGCCCAGAGATGTAAAATAATTCATCTGTGCCTCAAAGCTTACTGTGGCAGAGCAGGGTCTCATGACTCAAAGCCCAGTGCTCCTGCTGTCCCATTTGGGCTTCAAGTTAATTTTATAGACGCCAGTTTCCCAGACAATATACAAACACTCGTTAAAACATAAACACATTCTCTTCCCTTTTCTCATTTACCTAGATGTGAAACTGTATGTAGAGTCTATCATCAGGAATTAAGGGGGTGGGAAAGAATTTATCCCTTTCTTATCCACGGGCAGCAACAGTCAGTATTAGTAGTGCCCAAGTTTAGCCTTTAAAACAGAACTTTTGGAAGTCAGAGCAAACCCAAGAGATGCTGCTCCAAAGTTCCTTTTGCAAGCTTTGAAATGCCATGGGAGGTGATATGGGAGCTTGGCCATCTCACTTAGGTATAGCTCTTTAGAGTTTCAATCATTTCTCCAAGAGATCGGCTGGTTACAAAGTAGTAGAACTGGAAATTCACCCTTTTATTAGCCTCTAGTATTGATAGGATGGATCTTGATCTGCTATCTCACCCCCTCTATGGCCCAGTTTTCAGTTGAGACTGGTTGATCTATTTCTGTGAGTGACTCAGATTGGGTATACTTTGGCCAGGAGGTCTCATCCCAATCTTTCTCTTCTTCTCGATATGAGTGAATATGTTGAAGCTGGGTATGGAGGCTCTCCACTGAACCATCCTTTAAAAGGTCTGAATTCAATGCCCACTGAGGCTTGTATTGGTGTCAGCAGTTTGTCTGATGTTCAGGGTATTATCATACCATCTGGTATGGCTTTTTTATTTTTTTGGATTGAACCTGTAATTTCATTGATGTAGAGAACTGCCAGTGAGTTCTACCTCTACTAGTACAGATGTAACTTACAGTCCATCTATGAATTGCCCTACAACCTATAGTCTTAAAAATTACATGAAAATATTGAAAAACTAAGTGAATGTCCCAGAGTCACACACCCAGTTTGTGTCAGAGGCCAGACAAGAACCCAAGTGTTCCTGGCTTCAAGGTCAGTTCCATATATACTATTATGCCTGTCAGCATAGACAGTTTTGATTGGATTTATGGAAACTGTCCTCCTTAATTTGGAAGAAAAACAAACAGTTCTTGTCATGATCCTGGAACTCGTTAAGAGATGGAATTCCCCTTCACCACCCCAATCAGGAGCTGTTTACTTCCAACCAGCCAGATGGAATCCAAAGGGCACAATCTATAACTTATTTTCATAGAAACCCAATGTGAGGGATTCAGTCCTTTGTAAAAATGAACACCAGCAAGACAAAGGTACACAGGAGTCAAAATTTAAAGTTGAAAGAGATTATAGAGGTCCTTTAGTCTGAGATGTCCTAGGCTACGATTTCCAAGTGAAGCCCCAATTAAAAAGTAATTGGGAAATATTTAACCAAAGAAATAAAAGGCAATAAAATATAATGTTAATTTGTGGTTTTCTGAGTCAATATGCAGCTCCAGGGAGTTTCTATTTGAGGCTGACATCACTGCTATAGTCCAACTCCCTCTCTTGACAGAAAAAAACAGACCCCAAGACACTAAGTGACTACAAGGTAGAGGAGAAAAGGTGTAATTTGAACTCAGGTCCTCTGCCTCCAAAGCTTTCCTCTGTATTATGCAGCCTCTGATGCAGCACTGTAAAGCATTTGAGAGATCACCGTGTGTGAGAAGTAATTAATTAAGCTGGGTATGTTTAAGGGATGTTTGACCTAAGGTTATGATTGAGGAAGGCAACCCAGTTATCTCACTCATGATTTCTTGGTGCCACTGTCAGCTGGAAACACCACGGGTGGATGGAGCAAGGGCATGGCCCCATATGATTACTCTGCTGTTACATATCTTTATTATTGATGTGATCCTAGAGCCATAGATATAGGGCTGAGAGGGATCTTAAAGGTCACAGAGTCCAACCCCCTCGTTTTACAGATGCTATAACTGAGTACCAGAGAGGTGAAGGTCACACAGGTAGGGGCAGAGCCAGATCTTGAACCCTGGATTTCTGACTCTAAATCCAGTGCTTTGGCCACTGGGCCACACTGCTTCCCAAAAGTCACATGTATGTTGTCCAAGTTTTGAACCCAGTCATAAGATAGCAATCTTGGTGAGAGAACATCTATCTTTTAATTATGTAAATATACTCTACACCTATAACAAGCCTGTCTCCCACATCTAGAATGAACTCCCTCCTCACCTCTATCCTCCAGAAACCCTAGTTTCCTTCAGTGCTCAGCTCAAGGGCCACCTTCTCCATGAAGCCTGTCCTTACTCCTACATACTAGGTTCTAGTGCCTTACCCCTTTATTTTGAAGATATTTTATATGCACTTATATACGTGCAATAAAAAGTGAGCTCATAGTGGGCAGACTGTTTCACGTTTTTCTTTATTTCCTTGAGGATTCCTGGTCCACAGTAGGTACTTAATAAATGCTTGCTGTCTAGTTGATAGATGGTACCAGAAGGGTGCCTAGAAAGGAATGGGATGCACTCGGATGGCAGGTGCATTGCCCATATGGCCTTTACACTGGAGTGGTCTAGCTCATTGTCTGTGGATAAAGTCACACTGTGTTAGGATAGACAGACTCATGAGATCAAGTGCTAATAGCAAAACCCAGTCTAATGACACAAAGTTATTTATCATGCTTGTGTCAGTTATGCATGTGGTGGTCACCATAAAAAGTGGAACTATATGCCCTCATTGGACCTATTATGGGAATCATTTGCAACCCTTTTCTGGAGCCCTAGAACAAGGAAACTCCTCATCCAGCCACCCACCCACATGAGCCCTGATACTCTTCATATATCAAGTAGGGGAAGGTCAGCAGTCAGCAGGACAGGTAGCCTCAGTGAATGCTTTGGGAAGAGTAGGGCTCCCAAGAAGATCCCTGCCTTAGTAGAATTCAATCTCACAGCCCCCAAGGTCCAGCAGTTAAATGTAAGCACCTGCTCTGGATCAGGGAGGGGCAGTGGAGGTGGCTATGGGCTAAGATCTCAGCCTCCATCGGCAGGCCAATAAAATAATAATAACATTACAAAATGCTGGAAAAGAAATTATTCTAAGTGAGAAAAAGACAAAATCTTTTATTTGGCTAATAAGGATTAAAGTTCTGCTCTCTGCTTTAGTCAGGGAGTGACTAAATTCTAATCCTCCTAACATGCCTTAACATGGGTGTCTAGGAGTAAAGAAGCAAAGGACTTTAAAATGGAAGGAAGCCCTGGGTCTTTTAAGGAAAACTCAGGAAAATTTATGCCTCTGGAAACCCTGAAGACCTTTGCTCACTTCTACAGCATATCTCTGAGAATCAGCTAGGTCACTGAAAATCATGTCATTTGTGAATTCTTTGGACTCTTTGTTTCCTCTCTTTCCTTCAAATATTTCCAAGTTTCAATGTACCTTCAACTCAGGGCTGGGGAGAAGGAAGAAATCTCACTTCCTGGAGTCTCCAGTGAATACCAGCCTCACTGGGATCAGCCCCCTTCTTCACTCTCTGAGGTGCTGCTAAGACATCAAAGGGAAGGGCTGGAATCCCTAAAGTAAAGGTAGATGAGCCAGAAAGGTCAGTTTAAAGCATGGGCTGGCTGTAGCCATATGGTACATGGTTAGGTGATGACACATAGCATAATCTCAGTCAAATTCTTCACATTTATTGACTAGAAAATTAATTCCATGTCCAATAGATTTTTGTTTTGTTCCTATTTTGAATTTCTATCTGATGCAGTTTGCAGGAGATAGTAGCATGGCAAGGAGACACGATGCTTGTTGATAGGACTTGAGGCCAAGATGCCCACCATTTACAAAGCAAGTGTCATGGGATGGGTGACATCCCATTAGCTGAGGCAAAGAGAAAGCTTTCATATCACAGTGATAAAACCATGTCAATTGCTAGAGACATTAAGAGTGAAATGCAAAGGGAACTGGAGAGAGGAAAACATGGTGAGGATTGGAGAAGGTTAGTGTGCACACAGCTCCTGGTCTACTTGGGAAACACTGTGACCACATCATAGCCCTCAGGGGGGGTCACTCGCTCCCGGGCATGCTTTTCACAATAGATGCAGTCCTCCACAAAGAAATGGCCCTTCTGCTTCAGGTTGGTCCCACAGTCACTGCACACATAGCACTCCGGGTGACGATGCTTATCTCGAAGCTTCACAAATATACCACTGTGAAAAAAAAAGACTCTGTTAGTCCAGGAAATCCATGTGGCTGTCATCCTACGAGGGTCACAGGATCATAGATTTAGAGCCAAGAGGAACCTGAGGGGTGATCAAATCCAATCCACTTCTTTAAAGACTTGGAGACTAAGCCTCAAAGAAATGAAGGGACTCTCCCATGATCCCACAGCTCAGACTTAAGACTAGAACTCATGTCCTCCTATCTTCAAGATCAATTTTCTGTCCACCATATTGGCTCATAGACCCTGCCTGGGGCTGGGATGCTTGCTCCCTGATAAGGCAATAGAAGCCACCTATTCTCACAGCCAAAAATGATGGGAAAATGTAGGCAAAACAAATGTAGGATCACAGAAGGGAACTTAAAGATCAGCTGAAGGTAGGGGAAGGGGAAAGGGGGCTTACTTCCCCCCACAGGGCTCACCTGCCAATTAATGCCCATTTGGCAGAGCATTCCTACATACTTAATTTTCAATATTCGCATCATCTGTGCCTGACTGAATGACCCATTCTGGATTTCATTACAGATGAAATGGGGGGTGGAGTAAGTCAGTACTTACACAATGCCAGTGCCACATTTGTCACACATGGGCAGCTTCTGGGCATTTCCAATCGATGCAGCAACTTTGGTAACAGGTGCCTTTACACTTCTGAATCCTGAAGGTTTATTGGGGTCCCCTTAAATGTGGAGAACACATCAGGTAAGATGGAAAATAAAATAACATTCATATAGAAAATTTAAGTTTACAAAATACTTTTACACGTTTTCTCTTCTGAGTCCTAACAACCCCGTGTGTTGGTGCTACAACAATCCTTGTTATCTTCATTTCATAGGCAGGAAACTGAGGGTCCAAGAAGTTAAGTCATTTCCCCAAGTTTCCACAGCTAGTAAATATCAGAGGTGGGTTCTGACCTCAGGTTTTCCTGACTCCACATCCAGTTCTCTCTTATCTATTTCATTATTTAGCATTTGGCAATGTTTGGCTATTAGAGAGAGCTTGAATTGGGATTTATAGATGGAGAAAACCAAAGCAATAAAAAACAAGGTGTTTTAAGGCTGAGAAAGTGTCGTAATTAAAAGTTCAGTACCTGGTCATTGGCTCGACCCAGAGAGGAGCAACTGAGGGTCAGCCTTGAGGCAATGTGATATAGGCTTAGGGCCCTCATGACAAACAAATGAAGAAGAAACTGAAAGATTCTGCTGTTTCAGGTTGCTATTTACTGATGCATCACTTATCTAGCACAGGCAGCACTGACTGAAATTGGACTAGCTCATAAGTCGCCAGATAGGATGCATGATAGTTTTATGCTAATTAAGCAAGGCAGAGAAGCAGCATCTGCAGCTGGCCAGGGGAATGTCAGACACCTACTAATATTTATTTTGTATTATTAGTTATTTGTAATATTTGAGATTTCTTTTCTGAAAACTGTTCATATCCTTGGGCCATTTATCAGTTGGGAAATAGCTCCATCTAATACAGTGGCTCTCAACCCTCCTAATGCTGCAACCCTTTAATACAGTTCCTCATGTTGTGGTGACCTCCAACCATAAAATCATTTTCATTACTACTTCTTAACTGTAATTTTGCTACTGTTATGAATCATAATGTAAATATCTGATATGCAGCATGTATTTTCATTGTTCCAAATTGAATATAACCCACAGGTTGAGAACTGCTACTCTAATATGTGCCAATTCTCTATATGTTTCATGGATATCAGACTTTTATCAAAGATATCTGATGTAAAGACTCCTCCCCCTCAAATTTAAAGTGTTTTTAAAAAATTACGTTCTAGGTTTGTTCATTTCTTAGTTTTGCTCATGCAAAAGCTTTTTCATTTGGCTAACAAAAATTATTTCCTATGTCTTTTGTGTTGTCCTCTATCCTTTGTATGAGTACGAATTTCCCCCCAACCATAGATTTGAAAGATAGCAACTTTAAAAAAAAATTGATGTGACCTTTTCTGTTAAGGTCAGTTATCCATTTGGAGTTTATTGTTGTATGCAGTATAAATTGCTGGCCTAAATCTATTTTCTGCCAGACTGCTCCAATTTTTTTTTCAGTTTTCTGTGAGGTTTTAAATAGATAGTCCTTCCCCTAGCAATTGTATTTTGGGATTTATCACACATGGAGTTTATTATGTTCAATTGTTTCTGAAATCTTAATTTTCTAATCTGTTCTACTCATCAACTCTGATCCAATTGGTTAACAAATAATACCTCCTAGAAGCCAAGTACCGTGCTAAGTGCTGGGTATTGTACTAAGTACTTTAGAAATTATTTTTCCAAAACCAAACTTTCCCTGAAGCCCCTAAAGGGTTTTCCTGTTTGTTTGGCCTTATAAATCTGAAACTGTTTCTAAGCTTGTTGTCTGCTGAAAACTTGGAAACACACACACACACACACACACACACACACACACCCCACTAAATGCTTTTTCAAGCACTGGGAGTTCATCCAGAAAACGTTCTTCTTTTTCCCTGACGTTAGCACATCAGGATATCTTTGGCCAACTTCACTGTGAAAAGGAGGAAACTGCAATGATTTCCTCTACCTGGACAACTCTAAGGCACAAACCAGCTGTTGAAACAAGTCTTAGTGAGTACAAGCACTAGTGTCAGGAAGCTTCTCAGAATTGAAAGAACAGTATTGATTCGTCAGTGAGCTGAGAAGCATTTACTTCCCATTGGTAACCAATGCAGGATGACAAGGAGCTAAGTTTCTCAGAGATGTGTTGTCTGGTTGCACAGGCTTGAGCTGATTATGGTGCTTGTGGAACACATAAACCAACATCGAATATCACAGGAAGGGGGAGGGATAGGAATGACAATAACTAGATTCTACATTTAGTCATGTGTCTCCTGTTCCCATCACGAATGTGCCATTTACTGGAACTGGAGTTATAGCTCATTATAGCTAGGAGAGACCTTAAAGATCATCTAATCTATCACCCCTTAACTGCCTTCAAAAAAGAAAAAGAAAAAAAAAAGGACACAGACTCAAAGAGTTAAAGTGACTTTTTCATGATCACACAGCTAGTTAAGGACTAAACAAGGAACGGAACCTGGATCTCCCAACTTCCACTCTACTGTTCTTTGATTCAACCTTTATTTAACAAGTATTTGTTAAATGCTTACTTAATAAATGGCAAAGAAAACAATTTTTGCCTTCAAGGGGTTTATATTTTATGGAGTGGTGCAGTTAGAGTGTGTTAGAGTAGGGAACAATATATATACAGATAAATTAATACAAAATATTTGCAAAGTAATTTCAGATATACTTGAAGTCGCTGAAAAATGTGTTTTAGAGCAGAAAAGTCATTGTGTGGGAGGTAGCCCTCAAGCTAAAAGGACACTAAGGCTTCTAAGAGATAGAAATGAGGAGGGAGTAAATTGCAGGCACGGCCAGAACCTTTAAAAGGCACAGAGAGAAGATAGACTGGAGGACAGCATGGAGGCTTGGAATGGAATGAACAATGTGTGAAGTCAGTCTGGAAAGATAGTTTATGGGGTTTTTTTTTGGAGGGGGGAAGGCAGGGTGTGGGGTTAAGTGACTTGCTCAAGTTCATATGCTAGTAAGTGTTAAGTATCTGAGGTCAAATTTGAATTCAGGTCCTCCTGACTCCAGGGCCCTGCTCTATTCACTTTGCCACCTAGTCACCCTCTGAAAAGAAAGCTTAGAACCATAGTGGAAAGGGTTTTACTTAACAAAATGAGCAGTTTGCATTTATCCTAGGGTCAATAGGGTGTCACTAACATTCCTTGAGCAAGCAAGTGATTTGGTTAGACTGGTGGCTTTAGGAATATCAGTTTGGCAGTTAGATGGATTTTGCACCACATAGAATAGAGGCAAGGGGACTAATTAGGAAGCTTAATTAACCAGCCTAGGTGAGAGGTGATGAGGGCCTGAACAAGCGAGAGTGATGGTCATGGGAGTGGACAGAAGTGGGAAGAGGTAAGAGAAACAAAAATCAAGATGTGTTGGCTTCTTTGTGGTGCCAAGAAGTAAGAATGCTTAAATTCAAATGAAATCTAGTATCTCCGGAAAGCCCTTCAGCCTGGGCAGCCTCAGGCCTTCAACTGAAGTCAACAGCTGGTTATTTTTTCACTCTCAATGGCACTTTGGGTGGCTTAATTGAGCTTATTTTAAGACATTACCTAATTGCAAGGAGCTTGCCTCCTAAGATAGACAGAACAGAGTAATATAAGAAATTCAACAACTCAGGGAAACACAGAAGCTCAAAAAACCAGGTTTCATTGAGATTTTTTTACTTGGATGACTTCAGTCTGGGCATGATATAATATTTACCTATTTTAAATTGATATTTATTCCCCTGGGGTACCCCATTCCTAACACCACACATAATCTCTGATAGACTCTCTACAATCCCAGGCCAGCCAGTCAGCTATACTTTTCGAAGGTCATATATTTGGTGGGAGGTTGAACTAAATGATCTCTAAAAACCTTCCTAAGTCTCCCATGCTAGTATCAACCAGAACGCTTCCTTGGTTTTCCCCTACCTGGGTGGGAGGAGGAGAAGAGGCTACATTCATTATTGTGTCTCAGTCAGTCACCCACATGAGTTGCTCCAGCCTTTGTCACAGTCTGTTCCAGCTGAAAGGTTGTTCAGGACCACTCACTTTTTTTTTCTTCTTGACTCCTTTCATATGCCTAGCTGCCTTACATGCAAGGCTTTCCCTTGGAAGCTGAGCCTTCCCTGGGCCAGAGATTCTTAACATTTTGCAATCATGGACCCCTTTGGCAGTCTGATGAAATCTCTGGACCCTTTCAGGAATGTTTATAAATTGCATAAAATAAAATACATAGGATTACAAAGGAAACCAAGGACATTGAAAAATCTATTGTTAAAAACATTTTTTAAGTAAGTTTTAAGGAGAAGACTACCTTTCCTAGGAAGTCTTTTTTTCACATTGCTCTGGATCTAGGCTGACCTAATCAGAAGTCCTCAGAATTAATTTCTAGAAGAGAATCTCTAAGATAGATTTCCCTGAGTGCTGTCCTGTTCCCTCTTTAGAACAAAACACAACAGCCTCTTTGTCCTCAATGGCTGCCATATCATACCTTTTTCCACAAAGGCTACCCAGGAGGGCAAAACAAGAGAGCAAGCTAGGAAATATGTGGCAGATGAGGCAGAGGCCAACATTACACTCTTTTCTGGGTCTAAGAATATGAAAGGGAAAGCAAAAATACTGGGTGCCACAGTCGAGATCCAAAAAGACCCTGCTGGGCTAGAATTACTAATCAATCATGAAGCATTTGCTATGTGCCAGGCACTGCACTTAAGTCAGGGAGCCCTCTGGTCAGGGATTTCACATGAGCATCAATGAGAATTTCTTGAGAGAACTTTAAGGGAACAGGGAACAGGGATAGTATAGATTCTTATCAGTAAGAGAAAATGATGGACTGGAGGGTAGACGTGGAGAGGGAGGAATGAAACTAGAAGAAGAAATTTTCTTCCAAAGACAACACAAAAAAGGTTAAGAATCTCTATTGTAGTAGCTCTAATTAGTAACGATTCCAGGATCCAGGATCTAGGAGGTCTTCTCTTAGCTTCCCAAACTCTATCTATCACCTTCCTTTTTTCAGAATGTGTTCTCTGAAAAAGGTAGCCATTTATTAGATGATAGAGAGGAAGGAGGAGAGGAAGGGCAAAGAAGGGTCTACATTGCATAGGATCATAGATTTGGAGCTGGAAAGGATCTTAGAACTCATTTTGTACATATGAAAAATGAGGACCATAAAGGTTAAATGACTTTTCCAAGACCACACGAGTAGTATCAGGACCAGCATACAAATCCAACTTCTCTGACTCCAAATAAAGTGCTCTCTCCATTATAACTCCCCTCCCTCATCAGATGAAAAACAGGATCTCCAGGGAGGCCAAAGAGGCACATTTCAGGGCCTCAAATATTGGAAAGAAGCCTGGAAAGATATTTGAGTCTGTCTCAGAGGCCATGGGGGACTAGCTCATCATTGTGGGTACTCATCGGATCAGAGATTTGGGAGCAAGAGAGCCTTGGCTCTAGCGTTCTGATGAGCCTGCCTGAAACAGTTCCTGATTCTCTTTAGTTCTGGCTGGTCTAAGAATGGTTACAGGATCATAATCACACCTTCTGGGGCAGGACTCATGATCCACTCTCTTTTTGTTGCTTTGAGAACTAAAGATGGCACATCCCTTCTCTCTTCTAGGAGGAATAGCACACAATTTGTCCTTCCTCGACTCTGAAAGGAAAGCAGAGCAACTGGATTTTGTCTCTGATTCATTTTAACCATATCTGTCATCGTCCCTTGCCCTCAGACCTTCACATCCTTTCCAAGCCCAACAGGAAGGCTGCCTTTGGGCTTACAGAAAACCAAAGGGGTGGAGAGAGAAACTTTATAATTGGAAACAACTCATGAGGGAAAAAGGTTACAAAGCTTATGAGTGAGGGAATACTGGTTCGCTCGTTTACTAACATCATGACCCTGGGCAAGTCCCATCCCCTTATTTAAGCCATAGTTCCTTCCTCCATAAGATGAGGAAGCTATACTTGAGGATTTCTAAGGTCCTTTTAAGCATGAACATTCTATGTTCTGTGACCCTAAGACATTTATATAGAACACTGGAAACACAAAGGAAGTATCTAGCTTAACATCCAGTTTCTTGAAGTAGGAAATAGCACTTTTGGGTGATTGTGTACAAAAGCTAAATCTTTTTCAAATTTTTAGGCAAATTCTTTCTCTGTGCTCAGTGGCTCCTAATCTGGAAAGAATATAATGAGATAATGCAAATCAAAAGTGGAATCACACAACTAGAATATACAGTAACCATGACCTAATAAGAGGAAAAGGGAAGAAAGATGAATGGACAAAAACTCCTGATGGGGACTCCAAGGGGGTGACTAAAGGTAGGAGAGTCTACGGGTTGAGATGTTTGGGTTTGGTTCTTTTGCACCAGGACTGTGATTGCATTTACATGGAGAATTTCCAGTGAGGAAACTCTCCCTACCAAAGAAGATCAGCCAGTGTTCCGTAATTTGGTCTTAGTGAGTTTCCATCAGCCACTGAGTGACTTGCTCAGGGTTACTCAGCCAGTATATGTAGTGGAAAGACTTGAACCAAAGTTTTCCTCACTCTGAGGCTGGCTCTCCATTCATTACACCATATTACCTCCCTTGCAATATTTATAGATTAATAGTTACAACTAGCCAATGACATTTCAGTTATAGAAATAGTTAGTGAAAATACAGCTTCCAGGTATGTGTAACTCATATTGTAACAAAACGTTAAATTTAGAAACACTAAAAGAAAAGAAAATGATAAGTCACCCCCAAACCCTGGGGTCACCAACTCAAATGACAAACACTACTTACCTTTCTCCTCAGACTCTAGAATTTCTTGCAAAACCAGGAACGAGGTGGATTGTTTGGGTGGCTCATTTAGCTCTTGCTTCTCTTGTAGCATCTTGTAAACTTCTGAATCTTTAGCTATGCCAATGTTACTTGAAGGCTGGCTGTGTTCTAAGCTATAAAGAATGTTTGGAAATTCATAATGAGCAATCACGAGTTTTAAAAAGTTATCTTCTTCCCTCCCTTCAAAAATAAGAAACAAAATGCCAAACAAAAACCATCCCCCAAGCCGAAAGCTGAAGCTGTCTCTCAATCCAACAGTGTGCAATTTTAACTGACCAAGGTTATGAACCAAGCAAAAACAACCTCTTCCAAACGGTTACAGTAACTCAGTTTTAAAAGAAAGTTTGGGACAGACCTTTTCTGATAATCAAAAAAATCCAGCACCCTCTAGAGCAGAAGTTCTTAGCTATTTTTTGTGGCATGGACCCTTTTGGCAGTCTGGGGAAAGCAATGATCTTCATCTGAGAATAATGTTTTAATGCAGAAAATAAAGTACATAAAATGACAAAGGAAACAACTCTATTAATATGCAGTTTAAAAAAATATTCAAAAAACAAGTTCATGGAGTACCATACCAATCAATCTACCAAAAAATTACTTTATAGAACTAGAAAAAATAGTGACAAAATTCATTTGGAAGAACAAAAAGTCCAGAATATCAAGGTAATTAATGAAAAGAAATGCTAGGGAAGGTGGCCTAGCCATACTAGATTTTAATCTGTTTTATAAAGTGGCAGTCATCAAAACTGCTTGGTACTGGCTAAGGAATAGAGTAGTGGATCAATGGAATAAATTGGGTATAAAAGACTGGGTAGTCAATGATTATAGTAATACACTGTTTGATAAGTCCAAAGACCCCAGTTTCTGGGATAAGAACTCACTATTTGACAAAAATTGGGAATTTCTGGGAAAATTGGAATATAGTATGGCAGAAACTGGGCATAGACCATCATCTAACGCCATACACCAAAGTCAAGTCTAAATGGGTACATGATCTAGGTATAAAGGCTGATACTGTAAATAATCTGGGGAAGCAAAGAATAGTTTACTTGTCAGATTTATG
>CM053582.1:515554996-515609943 GCA_028627135.1 Pseudochirops cupreus
AAAATCTGAAACTCAAGGGATTGTGGAACTGAATCTTGTAAACTAAAAGTAAATAAACAAGTCAATGATTCAATTAAAAAAAAAAGAATCCCTGATGTAGAGACAGATTTTTCTTATATCATTCAAGTCCATGGACTACGGGTTCTTTACATAAGCAAGTGTGGGAATGTGTGTGGTGTTTATGGATCTGTGATTTCATTGCTGTTAAGGAACTCCCAGTGAGGAAATGTCCTTCATCAATGAAGATCTGCAAAGGCTCTGAACTGATAGCGTTAGATAGCTGCCTGGAGCACCCAGAGGAAAAGTGACTTGCCCAGGGTCAGCTCTCTGTCCACTGCACCACCAATATGTAAAGTGCTGTTAATTGTGAAAAAAAATTAATGCTTCTCAAGAAGAGCAGCCCAAGAGGAACTATCTGAGTCCAATTTGTTCTTCACAGCAACATAATGCATAAGGACAAGGCTCATTCCTACAATTGAGCTCAAAGTAAGTTGAGACTACCAGGCATTCTGGCCTCTGAAGAAAGGGAACATGTCCATAATGCCTTGTACACAGTAGGAATTTAATAACTGCTGACTTAAGCTAAATCTCATTATGCCCCACAATTATAATTCTGGGAACTTGGAGAGAAGGATCAAAAACTCAGATTATCTTTATGCTCATATGAATAAATGAGAAAATCTCCCCATTAAACTAATACAGTTGGATAATCTCCTCTCCCCATTACACCAGTAGGTATTACAATGATTCAGATAGGTGGGGTAACTGTTACAACTCTAGTCTCCATCCTCCTTCTTCTTGTCTCCCCTTTCTGTCAAAGAGCCAATATCCGATCTGATTATCAGACTCAAGTAACCCACAAGCAGACATGAATGATTCATAGACTGTTTATCATTATATTTTAAAAGAGAGCTTAATTTGTTGTTCAGTTATTTTAGTCACGTCTGACTCTATGACTCCATTTTGAATTTTCACGACAAAGATACTGGAGTGGTTTGCCATTTCCTTCTCCAGCTCATTTTACAGAAAAAGAAATTAAGGTAAACAGGGTTAAGTGACTTGCCCAGGGTCACCCAGCTAGTAAATATCTTGAGGCCACATTTGAACTCACAAAGATGAGCCTTCCTGACTTCCAGGCCCAGTTCTCTATCTATTGCACCACCTAGTTACACCTTCCATAATCAATCATTAGTGTAAAGTGTAGGGAAGACTTGGTCTTGGAATACTGTGGAATAAATGGCCATAGGCAAGCTCCCACAGCCAGCAGCCCTCTGCTTTCCCCCAGCACCCAGGAAGTGGGACTGCTCTCTTGATCACTCATGAATCTCAAAATCTAATACTTTCTACCTCATCCTTTCAGTTTGAAAGGCTAATTCTGGATCTGTCCCTAGAAAGCTGCCTGAGAGATAGGAGAAGGAAGGGAACTTCTCCATTGGGATGGTGTGGGGTAGGAGACCATATCCATGAGAGGATTCCAAGTTCACCTCTCAGGGAATAGGTTATTTTCCTAGACTCCTGTGAAGTAGATTATGTTCTCAGCCTGCTCCCTCCACCCCAGTACTCTAGGTTCACAAATGCAAAGTGGGGCAGAACATATGCTCACTTTTCTCCCAAGCTCCATTTTCCTAAGGGAGAATCTGCTTCCTATTTGGTCTCTGGGAAGAAAAGAAAACTACAAAATCAGCTGCTGTCCTCCCATTTCCCACCTCTCTGCTCTCTCTTTTCCTTATATACACAGTAAAGATATTTTTTGTCCAATAGAGACCTTACTGGCATCATGATGGAAAAATGGACTGGCCCAGGTCCCTATGTCCTAACGGAACTTGTCTCTTTAGATGAGGCCAGCATCTTTTAGATGAAGATAACCTAGTAGATAAACCATCAATACAAAATGACTACCCATCAGATCTTCCTAATACCTTATAAGTATAAAATGTGCTCTGTAATTTAAAAGTATGAAAAGAATGCAATTTTCATCAAGTTGTAATCTATAAGCAAAGATTTTTACAAGAATATTAATCCTGACTGACAGAGTCGGAATGCAGATCAAAACATACTATTTTTCACTTTTTTGTGAGAAATACTTTTTTGGATTTTTTTCCCCTTGGTCTGGGTTGTCTTTCACAACATGACTAATATGGAAATATATTTTGCATGACTGCACATGTATAACCTATATCAAATTGCTTATTGTCTCAGGAAGGGGGTGGAAAGGACGAGAGGGAAAGAATTTGGAACTCAAAATGTTTAAAAAATGAATGTTAAAAAGTTTTTACGCAATAGGGGAAAATGTTATTAAAACTCTACAAAAACGTTAAAATTCTAAAAACAAAAAGAATATTCATCCTGTTAGAGTATTTTATATTTATCAGTCTTTTTCTGGGAAAGAGAATCATCCAATTTTTACCACAGTTCTCTAGTCACAGAATCATTGCAGGACCTCAGAATTGGAAGAGGTCTTGGTGGCCTTCCAAGCATCTGTCCAGCACACAGAAAAGAATCCCTATCTACAACGTCTTTAGGAAAATGGTCCAGCCTTTGCTTATTAAGGCAGTACCTGTTTCCTCCTGAAGCATCCCATTTCCACTTTCTGAAAGCTCCAAAAAGTTTTGGGGAGTTGGTTGGTTTTTCCTTAAATAACAACTAAATTTGTCACTTTGTAGCTCCCAAATTCATTCTTGCTTTCTCCCACTGGGACCAAGAAAAGCATGTCTCTTTTTCCACATACAAGCCCTTTAAATGAAGAGAGCTATCATGTGCTCCCTAACTCTTGTCCTCTTCAGCATAAACATCCCTAGACCCCTCAACTGATCCTTTCATAGCATGTTCTTAAGGCTCTTTGCTACCCTGGTGCCCCTCTGAATTCTCTTGAGCTTCTCAATGTCTTTCCTATGTGGTTTGACCAGAACAGAATACAGCAAGACTACCACTTCCACAGCCCTTGATATCATCCCCCTCTCAAGAACAGTTTAAAACTATCCATTCATTTCTTTTTTTTAAAGGGTGGGGGGGGCTACCATATCACATTATTCTTCAATCTGTCAAATCGATTGCCAGTTATATTATGTCAAGTTACATGGTGTCTGTTAGAAATATAAAACTACAAATTATTTTAACCATAATTACAGATCTTTAAACAAAAATAGAAAATTACCGATGTCCTCTCTTTGGTTACTGCCACTTACCAAACCTTAAATCATTTAGTCCAATCCTCTGCCTGATGCATCTATCTCATTTATAACTTCCAGGGGATATCTAGCTTCTTTTTGAATACCTCATGTGACAGAAAACTCATCATGCCATGAGATAGACTATTTAATTGTGGGACAGCTCTAATTACTAGCTAAGCTATTCTTCCTAGAATTAATTCCAAATATGTTTCCCTAAAATTTTTACCCATTAGATACACTGGTCTCAATGCTACCATTTAGAAAAAAACACAGTGAGATCTGTTCATATTTCCTGGGCTCTTCAAATATTTGAGGTTAATTGTGAGTCTCACTGGAATATGTAGCTACGGGTTTGGGAGCAGGGAAGAGGTTGTGTGGTGTCTGGAACTCAGAATCAGTCACTGCTCAACGTGCTGAGTGTTTAAACTGAAACCTTGAAAATGACACAAAATGTCACGAAAATTTATCTAGTTTTTTAACCAACTTCCCAAATGAACACGGAGTCCCTGTTCCTATTCATAGACTAGGATGTCTGCTTTCTCTTCTCAGCTGTTGAATCTTAAATCATTCCCTATAACATTAATCAGAGGATTATTTATAAACTCTTCTTTCCTTCCTTCACTTTAGTTATCTTAAACTACAGAACAGCATCTATGGTATTTCAAAGGATCACAGATTTAGAGCTGAAAGGGCCCTCAGAAGCCATCTAGCCCAAATCCTTCATTTTACAGATGGGAAAACTAAAGCCCAGGAGGTTAAGTGATTTGCCCAAAGCCACACAGGTAGAAAGTAGTAAAGTCAGGATTTAAACCCAGGTCTTCTGATACCAAATATTTCACCTTTTCTATTGACCTATGGGATGATCCATCATTCCCTGCTATTTATTTTCAAGTTGTCTGAAGTAACCATCCAGGAGTTGCTAAAAGCGGTATTTGGGGATGCAAACTACAGTTTATCAAACATTGTTTCCTGAAACAATATCATAAAAAAAAATTGCCATCTTTGATGAAACAGACATTGAAGGAATCACAAAAGAACTTTGTAACAGACCTATGCCTGCAAGGAAAACACGCACAAATAGTGCCACAATCAACTGATACAAACTCCGGGGAAAACGCACATCATCAGAAACATGCATCAGGAAAATGTGGCCAAAAATCACAAAAGTCTTAGGTGTTTACACAACTTCTTGCATAGTGGAAGGAATAATGGGGGGTGGGGGCGCAGAAAGCTAGATTGAGATGGCCTCAGTAAATACATCATTCATTAATGAATTACATTGAAGGAGTTGGATACATGAGTCAAGACAATTACAGTATTGGTCCAATTACAGGCTACATTTCTTCCCCACCACCCCCCTGCCCTCCACCCAGAAAAAATCTGGCTTACAGCAAAGATGAAGACAGACTATAAGGGGTGGCTAGGTGGCACAGTGAATAGAGCACCGGCCCTGGAGTCAGGAGAGCCTGAGTTCAAATCTGCCCTCATACACTTGACACTTACTAGCCGTGTGACCTTGGGCAAGTCACTTAACCCCAATTGTCCTGCCTTCCCCGCTCCAAAAAGCAAAAAAACAAAAACAAAACACAAGATGGACTATAATTACCACTATTTTTCAGTTTGTGTGTGTGTGTGTATATATATATATATATATTTTCCCCCCCCTTTCAAAGACACCTCATTTTATGAGTGTATTCCATATTGGAGGTGACTGGACCAGTAGAAGATAAGTTTCTTATCAGCCCTCAAACTGTGATTATCAACTCTCAGAAAGGCCAAGCTTCAGTTAAGGAATTTTACACTTATCTTTGTTCCTCTGTAAGGACAACATGGGCTGACATAATAGTTCCTAAGTCACTGGGAGAGGGATGACTTCAGCTGGTATTCTCTTTATCAATATTTTCTGTCTCTCTCAAAGACAATCTTAGAGTTCTGTTGTAACACAGACTACTTAAATATTTAAAATATTTGAAGCATTTAAAGCATCTCTTTAGTGTTAGGGGCTTATGTATTGCCAGAAGCTTATCAAATGTGGAAAACTAACCCTAAGGTGAGCCGCAGTAAATCTCCATCTTAGCCTCACTAATGAGAAAAGAAGTCTGGATCAAATCTTTAAAAAAAAGAAGAGACTATGCTCCCAATAGAACCGTTATGACACAGAGATTATTTCGGGGGTTAGCTTGTAGTATTTGTGAGAGAATTAGTTATATTCCCACAAAGAGGGCAGCTAGGGCTAATGTGCAGTCTGCTAACAGGCATTACAAGAGTCAGCATCCAAATTTTAGGGAACTGTCCAAAGACATCCACTGAAATCCATACATAAAACCAAGAAGAAAGTGGAGAGAAGCTGGGTAAGGTATGATGTCAATTGTTCATGTAATAACCACCATCATCGCCTCTCAAAAGGGGATTTTGAAGAGACTCTAGATCAGAGTCAAGGATAAAGACATCTGGGAGAGGAAAGGGAAAAGGACTTTCTCAAGGAAAGGAAGCAGAAAAGAATTTTTGGAAAATTCTTGGTGACTTGAATGAAAACCATAAATGTGTGCTATGTAATCTGCAGATAAGACAAAGCCAAGAGGGAAAACTAATAGAGGCTTTATGACACTGAAAATTATTTTGACAGTCCTCTGACACTTTCCAAAGGACAGTACAGCATGGGATGACGGGAATGAAGGGAAAGGAAGCAAAGGGAAGAGGAGAGAAGGGAAGACAGAGAAGGGGATGGGAGGGGAGGGGAAGAGAAATCCTTTTATCTCTTGTGCCTCCAAGTACCTATAGTCTCTAAGACTCTAAGTTATGGAGGGGCTGCCCTTTTGTATTGGTGTAGGGGGTCTCCAGTGAGAGTTCTTAACACTGATGAAATTAAAGACAATTAATTCAGACAAATAATTTGAGATATCCAAGGAAATCATTTTTAAAATGCAGAAGTGTATTATAATGGAACTATTATAAGGAAGTAGGATCTCATCCACACTGAGATGGGGAACAAAGCATTGTCAGCTATAGAGAAGCAGATGGGAAAAAGAGAACTAAGAATTTGATGGAAGGTGGCTTCAAAACTGGTTGATTAACTACAGTACAGATCGATGCAGACGCCAAGGTGGAGGGGATTGTCTCATGGTAAGCAACACAGCTCTGTGCACAGCCCTGTCCGATCCAAATCTTTTAGCATCAAGATGGAGGAAGTCCTTGAATATACTCTATCTAATCCACAGATAACATGAAGACAGGGAAAGATAATAGAGGTTTTATGACACTGAAAAAAATTTTGACAGGTTAGATTGACTGATCAAAATTAACAAGATGGACTCGTATAAAGATAACTGTAAAGTCCCACAGTTTGTAAGAGGCAGAGCCAGGACCAGGACCAGTTTGGGACCATTCAGTTTTAAAAACTTAATGATTCAATTCAACTATGTATAGCAGTTCATATAAACCAGACCTGGGTGTTTAATTCATTGCAAACTCAGTATGAATTGGCTGCCAAAAGATGCAGTTCAATTTCAGGCTACACTAATGGAAATATGGTATCCAAAATAAATTACGTAACAGCCCTTTGTACTTGGACCTGGTCAAACCACATCTGCGAGTTTCTTCTGTCCTGATAAACTGGAGCAAGTCCAATGGCAGACAACTAAAATCCTAAAGGACTTGATGCTGGTGTAACCATGAGTGCTGCTGAGTTATATGAGGAGCTGAGGGGTCTTTAAGGCTAGAACTCAAGCTGAGGCTCTCAAAGACTGTCTTATGGAAGAAGGATTAGATTAGCTCTGGGTAGTTCCATCAAACAAGGTGACTCAACACTTTTTTATCCATTGTAATTACTGCACCATAAAAAAAGAGACATGGAAAAAGTCCTCCATGACGTGGACTTTTCAGAGAAGACAGGACCTGCCTGTGGCTAACATGTTCACTTCCTCAAGGATCAGGAGGCTGAATGTGGGACAGGGAACTGGGGAGACGGGGGTAGGGGGGCGTGTCAGCAGGGAACTCAAAGGAAAGAGGCAAAATGACAATATTATTTTCTACTTGAGCCAAAGGGAAGGAAACGGACATTTGGAAATCAAAACTATGGAGTCCTCTTACAGCCTCCATGAAGTCAGATAAATGCATGCAGGATGGTCAGGTTAAGGCTACCTGAAGCGGGGAAATACCTGTTTTCTACCTAGGAGTCAGAGTACCTGGGTTCTAGTTCTGACTCTGGTCCTTACTGGCTGTGCTCCAGACAAATCATCTAACTTCCTTTTTAAATGTATTCTTATTATTAATCTCTTTCATTTTTCACATCACTTTCATTTCTCCCCTCCCTTCTTCCCAGAGTGATTTAACATCTAATAAAGAATGAGGCATATGTATTAGAGAATGATGAAGAGAGCACAAAGCATGGATGCTGCGATTTCTTAGGAATCTGCCAAATCACTATCTTTGAAATACATGTAGGAACAAGGCAGAGGGGTGTGTTTGTGGACATTCTGATTACATCAGGAGATGATTTAATGTAGAAACAACCACCTGGTTTATAGGATTCTAGATCTAGAGTTGGAAGGGACCCAGAAGTCATCTTGTCTAGGCCCCCCCCTTTTTTTTTTTACAGATGAGATAACTGAGGCTCCAGTGAAATTAAATTTCTTGCCTAAGATCACACAGGAAACAAGCGTCAGTTGGGAATTTGATCGTTGCCTAGTATCATCATCACATATACGCTAAGAGTTTACTGGCCTTCACTATATGTATGGGATCTGTAGGAACACAGAGGAGCCTCGAGTTTAGGCTGTATGCAGAACTGCTCATTACTGTGTAAGCCAAAATGGATTTATTTTTATTGGTTGAGTTCAAACTTCAATCTGGGAGAAGAAAGCTGAAGACATTCCTACAAGAGAGCAAGCTCATCTACTCAAATGTATTGATACTTCCACTCTCTCATGGAAGGACCCTGTTCAGGACTGAGGGAATATAAGTTCCCAAAGAACAAGGAAGGCAAGGTCTCTATATTTACTCAGCAAAGTGCCCTGTGCAATATGATGTTGTTCTATCTAGTCTCACTCTTCATGACCTTATTTGGGGTTTTCTTGGAAAAGACACTGGAGCGGTTTGCCATTTCCTTCTCCAGTTCATTTTACAAAGTAAGAAACTGAGGCAAACTAGGTTAAGTGACTTGCCCAGGGCCACACAGCTGTCTGAGGTCAGAGAGTAAGATGAGTCTTTCTGACTCCAGGCCTGACACCATCCAGCACACTTCCTAGCTGCTGGCAAAATATAATACTTGACAATTATCTTGTATTTACCTATCTGTACATCTGTTATCTCCCCTCAGTAGAATATAAGCTCCTTGAGGGCAGGGACTGTTTATCTTTGTATCTCCAGTATCTAGCAAAGCACCTTGTAGAAATAGGAACTTAAAAAATGCTTGAGGACTTAAATTAGAAGCCCTTTGTACCCATCATCTCATTTGATTCCCACAATCCTATGAGGCAGGCTAAGTATAAGTGGGTCCTGTTTTCCAATTGAGGAAATGGAATATCGAAAAGAGTAAATGACTTGATATAAGTCACACAGCTTGTGGGGAGAAGTGCCTGGACCCAAAACCAGATCCTCCAGCTCCTAGTCAGAAAAAGAGACTTCCCTCTCCCACTATCCTAATCTGAGTACATATTCCTTTATTATATTTACTGACTTCTGCACAACTCCCTCCACAGAGATTGCTCAAGTGGGAGAAGGGAAAACAGTGTATTTGGGGGGAACAAATGAGACACTGGCTTTTTGGATGGCTCAACTTACATTTCTCTTTTCAGTGTTGGAAGCAGAGGAAAATGGTTAAGATGCCTCCACTCAGTTTAAATCATCAAAGAAGCCTCTGGCCAGTGACTTAACATACTGCTGACCTATGTAAGGCTCAAACCAGAGCCTTGGGGTGAGAACAGGCTCTGAAACCCACACCTGTCTGCTGAGTCCAATGTTTATTGTTGCCTAGCCTTCCTCATTCCACTGAACAATGCCTCCCATTTTTAAATCTGTCTGGGACTGGATTCACCACGGTGACTTCATACAAGATGGACAATGACATGCATTCATGAGCTTGGAACTGCACATGATGAAGGACAAACATTACCTGTGGAGCAACCCATGCATGATCTTAGAGATGAAAGATTCTGTGCTAACAGGAAAAAAAGGGAAGAATGGACCAGGCTGCAGATCTCTCACAGATTCCCAGGGAGGTGACTAGAGCATGCTGGGGGTGATGCCACAGCTAGTGAAGCACAGGCCTGATTACCTTGCCAGAGCAGGGCTATTAGGAGAAAATTTGCCTCTCAGAAGCATCAAGGCTTTTCTTCAACAAAAGAACCAGAAGAGGGAAGAAAATGCAGGGGCTAACTCCATTCCCACATAGAGGGAAAGCAGATGAACTCTCCTGGAATCATCCATCCAAGATGGTTGGACATGGAGGAGTCCCTCCTTTGCAGGGATGTTTACCAGGAGGGCTGTTAGGAAAAGGACAACAGGGTGCTTCAGGGAAGCTTGGGGAACGGAAGAAGAGGCTTTGGAGACAGTTTCAGATTTTGTCATTTCAGAGGTAGAGAGGGAGAAAGACAAGGCATGAGAGAAGAAGACGACATTAGTAAAAGGGAAAAAATCCAAGTGATACTGAAACTATGTCAAAATCATTTATTTGTCCTAAGTCACTGGGTCTCTTTAGTAGGATCATTGATCTAAAAGTTGGGAGGGACCTCAAAAGTCATCTGGTCCACTCCCCTATGCCCCCACCCCCATTTTACAGATGAGGAAAATCAAGACCACAAAGGTTTGGTGGCTTGTTTAGGGTCACACAGGTAGTGTTGCCTGAGGTAGATCTTGGACCTAGGTCCCTCAAGAGCCAGTGTTCTTTGCACCATACCACACATGACGACACTTACTGAGTTATTAATCGCCGATCATAAGCATTTAAATATGGGGCAGTATAAGACAGGCTCATTTCCTTTTTCTCCTCCTCATACCAACCTAGAAAAGGCTCAAGGCAAAGCCAACCAAGACCAAGACGCCTTACAGTATGGGTCATTACTTTTACAATGAGATTTTTCTTTCAGGGCTTAGGGAAAGAAGGATCTAATATTTAGGTGACACTTTGTATATTAAATGCCTGAGCTCCCAATAATAAATTGAATCCCCAAAAGATGTCCCATTCCCATTCTACCACGTTTTCTCATGCTTTCTCACCTGACCTTGTTTCTAGCAAGTGCAGACTTTCTACACTAGCAGTTCTTAACCTGGAGGTCATGAACTTGTTTCATTATTTTGATAATTGTATTTTAATATAATTGGTTTCATTTGTAATTCTATGTACTTTATTTTGCGCATTTAAAACATTATTCTGAGAAGAGGTCCATAGGCTTCACCAGATTGCCAAAACTCCAGAATATTCCCTTCAGTAATTATAAAAACCTCTACCCTATAAATTCTTACTGGTAGAGTTAAGAGTAAACATGTAAACTGCTCACCTTCCCCCCACCAAAGGTGATAATAACTCATTTTGTAGTGCAATGGTATCCAACTCAAATACCATACTACCAATACCAGCTACCAAACCATATATAAGGATGCCTGGGGGATGCATATTGACTTAGAAACCACAAATTAACATCATCTATATTTTATTCCAGTTTTATTTATTTTGTTAAATTATTTCCCAATTAGATATTAATCTGGTTCAGACCATATTCTTGAGTGCTAAGTGTTTAACACCTGTGGCATGGTAGATAAAGCTCTAGACTTGGAATGAATAAGATATGGATTCAAATCCTAACTCAGATGGGGTTGTGTGACTTTAGACAAGTCACTACTGACCTTGGTGTCCTTTAAATCCCAACTAAAATCTCACCTGCTATAGGAAGTCTTCCCAAACCTCTCTTAATTCCAGTGCTTTTGCTCTGTTAATTATTTTCCATTTAGCCTGTATATAATTTGTTTTCTATATATTTGTTTGTATGTTATCTCTCCCATTAGAATGTAAGCTCCTTGAGGGAAGAGACTGTCTTTTGCCTCTTCTTATAACCTCTAGTACTTAACACACTACTTGGTATATATCAGGTGCTTAATAAGTGCTTATTGATTGACTGGGTCTCAGTTACATAAGATATGCAGTGGTTCTAAATAACTTCTAAGGTATGTTCCAGCTCTCAACAGATGACCCTTGGATCTTTATCCTTTTCTCAGACAGTACGGTGATATTAAGACCAGACCAGTTTCAAACACACAAGTATCTCAACAGAATCAGGGAGGGAAAAAACCCAATAGGTCTTTGAGAATAACTTGAGAATAGCTCTGTAGACCCAATCCCAGAATAAAGTATCAGTCTACTCCAGTCCTGCCCCAAGGAGTTTTGCAGCCAACAGATGGAAACAGAGGAGAGAATATGAACATACTCACATTCCATTGTTTTGCTCTACACTGGCTGCTGTCTTCGACTCCAAGGCATTATTGAATTTAGAGATGTTTTCTGAAGAGTAGAGGTTGACCGGGTTGTTGTATTGGGCAGTGATGACGCGAGGGGAAGCACTGGATGCTGGGCTGGCCGAGAAAGGCATGGCACTTCGGTTGTGTGCGCTTCCTATGTGCAAGACTTCCTGGACACCAGAGAACAAAAGACAAATCAATTATAGAAACATAAAAGTGTGAGAGGACTGAAGGTGGTCATATGGTAGGTCTATAATAGGGGTTCTTGGAGCTAAATAAAATCTCTCCATGTACAGTCAATCACATTGTACTTTTCTAGGGTCTTGGATACTTGGGGTGAAAATTCTCTTGTCATGTCTCCTCGTGGTATTCAAGTGACCCTGGGTTCTTGAAGACTATGACAGCTGAGTAAAAGCTCTGGTGGCTTCTTCAAGGCTGAGAATGCTCTGAGGCTGGTTCCAGAGACATATACAGACTATGGCTATTGTCTGAGGGCCAGTCCAGCTGAGTGTCAACATGTGGGCCACTTACTAGGTGACCCTGGTGACCCATAAAACAGAGAGAAACACAATTGAGGAAGGATGGGAAAAATAAATGAATATAAAGAAATAGAGTAAAAATGGTTAGAGAATGAACATGTGATTTCATTGGCATAAGAAACTTCCAAATGCAAAGCTTCCTTCACCAATGTGCAGATAGCACCTTCTCTGCAATGTATGGTCTCATAGAATTATTTAGGTCATTGAGGTTAACTGACTTGTCCAAGGTCACGGAACCAATATATATCAGAGATGGGGCTTGAACTCAGGTCTTTCTGGCTCCCAGGCCATCTGTCTATCTACCATACCACATGACCTCCCAAACTAAAAAAGAAACAAAAGTCATTTGCTATCATCTCTACCTTCTCCCCTATTCAATACCATAATATCCCTCGATATCACCCCAATTCTTCTCCTCCTTTTCTCTGTTCTACGAGGAAGGGATGGCCCTTTTCTTTGACAAAGTCAACCTTCGTGTCCACTGATGACCAAGGTTAATCAATCAATTACTAAGCACCTATTACTATACACCAGTCATGGTGTAGTGGAAAGACTCCCGGATCTGGAATTAAGAAGCCTTGGGTTTTCATCCTTAAGTCTTCAATTTAGCACATGTTTGACCTTAAGCAAATCATTTAACCTCTCTTGGGCCACAGTTTCCTCACCTGGAAAATGAGCTGGAGAAGGAAATGGCAAACCACTCCAGTATCTTTGCCCAAAAAAACCCCCAAAAAAAGGTCATAAAGAGCCTGATATGACTGAAAAATTACTAAACAATTCCTACTGGTCTGCTTGCCACTCCTGAAAGTAGGTAATGGACAAAATATGCAGAATGTGACACAATTTTTTGGACGTAATCAAAATGAGAATTATTTTGCTTGAGTATGTATTTTTGTTACAAAGGTTTTACTGGTCTTTTTTTCCAGTGGAGGAAAGAGAGAAAATAAATATTTATTCATTGAAAAAACAAAATTTAATGTTAAAAAGAAGACTGGAAAGATAAAAAGGGGCCAGGATGTGAAGAACTTTAAATGCCAAACACAGGAGTTTGTACTTGATATTAAGAAGTAATAGGAAGCCACTGGAGTTTGTGAGCAGAAGGAAGAAAGGAGAAAACTCCCAGAGAACATTTAGAGAAACAAGACTGAGAATGGCTGCAGACCTCACCCAAAAGATTCTGGAGAGCTTGGAAGAGAAAGCCACACTACCTAGGCAGAGGGGACTTATCTTTCTGAAGGGATGAGGAGAATATTTCAAAAACTCAAAAGCTTGAAAAAAATGTGTCCCATAGCTGCAAAATATCATAGAGCCTAAAGGAGATGAGAGACACAGGAAACAGAGAAGTGTCTTTGAAGGTTAACAAAGAGCAGGCTTAACTGTAAAGTAAAATCAATGGGTGAATTAGGCCGGATGCTATGAGAACTGCAATGTAAAAATCCAATTTTAAAAATAGTTACAGACTGCCAAGATATAAACAAAGGGTGGGAAAGGGGGAAGGAGATTAAACAAAAGTGCTAAACCTGCATCACGTGCTGAGTTGAGGAGGAAATTCAAGGTTTTAATTAATAATCATTTTTCCCTCCTTTGGTCAGACCTGTGATTTCATTAGTATGGGAGAGCTCGCAGTGTGGAATTCCTTCTGCCAAAGCGGATCAACAGCTCTTCCTACTTAAGGTCTCAGAGAGTTGCCTGAAGGTGCCGAGAGATAGTCATTTGCTGAGATCAGAGTCACAGAGTGAACTTGAACCCAGGTTTTCTTGACCTTAAGACTATCTCCCTCCCCAGGCCACTCTGCTTCTCTTAATCAAAATAAACACTGGCAAATAGTTTGAAATAGTTGTGATAAAGTATTTTGTTTAAAATACTGGGAAACTAATTACAATAAATAAGATTACTTTTGAACATGGAATGAAGGAAAATTTAAAGTTTACAATCCAAGCCAAGGAAGAGAAAACAAAAAATAGCCTAGTTTGATAAGAAACTTACAAGGCGATGGCAGAGAAGACAACTATTAATTTCCAAATACTTAAAACTTTAAATGTAAATGGGCTGAACTCTACTAACAGAAGAAGTCACTGACTAGATTTAAAAACAAAATCCAACCATCTGTTGCCTCCAATGGAGGTACTTAAAACCGAAAGACAGTAAGTGACAAAAAATTACAGTCTAATCGTCTTAACTCTAACTCTTTGTCTCTGAGATGGCCATCATAGAAATCAGCCAAAGCAGATCTTACCCAAAAAAAAATGAAGCGAAAGCACTTAATAATTGGAAAAGATACATTAAACAGTGAAACCTAACAACAGTGAGCATGTATGTTCCAGAAAGAGCTGTGAAAACCTGAAAGAAAAAGTGACAGAAAAGCAACAAAAGGCAGAGAGCAACATAATTGAAAACAAAGACTTCACTTATCAGAATATTTCAGATCAAGTAGCCAAACTGTTCATTTTAAAATTACAGTCCTTCCAACCCCTCAATATTATGATTCTGTTAAATAAAACACTTCTGGCAGCCAAGTGGCACAGTGAACAGAGTACTGGCCCTGGAGTCAGGAGGACCTGAGTTCAAATCCAGCCTCAGACATTTAACACTTACTAGCCATGTGACCTTGGGCAAATCACTTAACCCCAATTGCCCTGCCCTCCCCCCTCTAAAAAAGCAAAAACAAAAAACAAAAATAAATAAAGAAATAAAACATTGCCCCTGCCTTAATAAATAAGAAAAAACCAACTTAACGAATTGTAGTGTTAAACATTACAATGAATAAAGTTTGCATATAGTGATAAATTAATGGTAGGCCAAGGGGATTTTTGCTATTTGAAAGGGCACATGGATTAGTCACAAAAAATGAACTACCAACCCCTGCCCTGAAACTCAAGCACTTTAGTATATAAAATGATCTCTTGAACACTCTGACCTTCCAGTTCTATCAGCCTTAGCGCCCATGATCCTACATCTTCACTCCACTTCAAGGACACATAGAGAGATGGTCACATTTCAGCTCTCACCATCAGCCATGACTGGGCTACTCTTACAGTCCTAAAATCTGTCATCTCTTTATGAGCCTTCCCTCTCCTCCTCCGCCTCACTACCCTTAAATTTCTTGATCCTCACTATGGTCATCAGCCTCCCTCATTTTTCTGTTCTCCCTGTCCAGCAAACCTGCCCTTGGCCTCATTCTCCTGCTTTCATAGTCTTGATCTCATGGTGGAACAGAAGAATCTTCCTTTCTTTCCTCTGTCTATCCACTGTGCCACTCTGTCCTGGTACTCTATCCACTGGGCCATCTAGCTGCCCAAGGTTATCGACTACTAAACCCAATGACTTTTACTCCAGCTTCATTCTACTTGACTTCCCTTCTATTGTTGATGTTGTCAATTATCCTTCCCTCATTTCTCCCTAGTTTTCCATGACACTTTTGTCTTTTGGTTCTTTTCCTCTCTGTCTTACCAGTTCTTTTTGGTTTCTTTTGCAGTTCATTGCCCATGTCTTTCTCTCTAAGCAAGAGTCCCAACCAGGTTCCTTCTTAGAGTCCCTTTTCTTCTTTCCCTTGGTGATCTCATCAGTTCCCACGGGCTCAAAGATCTCTAACTTCCAAATCTATATGTCACGCCCTAATCTTTCTCTTGAACTCTAGTCCTGCTCTGCCAACTTTCTCCTGGCTGTCTCTACTTGGATGGCCAATCAACGCTCCAAATTCAACATGCCCCAAATGAATCTTTTTGCCCTATTTCTTTTAAGGGCACCACCATTTTTCTGGTCACCAAAGTTTCTGACTTTGATCCCTCTTTTTCTCCCTTAATATTTACAGCATCTTTCTAATTCATCCTCTTTTTTCTACTCATACTGTAGGTACCCTATTTCAGACCTTATCATCCCTCACCTGTACTATTACAATTGCCTCCTCATTGGTGTCTCAGTTTCCCATCTATAAACCAATCTCCACACAACTGCCAAGATAATACTCCTAAAACACAAATCTGATCATGTTGCCATCCTGCTCAAATATCCTCAGTGGCTCCCTACTGTCTCTACAGACTGACCAGCCTGGCATTTAAGGCCCTCCCCAATCAGGTTACCAACCTACTTAGATTGAACAATCTACTGTCCATCTTCATGTCATTGAACAGGCTGTCTCCAGTGCCTGTAATGACTGGCTCCTCTCCTATGCCTCTTAGAATCTCAAGCTTCCTTCTAGGAGCCTCAGGAGTCACCCCAGTGTTCTCTCTCTCCTCAAATCATCTTATACTTGTTTATCTGTGTCCATGTTATATCCCCAAATAGAATGAAAGCTGCTTGAGAACAGGGTCCAGTTGATTTTTGTCTTTGTACCTTTAGCTCCTAGCATACAGCTGGTCACACAAGCAGGTATTTAATAAACGTTTGTCAAATTGGGAGCCAGTTAGGTGGTTCAGTGGATAGAGCATTAGCCCTAGAATCTAGGGGGACCTGAGTTCAAATCTGACCTCAGACACTTAACTAGCTGTGTGACCCTGGGCAAGTCACTTAATCCTGATTGCCTCTCCCATCCCTTCCAATAAAAAATAAATGTCAGTCAAATTGAATTAAACCATAGAATTTCCTCCTGAAATATACCTGGCCCTGATGTCTTTACTACAAGAGTTTCCAAACTTTTAAAGAACGAGTCATCTCCATTCCACATAAGGTATTTTTCCAAAATATGGAAAAAGATAATGGGTTACCTAGAGCATTTCATGAGAAAAATTTGATTTTCATCTCCAACTCTTAAAATGTCAACACCATAGAAGTAGAGATCAGTCTCACTTAGGAATATCAATGGGAAAACAAACAAACCTTAAACAAAATCTGAGTAAATATGATAAGGCACAGCATAAAAGGGTTTTCCATTATGATCACATAGGGTTTATTTTCTTTCCAGAATACAGAGCTAGTGAAAGAAAACTATAAACGTAATTCATCATCTCAAAACAGACTTTTTTCACTTTATTTTTCTTGGTTTTTTTGCAACATGTCTAATATGGGGAAAAAACATAATTCATCATATTAATAGGAAAAATTTTAAAGTCTCAAAACATTAATGGGGACAGTAACTCAGGGTAGCCCCTAAACTGAAGGTATTTGTTCACTTTTGCCATCTGGTTAATCTTCTATTTCTAACAGTCAATCAATTAATCGATAAGCTTGGAATGAAGAACAGGCCTGTGATTTCACTGGTATCAGGAATTCCCAATGAAAAAAGTCTCTGGACCAATGCCAATCAATACCTGCTACTCAACTTAGCCTTGCCTGGGGCACTGAGAAAGTCATTGCCTTACTTGGGATCATAACCAAATCCAGGTCTTCCTGACTTAGAGTCGGCTCATTCCCCTATCCAGCATGTCCTGTGGCCATCTAGTAAGCATCTATTATGCACCAAACACTGAGATAGTGAGAAAAAAAAGCCAAAAATAAAAGTCCCTCCCTCTGCTGGCTTATATTCTATGAGGAAATACCCGAGGGAATTTGTCCCTGTACATGGAGACTGGCAGGAATTATAGATTCTCAATTAAATTTAACACAAGTTCACTGAGCATAAAGAAGACGGGCAATCAGAGGAAGACTTCATATAGAAAGTTTGAGGTGGATTAAAAAGGATGGGAAGGTCGCAATTCTACAAGGGGAGAGGAATGAACATTCTAGACACCAAAAACAGCATGAACAAAGAAACAGAGATTGGAAAACAAGAGAGTTATCAAAAGGAGAGAAGGTCGTCCCATTTGGCTATGATACAGGGCAGAGTAAAACAGGGAAATAGGAGGTCAAGTCGGAAAGGCAGGTGGCACCAGTTACTGGAGGGCCTTTGGACCAGGCAAAGAGTCTGAAATTAAGGAGCCACCGAAAGGTTTTGAAAATTGATATGAACCCCACTTCAGGGACTTACTAGCTGAGTGACCCCGGGAACATATTTAACTTCACTGGGCCGAAATTTCATCTTTGGCAGATAGGGGACCTCCAAGTTCCCTGCCAGCATAGAATCGATGATTCTATGACCAAATTCCTAAAGTAGTACTGGCACTTAGAAGGTCACTGTTGATTAACTGATTAGAACTAAGCATAAAGGAGATAAGTCCTGCAGATGTGTGAAGGATAGACTGGAATTGGGGGAGATTAGAGATGCGAAGACCAGTTAAAAGGCTTCATTAAAATGATGGCAGTGAGGATGGAAAGGAGTGGACAAATTCGAGATAATGGTGAGATAATCCCAAACTTTCCCCATCATATCTCCTAAGACAGCTCTCATGTTTCCTTATGTCATTCTTCACAGCGTCATCTAATTAAGAATAACAAACTAGGTAACAATTTTAAAAAAGCTGTTTGGGAGGCAGGAATGACTATAATTTAAAGGGAAACTCATCAAAGAATCTAAGTTTCTTGAAGGCAGGGATTGTCTCTCTTTTGTACTTGTATGGCCATCGCCTAGTCTGGTATCTGCCTGGCATATGATCGCTGATTAAATGAATGAATGTTAATTGATTGCATCTCAAAAAACACAGTGTGTGTCTGGGGTATAAATCATCTATGTGCAGGGAATTGCAAATACAGTTGTTCCCAAGAAGTTATTTGCAGAGCTGTGAACTGTTAGAGGTAGAAGGACCTCAGAGATCATCCAGGGCCACCCCCTCCTTCTCCGGGAGTTTGACACAGTTTCACACAATAATCAGGCTTTTACACTCATCTCTAGTTTCATTTCCCTTTTGTTTCTCCCCCCAGGGCCCTAGTAAAATCCTTCTACTGGGTACTAAATGTCAAGAAAGTACTTTGGGCTGTCAGAATGAAATATATTGAGTTGAAATACAACAGCATCATCCACCACTACATTCCATGGGGATTTAGGGTGCCAGGAGGAGAGTCCGCTGGAAGTGCCCTGAATCTATTCAGAACAAGATACGATAAAAGACTGAGATAAATTAGCCAGGAGGAGATAAGCTAAAAAAAGGTTTTGATAACAAAGAAAGAAGCAACTTCATAATATACAAGGAAAACCTGTGGTACAGTGGGAAGAATGCTGGATTTGAAAGTAGTTGCCTTTAATCAAACCCTGGCCTTCCCACTTACTGTCTGTGTCACCTTGGATGGGCTACTGGGTCTCAGTTTCCTCGGCTGTAAGATGAAGGGCTGAGGTTATATACCCTTTAAGGTTCTAACTGCTATGAGACTCATATTCCTCCAGCAAAAATGGTGATACTATAATGCTAAGACCTGGATACTTATTAAGAAAGTTGAGGGTAAATTAGATGGAAGTTTTAGGTGCAGATATTACAGGGGAGGAATATGGGATGATGAAATCATAGGGACCAAGAAATTCAGCATAAGCTTTATTGAATCGCTGCTATGTGCCAGGAAATGTGCTGGGCTTTGAGGATATAAAGAATGCCCTTCACTTCTACTGGCGGGATAAAAAATGTACACAGGTAAATAAATGTAAGGCAGCTTAAGGAGAAAGGAAGCCCTAAGTGTTGGGGAGGGGGAGAAGGAGGGGAGTGAAGGAGTGAATGAAGGAAAAAGTATTTGTTACACTGTATCAGGCACTGAGGATGTAAGTACAAAAGAAAGAGTCCCTTCCTTCAGGGAGCATACATTCCAATAGGAAGAGAAAAAAACATTTTTAATATGAATAAAAAATAAAAATAATTTAAAAATAAATAAATTTGTAAATAAAATATAATATATATATATATATAAATACACATATACTATATTCAAATATATAAATAATATATATGCTAGACAATGGAGTTTTAGCCTAAGAAGTCACAGGTATGGTGAGAGGAGCCACAGGGCAATCAGTTGGCATGCCCTTTCCAGAAGCAATGGCAGTGTTGATTCTAACACCATTCCCAAAGCAAGAGGGGAGGGGGAAAGAGGGCTAACGCCTGGCATAGCAGGAAGATGGTTGTGAAACATAGTAAGGCAGGGAGAGCCAGACTAACCATTCTCACCAACCAAGCCAATGCAGCCAGGCTAGGCTGGGAGCTGGAAGTCTGGTTGTATAGCAGTGGCAGCAGGGCAGGAAGAGGGAAGTGCCACCTGAGCTAAACCTTGAGGGAACCAAGGATCCAGAAGGCAGAAGAGAGGAGGGACTGTATTCAAGTCATGCGGAAGCAGCACCAGAGCCGGGATGAAGAAGACCAGGGTTCCAATCCTGCCTCAGACAATTACAAACTGTATGACTCTGGGCAAGTCATTTAACCTCTGCCTGCCTCAGTTTCCTTACCTGTAAAATGGGAACAATAATCTACCTTACAGGGATGTTGTGATGAGAACATGAGATAAAGTTTGTAAAGCTCTTTGTATATCTTAAAGGGCTATGTAAACATTAGCTATTACTATTATTATTAATTATTTACAACCTGTGCCACAGCATGGTTATGGGAGATGGAACATTTCATTCAGGGAGTAGCTGGCAGACCAGTTTGTCTGGAACATAGGATCAGATCATCATAGATTTACAGCTAAAAGGAACCTTGTAGGTAGAATCCAACCCCTTCACTTTACAGATGATGAAACTAAGAGCCACAGAGATTATTAAGTGACTTGCCCAAGGTCACAAGGGTGGTAAATGGTAAAATCAGGATTCAAACCTAGGTCTTCTGACTGTAAAGCCAGCATTCCACTATGCCACATTGCCCATGATGGACTTCATGAAGAGAACGATATTACTTAAGTCTGGAAGGTACCCTGAAATCCTTGTATTCTCTTGTCCCATTATCTGAAGTCTTGAGGAAGGAGCTGGAGATTTCTGGAGTCCCATTCTTCCACCTAAGTCCTACTCAGATGTTTCACTGTAGGATGGAGGTGACTCTCGTTTATCAACAGTTATTAAAGCATGATACCAGAATATAGTGGGTGCTTAACAAATGCTACTTATTAATTGATTGGCAGGTTCTACCCAGCTGGAAAGTCCCAATGGTGGACCACCATGTTGTCCAAGGACCAGCCTGTTGTTGTTATTCAGTTGTTTCAACTTTTTGTGATCCCATTTGAGGCTTTCTTGGCAAAGATTCTAGAGTGGCTTGCCATTTCCTTCTCCAGCTCATTTTACAAATGAGGAAACTGAGGCAAAGTTAAGTGACTTGCCCAGGGTCACACAGCTAGTAAGTGTCTGAGGTCAGATTTGAACTCAGGAAGATGAGTCTTTCTGACTTCAGACCACATATTCTCTCTACGGAGACTCCTACCCATCCTGGAGTCAGAAAACCTGGGTTTAAAGCCCAGTTCTATCATTTACTATCTCTGTGACTCAAAAGGAAATTGACTTCTTTCTACACCTCAGTTTCTCCATCTAAAAAATGAGTTTAGATGAGCAGATCCCTAACATCTTCTCTAACTGTAAATTCTATGATTATGACCTTAACAATCTTTCTACCTTTAAACATCTTGTATGGAGAATGAGACAAAGTTTTAAAGTGCTTAGTATACCACAAAGTGCTATCTAAATGTTAATTATTATCATTATTCACATGTATGTTTTTGTTTAAATGTATACAAATTGATATTTCTATTGCAACGGAGGTTACGTTTTTTATAGAAAGAAGCTAATTAAGCACCTAGACTATGTTACGTGTGCTCCAAGAAAGGGTGTCAAATCCAAACCATGCGTTATCATAAAGTTATCACACTGGTCTATTTTTACAATTTAAATTAGTTTTCTCTTTATAAAGACTGGCCAATCTAGTTATTCATTTGCATAAAGGGCTCATAGTATTCTTTGGGGCATTAGGGGGAGGAACTGCAGCCAGCCTGATACTCAGAATTTGAGATTTCTGTTTTAAATCATCAAACCAGTTACACCTGGATTATAATTGCCTGCTGTGTCTAAACGACCTTATAGACCTGTCCACCTAGTGGCAGCTATCAGAATTGCAAGCACAGTGCCTGGAAAGAAATAGCCAGCTGCCAGTCTTCATTCACCGCTTTACTGAGCACCTAGATAAACAATAAGCACTGTAAACCCACCACTATGCCTTCTGAACCTACTCCATAAATCTGCCTTCCTTCAGTCACTAAATAAGCATCATTACACATTGAACTAGGCAGGGAACACCCAAAGATGTTATCAAATGAGTGCAGAGGCAAACAGGGGCTGACTCTACCCCCCCCCCCCCACCTTCTAGAAATGGCCAACCTCTGGGTCAAAGAAGAGATGGTATTGAGGTGAGGCTGGTGTTGCCATCAGCACTGCTGTAGGACTGTCTAACCTGACTCATCTTTTGGGAGGTTCACAGGGAGGGGGGTGGTGACAGAGAAAAGGGAGGCAAGCTTCTGAAAAGTGTCAGTCTCTTTAGTGTCTCTCTCCCTCCCTTCCCCCCCCCACCACCACCAGTTTGTTTGGCCTGGTCTTAGCTCCAGGGCCTGTTTGCATGTGGGTGTCTGCAGTTAGGTACTGTGCTGCTCTGAGACCCAAACACCACATCAAAGGAAGATCTGAATGATAATGATGGGTCCCACAGTGCTAGTCTAGAGGTAGGTGGTATGCTATCTGGTGCTCTGAAATGTGGATCAGACCCCTTGACCCTAAAGAAAAGGGGTCCTTTTTAACATACGTAAAACTGAACTTCACTTTGATTACTATATATCCAGCCAGAAAAGGAATGTTTTTGCAGTCTACAAGTTTTAGGGGAATGGGATCTTCCCTATTTAAACAAATGCAAAAGACCTCTCTTTGGGAAAAAAAAATCTTGGTAATGTTTAGTTTAGTCTGGGTTCCTATGAAAGTAATAAAGCTCCCTTTCTTTAATATAGAATTTAGACCTTTCGTTATTCAGACTAGTTGTAAACTCCTTAAGGGCAGAAACTGTCTTTACTTTTCTTTAAATTACCCTATGCTTAGCATATTGTTTGGCATATAGTAAGCGCTTAATAAATGCTTGTTTATTGACTGAAGTCCCTCAGGTTGTGGATCTAGGGACTGATAAGAGCATTTGTGCCCATTTCCAGCAGCATAAGAGGCAGGGAGGGGCCCCACAGCTCCCCCTTCTCAGTCCTTACCCTGGCATTTACAAATCTGCAGCCAGGTGAGTGGAGACTTTTGCTTATTTCATGCTCTGAACACAATGCTGCCATGCCACAGCAAGCCTCCTTCTCCTCTAACGTTGCTTTCCCTCCCCCCTTTCATTCTGACCCCCAGCGGCACAGCAGGATGTGTGGGATTGAGGGATAGCTCTCATTTGTCCTGGAGCCAACATTTCCCCCATAGGAACACACTCACGATCTGAATAGAAGTCAGTGGGATATAGGGGTCGATGTATCAAATTTCACATTGTGAAATTAGTCCAGTATGGCAGGAATGTGTCTGTTTCACATATAAAAGGAGTATCTGTGTACTGATGTGTGCATTGCCCTTCCCAGAATTCAGGAACATCCCAGGGCTAACTTTTGCATCAGGGATGATGTAATTGTTTGGACTTTCTATTTATCAGTCTCCAAGGAAACTCAACAATGACAAGGAAATAAAACAACTCTCATTTCAGATAAGCTGGGGTGTTGGTTAGAAATATATAAAGTAACAGACAGGTCCCTATCCAGGCTATTTTATTATGTATAGACTCTGATCTCATTCAAACTTTTTTTTTCCTTAATAGTTGGAAGGGGATTTTGAAAAGTTAAGGACTATGGGAAGTATATCATGACAAGTGAGCACTTGAACTAAAAGAAGAAATCCCTCAAGTTAGAAAGTAACATATGGAATATCTTTGTCTATTCAGGATACTCATGGGTTCATAGATTTAGAATTGGAAGAGACTTTAGAGCCCATATAACCCAACCCCCTCATTTAACAAATGAGGAAGTATAATCCCAATTGAAATTTAGATGGTTGTGTTGTTTAATCTGAATATTTTAAACACGCTAAGTGAACGGTATAGAATACTTCTCTGTCATATGATCTAGTAAAGCTTTATATTTGTATGAAGAAAGGCAGTGTGGCCCTAGGGCAGAAAGAGCTGGCCTTGGGGTCAGCACTGGGCTTCTCAGTTCCCCCCTTCCATAATAGCTGTACAGCCATACACCAGGTCTTAGCCTCTCCACACTCCAGGCAACTCTAGAGTTGATAGTCTTCAGAGATGGCAGAAATCCCCCACACTAATAAAATCTGAGGTCTGAATAGGAAAAAATAAATTTGTATGACATTAGCCAAAGTCCCTAAACTCCAGTGTGCTTTAAAGACTAAACAGTCTTTGTTATCTTGCATCTGACATAGTAACTCACACACAGTGCTTTAAAATCTGTAAAACATTTTACTTACACTTTATCATTTGACACAACCCCATGACGTACATAGGGAAGTAATTATCCCCATTTTATAGACGAGGAAGCGAAGGCTTAAGTGTTCATAGTAGCATAAATTTACAGTTGAAGGGGATCTCAGGGGCCATCTACTGCAACCACTTTATCTAATAGGTTAGAGGTGAAGTGATTAGCCCAAGGTTGTAAGTATCAGAAGCAGGTCTTTGGACTCCAGAAAGAGTGCTCTTTTTACTGTACCACCCTAATAAGGTAACTTGCCCAAGGTCATGCAATTTGTGTGAGTTGGGGGTAAGATCTGAACCCAGTTCTTCCAGGTTCCAAATCCCTTATCCACTATCCCAAGCAGTCTCTAATTTTTCTTACAGCATTTGTGTCAGAGAATGAAGTCAAAGAAGTTAGAATGATACTTAAAGTGATTTTGGAGATCCTTGAGTGCAGTTTTGGGGGCTAATTTTTTTTTCTATAGGAAATTATTTCTTAAATAATGCAAATCTGAATCCTCATTTTCTTCATACAGGAACATAATGTAATTCTCAATACAAGGTTAACATAGCAAGGACCTGGTTAATATGAGATAGCTGCATTTTGTCCCTTATTAATACCTTGATTTGCTGCTAAGAACTAGCCAGGATATTCACCAATACTAAACAAATTTTTATAGTCTTCACATTCGGAATTAACCTGGCCAAGCAAGCTTGTAAATTCGTTTTCACAAATCCGTCTCTGAAGAAAAGAGCACTTGCCTGACAAAGTCTGCACCAACCTTGTTGACATTTGCCAATATTAACTACAGCTCTTTCCAAAAATCATCCAAGTCTTTCGGTGGCTCACCAGAAAGACAAATATTTGCCTATAACAAATATACGAGCTCTTCCATCAGGATTCTCACGAACAACAACACTAATAATAATAATTGGAAAGGCGACTAGAGGCAGAGGGCACGACCGTTGTCCAGACAGCCCCGCTGTCCTGAGCTGACATCTGCTCTAACACGTGGGAGAATGGAGCCAAGCAAGAAGCAAGCCCCAAGAAGAGAAGGGGATGGAGGCAGGGAGGGAGGGGAATGATTTCTTATAAGATGACGCACAAAAGAAAGTATTTCTATTTTGGTATATAGCTACAGAATATGGATATGATAGACTACTATTTTTTTTTACTGGATCCATTTGGAGATATGTGATTCGTTAATCTTTTAAAAATTTCATTTTTTGCCAAGGAATTAATTAAGTCATAATGAAACAGATGGCCCAGGAAAAAGGCTTTGGGTGTAGAGCCAGAGGACCTTGGTTCAAGGCCCTAGGCAGTTACTTTTACCCATGTGACCTTACAGAGGTCTTTGAAATGAAGGGCCTAGTCTAGATGCCTCACTCTGAGGTCCCATCCAGCTCAAATAAATGAAATAATGAGATATTTGGAAATCTCATCCTTTTTATTTTGCATAAGTGCTGAACCTCTGGCCCATAGTATGGAAAAATCTCTGGATCAGGAATGAGGAAATAAGTATTTGAGAAAGTCTTTGACCCCCATTTAATATCATGGGAAAGTCACTAAATGTTTCTGAGCCTCTGTTTCTCACTGGCCTCACAGTTTGCTTCTGATGAAATCACTCTGAAAATCGCAAAATCCTATGTAAATGTGAGCCATTATTCTTTTTTCCCTAGGACTGTCATGAATTATTTTACCTGAAATCTAATTCATACTGGACTGTCCTTTATTGTGCTAGGTTCTTTAACTTCCCTAAGAAATAATTAATAAGTTTTCCCTATCACCAATACTTAAACCTCTCGGTGTCTGGCTTGTATCTGTCTGTCTGTATCTATGTGTGTCTCACTTTTCTTTTCACCATTCCCCTCTACCTCTTTCCGGTCAGTCCCAGTCACCTTTCCTGTTTTCCATGCATCCTTAAGACAGGGATTACAGGAGCAAGAAATCTGAAGCTGAGGATTCAGCAGAGGTCAAAGGTCCATTCCCTGCTCTGCTACTACCTTGCTGTGCAACCTCAGGTAAGTTGCTTGCCCTCTCTGGGCTTCTTGTTTTGTATCTATAAAATGAGCAGGTTATAAAAATGAGGGAGTACTCCCTTGGTCCTTTACAAGTCTAACAATCTATGAGTCCTCAGTTTCTAAAATGGAAAAACAAGACAAAGATCAGATTGCACCCAGGGTGATCTTGTAAGAAATAGTCCAGGAGCATTACTTATCTCAGTACCCCAGGGGTACTGGAATATAGTCAGATTGTAAGTCAAAAGAATATCAATTCCTCAAGGGCCACGGGTGGGGGACAATTTTGATTTCACTTCTGTATCCTCTAGACATAAAAGAGCACTTTGTATACAGTAGATGCCTAATAAATGTTTATGGCATTGAATTCAGTTGCTTTAAAAATATAGAAAAGAGACTGGAGAGTGATGAAGAAGTGCTACTTACTTGGGGTTCAGAAGCTAAATTCATTTTGTATGGATGGCGTTTCCCTTCCTCTGTCACCAGGGGAGACCAGATTTTATGTTCACTCCTGCAACAGACAGAACCATTTCAGCCACAGTGTTAAGTAAAAAGTAGGGACTGGAAATAGTAAAGCAGAAATAAACATATCGGTGAGAGAGAGACAGAAACAGGGAAGGGAGGGGGACGGGAATCAGCATTTATGTAGCACCTAGTACCAGGCACTGTGCTAGATGCTTTACAAACATCATCTCTTTTGATCCTCACAACAACTCTGCAGTGTAGGTGCTGCTATTATTCCCAATCTACAGTTGAGGAAACTGAGGCAAACTCAGGTTAAGTGACCTACCTAGGGTCACATGGAGAGGTTATATTTTAATCATGGCAAAAACAAAGCATCGATTCCAAAGTCAGCCTTTAAATATATAATAAGTAATCGTTGTGACTAAGGACTATTTGTCAAAGTAACTGACCAAAGGAACTTCACAATAAATGTTTAGTAGATGAATGCATATAAGTATTTTGTGCTGAGTGTTACCTATACTAACACTACAGGAAGGAGCACAGTGATCTATCTATGGGTCAAACTGATTCAGCTTAATTTCATTTGACTCTTGAAACAAGTACCATAAGATGATGAACATAGTTTATTAATGCCTATAGTTGCAAAAACACAACACAGATGCAGAATTTTGAGTAGGCAGATGCTCATTTGTCTAAATAGTAGCCTTAGGGGTCTTAAAAGCGCCAATATCCTAAAAAAAAAAAAGGCCAAAATGGTGATGATGGGCTATGGAAACAAACCGGCATTCCTAACTAAAGCATGAATCTCCCCACTTGCCAGAGACAGAGCTTAAGAGTTTACTGCCAAAGAAAATGTAGAGATCCCCTAAATACTTATGGTCCTATGTTTTAGGTAGGAATTAAATTCCTTGTAAGTAATTAAATTCCATCTGGCAAGCCACAATTGATAAAGAAAAAACAACAGATCTGTTACAAACATGCAGAGTCAAGAGAAACAAATGAATTGGTCATGTCCCAAACCAAAATCTCAATTTGCACAGCTGGAGGTGAGTAGTGCGCTTCGGCGTGAGTATCCTAGGATCATGGTGGGTTATTGCGTTGATCCGAGTTCCTAGGTCTCTCAGAGTTGTTTGTCTTTGCCGTTGCTAAATTGTTGTGCTTCTGCTCACTTCACTCGATATCAGGTCACACAAGTCTTCCCAGCTTTCTTTCGAAGTCCCTTCATCATTTCTTAGAGCCCAATAGCATTCCTTCACAATCATATACTGTAACTTATTTAGCCATTCCCCAATTGATGTGCACTGCCCTCAATTTCCAATTCTTTACCATTACAAAAACAGCTACTATAAATATTTAGGTGCATTGTGGGTTCCTTTTCTCTTTCTTTGAGCACTTTGAGGTATACCTGGTTTAATTTTAGAAATTGGTGAAACTGGGGCAGGCACAGTGGATAAAGCGCCAGACCTATAGTCAGGAAGACCTGAGTTCAAATCCAGCCTCACTTACAAGCTATGTAACCCTGTGTAACCCTAACTGCCAGAAGAAAGAAGCTGATGAAATCCATTTCCCCCTCTCTCTCAAACAACTTTTCTTTCTCTCTTTCCACTCCACAACTAAATTAAGCTGTTCTTTACTTATATGACTTTCAACTTTTTTTTTCTTTCTACATCAGTGACCTCTCAATAGGAGAAATGTTTTCCCATTCCTGTTGTAGAAGGTATAGGAAATCCATTTTCACAGACCTTCAAATCTAGTTGAACAGGATGGTACGAGCACACAAGAGAAAACCAGAGGAAATTTCAAGTTAATGTTAATGATGTAAGGATTCAGAGTATGGGAAAACACATGTCATTATTGTATGACCTTAGGCTGCTCCCCTCTTCTGGGACTTGGATTCCCCAATTGTAAAATGAGGAGAATGGACCGTTTAGTCTCTAAAGTCCTTCCAACTCTAACAGCCTGTGATTCTATCAGCTCCTAAAGTTCCACATCCCCAAGGATCTTTCCCAGATGAAACAGAGCATGGAACAAACTACTGTCCCATATGCAACTCCCATGAGTCTTTTCTTACTCTCTCCCTTATAAGTATATTTACCACTTAATGAAAATTCTAAAAGTGATAGACAATATTTGTTACACGTTCTAGTTTATTTCAGTGCTGCTCCTGTCACACTATAAGCTTCAGACCTTGCTGGTAACCCTGATGTACCATGGGCAGACAATGGCGGGCTTTAGGATCCCAAAAGTCAAGGGCTATAAGATAGAGTGAGAACAGCCCTGAACTTGGACTCAGAAGACCTGCCTTTGAGTCCTACCTTCCCTCTTTTTCCCCTAGAAAGGCAAGTGACTTAATCTTCTAAGGCTCCATTCTGTTCTGTTCAAAAGGAATGATGAGAATTGCATTAACTACCTAACTGCTCTTTATAAATTATAAAATAGTAAAATAGAATAGCAAGCTATTATAATTATGCCCAAAAAGCAGCAAAGGAGTCTCTGAATTATATCAATTTTACTTTCTAATGATTACTCCCTAACGACCAGTTCTATGAAGGTACAAACGCAAATATCGCAGACAGAAAGAATCATGAAGTTCAGTTAGCAGGGCATTTGGAGGCGATGCTGTTGAAAGGGAGGCATGATTCCCAGGCCATAAGGGCTCCTCAGCTCAGAATGTTCTCTCCCACTTTGTCTGGCTCTCTGCTTTGTCCCCATCACACTCAACCTCGTTTAAGTCAGATGTGAGCACATGGGTTATCCCCTACCCTCCAGCATGACACTCCTTCAGCTAGGATGTAAGTTCTCCGAAGGCAAGTGCCATGTTATTTTAAGAAATCTTTGAAGGCCTCAGACACTTAACACTCACTAGCCATGTGACCTTGGGCAAGTCACTTAACCCCAATTGCCCTGCCCTCTCCCCTCCAAAAGGCAAAAACAAAAATATCTGGCACACAGTAGGAGACAGAAATGTGTGGAAGGCTTATTGGCATTAAAACTTACAAAACTGCTATGAAATGAATGGAAAATTCTACTTGATTCAAGGTTTTACCTGCCAACTGTGAGGGTTATGTCATCCACGCAACTCTTGATTTTATTCTGGGCTTCCAAATGAGTCATGTTGCTAGTATTTTCTCCATCAATGGCCAAGATGACATCCCCAATACATACATTAGCCAGGGCTGCTTTGCTGCCTGGAGTCACCTGAAGAAAAGGGGATACCATGTCAGTCACTTAAGTGCTATTTACATCCAAATAAATTATCTTCTGTCCTGATGGGTTATTCATTGATTTGGAGCAGATGGTCATTTGTCCTAAAATAGAAGACAACTTTTTGATTAAAATGATGAGTTTAAGTCATCGAAAAGTTAAAATCAAGATGTTCATTTAGTCTTGGTAGGGCAGGATAGCAAAAAAACCCTCAACTTTCAACCAAGAAGATTTGGAGTTTAAATATGAAATTTTCCACCCATGGTTACATGACATAAAGCAAGTCACTAGATTTCTCTGAGCATTGGTTTCCTTGCCTGTGAAATGGGGATAATACTTGCATGACCTACCTCATGACATTATTGTGAGGTAGGATGGAATGGCAGTGTTATTTCTACTCATCCTGGCTCTGCCACTTACAATTGTATAATATAACGGAGTCTTAGTTTTCCATTCTGTTAAATGGGGCAACCTCCCTCACAGGGTTGTTGTGTGGTAAGTGCTTTGTAAATTATGACTATATTACAGGATACAAAAAAGAAGTACATCAAAGCAATTTGAAGCCACAACACCCACTATTAATAGCTCTTTAATCATCCAGTGGTCCGTTGTTGAAGCCGAATCTTTCTGGGCAGAAGCCAACTGATCTCACCTTTCCTTTTCTAGAGCAAAGGAGGCACAGCCCAAGTTGGGGACAGGCCATATGACAGGAGGGATTAGCAGCTGGGGTCTACTATATTTTCTTTCAACTTACACTCTCACAAGAGAATGTTATGGAAATATGCCCAAGTAAACAAAGCTTAGGGGGAAAAAGGTATCCTCTCTCTTGCTGTCTTTACTGTCTGTTTTCACACCTGGTCCTTTAATTTGCTTTCTAGAGGAATGAAGCTCAACAAGGATTTACAGAAACTAGCTTTTTCTCTAATTCCACTAGCAAATGAGGAACATGGTGAAGGGAACAATCTATGGAGTATGTAAGAAAAGATCTCTTTCTAATGTGAGGCAGTATGGTGGTGGAGGAGAGTAGAGCCAGCCAAAGTTAAGTTCAAATCCCACCTAGGATAGTTCAGTTTAGTTAAACTAAAAGTCACCTAAATTCCTTCTGCCTTAGTTTCTTCCTCTAAAAAATGGGGATAAGTTCCTTCCTCATAGGATGGTTGTGAAGATCAAAATAAAGTATATGTAAATTGCTTGTAGGGCTACAAATAATCAGCTATTGTTTTAATTTCAGATGACCACTCTCCATTGTCCTATTGCCAAAAAGCCAATAATCTATGAGAGCTCATGCTCATGTATTTCTTCAGATTTTGCAAAGTGCTTTCCTCAAAACCATCTTACAAAAACTGTTATATTCTCCAGGTGAGAAAATTAACCAAGGGGTGGACTTGCTAACAATCATAGAAGCCTTAGAATCATGTGAAACCTGAGGGATCCTTTGGTCTGACCACAGGGTCTAGTAAGTGTCACAGCTGGAGCCTGAATCTAAAGTCTTCTGACCCCGAGTTCTATGTTCTTTCAATTTTGTTATTTATATAAAACAAAAGACTTAGTCTTTGCCCTGGGAGTTTACAGTGTAAGTTGAGTAAACTCCATATATTCGTAGACAATGGAAACTCACAACTTAACATATCAAAGAGCAGAAACCACAAGACTTGACTTGAGAAATGCCCTACAAGAGCAGTTAGGCATGTCCAAAGGAAAAAGAGGGAAAGGCAGTGCTATTTCTACCAAACTTGGTCATATCTGTTTTATAGAACAATCTGTAAAATTTGGATTTGGTCAAAAGGCCGCACTTAAGGACCTAGAAGGCCACCTGTGGCCACCTTAAGGCCACAGGTTCCTCTCCCCTGATCTAGTCCAATCCCCTTTTTACAAAAACAGAAGAGGACGCTTCTAGAGAGTAAGAAACTTGCTAGTTTGTGGCATTTGGCCACCGATGGAAGAAGGCTGAACTTGAACCAGGAAAACTTGGGTTTGATTCCTCACTCAGGAACCTTAGGCAAACGATGTGATATCTCTGGACTTCACCTTTTTTATCCACAAAATATTCGTAGTACCTAACTTATAGGGTTCTCATTAAGAACATTCTACGTAAGCTTTAAAATGCTATCTAAACATGAGATATTTATTATCGTTCATCAATGTAGATGTTCTAAGATCTACATTAACCACCTTCTCAAGTAGACTTCTTTATAAAGGCAAGTCAGCCCATACTGGGTCTGCTAGTGACAGGTACCCAAAGTTTTTTCTTGGGAAGTTAAAGTTCCAGCCCTTTAAGAAAACAATTGGTTGGGTAATTATTCAAAAAGTAATCTCTGGACATAATCACCAGTGTTAACTTTATCTGGCATTTATGATCCCCCTTTCAAGGAAGTTGTCAAGAGGAGGTTGTCACTGAAAAATTTTGTAAATTCAAGACAATTACTTAACCCGTGTGGGCTTTAGTTAGTCCATTTGTAAAATACAGGAAATATCCGTTTTCTCCCTTCCCTTCTTCAGCAAATGACATCAGGTCCAGGGCAGGGCATAGACTTGGAGAATCTGCAGATTGTGGAAAACAATCCCACTACAGCTTTGGATTAACTCCTTGGTGGTTTTCCCATCCATGACTGCCAAGGAGATCATGACCTTTTCAGTCAGATCCAAAGCTCATCTTCCCATCATCTTTAGACTGAAACACTGTAAGACATTCTTCTTGGTGTGATCCTTGAATGGAGACAAGCTGAGTAGACCCTCCTCTCTTTCAGGGGAGGAGCCAGGCTACTGGGAGTATCACCACAAAAATGCCCTGATGAATTTCATTCCAGTCAATGTTGGGATAGATTCACTGAATAAATGCTATTCTGATGGGTTCTTCTCTTTTATTCTATTCCAGTCTTTTTCATTTTATCGCCTTGTGGCAGCTGAGATCCGCTATTGCTGCTAATATTTCCCAGATGGCCAATTTCACTGGAGGAGAGGATGAGGGCATTTTCAAAATACAGTCCATTTCCCCCCCAAAAATTCTTACTTTTTCATGTTCAGACAAGGGCCCTGCTCCGTTGGCCTTTGGGGAGACGTTATACAAAGCCCACTTATTTCAAGATGGTGATGGTCTTTTTTAAAAGTCAGAAACAGCCTGATAACCTTTAAGGGGCCCATTTTTAAGCATGCCCTCAGGGTTCCAGGGCAAAGAGCACATACCATAAACACATTACTATATTGTTGGATTTCCAAACTGTCAAGCAACATGTTACTCCTGCCAATCTCATTCCTGCATCTCTTGCCCCTCCTCTTCCTGCCCTTTTGTCAGTTGCTGGGAGAAGAAAAAAAAACAGTCAACATAAATTAAGCAGCCACTTGGGCTGGGGTGTGGACAGGATCAGAGCTTCTGGTAACAAGGATGGGAGAAATGATAGACTGAAATGGAAAAAGGAATTCACCGAGACAGACATCTTAGAGATTTGGAAAGCAAGCACTGCCATAAGGGAAATATGAAAGAAGAGTGAAGTTCTGAAGAGGATTGATGGGAAAATATTTACAAGAATTGCATAAGATGAGAAGGTATTAAAGAGCTGAAATCAACAAATCAGGTCAATCAAATTATCAAAAATTATCAAAAAGCTATTAAATGAGTCTAACTCTAAGGGGTCCAAGGCAAGTTGTTCGGAGGAAGAACTGGAAATTGGTGTGAGAGGGGAAAAAAAAAGAAAGAACCCCCAAATTTGCCAATTTAAGACTAAACATCCCTATTTAAACTTCAAATCCCTATAACCAGAGGATGCCCTGGTCTTCTGGTTCCAAGGAGCCAAAAGCAAAAGGGGAAACTGAGGTCCTTACCTCAAAAATTCAAACAAAAAAAGTATCTATTTGGATTACATGAAAAGTGACAATCTCTCCACTGGCGATGACAACCAGTGCAATTGCCTGGTATTTTCCTTTTTGTTTTGGCTATAGAGACTCAGGCACTGATGAAAATTGACAATGCTCCAATAATAGATTGCAATTCCATTGGGGCATTTACAATGCCCCAATAATAGTGTGTCATTGAGGATATTCACAGATCAGAAACTCCTAGTGAAAAAAGCATCATGCATTTACAGGGCACTTTCACCTCTATTATTTCATTCAGTCTTTGAATCAGTATTGAAAGCTAGGTGATGCAGGCACTAATTATCATGCTCATTTTAGATTCCCAGGGAGGAAAAGTGACTCAGTGAGTCATGTGGCAGAGAGATAAGCCCTGATCCACACTCAGGCTACCTGGGTTCTAGTCCTGGTTCAATTAATTGTATGAGTTTGGACAAGTTACATCCTCTCCGTGGTCCTCAGTTTCCTCATCTGTAAAATGAAGGGGATGGGCTAGCTTTCCAAAACTTGGAATCTATAGCTGTAGTTGTAACTTTGAATCTATAACTGTAGTTGTAATTGTAGTGGTTATAGTAGTAGTAGTAGTAGTAGTAGTAACTAGCATTTATAAAGAACTTTAAGACTTACCAAGCACTATACACATTATCTCATGTGATTCTCACAATAACCTTGGGTTGTTATTCAATTGTTTTTCAGTCAAGTCCAACTCTTCATGACCCATTTGGGGTTTTCTTGGCAAGAAACTGGAGTGGTTTGCCATTTCCTTCTACTCTTTTTACAAATGAGGAAACTAGGCAAGCTGAGTTAAGTGACTTACCCAGATCACTCAGTTAAGTGTCTCAGGTCAGATATGAGCTCAATAAGATGAGTTTTCCTGACTCCAGGCCTGGCACTCTATCCACTGGGCCACGTAGCTGTTCCAAGTAATCCTGGGAAGTAAGTATTATTATCTTTATTTTACAGTTGAGGAGACTAAGGATGAGGGAGTTAGATGGCTTGTCCAAGGTCACACAGCTTGTATGTACCTGAAGCAGGATTTGAACTTATGTCTTCCTGCCTCCAAGGCCATCTACTGTATCATGAACCACCTACATTGTCTATTGGGTGACCGCTAAGGTCCCTTCTCACTTTAATACTCAAGGGAATAAATGATATCTATGGTTTCTTCCAGCTCTAACAGTCTGTGATTTTCAGACTCCAGCTAGGCTCCTTTCCCTGCCCTGGGTTACTTCTGTACCACATGTGATAAGGAGCATCTACTAACATGCTTTGTGGTGGTGCTATAATTAGGGAAGACACCTGATCTTTCTCTCTATTTAAAAGATGTTTTGTGTGTCACACATAAATCACTCAGCTAGGAAAGGGTGGCAGGTACATACAAGAGAACCAGGAATAGAATATGATGCAAATTGTATTTAAATACACAGAGATAATCCATTCATTTGACAAGGATTTCAACCAGTATGTATTTACTGACCACTTTCTATAGGTTCCACACTATGTGAGCTCTACACTGTGGAAATCACAGATGTGATACAGAACAGTCTCCAAAGTGGGAGATTGGGTAGGTTGGTTTTGTTGAGCTTCTTTTTCTTTTTCATTCTTTGTTCTAAGAGATGGCTTGCTGGGAAGGAGAGGAGAGAAGGATATGTTTGTAAATGAAGATCATGGAAAAAAAAATCATGGAAAAAGATATTGACCAAGGAGTCAATATCTTCTTTTACTTAAAACAGTTATTAAGTGCTTAGTATATACTAATGGAGATACAGATTAAATAGACCACTCCTGCTCTCATACTCTAAGAAATAAAACATATAAAATAACTATAAATGATAATCGTATACAAATATAAACCTAGAGAAGCAACCAATAACCACTCTCACCACTTAAGTGCAAGACACTGTGTTAGGCTCTGGGGTTACAAACACAAAATAGTTCTCTGCCCAAAGGAGTTTACATACTTCAGGAGGGTACAGCACATCTTATTTGAAATGTGAGAGATTTCATTGTACTGACTATATTAAGTGTTAGAAAAATTCAGAGATTATGAAAAATCATAGGCCTCAGACTGGAAGGGACCTGAAAGATCATCTGGGCCAAGCCCCTAATTTTACAGATGAGGAAACTGAGGCTGGGAGAGACTAGCAGTGATTTGCCATTGTTCATGCAGGTAAGTGGAAGGGTTGGGATTTGGCGCCAGATCTTCTGAATCCAAATTAGGTACTGTTCACACATGGTATGGAATAGCTTGTAAAGAGGTGTTGTGGGGAAGTATGTGGGTCCAAATTGGGCCTGGAAGGAAATGTAGGATTTGTGCTGATGGAGAGAAGGCACTACTGTTATATACTTCACCTCCCACTTAGTATTTTCCCCTCCCCCACCTCAGACATCCCATTGCCTGCCAGGAAAATCGTTGGGCATTTATAACTGCCATCTGTGACAACTGAGGCCAGCTGCTATAGAACCCTCCTCCCTCACAAAGCCCCAGTCTAAGGGGCATTCACTTGAGCTTCTTCGGGCCAGAGATCTGTAATGTGTTACTGGGGGTTCAAAAATATTTGGAGTGGGAACAGTTTTTGTAGTTCCAGGCTAAAGCTGAGTCTCCCAGATGAATCAGTAAGCACAGTGAAAACCCCCACCCTCAATCACTATGGAGATGGGATGGGGTAGAGAGTATTGGCAAAAAGTCAACAGATGGGCTGCAAGATCGTAGCATGAAGAGCTAAAAGAGGCCACGGAGGTCATCGACTCCAACCTCCTCCCTTATTTTACAGACAAGGAAACTGGGGAACCACGAAATTAAGTTACTAGCTCAAGCATGTAATAGCGAACGATGTATAGGATTTAGAGCTAGAAGTATCCCTCCACTATCCGTCCCCCCACCCTCAGCCACACAGGCAGAGCTTCACTTTACAGATGAGGAAACTGAGGCTCGAGGGGATGGTATTAAGTGACGTGCTCAGAGGTACCCAAGTGGTAATCATCCGTGGTGGCATTTGAACTCAGGACTTGTGACTCCAGAGCCAGTGGTGGTCTTTCCACCGGAGCCCGAAGTCTCTCCCTGGAAAGTAGAAGATAAACTGATAAACTAGTTTTTGCCACTTTGAGTAAGACGAATTTCCCTTTTGGGAAGCTGGGACAGTGATTGGAGTAGAAAGGATACAAGTTAGTGTATGACATGTATAAATGAATATACAAACAAACAAAAAAACAATAATCAAAGGGGACGGGGGGTGGGGGGGGAGTGAAGAGAAATCCCACATTCTATTTTTCAGCCTTCAGTTGCAGGTGTGCCTTGGCCACTTCAGTCAACTCCATCTAGCAAAGTTGAGAAGGAAATTAACGTTCCGCTCCGGGGATCGAGAAACAACACCCCTACCCCACCCCAATCTTGAGCTCGGTAAATAGTTGTGATTGATGGACTGACCAGATAAGACAGTCACGCACACCCACCCGGTCCCATGCCATTCAGTTTCAGGGAATGTAAGGACAATCGTGTTCCCCCCGAGGATGTAAGCCCCAACTCGTTCCAACCCGCCCCAACCCGAGACGGGCGACATTATTGGAAGGGAAAGTAGGAGCGAACATCAGCGCACCTCCTCACCCCCCACGCGCGCTCGCCCGCTGCCCCAGGTCGGATTGCAACAGCCGCACCTGGGCTGCAGGAATCTGTGGTTGCCGGACACCGTGAAGAGCTGGGAGCCCCGGGGAGCGGGGCGAGAGGGAGGGTGCCCCTGACAGTCCCCAGCCCGGAGGACCGGATCTTTTACTGCACCAGGAGCCCCAGCCTCCGCAAGTGTCCCGGTAGGGTGTCTATGCCACCCCATCTCGCCACACTAGGTACCCTCCGCTCAGCCCTAACAACAGTTCTCCACCCCGGTGCCTTCGCACGGCCCCGGAGCAGGAACTGCAGCCAGGTCGGGACCTTACCCGGGAAATGGCGAGGGGCTGCTCGAAGTCCTTTCCTCCCACGAGGCGGAAACCCCAGGGCCCCGGCCCCTGGATGACAATCTTCTCTGTGTTCATGTTTCCCAACCAAAGTGAGGTGGCCAACAGGGAAGGGACTTAGCCTGCTCTTGGAGCTAGCGGGGAGCCGGCAGGAGCGAGCAAACAAGGGAGCAACGCAGCGCAGTCCCCGGGTCAGCTTTGCTGGAGCCCGAGCCAGAGCAGGGGCTGGGGCCACCGCAGCTGCGGCTCCGCCCAACCCTGGCTCGTCTGCTCCCGCCCCTGTCCCCGCCCTCGCCTTTGCCCTCGCCCTAGCCCAGACTCAGTGCCCCCGCTCTTCTTGGCCCTAACCAGGTCCCAGATGTCAGGGTCAAACTGGGGCACCTCGACCGTGGGCCACATACAGGCGAGGAAGGAGAGCTTTCCAGGATTGGGGTAACTTAGGAGCGCACATGGTAGAGACGCAGGAGGATCCCGTCAGCTCCTGCTGCCCCCTCCCAGCCCCACATCCCCCCTTCACCCTGACCAGGGAGCCCCAGGCTCTAAGCAGGAGGTTCGGGCAGGCTGAGGCCCGCATCGCTGCCTGGTCCGCAAGGTGAGGAAGGGTGGGGAGAGGAAGGGTGGAGTTGCACCGGTATTTGGCTTTTAACCATTAAAGGGCTGTGCAGCTATCAATCCTACACTCACTCTGTTAAGCAAAGTAATAGTTGATTTTTTCGAATTCCAAAGATAATCTAGCTAGACTTCAAAATTTCTTCGGTTCAGTTCTTAACTAAATGTAGCGACCCTGACTGGCACGAACAGTTCAGAAGTCTGGAGGAAGGATCCTCGGCTGAGGATGTAGCTGTAACTCCATGGACCGAAAATTGAAATAAAAGATAAACTTAAACTTGGGGGTTAGTAACTTGGAAAGAACCCTAGACCGGCACTTGTTTCTGCCTCTATTTCTCTGGGTAACTTCGAGCAAGGCACCACTTTTTCAGGCTTCAATAAGGGAAGGAAGAGAAAGACGGGCAGTGGGTAAATAGAGAGCCAGGCTTCCCGTCAGGATTCAAATACCTCTCGACACAGTCGGAGAGACCCGGACCGAGAGACCCCGAGCAAGTCACTTAAAGTTTCAGTGCCTAGGGCAACTCTTTAAATAAGATAATAAAAGGGAGGGCAGATCTGCCTTGGGAAAGGGAGTTCCCTCATCAGGCACTGACTAAATTAATCAAATTGTGGGTCATCTGTCGCAAAATAAATAAAATTAAGGAGGTTGGGACACAGGGCAGGTTCCTTCTAGGTCTAAAGGTCTAGACCTTCTAAGTCTAAACGGTTCGGACGGTACCGTTTTTTGAGATCAGGGCGGTGGTCTTGTTTTATGTTTGTGTTATGGCCCACAGTGCTTAGCAGTCTTGTAAATGTAAATACAGCCTTAGTGCCCGGGCCACAACCTTTGCACATGCATAGTTTTAAACGATCTGCCACCTGACTCCCGCCCACCTATTTTCACTTATGCCCGGTTCCTTCCGCCTTAGGTACGCTACCGACACAGAAGCCTCAAGTCACTGTCTGATATCTGGGTCCGTGGGACCTGAACGCTGAGGAAGCTTAAAGGGAGGGTCCGACCTCGTCAGAGGTGGCCTAGCAGAGCTGCAACTCAAAACTGGTGTGAATTAATTCCAGATTCATCCCCCGGCAATGTGTCACAAAATCAAAACCGATTTAGAACCCGGGCTTCAACTCCTAGCAGTCATTGTCCGTGTAAACCCCAGAGTTAACGTTGTTACACTCATCTCGAAATTCTCAGTTCTGAAGGATGTCTGACTGCGTCTTCTCCACCCCTCCTCCTCCCCACCCCTCCCCACTCCCTCCCACTCCCCCGAGAGCTGTGAAAGCAGAAGCAACAAGCCTCTCAGTCCCAAAGCAGAGTTGACAGATGGGGGGTCCCGGGACAAAAGAAGAGGGAGGCCTCTTAGGCAGTTTGCACTTCAGCATAATCATGCCGTTTACTCTGCTTTCTAAGTGCACCTGAGGACCTGCTTCTCTCTTTTATGGAAAACGAGCTAAATAAATATGAGCAAATTAGTATCAGTGGCACCCAAGACATGACCTACACTTCCTGTCTCCTTCTATCCCTCTCTGTGTTCTAATCTGCCCATTCCCTCCTGACCTCTTTTTCCTTTACTATTTCCCCCTATGTGCTGACCTGCCCCCCCTTCCCCCAGCAGAGCCACAGAGCCCAACTCAGAGCCCAGAGGCCCTTTGTAAGCAGACTCAGTTTCTCACAGCAGTGAGTAAAAGACAGACAAGGAAAGCTCATTAGGCACCGAGCCACAAACTCTATTCTCCCTAATCCCTCCCTTCTCTAACTTCCTGTTCCAGCCCTTGTTAAAACCAGAAGTGGCATCTCTGGATTGGATCACTTTGTGGTCCACGGCAACTCACCGAGCATGCTCAGCCACAGGTTTTAATTGGGAAAATTTAGCTCAGGATCAGAGTCGCCCTTCATTTCTTGAAGTTCTCAGTGCACAGTCAGGCAACGTAAATATAACAGAACGTGCAGACAGTACCCAAAAAAATATAGCACTTAAGAGAGACAGCATGGTATGGTGGAAAGAGTACTGAACTTGGACGTGACAGACCTGAGTTCCAGTTCTACTTACTACTGTGAGACTATGGGTAGGCCAGTCTCTAGGACTCAGTTTCTTCAGATGGAAAATGAGGGTGTTGGACTAGGTACATGCTTTCCAAGGTCTCCTGAAGATCTGACTCTATGATACTGGACAAGATGCTGGGTGAGAGGGGCAAGTATGATGATGACTAAATGTTGTCTCCTATTTTAGCTTTCCCTCAAAGCCAACCCTGCTAGGTCTGGGTCCCAAGATAACCCAGGACTGTGGCCTGGGGGAAATTAGAGGTAAAAAAAAACAAACCCCTAATCAAGGTTTTCCAGTGAGTTCTGGTTTAACCCAGGGCAAAGGAGGGAGGGGAAGGAACTGAATAGGGCTCCAGGGGAGATTATTGAACTAGTTGTAATACTTGGGAGACTGCTAGCCAGGTACTAAGTAGAGGGTACTTCAACAGGCTGTAAGCAGAGCATTGGGGAGATACAAATCAGATGAAATTGAACATTTCCCCTAATGCCTATTTCCTTCATCCAACAATCCCCAACTCAGCGTTCTTCATCTGACTCCTTTGGTCGGTCGTGCTTGTTTGCCCATCAGTCTGTGTTGCTTCTCCTGGGATGCTATTCTACCAAGAGTTTTTAGCAGGGGTGGGGAACCTGCAGCCTCGAGGCCGCTTGTGGCCCTCTAGGTCCTCAAGTGCAGCGCTTTGACTGAATCCAATGATTTGTTTTAGATTCATTCAAAGGGCTGCACTTGAGGACCTAGAGGGCCACATGTGACCTGGAGATTGAAGGTTCACCACCCCTGGTTTATGGCTTGCCTCTCTAGTTATCCACCTCCAAACAAATTCAGTGACACTGGCCATCTTGCTGTTCCTCAAAGGGAACACTCTACCTTCCAAGTCTGTTGTGGACGTCAAGAGAGATAGGGAATCCTTTATATTGTATATTAGAGTTGGCAGCTAGGAAGCATAGTGGACAGAGTGCTAGATAAGGAATCAAGAAATGGGGACTTCAATTCCTACCTCAGGCACATAGTGGCTGTGTGACAATAGCCTTTGAACCTGTTTCCTTGTCTACAAAAGGCGGGGTGGTGGTGGTGGTGGTTATATTAACATCTAATCATGAGACTCAACTGAGTTAACATGATGGGGTAGATAGAATGCTGGACCTGAAGTCTGAAAGACGAGTTGAAATCCAGCCACAGACACTACTAGTTGTGTGACCCTGGGTAAGTCCTTTAACCTCTATCTATATCACTCTCCTCATCTGTAAGGGATAATAAGAGCCCCTCCCTCTCAGGATTGCTATGAGGATCAAATATTTACAAAGTGCTTAGTGAACTTTAAAGCACCATGTAAAGGTTAGTGATTATGATTATTATTATACGTACTTTGCAAACTTTAGGATATATCAATGCTAGCAATTTATTAGCATTATTGTTATAGTATTACATGAATGAGAGACAGCATAGATAATAGAAAGAATACTAGACTCAGTCAAGAGAGACCTGGGTGGGAATTCTGACTCCACCCTGTGGCTACTGAGCACCCTCTCTCTGGGTGTCAGTTTCTTCCTCTGTAAAACAGGGTTAATAAGACAGGCAGTACCTAACTCACAGGGCTGTTCTTTTTACCGAAGCATATTGGCAACTATACTATAATTCATAGACATAGGGAGTTGCTTGAAGCAACTGACTTGCCCAGGGCCACGCAGTATGTCAGAAGTGGGACTTGAACCCCTGGTCATTGCTAACTCCAAGCCTAATGCATTATCGCTGCTCTACTACACTTCTAAGATCCAGGATTTTATTGGAATAGATTAGCAGTTCTCAATTTTGTTGGTCTCAGGAACCCTCTGCATTCTCAAAAATTGTTGTAGACCCCAAAGAGCTTTTGCTTCTACAGGCTGTATCTATTGATATGAACTCTATTTGGAATTAAAGTGGATAATTTAAAAATATTTATTTGTTAATTGATTAATAATTAATAAAGTATTTGAAAATAATAATTAAAACTCTTCCACGTCAACATAAATTATTTTTGACAAAAATTATTTTCCAAAACAAAAAATAGTAGTGAGAAGAGTGGTATTGTTTTATATACTTTGGCAAATCCTTTTAACGTCTGGCTTAAGAGAAGACAGCTGGATTCTCTTATATGCTTCTGCTTTTAATCTTCTTCAATATGTTGTTTTGATTGAAGTATATGAAGGAAATCTGGCCTCACACAGATATGCAGTAGGAAATGGGAGGAGTGTTTGAAAAGGCAAATGACATCTTAGTATTATTATGAAAAAAAAGTTTTGACTTTATGGATCTCCCAAAAGGGTCTCAGAGACCTCAGGCATCCCTGCAGAACCACTGGTATACTTACTTAGTCCACAGGACACAGATCATAAGCTTCTCACTCTGCTCCAGGCTATGATAGATTTGCTTAGACCAGAGACATCCTCATATTATGACCAACCTTGTGATGGTGGGCTTCTTAAAAGGATCTTAGCTCATTCCTAGACGTTGAGAAGCCTGGATCACCTCCATACTTTACATGGAGGTAGATTGGAGTAGGGCTTTATGGGAAGGTTATTCTTCAAAACTTTGTAATCATCAGTGTCCTTTGGTTACACCAGGATCACCGTAGATCAGTTTTGCTCTATTCACCTCTTTCCTCGTCCCTCTTGTGGCTCCTTCCAATCTTGCCCCTTATAAAGAGGGATCAAGATCCAGAGCTGCTCCTGATGTTTCTTCTGGACTCTCAATTCCTTGCAAGCTCTTCCTGGCCTTTAGAGCTGCAGCAGAGTGGGAGCTGTAACCACCCCTTGCCATCAGGGGTGCCCTCATCACCTCCTCCATCCCAGCCAAGATCACAGATCAGAGTTGGCAAGAACTTCAAAGGCCATCTAGTACAACCTGTGTCTGAACAGAAATAACCTGAGGCAAATGGTTTCAGTACATTAGAGCTGGGATGGACCTTGGAGATGTCTGATTCCCCTCATTTTACAGATCAGAAAACTGATGCCCAGAGAAATTGTGACTTGTCACGGTGCTATAAAGCTGGGTGTTCATATGGAATGAGATTGGGATTTCTCCAAAAGGAACCTTTCCTACGAAACTGGAAGAAAAAGAACTAGGTTACCTAAGTAGTGTAGTTGATAGGGCACTTGGAATGAAAAAGATGAGTCAAAATCCCCATCTTAGGCACTTACAGGCTATGTGACTTGTAGATAAGTCCTGTAACTTCTCCAAGCCTCAATTTCCTCATCTCTAAAATGGGAGTAATACCAGCACCTACCTGATGGTAGAGTTGTGAGGATCAGATGAGCTAACATGTGTAAATCACCTTGCAAACCATGAAGCACAACAGAAATGCTTGTTATTATTTTTGTTTGTTTATGGGACTGGTTCATGGGGTACAGATACCAGATCCTAATTTGGGTGCTAGGAAGTACATGTCAGTCAGACTCCTCATCTAGCCCCAGATCCCTGACTGTTATAACTGGGGTAGTACCTGTCCAGCCTATAGCACCCCCCCCCCCAAACTCACATTTATCTGATGCTTCAAAGTTCACAAAAAGCTTTACACATATCATCTTATTTTATCCTCACCAAAGTCCTGTGAGGTGTAGGTTCTTTTATTATTTCCATGTAACCCAGGCACATGTGGGCATGCCCCATTCATCTAACTTGGAGGCTCCCTTTAGGGCCCTTTGGAGTATGTCTAAGTTGTACAACATGGAGGTCTCTTCATCCCAAACCATGTGGGTGGGTGTGGCCTCCTTTGATTGATTGATTGCCTACATCTGTAAAACTGGGGAGACTGGGCCATTCTTTCTTTCTCTTTCTGATTCTTTCTTTTCATTCATTCTTTTCTTCTGCATGACCTACAGTAAGGACATCATGAAATGAACCAGTGAGAAGGGAAAGATTTTCCTTTCCCTGATCCCTCTCTTTTAGTACCCCTTACTCCCTGAGAAATGGGCCCAGGGTGTTTTGTTTTTGTACAATGTTGTTTATCCCCCTTGGTTTCAGGTGTTGGAGGAGATCCCCATTCCCCATAGTGACCTTGGAACAGTTATTGAAGACTGAACAGTGCTGACAGCTAGCTTAACATGGAAGTCCTGGGAAGCCAAGCAAGATACCTATGACTTGGGCCTCAGTGGGGGTTTTGGCCTTGGAACTAAGATTATGCTCTGTGGGAGCTAAGGACTCTCTTCTACCCAAAGACTGAGGTGGTACAAAGGTGGTATTGTGGGGGGGGGATTATTCCTCCCACATTTTGGGAGAGTAAGTTTGTGTATTTGTAAATTTTCTAGGGTAAAAACTGAGACTGTTAATGGTTAAATAGAACTTCAGTGCAAGAGGCCACTCCTTTACACTTGGGGAGAACATCATCAATGGGGGAGCAGAGACATTTGCAGAGAGCTTGGACACCCCCAAAATCCCCTTAAGAGTAGAAGAGAATGCTGCCAGTGGAACGAAATCTGACACACCTGGCCTTCAGGTAGTGGAAGCCTGGGTAGTCTATGTTACACCTATTTTATAGATGAGGAAACTCAGGCTAGAGGTTTAATGACTTGTCCAAGGTCACACACCTAATGTCTGAGATTCAAGGCCAGGTGCTTCTGACTCCAAGTCCAGCATTCTATCCACTGGGCCATAGTACCTTTTATCAGAAAGGGACTACTGGGTCACCCCAGGTACAAGAGAAAAAACCATATCACTCAGATAGTCACTCCACAGATTGGCACAACTTTCAGAGATCAAAACAAGTTATAGGAGAGTCAAAGGTCGAATCTTGCCTCTTTAAGCACCAGGTATAACAGACAAATCAATCAAATTTTGCTCCACCCCCACGGTTCCCTGGTACTTTAAATGGATTTGTCTAAGCTTTCTTCATTCAAGACAGTTAGGGGGCACAATGAATAGTACTTGGCCTGGAGTTAGGAAGTCTCATCTTCCTGAGTTCAGATCTGAGCTCAGATACTTACTAGCTGTGTGATCCTGGGCAAGTCACTTAGCCCCATTTGCCTCAGTTCCTCATCTATAAAATAAGCAAGAGAAGGAAATGGCAAACCACTCCAGTATCTTTGCCAAGAAAATCCAAAATGGGGTCACAAAGAGTCAGACAAGACTGAAAAGACTAAACAACAATCACCAACCAACATTTAGTAAGCTCCTACTATGTGCCAGGCATTGTGCCAAGTGCTAGGGATGCAAAAAGCAGCCAAAGACAGTCACTACCCTTGAGGAACCTACGCTCTAGAGCCAGCCAAGGAGAGGTAGCTGCCGTCAGTTTTAAACAAAAACCAGTTTTAATTGGCTCTGAACCTTTGCCCCAATTACCTCTCTCCTCAACTCTGAGCTTCTCCCAGCAGATCAGGTTCCCCAGTTCCAAAGAAAGAGCTTAGCTTTCTAAGGTGAGTCTCTGCCCTGTACCTTCATCTGATCTGATTAGTGCCTTTTCATGGCCTTGGCGGAAGTCACACAAGAGAAAAACCTTGGCAAGAGAAGAGAGGCTTTTCCGCTTATGGCTCTTGGCTGCCCCTCGTAGGGCCTTGACTTCTACATTATCTCTCAAGCACTTTGAGACCCTCTCCTACATCCACTCCCCGGGGCACCATTTAACCCTTTAACTGCCCAGACTCCCTTGTTCTTCAGTCATTTCAGTGTTTGGCTCTTCAGGACCTCATTTGGGGTTTTGTTGGCAAAGATACTGGAGTGGTTTGTCATTTCCTACTCCAGCTCATTTTACAGATGAGGAAACTGAGGCAAACAGGGTTAAATGACTTACCCAGGGTCACACAGCTAGTTCATGTCTGAGGCCAGTTTGAACTGATGTCTTGTTGACTTCAGGGGATGCTCCATCATTTGTTCCACCTAGCTATCCCAGACTCCTATGTATATGTAATACCCAGGTGCCTGAGAAGGATAAAGGATTATTTTCCCATAGTCCTTCACTATTTCATTCCTTCCATTGTCTCTTTTCTATAAGCTCCCTTCCTCCCACCAAATCTATTTCCTCACTTGTGGTTTGCCTTCCCTACGTGTCTGCCAAGTGTTGATACCATGGCTGGCCTATTTATAACTCTAGTGGAGGGAGCGTAGTCCCACCCATAAAGCAGAACCAGACTGCCCTAGAGCTGCCAAACTATGGGGTCAGGACTTCAAGCAGACAAGGCGGCTTCCATACACCTCACCCATTTTTCTCATATTCTCCCTCATGTTTTCATCTTCCCACCCACTTACCCTGCTTTCCTTTGTCTAGTGACTTCTCTCCCATAGAACAGGGATTTCCAGGCTCGTGTATGATGGTGGTGACCTAAAGGACCAAGCAGTAGGATTGCTGTTTTTTAGGTTCCAACCCCCTTTGGTGTCCCCAGTCTGGCACCACCCTACCTTTGCAGTCTAATCTTATACTCTTCTCTTCTATACGTGCTAAAAGTTGGCCATACTGGAGGCCAGGTGAAGGCCTAATTGACTCTTACATTATCAGGTCCCTGTTCTGCTGCTTCCAAACCTTTGAATCAGCTTCTAAGTCATCTCCCACTTGAGCTCATGAATATGAATTTTAATAAATCTCATGATATTCCCAATATTCTTTCCAGGGGCATGCCATTGCCACTAGAAGGAAGAGCAGAAACGGAAGATAAGATTTTGGGTCTGAGTCCCTAAGAACACAGTGCTTTGTGCATAGTAGACTCAATACATATTTGTTGGATTAAATTGGGATATCTTGGGAATAAGCTCTAGTCCCAGGTTTTCCAGGGGTGTGATACAGTGTGCAGGGTCCTGGGTTGGGATTCAGTGGACCTGAGTTCAGATTGTACTTATACCTTTTAGTCTATTCATGTATCCTTGTATTGAAGTCCTAATTCTCCCTTCCTGCCACTCCCTCCCATGATGAATTCCAGGAGATCCTTGAGCTTATGATGTTAATCACTTCAGGTCCCTAGGCTTCAGTTTCCACATCTGTAAAGGGAGAATGTTGGCCTCAGGGACCTCTAGAGTCCTTTCTCCCTCTAAATTTAAGATGCTTTCACTCCCTATATTGATCTCTAGAAGATCAAGGGTCTTTCCAGGGGGTGGAGAACTATCCTATGTCCTACGTTAAGACTACGTGTAGCCTTAAGGCCAAAGGTTTCCCACCCCTGGCCTTTCCTATTGTCTCTTTCCTCTCTGTTTTGGTGACATAGCCCTAAAATCTTAAGGCTAAATTTAACAACAAATTCCACACTGGGCCAGTCACTGTCCCTCAAGACCAATGTTCTGTTTCTGACAATGGCCCAGAGAAACATTCCATGGAAGAAGAAACATGATTCACTAATTCATCATTCATTCAACAACTACTTAACAAAATGTAATAAGTGCAAAATAATGTTCTGGGTTTTGGAAGAGAGTCAAAGAGAATTAAAATCTGGCCCTTATAATGAGAGGGAGTGGCAGGAGGGGAGAATTAGGACATATACTAACTTGATGCAACAGAATAGAATGCAGTAGAATCAAATGGTATAGAATGTACTGTAATTAGAATACAAAATTGAAGTTTAAAGTATAATCAACTAGCGTTTTTTTTTAAACACCTACTATAAAGGCAGTTCAGTGGATAGAGTGCTGGACCCAGAGTCAGGAAGACCTGAGTTCAGAGTGGACCTCAGATACTGTGTGACCCTGGGCAAGTCACATAACCTCTGTGTACCTCAGTTTCCTCAGTTGTCAAATGGGATAATAATAGCACTGACCTCCCAGGGCTGTTGTGAGGATCAAGGAAGATCTTTGTGAAGCACTTATCAGAATGCCTGACATATAGTGTAAGTGATTAATAGATCCTTGTTCCTTCCCTTCCTTTCCCCCTTACTATATGTAAAGAAATGTGCTAGGCAATAGAGATATAAAGAAAACACAAACATAGCCTCTTCTCTATGGGAGCTTAGATTCCACTGGGTGCTGGAATTCATGTGAACAGCGAAGTATAGACATGATTGCTTAAGAAGGGAGAAAGTGCTAACCACTGTGGGGAGGAAGCTTCGCCTCAGCTGCGCACATGAGCCGAGCCTTCAAAGAAGAAAAGGATCCTAAGATTGCATGCATTCCAGGCATGGGGGGGGCGGGGAAGCAAGGACAGACTGTGTAAATTCATGGAGGCAAGAGATGGAATGCCAAAGTCAGGGAACCACCAGTGGGCTAGTTAGAGAAAGGAATGATAAGTTCTGGCTCAGAACCAGTGAGGATCTTCATCCTGCTGGTCCTCATCCTACTTCTCTGATAACCTTCTTTTTAATTTTTTATTTATTTTTTTGGAGGGGGTAAGGCAAGACAGTTGGGATTAAGTGACTTGACCAAGGTCACACAGCTAGTCAACTATCAAGTGTCTGAGGTCAAATTTGAACTCAGGTCCTCCTGATTCCAGAGTCGGTGCTCTATTCACTGTGTCACCTAGCTGCCTCTGATCATACCTTCTTTAATTCCATCTCCTATCCACTTTGGGTAGATATTTCACAAGGTCCATCTTTTCTAAAAAAAAATACTCTCTTTTTAGTATTCTCACTTACTTCCATAGATTCAATTATTACCTTGATGCCTCCCAAGTTAAAATCTCTAATCCTGAGCTCTAGAACTACTACACTTTGAACTGACAACTACCCATCCTCTCCTGGATGTGCCAGCAGAACCTTCAACTCAACATATCCAATAAAAGAATTTATTCTTTAATAATAACTCAAAACTTGCTCCTTTTTCTGACCTTATTTGTCAATGACCCTAACATGTATCCAATAATCTATGCTTGATGCCTTGTTGCTTTTTTTACTCCTATCCCTCACCTCTCATATTGTTACCAATTCCTATCAATTATAATTCCCAAATCTTTTGAATTTACTTCTTCCTTTTCTGATTGCTACCATCATTTCTAACCATCTGAATTGCAAAAGCTGGTCTCCTTGCTTCCAGTTTGCCAAACTTCAATCATCTATTCATGCTATCACTGCCAGAATTATCTTTTTTTCCACATATAGTAGGGTTACTACTGTGTTTAAAACCCTTCAATGGCTCTCTATTAACCACTAGACAAAATTAAAATGTCTTAGTTTGGCATTTAAGAGCCTCCACAGCGTAGGCCACCATACCTTTCCAACCTAATCTCATGTTTTTCCCTTCTCTAGGCATCCCCCTCCCCTACTACACTGTCTGACTTTCTTTCTCTGGGTTTCTTCCTTTCTTCTATAGCACCCAATCTCGGATTATGTGGATCTGTCATCTCTTTCCTAGGAAAACATAAGCCCTTTGAGGGCAGGGACTGATTATTTTTTCTTCTTTATATCCCCAGCACCTCCCACAGTGTCTTATACATAATCAGTGCTTGGTAAATGTTTGTTGTTGAATTAAATTATACATATTCAGCTATTTCCTCACTGTGGCCTTTACTTATGCCATTGTCTTCTCTCCACCCATTCTAGAATTCTCCCCATCCTACTTTCTTTGCTTTTGAAATGACATAGAACCTTGAAGATTCTTTTATTTTTGTTTTCTGTACACTTCTGATTTCACCCAATTCCTGATATGGATATTCTAGTCACTAGTCTTTAGCAATTCAACTACAGGTATGCTAAGGCCAGCTCTCTATCCAAGTAGGCCAGTTACTCTCTTCCTACCTTCTCTTAAATGACTCCTTAGGGATCTATCATCTATGAATTTAGCTAAATCCTTCTCAAATATTAAATTTCAACCTTCATCATCTTGCGGCTGAATGAACTCCTCAAGTTTACCACCATGAGATAAAATAGTTCATTTTTAAATTTGTTCTTAAACTGCCTCATCAAAACCTTATGTGGTAGGTTCTACTACTGGTCTAGATTGAGAGCTTCTTGAGGGCAAGGACCACATTATGCTTCTTTTTGTATCCCCAGCACTTTGCACAATGCTTAGCACATAGAAGTCACTTAAACTTTATTGATTAGTTGCTTATTCTAGGATTTCATGGTCAAATCCATTCTCATCCCTTCCTCTATATTCTTGTAGACTTTGATAATGTCTTCTCCCTCCACCATTGTCATCTTTTTAATTCATCCACAGTGTCCCTTATCCCCTCAACTATTTTAGTCATCTTTCTCTGGTCCTGAATTATCCTTAGATATCAATTCCATTGTTTTACCAATAAGGAAACTGAGATCTTCTTCAATTACATTGTTTTTCTTGATGTGTCAACCATGGCTTCAAAAAGTATGGTGATTACTGGAAGGTGGAGATAATTGCTAATTTTTATTATTTACACCCTTCCTAATGATCCCCCAAATTTGTTTGATTTTTTTGATTGCAGAAGCACATTGTAACCATATTATCTCACAGAAGGAGAGGGCATAGAGAGAAAGGAGCAGAGACAGAGACAGAATCCTGGGGGCCATCCACAGGTAAGGGACTGAGAAGAGAGAAGGTACAAACCCAGAAACAGAAAAGATGGTCAGGGAAGCAGGAGGAAAACAAAAATAAAATAAAATGCATCATTATGGAAACCAAGGAAGGAGAGTGAACTCCTTTTTTATAATATAACTCTGTTAGTCATAATTGACATCTTGTGATTGGCTGGTATATTTATCTAGGAGTAGTTGGCCTAGATGCCACATACTAAAAAAATGTCGAGATGGATAAAGCCTTAGAAAAGGCCACCAGATTACGTAAAGAACTCATCACTGGTTGCCTTGGAGACACAACGAGTCAACAAACATGGGCATTCAGTAAGCACTTACTACGTACCAGAAACTGTGCTACCAGAGGTGACTTGACATGAACAGAAGCCCAGTTATAAGGAATTAAGACTAGAATAGCACTTAAGAGGCTGAAGCAAGTGCATGTATGTCAAGGGATCAGCAACAAAGGGGAAGAGAGAAACCATAATAGGTAAGAATGAAAGGGTACCACGCAAATCAGAATAAGGTTTATTAAATAATCTGTACAGGAAATATAGCAGTAATTCAACACGTCTATTTATTATCAAATAAACCATAATCCACTGCAATAACGAAAAATAAATGAACACAAGATCTGTGTCTGTATAATACATGCTCTCTGGGTGTTGTTTCAATGGCAATCCTTTAAATTAACTGGTTACATAGAAAGTCAGTTATTTTTTTTTCAGAATATAATTTGCATATTAACTTATTCTAGCAACAGGACTAAATATTACTGGAGGGAAACGAGACTGCAAAGGAAAAATTTTCAAAATTCATAAATGAGGATCAGATTTACTGCCAGTCCCCCAATGATGATGATTTAAAAGCTGTAACATTTTATAAGTGTCCTCTTGTGCTAAAAAAAAAAAAATCCATAGGGGTTAACTTGGAATTCCTTCACTTAAATAAAAATGCAAAAAAAAACCCAACCCTTAATGACTTCCTTACTGTCTTTCATTCAAATTGTTAAAATTATTTTTTCTATACAAGGTAAGTACATGGTCTATACAAATCTACATATGTACAGTCCCACTTCTTGAGGATGTGATTTCTTTTTTACTGATTCCAGAGAGACTGTGAAAGATAAGTGTTTTTTCAGCTGATATTGTTCTTAGACCCCGAAGCATGGGGAAGATATCAAAATGTATTGCAAATCATGCTATCAATTAGATGTACTTGCTGTTAATAAACCTGTATAAACATTGTAAGCATAAAAATAAGTATTTTATATTCCTAAATGTCTCAAGACAAAGTAGCGACTAGAAATTTTGGCTACTTGTTCTGTGATATGTAGGAAGCAGAAATTTGATGTGAATTTTAGGTTTTTTTCTCCTTATTATTAAACATGTGGGAGACAAACTTGGGGTTCCAGAGATGTACAAATATATGTAACTGGCATTATGTGTAAAATGTAGCTTTACAAATTGGTTTGATTCTCTAGCTGTATTCCTAGAGGTGTTCGAAGTTAGCTATCTAATGTAGAAGCACCCTCCCTCCCTTAAAAGCTATGGTCTAATATTTTATCAATAACAGTCTGCATCCAAAACAGATCAGGAAAATAATTATCCAATGCAAGACTTCTACTTCAAAGTGAATTCTAATGCCATAGTGCTGAAATGAATGGACATGCGAGTGCCTGTGCACATGTACACACATGTGCTTTTACTAAATTCCCTGCAGAGCGAGATACCAAAAAAGAAAAGTAGTCCTACTATTTGGTGGCAGTGGCTGCCTGTGTGGCATGACTTCTGAGGCATCAAAAGGGCTCCCCTTGCCCAGTAATTTCTCCCCTACCAATTTTGAAGTTTTCCCACTGGAGCTTCATTTCTTTGATTAAGGTTTCATGCCTTGTTAAAGTGCAAATTTCCTTGGAAGGGGTAACAGACTGAATCTTACTAGTCATGTATATGTCAGTATGAATGCGTTTGTCAGATTCTTTCCTGAGAACAGGTTTGGATAAGGTGGAAGATAGAGGAGTACTAGGGCCCTGCTGATGAGAGGGTACCACTGAGGTATGGAATAGAGTACAAAATGGCAACTATTTATCCTCTCCCAATTTTGCCTAGGATGTGTCTTGTATGGGGGAACAGGGGTGAAATAAACTGTGGAGCAACAAAATACACACACAGAGATAGTGTAATAATGGTGTCCAGAGAGCTGAAGCTTACTGCATGTACATTCTCTGCTGGATGGACTGTAGCAACAGCCAGGATCCACCCATATCTGGAGGTTGCCATGGGTGAACTCTAAGAGATATTACAGCAGTGAACTCCTTTCATGCATATGGTACTGTAAGTCCTCATTTATGAATCTACAGTCACTGGCTGCCTGGTACAAAAATGTAGTGATTGGACAGCTCCTTCCCTGATACAGGCTCTGAGGAATTAACTCCTCTCAGCTACGAAGAAGGATGAGGCACTCTGGTCCTCCAATAGACAATGGCATAAAATATAGCCAAGAGAGTACAAGTTCAGGGCAGCTACCCTCTCTGCTCCAAGGACAGGTCAAATCAATGTGATTTTTTAAAAAATTGATTTGCCTAGATCAAAATAACTTTGAAACTTTCCTGTGAATGCAATTTTTTGTTTTCTGTGAGAAAGATCCTTGAACATTCATTCCAGTGCCCTACACATGATATACTCAGAAACATTGGTGATAGTCATCAAACAAATTAAAACTTGGTCTCTCTGAAGGTAACCTAGTAAAAATTCCAAAGATACATATACATGTATGTGTCTGTATACATGGATAGTGACTCATTGCATGTTACCCCAATAAGCTATAGTTCAACTTTACTTTAATCAGATGCAAATCCAACTTATTCCTCCAATCTACTTCCTCCAACTCTCATAAGCAAATGCTACATACTTTATTGTCGGAACACTGGGATATATGGTGCTGATGGGGGTGAAAAAATGTAATCCCACATTGAGGGGTACCTTATTTCCACTACCCCTACCTTTCCCACTAGAGTCTCAAGAGTGTGGGTCCAAGTTGAGGCAGGTCTGGTCCAGAATAGCCCTGGAAAGTCTGGTCTGATGAGTTTTGGGGTATTCAAATGGATAGCTGGTCTTCTAAACTTGCTCTGGGGCAGATTAGAGAGGCATGGGTTTGGGGGACGTTTAGCAGTTTCTGATCAAACTAATTTCCCAAACCCAATAAAGATAAGACTGGACTAGATCTGGCTTCCTTGCATCTTTTCTGGGTTGCTTCAGACTTAATTGACTTCCTTAGGTTCACACAACTTAGACCAACACTCTTGGGACTGGGCTAGAACTGAATGGGCCTCCAAACACAGAGGGTGAGGGGCTACTTGCTTTTTTCCTTCAGTTCCATGTCAGCTCACCACAGGAGGGTGAGAGGGAGGCCTAGTGGGGCTTAAAAAGGCAGTTATGTAAACTAGAAGTCTGGCTTGCTTCTTGTTGTCCAGCAAAATAACTGGGCCCTAGCTCATTCATTCATTCATACATACATACATACATTCATTCATTCAAGAAATATTTGTTGACGCCTGCTATGAGCCAAGCACTGTGCAAGGCCCCAGGAGGCTCACGCTTTAAATCCAACACTTCCCCAAGTCGCTCTAAGACTTCTTACTTCATCCTTGCACTAACTCACTTATTGATTCAACATTGAGATAAAGAGACTGCTTTGTGTTCTGTGTTTCATCCACCAATAAAAAACAATCACAAGTTCTCAGGCTTCTTATAAATATAAAGGTTTTACATAGTTGCCTGGAAAAGTACCAAACTGTCTTGTTCTTCTGGAAGTACCTGCAAACAAACAAACAGGAAACAAGAATGTGAGTGTGAATGGGGAGGTAGAATTTTCTTGCTTTGGGTGGGGCAGCCTGTTTGGTTTTGGAAATTCTAGAAAGAGTTCCTGGCTCAGTTTAATTAGTTCTGGGATAGCTGAGATAAGATTATATTGACATCACAGCTAGTTAAGTGGCAGAGGTGGGGTTTAGACACCAAGCCATCTCAATTCCAAGGCCAATGCTCTATCA
>CM053582.1:515610443-515702146 GCA_028627135.1 Pseudochirops cupreus
GTTGTAATATAATCCAGGTATAGTAATGATATAGAGGGCTTAAGTGACTTACAAATCCTGTAGGTTCTGACTTCTGTCAGAGGTGGTTCTTCGCTGCTGGGCTTGAGGTTGCTGAGAAATGATGAGAGATGATTTATTGTCAGTAGGGGACACCTTGTGACGAAAGTCAAGAGGATGAGAAACAGTACTGCAGTAATGAACAGACTTTTCGGCAATGTTTATGATCTCATTGCAAACTGCTTCCTGTGAGGTGGCCCCAGGAAATCCAGCAACCCCCATAAAATGGTCAACAAGGGGAAAAAAGAGAGAGAGAGATAGGAAGAGATGTGACATTCCAGGTGAAGTCCAGGAAAACAACAGAGTTGAAGATCCAGGCAACAACATATCCAGAAGTGAAGAGCAGGAGGGATCCAGGTGTAAGCATGGAAAAACAGGTGAGATACAGAAAAAGGGTGGATTTAGTATAAACGTTCAGACAAGCAGCAGAGGCAGCAGCAGAGTCTGTAAGCAGGGAGTAGCTGTTATATAAACAGGGTAACTTCAGGAGGGGGAGGTGAGGAGAGATACCCAGTCATGCACTAGAGAATGTAATTCAATCCCACTCTTACATATAGTGGCCATGTTATTGCTGCTAAGGTCTTCTCTTTTGTTTATAGCCCTAAAACCTGCATTTTTTTTTAAACCATAGTACTATCATTCCTGTAGCCAGTAGCTTTACAGGCTGACAAGCCATCACTTGATAGAATAAGTACTTTCTTTAAACAAGCTACAATCTTATTCAACAGGCAGTCTTACCACGTAGCTCTTTTCAGACTCTGTGAGATCTGGTCCTGTGCTCAATGAATGATGTGAAGGCTGTGATCACCAAGCAAATTATAAGGGAGACATTTTAGCAGATGTCATATTGGTCAAAATTCAAAATAAAGAGTGCAGTGCAGAAACACACAGACCAAACCCCATCCCGTTCGGAAGACCATGAGGCCTCCCAGGGCCCATGGTCGCAGACTGAACCGTGCACACACCACCAGCTGTTGTTGCAGAAACACAAAGCAATGATGGGAAGAGTTAAGGAGCAAGCAGCTAGGCGATGGAATGGAAAACTGGAGAAACAGCTATGGACACCATGAGTGAACAACATTGCCCTATAACGCTGACAGAACAGAGAGAAGGAACAATTGGGTTGAACCTGTTACCTCTGTCTTGCTAGTGGTCACAAAAGCCACTTGTTCAGGGCAAGGCTGGAATTGGTGCATAAGGAAGTGGGGAATTAAGCCTGGGGTCCTCTGTCTTACCACCTGTATCTCTCCTTTGGGGGAGAGACTGTTATTTTGTGTCTTTTATTAAAAACAAGGAGTGGCAACTTTTAAAGAAATATAATATCTGGAACATCTAATAAGGGGATCTGTTCCCACAAACATACATGCATACATATATATTTATATGTCAGAGAACACAGTAACAACACATCTTGTTATTGCATGGCTGTAGACATACTTTGTGTCCATTTGTACTCCGTGAAATATTCTTTCATTCAAGGCCCCGGGAGAGAACAATGACATCATTAATGAAAGTCTTAGTCATAAATATTACACTGACCTTAAAAATGGGTCATAGGTCATAACTTTTCGAGCTGGAAGGGGTCTTGGGAATGATCTAGGACAATATCCCCCCAGTCCATAGCCCCCGCTGCAGCCCAGAGAGGTGAAATTACTTGCCCGAGGTTGCTAAAGTAGTTAGGATTTGAGATCCAAACCTGCATCTACTTACTGCAAACCTAGTACTTTATGTATCAACCCATGATGCCTAAAAGGGTGGCAGGCAGTACTATATTCTAGGTATAGACTTTTAATAGGGTCCAAACATTTTTTTCTTCTGAAAGGATTTTATTTATTCTCTACGAAGTCTGATTCAATGGCCAATTGAAAAAGTCTCTGTTTTTAGATTTTTATTGAGTGACTCAATGAGGGGGTATTGGTAGGGAGCAGCCAGCAAAAATGGGTTCAGATAATCTGCTAAAAGCCAAAAAGATGAGTTATGATACCAATGACTACTGTTTTTAGAGGGCTTTAAAGTTTACAAAGCACTTTGCATACATTTTCCCCCCAATTGGGCTTCATGGCGACTGTGAGATAGTCACAGTTAAAAGGAAGGAGACAAACCAGGTTCTGATGCACTTAGACTCCAGCAAACTTTTACTTGAAACCTAAAAATCTTGTCTCCTATGAGATTGTTTTTAAAGAAGTAATTTTCTTTTTCCCCCTTCAAAGAGTGACTCTAGATTTTATTTAGAGGAATGTAGGATTACAGCTTTCGAGATGGTGGGGAATTTACAGGTCATTTAGTCCATTGTTCTCCCCTCCTCACCCCTTGCTTTACAGATGAGGAAAATTAGGCCTAGAATGCTTAAAAGACTGTCCAGGTCATATAGCTAGGTAATAGTACACTATAGACTTGAACCCAGGTCTTCTGATGGGAAATACTCATCCCTGTCTACTCCATGAGAACAATGCAGAACAAAACCCAAATGACAACAAAACCAGTACTGCTGACAACGAAACAACCCACAGGCCCTCAAGACAAAGCAAATGAAAACAGGAAGCATGCAGTGTCTGGCAAAGGACTGATTCCAGGGTATTCCTGACGTCAATATAGTAGGAAGCGTCAAAGTGACTACATAATTGCATAGCAATAGGGTAAGTTTTTAATACCCACCATGCCTGGTTATTGGATGCTTTTATTCAGTCTTGGCCACAAGGGCATCTAGACACCCAAAGGTGCTCCAGCTACATTTATTCATATGTGCGTAGACTTTGCTACAAAACAGGCAACTCCAACCCACCCTGTCCCCATATATGGCGACCAGATACATGCAGTGAGAGACTTCCAGAGAAAAGTGGGGATTGACTTTTGTATCAGAAATACGAAATCATAAGAGGGAGCCCAAGCTTATCTGGTTTAAACTGTTCTCAACCTGGTGACTGTCAATGGTTTTCTAAAAATACCTCAGGATAGAAAGTTTCCTATTTTCTACATCAGAAACTCTTTTCAGTGATAGTCAAAGATGTATTTCCCTGGTGGTCAATAATGGCTGCCTAACAACCAATGGAAATCTCTCTCTCTCTCTCTCTTTTTCTCTCTCTCTCAGAAGTGTAGCCAGGGAGAGGTTCTTGATCTGGAGAGATCATGTGCTTAAATAATAGGACCGATGTCTTCACGAAGGCACATAGGTACACCATGCAAGTTGGTTCAAAGGTTGAGCATCTTCCCTTGAAAGCTGAACTTGTCCTGACTCCAAGTTTGGGGCCTAACTTTGAATATTGCCTCCATGGCAAAAGGAAAAAGGGCAAGGAAAGTTGGGCCCAGGGAAATAAGATTCCATGAAAGAGTAACATGGAGTACTGAAGTCACAAAATAGAAAAAAGAAGCGTTTAGTGATATCTGGAACATCCAATAAGGGAAAATGCCCCTGGGAACATTTTTTATATACATTAGAGAATATTATAACAACATGTCTCATTGCTACAATTTTAGAATTGACTGCATGCAGCTACAAATCCTCTTTCATCTCTTTCCACCATTATATCCAGTAAAAACAATTTATCATTTTTTATTCAACACATTCATTCAATTCAACAAGTATTTATTAAGCACCCATTGTATGCAGAACACTATATTAGCTCAGGAGAAATATAAGTTTCAGAGCACACACTGGTCACTACTCTAATTTAGAGAGCTGTCAATGATATGACATACATACAAATAATGATACAAAGACAGTACATAAATTGTGCAACTTCAAAGTTAAATGTACATGACAGCTTAGGGGGCTATGAAGGAAGTATAGGTGAGGCAAACGAAGCATTGATCTTCTATTACTATCATATACTAGCTGTGAGCCTGTGGATAGCAGAAATGTAACTAGCAATTCTGATGCCTAGGTCAAGCAACATAAAACAAGTCAACTTTGGAATTCATTTTTTCAATGAGGAGGGGATGGGAAGGAGAGAAAACAGATTTTTATCCACTGAAAAAAAATTTTAAAAAGCCAAAAATAAATTCTAACTGCAATTAAAAAATAATGCAAGGATTAAGACTTGTTCAGTGGAGCAGGAGGGGATATTAATTACGATAGCTGGCTTCCTATAAAAGGAATGATTATGTTCAATTTTTGTATCTTCTAAATTCTGGCACAGTCTCAGTCTCCCTGTACCCCAAACTGATTAGTATCAATATCAGTATAATTATCTTTATTAATGGAATGGAATGGTACACATGCTGGGGCAGGAGTCAAGAGATATGGATTCTAGTCTAAGTGGCAGAGGACCTTGAACAAGAACCTTTCTGGGCTTCAGGTTTCTCATGTGATAAAGTAATACCCCTCCTGCTTCTCTCACAGGATCTCTACCAGGAACAAATAAGGTAATTCACATGAAAGTGGGGCCAAGGTCTGGGCCTGAGATTTCCTTGGTACAGGGAAGTGCCAGATGAAGAAACTCCCTCTACCAAGGCAGATTGGCATCTCCTCTGCAACACAAAGTCTTAGACGTTTGCCTAGAGCACTGAGATGTTACTTGATTTGCCCATGGTCACAGGGTCTGGTGGCACACACAAATACAAGGTATTATTTATTTGGAGGGACCAGAGACATACTTAAAATGCATGCAAAAAAAAGAGAAGGGGTTAGCATCCTCATCTGGTTAGCAGGGATAAGTAACACCCACCTTCCAGTGAGGTCTGTGCCCTTCCCCTGGTCAGGGATTTGGACATATTATCTCTATAATATCCTTCATACCCACTCATGAAATCCCTGCCTTGTGCACTGCTGTTGGGGGGTCTTGAGGCCACTCTTATGCCCTCACTGGCCATCATAGGCCTGTGAAGAGGTCTATCTCTACTGGGTTAGCTGCTCCCTTTACTCAGGTGTCTGCTGCCTTTAATCCGATGTCTGGGGACTCCTGCCACACATGTGGGCTGCTCTCTTTACATATGGTTCTATTGCTCTATCAGAAAGTATTTTAAAAAGCACTGCCACCTCTACAGAAAATCATGATCACCTCCATGTCTGAGAATAAGTCTGGGAGATGGTGAAGAGGACAGAGCACCAGACCTGGCATCAGGAAGTTCAAGTCCAGCCTCTGAAACTTAATAGCTACGTGACCCTGGGCAAGAGACTTAACCTCTGTCTGCCTCAGTTTCCTTATCTGTAGTAGCACCTACCTCTCTGGGTTGTTGTGAGGCTCAAATGAGATATCTGTAAAGCACTTTGCACACCTTAAAGTACTATATACACATTCACTATTATTTATTATTAACTATTATCATTACTATACCAGATTGTTTTTCTTTTGCACAGAAATCCCTCTGAGATATGAACATTTCCTTCTCCCCTTACCCATCTAAACTTACCCTGCACTAGTGCTGAATGTACTTTATTCTCTCTGCTTCAGATGACTTCTCCAAGTTACCAAGGTCATTTTGAAATCTGATCCTGTTCACTAAAAGGCCGCTCATTCCTCCTCCCCCTAGTGTCCCAATAGGATGCTCCAAATCTGATGAGCACACTTTCTATTCTACACATTTCTGGATGGGTTCCACTGACTCAAAGCCAAAAAACACAATACAAACAGCGGGGAGTCATGAGGAGGTATGACTAGAAAGAGAAACTTTGAAATTTGCCTTCTCCTTGGCTCTAGAATTACTTTAGAAACAGCATTCTTTTCTTGCTTGGGGATCTCCTGTCCTTCCTCTTTAGATTTCTCTGCCTCTCTCTTTGAATCTCTCCGCTTCTTTCTTTCTTCTTCCCTCTGAATATCCTTTGCCCTTAAGCCTTCTGATTACAATCTTCCCAATTCCACCCATCTGGATCTCAGCTTCCTCATCAGTAAAAAGAGTGAATTGGGCTATATGATCTCTAAAGTGACCTTCTATAAGTCTATGAATATAGAGGAAATGAGATGGTGTTTGATTTAGTTATAATCTCAGGACTGGTCTAGGTCCAGCTGGATCCCTTTGGGTTTATATCAGTATGAGTTGGGCCAAAGATTCAGCCCTGTCCCTTCTGGGAATCTTCATGGATCATTGGATTAGAAGATAACAAGCTGGAAAAGACCTTAGAGGTGAACTAATTCAAGCTCCTCATTTTAAAAGTGAACCAAGTCCAGAAGTGAAATGACTTGCCTACAGTCACATAGATATTAAGTTTCTATTTCACCCTAGAAACATAGAACCCCTGCCGACAAGTGAAAAAACCTTACAGATTAGCCTAAACTCTAAATAGAAGCTCAGTGGTTACTGGATGATAATAAAGTAACTGTTTCCAAGACTGTAATTTCCTTTCACTTCTTAATTAATTTATTCCTCCCTATTCAGAATCTGAGATTTTTCTAAAAAGGACCTAAAGTCCTTGGCTAGAATCCACCTGTTCTTAGGATGACAAAAAGTCAAATCACTGATCATCTTGCTGCATCTGGTCCATAACTTCAACCTATAGAATTTTCTATTTTAAACCCTGGAAACCTTCTCAAGCTAAGAGGAAAGGTAAAGTTGACTTTTCTGTAATTCAACATTTTAAGATCTATGACTCATTCAACTAGCTTTATTTCTACTACCCTCCTTCCAATCAACTAGGTTTGTAATATTTTCAACTTGGCCATCTTCCTCACCCACTCTATCCAATGGGTTGCCAAGATTTGTTAATTATACTGCCATGACATCTCTCATACCTGCATACTCTCTCTCACAGGGCCACCACCCAATTCTGGTCTGTATCACCTCCTGCCTGGTCTATTGCAATGGCCTCCTGGCTCCCGTCTCTCCCTTCTGCAATCCAGGTATCAAAATAATTTTCCTAAAGCACCCATCACTCCCCCATTCTCAAAGAAGCTTTTGTTGCCCTTAGGATAAAATACAAACTCCTCAGTTTAGCACTGAACACCCTTCATAACTGGCTCTACCTTTCCAGATTTTTCACAGTCATTCCCACCGTGAACTCTACGTTCCAGTCAAATTGGTTGACTTATTGTCCTCTGGTTTCCCATGTCCCACTTAGCTACATTTGACCAGGCTATCCTGTATGCCAGGAATTCAGTCTCTTTCCCTGCATCTCATAGAATCCTTTCCTTCCTACAGAGCTTATTAAATTAGGTACTAAGTCCAAACAGAAAGCCTTTCCTGATTGCTCCTGCTTGTGTGCTCTCCTTCCTAAAATGATCTCAGATTTGCTTATCTCTGTAAATCTTCTATCCAGTGCAGAATGTAAGCTCCCTGAGGGTAGAAGCTGGTTTTCATGTCTTTGTATCTATAGCACCCAGCATAGTGTCTAGCACATAGTAGGCTTTCTTCATAAATGCTCATCAAATTGAATTCTTTAAACAAACATCTATGTGCAAAGCCCTAGACTAGACATCTAAGGGATGAGGACACAGAGAAGAAAATTTAGTCCCTGCCCTCAGAGAACACATGGTTTGGTACAGAATCTTCTTGGCCTCCCATCCTCTTTGCTTTGAAATACTTTCAGACTTTTAAAAAATTTTGTGTATCAGTGTGAAATCTACAACAAAAGTATTCTAAATACGTCATAGTTTCAGCCTTTTGTGTATCGCTATTCATCATTCCCACTGGGAGAAAGGAAAACGTTTCCTTTGGCTACTTGTGGTTTAATGATATTTTCCCATGTGCCTTTGCTCCCCAATTTGCATCCTATTGTTCTCTCCTCTTTTCCCAATTTCACACCTCAGTGCATGCGCTGTTCACTGAAACTCATCTTTTTGTGGGCTAACGTTGCTTCCAAAGTTGGGGGGGATTCTCATTCATACTGTCTCTGTTGAATTCTTTGTTCAACCAGCTCAGCTGCTGCTTTCCTGCCCTTCTTAAGCCCAGAAAGAGGTTTATTTCTTTGAAGAATATCCAGTTTTTCTGGATTCTTTCACTGCTTAAATTTCCTTCCCTCAAGCCTCTGGCTAAAGTTTCCCTGGATCTTACAGAAGCTGGCTTTCTGGAGATTAACAGTCTTTGTTTTGCTGGCTTCCCTCCTTCCTTCCTTTAGAATCTTAAGTGCCTTCTATTTCTTTTTTTTGCCCATGTTCTTTCTATGTTTATTTGTTTTTGTCTTGCTTATAGAGACTCCTAAAGGATGGAAGCTCTGAGTCTGACTAGTGCTCGGTAATTGCACAGTGCTTTATAGTCAACGGAAGCTCAGTGGTCATTGGATGATGATAATGTGACTGTTTCCAAGACTGCCCTTCCCTTTAACTTCTTAATGAATTTATTTCTTTCCCGTTTGCAGCCAAAATGGCCTCTTAATTCTTTCCAAGAACTCATCTGCTAGTTCTGACCTGCTATATTACTTTTTGAGCTGATGCAAGAATTTGGTGGTCAAAACTTCCCTTCAGAGAAGACATATGCCCCCCACCTTGGAGGTCTATAACAGACTGCACCTCCCTCCTATCCTCACCACAAGATCATATTTCTTGTTTCCTCTTCTCAAATGAAATCACAGACACTGTTTCTAGCTAATAGAATATTAAAGCTACAAAGGGCTTTAGAGGTCATCCAGACTCTTCATTTTACAGATGGGGAAACTGAGGCTCAAAGAGTTGAAAAATCTTGTACAAGTCAGATATATCTAATTAGTGGCAGAGTCAAGACTAGAACCCACATCTTCTGTTTCCCCATTTACCATTTTTTCAAATGATCACTATCTTCCTTTAAGAATTAGGTCTGCTGTTAAGAGAAAATATAGACCTCAAAACAAAACAAAAAAGTATTTTAGACATCATAGAACTAATGTATCAAACTAATAAGGGAAGGCAGCTAGGTGATGCAGAGGAGAGAGTACCAGTCCTGGAGTCAGGAAGACTTGAGCTCAAATTCAGTCTCAGATACTTACTAGCTGTGTGACCCTGGGCAAGTCACTTAACCCTGATTTTCTCCCCAAAACAAACAGGCTGATGAGGGGAAGGAAATTTTAGATTTGTTTCTATATGTGCAGGCTGAAAATCTGATTCGTAAAGGTTAAAATGGCTTTCAGGAATAGAATTTATTATAATATATGATTATACTATCTCACATTGATTTAGGGATTTTGAGATTTGCAAGGTCCTTTCATACATGATCTCATTTGTCACCCTCACCTCCACCCCTTTCTATTTTTAGAGCCATAATTAAATCAACTCCACCCATTGCTCCTGGACAAGGTGTGATCTATACTCTGTTCTGGCTCTAGTCAGCATCCGGGTAACTTTCCAGAACTCTCTCCTACATGTGTTTCCTGCCTTTAGAATGTGGGCTCCTTGAGGTAACAGATGTCTTTTCTTTTGTTTTTTGTATCCCCACCATTTTTTTTTTTTTGAGGCAGTTAGGTGGCTCAGAGGATAGAGTGATGGGCCTAGAGTAAGGAAGACCTGAATTCAAATCTGACCTTTTAGCTATATGACCCTGGGCAAATCACTTGACCTGTTTGCCTTAATCTACTGGAGAAGAAAATGGCAAACCACTTTAGTATCTTTCCCAAGGAAAGCCCCAAACAGTATAAGGTATGTTATGGTCCATGGAGTCATAACATTGGACATGACTGAAAAACAACCCTATAACTTTGCATAATGCACGGCACACGGTAAGTACTTAAATATTTTTTTTTATTCAGTCAGTCAGTCAGTCAGTCAGTCAGCGGTCCTTAAAATGATCCTGTGAGGTGGATGCCATTATTATTTCCACTTTCCAGATGAACAAACTGAGGCTCATAGGTGACTTGCCTAGAGTCACACACCTAAAAAAGTATCTGAGGTAGGAGTAAAGTCCAGATCTTCCAGACTCCAAGTCACCTCCCTGCTCTGCCCACTACAGCAAACTGCGTCTTTAGGAATGACTCAAGACCCATGGTTCAATAAATCCTTGTTGAAGAAATGAATAAGAAAAGGAGTATAACTTTACAGATTTTCCCCCCCTTTCTTGCTTATGATTTGCCAGAACAAAGTGGATCCATTTAAGTTGTAAGTATTCATTCTTAAAGCAAAATGGCTTGTTTCAGCACCAAGGAAAAAAGAAGTTGAGTTAGAGGTCTGATTGTTGCATCAGCTTGTACAGAACCGTAAGTAGAAATTTTGGTGCCTTGAGCAAGCAGCACAAAATTCAACCCAAAATGAATTTTGTAATCTGTGATATGAGAAAAACACAGTAATGAAGACAGATTCAGATGAATGAGAGGGGAAACTCCAACATACAGACATAGTAGAAGACACTGAGGCTCTAGAATATCTCCAAGCAGCTGGGGTAGTGGGTAGTCTACTCTCTATTAACTTCCTATGACAGCAAATTATTCTTGCTAACTTGGTGTTAATCTCTGCTGTTTATATGTTATCAAAGGAGTGGGTGTGCTATCAAAATATATAAATGTAACAATTTTAAACTGCATACTTTTACAATCATTATGAAAATGCTTTGTATCCTATAAATTTCAAGGTCCTGGAACCATTCCCCAGTTCCCCTGCCCTAGTTTTGGCCCTGGGTCATTCCTCATGTCCTGACACCTGAATAGTAGAGTCTGTGGGTCATTTCCATTGAAGATCTTTTGGACTTGGCTTTTGAGCACTCTTAAAGTGCACCACAAAGGGAAGAAAAGTTATTTAGAAAGAATTTAATTGTCATTGTTCTAGGTTCTAGCTCATCCCTAGAAGAGTTTATAGTCACACATAGTGAGGAAATGTCTGGAACACTGAAAAGCCATCACAATCTGGCTCCATTCTATCTTTCCAGGCTGCTTACACGATGCTGCTCCTTTTGAGAAATGTTATACATCCACAATGTTCCCTGTTATACATCCAGCTTACTGTTCCCTGTTCTTGGTATTCCATCTCTAGCTTCCATGCCTTTACACATTCAGTCCTCATGCGTAAAACATCCTCCTTCCACCTCATGGCACCCCTTCAAGAAGCAGCTCAAATGCTCCTTCTCTTCAAGGGCCTTTTCTGATTCTCCCAGTTCTATCTTGAGTTTCTTAGCTGTGACCTCTTTGAATCTGTGACCTCCCCCTACCCAGTAGAATATAAACTGCCTGAAGGCAGACAGAGACTGTTGTATTCATATCCTCATTGCCTAGAATAGTGCCTGGCACATAGTAGGTGCTTGATTAATGGTTACTGACTGATAGCAAGAGCTTAATATTTGTTGAATTGAATTAAGAAGTGAGTAGACAAAAGTCTATTTTCAGGGATAGCTCTGAAGGTGCATCTCAAATCAGGGCCAGTGGTGATCCAGGGCATCCTGATCTGGTACCCTTAGACCAGAGAAAGGTTCTTAATCTGGAGTCCGAACTTTTAAAAAAATATTTTGATCGTGGTCTTTTCATAGAATTGGTTTCCCTTGTAGCCCTATGTATTATATTTCATATATTTCAAAGGGATAGTCTGAGAAGGGGTCCATAGTTTTCACCAGATTGTAAGAGGTGTCTGTGATGCACACACAAATGTTAAGAACCCATGCTTTAGGCAGTGGGAGCCTGATGGGAGCAGAAAGTGGTAGTACAGAGGAGGAAGCTAGCCAAGAACAGGCTCTTTCCAGAAAGCCAGTGTAATTTCCTGTATGTTCTAAGCATCTCATACCCAGAAAGAAAACCAGTTAGGAGCAGGTTCTTTCCAGAGAGCCAATGTAATCTCCTGTGTGTTCCAAGCATGCCCAGATCAAACTTATTAAACATACAACAAAATCCACTTAATGCTGAACATCTCACAGCCATCCCTGGGCTTCTCCACCTGTCTGCTTACCATGGCCTAACATTTTACCATGATGATGAGCCCTAATCTTGACTTGGAAAGACTACTTTCGGTCTCAGGAATTTATCAGGACTTGGGGACTTGCTCCAGAGAGCTTTTGATGGGCTCTGGAGAGGGTTCTCCATGAGGCATTAAGAACTGGCATTCATTTCTTCTAGGATTCTCTAGGCCAGAAGAGATGCCCCTCAGTACAGCTAAATCATCAGACCAACCCTCCAGGCACACAGACAGCAGGGCTGCCTCAGAGTGTGGTTGGGCTGGTGTGATGAGATGGTAACACGGTGATTATTATTATCCCCATCTCATAGATAAATAAAAAAAAAAGCAAGCAGCTAAGTGACTTGTCCAAGATCACACAGTTATTACATATCTGAGGCAAGATTCAAAATCAGGCTATTCTGATTCCAAGTCCAGTGCTCTGGGGCAGGGAACCTGGAGGCCTTGGAGCAGGAAACTGCTGTTTCCTCATAAAAACACTGAGAAAAGGAAATTTATTTCACATAACTATCTCACCAGAACATGGATTTAAGGTTGGGAAGGGATTGTAGAGGGCGTGTAGTCCAATTCTCTTATTTTGTAGTTGAGGATACAGAGACTTTAAGGCAGTTAGATGTCACAGTGGATTGAGTACTCAAGAAGACTCATTTTCCTGAGTTCAAATCTGGTCTTAGACACTTACTAGCTGTGTGATCCTGGGCAAGTCACTTAACTCTGTTTACTTCAGTTTCCTCATCTGTAAAATGGGCTGGAGAAGGAAATGGCAAACCATTCTAGTATCTTTGTCAAGAAAACCCCAAATGGGGTTATAAACAGTTGGATACAAGTAAACAACAACAATACTGAGACTCTAAGAAATCAATTGACTTGTCCATGGTCACACAAGTATGAAAAGGCAGGGGTAGAATTTGAATTCAGAGCCCCAAGTTCAAAACCAGCATTCTTTCCACTTATATGTCCATCAAATATAATGAAGTTCCATAAACAAAGTGCTTTTTTTTTCAAACTAAAAGAAGTGATTAGTGTTTTCAGTGGTATTAATTAGCCAATGTGCTGAGTTGTATCTAGGAAGGCATCCTCTTATGTTTTCCTTCACAGCACAAATGCACAGCCACACACAGAAAGAGAAAGGTTTCTTGCTGGCTTTTCCTATTATATTATACCTAGTGGGCACCATGTGGGGTTCCATCACCTGAAGGACCCACCAGAGACAAAAACATAAAGTGCTCGTCAACTCACAGCATTCTCATGCTGTAAAAAATCTAAACATGCTGGAGGATGATCCTCCCATTCCTGGCTTGGGCCTCTTTAGCTGATGCAAAGAACTAGTTGAATTCTCACTATCGGCTTGTTAGATGCCCCACATTTCCATATTTGGGGGGCAGGCAGGACAGCCACATGTGGACAAATGATAAGCTTAAGTTTCCACACCCACACAAAACCATGCTGCTGGCCTACCTGTCTCACACCATTCTGATTCTCTTTCGGGTCAGCGTGCATGGCCCCTGCACTGGCTTCTCTTTGCCAAGCCTCATTTCTGTGAATAGGGCTGAGAAGATGTTGGCAGGATTGGCTTCCGCCAAGGGTGTTATCACAAAGTCTCTGTTCTGTGCTCATACATTTGACCAGGTCTGATGGCTTCAAACAGCTCTTCTTAGAGATCTTGGATCCATCGGGATAGTGCTCACCTGCCTCTTTATTAGGCTTCCTTGAACACTGTCTGTTTTCTTCTTGCCACTGTTGGAACTTGGCTTGATTGCTAATGGCATCACTAAGCTCAGAGATAACGCTATTGGAGTTCCCAAGCAGTGGCTGGGAGAAGGTATCCCATTTAACACTGGGGGATGGTGAGGACATTTTATTCTCTTCATTCGACTGAAGGGTAGCACTGACATTGTGAATGGTGGAAGATGGTCTGTGAGGGTTAGGGAAGAATGGAGAAACCAAAAGGCTTGGGCTAGAGCGATCTGAGAGACTAGAATGCGGACGGCTTATTGAAAGGGTAGGACTGGTCAAGGCTGAGGAAGTAAAGTATTCAGTGTTATAAGGAGAGGTCTCTGGCAAAGGGGGCAATGGTGGGGTCACAGCTGGAGTACTTCTGCCTGGAACCCCTACAGTCAGGGAGATCCATTCAGAGGTGATGGCATGCATCTCAGGAGACAATACCTGACGTGAACAAGGTAGAGATTGGGGTCTTGGGGAGTGGCACTTGCCATGACTTGGAAACTTAAGAGGAAACAAAAAGAGAAAAAGACAGGAAGAAATAAGCAAAAGAAAAGAAAAAAGATATCAGATTTTAGAACACAAAACCCCCTAAATAACCCCCAAGAGTACCAAAAAAGAAATGAAATGAAAAGACAAGCAGAACAAACACTATTGTTCAAAAAGGAAATTCTGTTTGGAGCAAGGATGGATGAGATATGGGCATGGGGACTACAGTACTGGCCCTGGGTATATAATCAGAAAGGAAGTGCCATGGTTGATGTGCACCAAGGGCTCTGTGTTAGGGGTGGGTTAGAGTGATAAAGAGAAGTACCATGGAGTTTAGGGAAAACTCATAATACTAGCTCCCTAGTTTGGAGACAGTTTCAAATAGCACAGTGAAAGCCTTTCATTTCCCCACAGACCCATGCACCCAAAATTCATCTTCGTAAATGAGGATCTATCACAATGTGGTTTTCTGCCTTACTGTTACAGGCTAATGATCTAGAATTTTAAATCAAAGATGTGAATTCTAAAGAACCCGACCTTTATTAACCCACTATTTTCAAGAATATCTCAAAATCTCTCATCTGAGCCTCCATATCCATAAAGGAGTTTCATCTTTGTTCAGGTAAATTCTTTAGGCAGAAAGGTATACTGGAAAAGGCATTGAATTTAAGAAAACATGGGCTCAGTTTACAGCTCTGCTATTTACCGGCCATGCGATTATGGGCCCTCTTTGAGACTCAGTTTTCTCGTCTGTAAAATGGGGATTACAATACTTGCTTAGCCTACCTCACAGGTTTATTGTCAGGATCAAATGAGCTAATGTATGCAAAGTGATTTGCAAACCTTGAAGCATCGTGGATATGTATGATATTATCAATATTGTTAATAATATTCTTTTTTTACTTACTGTTATTGGATTTTTATTTCTCCTAACAGCAGGGGTCCTAAATGAGTCTTCCCGAGGGTCATCTGAATAGTGATCTCATTCTCTAAGAGTTCCTCACTGAGGTTTATGCAATTGTGGAATCTAACAGAATTACCTGAATTATTACAAAGCTCCTTAAAAGACTTTCCAACCAAGCAGGAAGTGGCAGGGGCGCCATTGTAAAGACCTATCAGATTATTCCCTTGAGTTTATCAGTGAGCCCATGGGCAAGGGGAGGCCTTTTAAGCATATGAGGAAATGAGAATAAAAGGAAGAATGTTTTTCTCAGTTAATTCTGCTACTGTGTCCCCTTTTAAAAGTCCCCTCTCTCCTCCTGTTTAACATGCACCTTATAATCTAATTCATGATGATGAATTATCACTATGGCTAATTTTACTAACTCTCAATCTGATTCTTAATCTTCTTGGGACTCAAGGTCTTGGGTTATACTTCTGGTTTGGCACAGTGTACCACCTACTTGATTGAATTAGTGTGATCAGTAAAGGCAGACTCATGATATGCCCAAACACTGAATTCCTCCTCTGTAGAGGCAAGGCTGGCCAAGTAGAGTTTCTGGAAATTCCTCTAGATAAAAATGATCCCTGTAGTACTCTACACCAACACTGCTCCTCATACTAAACTCACTGAGTTCTATAAGGAAAGAAACCACTTTAGAGGGTGGTATCTGTGACAGCATTGATTAGAAATGTGAGCTTCTTTTATATGGGATACTTCAGGGTCAAAGAGGTGGATTAAGGAATGGGCTGAGCTGACTCAGCCCACTGATTTCAATGGGATCTAGTCTCCAGCAGACACCTTAAAACTTCCAAAGGCTTATCTTATCCCCTAGCTCTGCAAGCTTACTCACAGATATTCATTCACAAGCAAACCATCCCATCCCTTATCCTCCTGGCAAAAATTTTAAAGTTTTTTGGAGAGGGCTTGAAAAAGAACAACCGTGCATAAAATTAAACAAAAAAACCCATGGTTCACTCATGAATTGCTTCAGACAAGCTTGCTATTAGGACTCAGGGATTGGCCCCAAGGTAACTGTGAACCACAGTGGAAGACCTGGCCTATAAAGTACAGAAAGTGATCAGGAGAAATGTAGATACCTGGGGAGAAGCAGTTGTACTGCGATTTGGAGACGAGAATGGCAGATCAATGTAATCAACTGGGTTTTTCAACAGAGGTCGCTTGATCACATCCACGTATGTGATGGGAAAGATGCCTTGGCGAGTGGTACCACAGATGCGACCTTCATACCAGTTCTCATCAACCTGTCGAATTAACGTGATCCTTTCCCCCTAGAAACAAAGGGGAGGTATAGCTCTGGTATCAAAATTCCATAGACTTTTAGAACTGAGCAATCCATAGCAAGACCCTTCCCACAAGCATCTATTCTGGGCTACCTCCTCAGGTTCAGATAGCTGTCTCCCTTCTGGAGAAAAACAAAACATGGTTACCAATTAGGGGAGTATAGATCACAAACCCAAGATTGCATGGGAGGGAGACAGATGTCTAAACCATCCTTTTAAACATTATTTGAGAGTGAAGAGATGATGTTACCAACTAACTCTACTAACTTTAATTACCCCCCAAAAGGAATTTACTAGCTCTACTGTATGAATTTGCATGAGAAGATACAACTCCCTCTCTTAGGTGGGATAATAGCAGCCACCTCACAAGGCTGTCATGTGGACTAAATGAGACAATATGTGAAGCACTTTAGTAACTTAAAGCATTAAATAAATGCCAGCTTTTGTTGTTTTTTATTATTTGCAGAGTTGGGGACTATGGCTGTGGAACATTACATATACTGTTAAACTTGGTTGATGTGTTAGATAATTTTGCTCAAATGTTTTCCACCCTGCCCCCCTCAACTTCTCTGTTACAAGGGATAGTTGGCTGTGTGGGAGAGGTAGAAGGAATGTGTTTGGGTATGAAGGATTTGTAAAAACAAAAGATATCGCTTTTTAAAAAGGAGATTTGACTTCCTTGAAAAAGGAGAGTTTCCAAATAAACATGAGCTTTACAGAAGGCTATTTAAGACTCCCAGGCTCCAGAAATATGATTGGCAATTAATTAATCATTAATTTAAATAATAATTTAATACTGTGTGCATTAAATAATTAATTAATATTAATTATTAATATTAAATAATAATTATTAATTAATAATTAATAATATTAAATAAAAATTAATAATTGGCAAATAATGACCATGCCACTAGGCTACAGTTCATGTCAAAGTTTCCTGAGCTTTGAGAAACACCCACAACTCTCAATCTATATTGTGTTTAGGAAGTCCCAAAGGTCTCTGATAACCTGGTCCAGAAGTACAATGTCAGGTTCTTCACTGAGATAACACTACCCAAGAGATGCTAAAGTGTCTCAGAGGGAAGAACTGTCTTACCTTTCTGAAAGACATCTCCACTTGGGTGTCTCCATTGAAGTTAAACTTAGCCACGGCATCTCCGTATTCTAAAACTTGTATTGGTGCCATCTTTTTGGGTTGTGCCTTCTCTGCTGGTGGAAGAAGCTGAGAGAAAGGAAAGAAAAACCAAGGAAACAAGGAAGAATGGAGGGATGGGAGATCCACAATGCAGGCTGTCAAGAAAGAGTGTTTTCAGAATGAGCAGTAAGTACTTTGCAAGGGAAAGGGAAAGGAGGAGAGATACCTCTATGTATGTCCGTGGAAAGATCCCCACACGGCCATGATGTTCTCCTTCATACCAGTTCTGATCAATTTGCTTATAAATGTAAACAATATCTCCTTTCTGCAGAGGAAGCTCTCTGTCAACAGAGCATGATAAGGGGGTTATTGCAAGAGTTCTGTGGCATTGCTAAGAATGTAAACTGACAGTATGATGTCTGTTCCTATTTCACATAAAGAACTCTACTGCATAGAATGAACACTATTCTTTGCATTTTTCAAAGGATCTCGTGTAAGATGATTATAACAGCTTACATTCATTTAGCTCTTTAGGGCTGGTAAAGCTCTTTACATACATTGTCCCATTTGGTTCTTTCAACAACCTTATGGAGGAAGTGCTATTACTATCCTTTACAGAGAGGAACATGAAGCTCAGAGAGGTTACAAGGTTAACCCCTTGTCCTGGGTCACACAGTTACTTAGTATCTGAGGTGGGATATGAACCCAGGTTTTCCCACCCCCAAGACCCATACTTCATTCAAAAAGCCAAGATTCCTCTCTTAATGCACTCACAGACCAACAGTGGGGAAGTTATTTGCATTCTCAGCTGCTTCCATAGCCAGCAAATGGCCAATAATGACCAGTACTTCTGGTCGTATATTGTTTTCCCAACCTATTTCATGACTTGTATGCTGCATCTGATTTCACTGAATGCTCCCTAGTGGTCAATAATGACCAGTACTTTGGGTTATAAATTATTTTCTCAACATATTTCATGACTTGTATATTGTATCTGATTTCACTGGATGCTCCCTAATGTTAGGATACACAGAAGGGTAGAATGTTAGCAATAGAAGGAATTTGTAGTTAACCATTAAGTCCAACCCCCTCAACTGACAGGGCATGAGGTTGAAGCCCAGAGGGACAAACTGATTTGCTTAAATTCACACAGTATTAATGGCAGAGTTGGAACTAGATCCCACATCTCCTGATTCCTGATGCTCTTTCCTCTGTACCCCATAAATCTGTCAGCAGTATATGAATTTAATGACAAAAACTCTCTTTTGGGACTCTTGAAGAAGCTATGGGATTAGGGGGTATGGATTATCATTGTTTCTAAGATCTGGATAGCTTGTTTCTTCACTCTCTCCAAGGCTGATAGAAGAAGCCCAGCCCAGAGAGAGGATAATCACCAATAACTGGGAGCTACCATGCTTTAGGCTATGAAGATCAGTCCCAAATCTATGTTTAACAAATGTCTTGATGTAAGGATATGGAAGTAAGAGATGAGGACTAGCAACTGTGGATCATAGGTTCCATTCCTAACTAATCAGTTGTATGGAGCAAGGCTTCTTTGAATTTCTCTGGGTTACCCTTTCCGCATGTCTCAAAGGGTGGGAGACATCATAGAGAGGGATGAGGGAGTCTCTGAATCTAAGATTTAAGCTGAATATATTGTTTTGTAGTCAAATTTATACTGTTAGAGGTGGTATGGTATGGTAAAAAGAGAATTTGCTTAGGAGTTGGGAGACTTCTCTATTCCTAGCCTAGCCAATAATGTGCTCTATGACCTTTGGGAAGTCACTTGTTATATCTGGAAGACATGTTAGAGATTGGTTATAGAATATAGCCAATCAATCAATAAAGATTTATTAAGCATCTACTACATGCCAGGCTCTATGCCAAGCATTGAGGATACAACTAAAGGCAAAAGACAGTCCCTGCCCCCCAAAGAACTTACAATCTAATGAGGGAGACAACATGGAAACAAGCTCCTTCAGGGCAGGGAATTTACCTTTATCTTTATCTACATCCCCAGTACAGTGCCTGGCACATAATAAGTACTTATAGAAGCTTGTTGCTTGTTTGGTTGATTTAGTCCAATTTCATTATTTTGTAGATCAGAGAATCAGAGACTTATAGCTGAGTGGGAGCTTAGAATTCAGTGAGTCAAACTCTTCATTTGATGGATGATGAAACTCAGGCCCACTGAAGTTAGGTGTCCTATCCAAGGTGCTACAGTTGGTGGGTGGGAGGATGAGGCTTGAACTGAACTCTCCTAACTTCTGGTCTAGCGTTTTCTTTTCTTACTGCCCCCTGCTGCCTTAACTACCCCATGCCTCAGTTTCCACTTCTGTAAAATGAAGATGATAAGTATATTACAAATACCTCATAGGGTTATCTTAAATAGGAAAGCGTTTTAAAATTAAAAAAAAATCATAGCTTTAGACCCGGATGAGACTGTAGAGATTAGAAGTATGATATCAATTCAAGACTGTCATTGTGTGAACCCTTAATGAATACATAGTTTTTCAATTCAAAGAAAAAAAGCATATACTTGGTCAACCTTAAATATTTATTTATGCCATCTTTGTCTTGGCCACCCTTGTTAGCAATAAGATTATAGAACTAATTTCATAAAACCTTAGCATCAGAAGGAAGTCTGTAGATATTATATGCCAATGCTCTCATTTTTTAAATGAGAGAACTGAGGCTCAAGGAAATTGAGTAGAATATTCAAAATCACATGGCCATTAATGGCAAACATGGGACTGTGCAGTTCTCCCTACTCCTAGGTCCATACACTTTCCACTACCTTGTAATTCAGGCAGTAAGAAAAAGCAGCTGTACATTCTTTGTATTTTTCATTCCCATTTCTACCATTTCTTTCTCCTCCTGGTGGACAGGGAAAGAGGAAGCTGACAGTAGAATACAAGTGAGTCCCCCACTACCAGACATATTCAGGTTTAAGGTCACAAGTGGTGTGAGTACACAGGGGCTTCAGTGAGTATTGGAGGGAGCCAGGATCATGGCTCCTTCTATTAAACTTAACATTCTCCAAGGTTTAACAAGGGAGCAGGGCAAGGAGCCTCTGTGTCTCACAGCAGTAACTAGGATAGGGATATCAGAGCTTTGCTGCAGGACCCTGAAATTTGGAGGCCTCTTACAACACTTTTACATAGCTAACAAGAATCATTAGATAAATACAAAGCTAGCAGTTGGCACTCTTCCCTGTCATGGTTGGACCCCAGGCGAATTTCCCCAAGGTTTTCTTGCTCTGTTCCCTCATTCCTAACTGATTATTCTGAATGCCAAGATTGCAAGTTACAGCTCTCAGATTTCCTGCAGTTCACCAAATGAGGGCTAACATTAGTGGCAGACAGAGTAAAAATATGCATTTCAACTTTAGTGACCATCCCAAACCTTATATTGTATTTGAATTTGTCATCAGAAATCAAATGATTGAGGACAATCTTTCCAGGGTTCTTTTTTATGACAAAGATCTTAGCATCATTAGCATCAATTCCAAGACTCTAGAAAAAGTACTAAACTGAAGCCAAAAGACCTGGGTTCAAGACTCAAGATCCTGGTTGTATATTTACTAACTGTGACCTGGGGCAGGTCATTTCCCAACTTTGAGCCCGTTTTCTTCTCTGTAAAAATGAGGATAACATTTGCACTATATACTTTACAGAGTTGTGGAAAGAGTGAGATTTTGTAAAGTGCTTTGTAATTAGAAAACAGTATATAGGACTGAGTTATAATAGTTACTACTACTTTTATTATTATTGTTAATGGTAGTCATAATAGTGGTACCCCTTGTACATGTATTCCATATTCTCTTAGCTATATTGCTCTAAGATGATTTTTTTGACTGAACTGCTTTGTCCAGCCAATCCATCAGGTAATCCAACGTATCCTCTCTTCTCCCAGTATAGGGAGGATGCCTTACAGACAACGTGCTACCTGTAGTAAGGAGATGGAACGGTTGACGGTCATGTCCAGTTAAACTTACTTTAGTGTCTGAGCTTTAAAGTCAAATTTGGCTCTGGCAGGTCTCATCTAAACACAAGAGAAAATAACAAATTAAAATGGTGATTTTCTTAAAAGAGAAGAAAAGCCCAGATGTTTGTGACCTTCCTGAAAGCAAAGCAGAAAAAAAAATGCACCCTAGCTATTTCCTTAAAAAGCAGAAATCTGGGCAACATTCCAGCCATCTGACCCTCTGAGCAGATGCTTGTTTCTATGGTCAGTGATCTTGTACATGCATGAAACATTCCAAGAGGGAGCACCATATTTGGAGAAAATAGATGATGAAAGTTTAAAGATAAACCTGGTAACCTGAAAGCAGATTTATAACTGGACTATTTCTAGTTGATGCAGTTATACCCAAGCCACGCAGGAGTCCTGGGTCCACTATTCTTCATTCTTTATATTCCCTTTCTGGGGTCTCTCATCAAATTGTCTGACTTTTATCATGATGTGTAAGTGGGTGACACCCCTCTCCCCAACTTTATCTCTAGCTTTGACCTTGTCCCCAGTCTCTTTTGAGCAATTCTTGTAGTCTATAGCATCTCCTAGCTTCATTCAACAAACATTTATTGAGGCCCTGATCATGCAACAGGCACCATGGCTATCTCCATGTCAAACCCTACACGTCTCTGTGTGCACCTCTCTCATTGTAATAGAAAACTATCAAAAACAGAACTCATCATCTCCCTCAGCTTCCATCACCACTAATAATGTCACACCCTTCAGACATATAATCTTGAGGTGATGCTCCATTTTCTCTTGCCTGTACCTTGCTCATTCAGTCTTGCTATCAAGTCATACTAACTAACACTTCCCCCAAAATGGCTCTTGTCATAGTTTTGTAGGTTCATAGATAGAGAGCTAGAAGGGACTTTAGAAGCCATTTTAATTGAACCCCTCTGTTCTACAGATGAGAAAATGGAAGCCAAAAGGAGTTAAAATGGCTTGCCTGTAGTCCCACAGTGAATTAGTGGCAGGATAAGGCCAAGAACTCAAGATCTCTTCCTCCTTGTCAAATGTCATTCTACCACATGCAACTATCAGAGGAGGGATTTGAAGCCAGGTCTCCCAATTCTGGAGCCAATGCGATGTCTACTTTGCCATGATGCATTTCAGAGCTGACTCTCTACATATTCACAATTACAACCTTCTTTGCGACCTGACTCTTGCCCTTCTTCATTTCAATCCATCCTACACATAGGAAGAGGAACCTTTCAATCAAATTATTTCTCTTCTTGGAACTGTGCAGGGACTCTCATCCAGCTTTCATTTCAAATCCAAATTCCTAACTGTGGGTTTAAGGCTGTTCATTAATATTCCTGATCCTTCCTCATAACTGCCTTCATTTCTTACTATATTTGCTGACTTCTAGAATCACAGAACATTAGAGCTGGAAGAAATCTCAAGGGTCAAGTGGTCTAACTCCTTTATTTTACAAAAGAAGACACTGAGGCCCAGACAGATGAAGCAACCTGCCCAAGATTACAGTGAATTAATGGCAGAGTCAAGAACTAAACCCAGATCTTCTAACTCTCCACTGAGTGTCATCTCTCAATCAGGCAAACCTATTTGCTATTCCCTGCACAAGTTTCCCTATCTGGAAGGCTTGCCCACTCCCCAATCTGACCAATGCTAAATTGTCTTTAAAGGTGACTTCACTAAATAAGCTTATACACATGTTAATTTCTCATTCCAAGCCCTCAGATTGGCTCCTGCAGCACCATCAGATGGGAACTGGTGTGTAGATGAGAAGCTAAGTCTTTCCTCCCCCAAAATACAGGCAAGACATAATCAGGTGAGAAAATAAATGAGGGTAGAAAAGTTTGCTCAACACTAGCCTACAGGAAACCATTTTTAGTTATGTATATTGTCATTAGGATAGGCTAGGAGAATGAAAGATAGATAGATTTTTAAAAATCCCTCACCAGAACATTCAGAAACCTGGAGGCCAAAACTGGTTATTTTGCAACCGTGTAGCATGGTAGTTATCCCCTCTTCTGCCTCTAGGCAAGGATCCATTACAGAGTCAGCCACATTTTCTACATCATCCATTTTCCTTCTCTCTTCTTTCATTTCATTTCATTTTGCACTCATCACTTTGATGTCCTCTTCCTTGGTACCCTCCTCAACTTCTCCTTCCCATCATTCCTACTTCCTTTATCCCTTTATTTCCTTCCTCCTTCCATCCTTTCTTCCCTCCATGTATCTCTTATCCTTCATTCATTTTGTTTTATATCTTCACAGTGATGTCTCTGTTTCTAACAGGATTTCATCAGGACTTCCAACAATATGAATACAGTAACTCACCTCGAAAAATCTTTCTCTCTCCCCCCCAATCAAACTTTAAGAGTCACTTCTGCCATCAATATATATATTTTTAAAATGAAAACCAGTCATCTTTGGCAGGGCTATTTGAGAGTCATGAAGCATGGTACATAGAATTGAATCACTTAGTGTTTGGAAGGCTATGAGATCTGCAGAAAATCACCTTAAGGAGACTCCTTCCATAGTCTCTTCTGTAAGGATTAAATCTTGCTGCCTTCAAAATTTTAAGTATTTTAGGAACAAAGCAACTGTGCAAACCTTTTTTCAGAGTTGTTAACTACTTTATGGAACTATCCCAACTCTTTGGTGAATTCTAAAGTTGGGCAATTTAAATGCAAACAGATATTCAGGGAAATTCTTGAATTCTCCAGATAATTTTCTATATCATAGCCCTGCCCAAGTTTCACTGGACCATCTGATCAAAGGCACAAATTAAAAATGGCCAAAGTGGAAGGTATTCACACACCAGGATCAACAAGACATACAGATTCTAAGCAGAACGCAGAGACAAAACAGTACCATAGCGACATGATGCAGGACTGGGCTTGTAAAGATAGCTGATGCTTAAAGGCATGCATTGAAGGGTGCACCAGCAGATCTCAGCAAGGCATGCTTTAACATACACAGCCCCCGATGTCATAGAGATTGCTTCCATTGACCAGCCACAAGAGAGCCAAAGCAAGCCTAAATAAAGCCAGTATGAAAGATGCTGCTTGAAGAACTAATGTTGGCCTATAGGGCAACATGATGGGAGGCAAATACGGCTTTGGGTCAAGCAGCAAACAGAGGTAACTCCAACAGACCTCTAACCCAGATTTCCTCTTTGCTGTATCGTCTACATTTAGGAGGTCCCCAAACCGCTCATTAGTGATAAACTGATGGTGGGTTGGAATAACACCCGTGTGCCGTCTAGCTGCAATATCAGCTTCTTCTTGTTCACGCTTAAGCCGTCTCTGGTCCGCTAAAAGTTTCTGTCATGAAATTGCATAAAATGGACAATGAAAGATCTGGTCCTGGGAATTTGAAAATTGCCAGCAAAAACAAGAGAGGAAAAAGAGGCTGTGGAAACCTAACTGGCTAGTATAATGGATTAAACTTAACTGATCAATACTTGAAGAAAACCTGATAAAGCTAATCACTTAAGGAAATCTAATTTATTTGTATTGTAAAACAAAATGAAAAGAAATCACACAAACAAAAGCAAAATTGCTGAGAGGCTTCGCTCTCCAACAAGACCAGAGGTGTCAAAAACATAGCCCATTAAGCCACATTGCAACCAATATTACTCCTGACTGCAGTTGGACCCAGATTAAAATGTAATTGGGAAATATTTTTTAAAATAAATGAAAACTATAACAGAACACAGATAATGTTGATATGTGGTTTTCTGAGTCAACATTTAGCACACAGGGATCCTTATGTATGGTTTGGTGGTCCCTGTTTCTATCTGAGTTTGACACCACTGATCTAGAGACAAAATAAGGGAAATACAAAAGTGGTCTAAATGAGATAAATTATTCTACAAGTGCAATTAACAACAACAACAACAACAATATTGCTTTTGCTTATACAGGTGGCATTCCTGACCCACATCAACTGAACATGAGTTTTGAGTTATTTTTTCCAGAAGTAGGAATGTGTTTATACCTAGCCATCCAAACTCTTCATACTCTTTTGTGCAATGGCGTAGCTAGGGCTTATCAGAAGATTTGAGGTGACAGGACAACAGAGTAACATTGATCAGCCCACAGAGGGATAAAACTGTGGACCTTGGTCTTGTGAGTGTTGTGTTTACCCAGGCAATCAAGTAAAACATGACACCATCATATTACGGATTTGTAAAGAGGCTATGCTAATGTTGTCTCTAGATCGGTCCTCAGAGGACAAGTATACAGTCTATTACTGGACCTGGACCTAAAGTTTCTCCCGCTTGGTACGAGCTTCCAGGGTTTGCTCTCCACTGGTGTAGTCTTTGAAAGCCCAAGGGTTATCTTGTTGCCATGAGGCAGCACTAGAGAGGGACTGACCACAGTATCAGAGAGCGTAAGGGTTGGTCCCAATGAATGCCTGTCCAGAAAAGGCTGCAATATTCAAATTGAATTTGGGCATATTTCCATTGGGCTGGAGCCAGTTATCACATTTTTCATAATTATAAAAGTGACCACTTCATGGGATTCACTATTTGCACCAATCTGGACCTAACTATATCACTACCACTTAGACAGGATGAGATTTAATTTGTTATGACTGTATGGGCCCTGTTGATCTCATATGTTAATGCTACAGAACCAAAATCTGATGATTAAGACAAATTCTTGGTTACAGTAAACAAAGTTCAAGAGAAATAAAGCTAGTGTTCTGTAAAGGAAGGAGCGCTGGATCTCAACTCAGAATAGAAAGTTTACAGGCCTAGTTCTTTTCCTTTCTAGATATTAGAATATAAGGTCCTTCATAGGAGAGAAAAGATTGGGGGAGGGGTTATACAATGGGATGGCTGTTTTGGGGTGGTGGGTAGGGGAAAGATGGGGAGAAAATTTGTAACTCAAAATTTCGTGGAAATGAATGATGTAAACTAAAATAAATAAAAGTTTTAATTTAAAAAAAAAGATTATAAGGTCCTTGTAGGCAGGACTTATTTCATCCTTTGTAATTATTCATCCCTAGCATTTAGCACAGAGCCTGGCATATAGCAGGAGCTTAATAATCCTTGTTAAATGATAGATTGATTGACATTTGTGTGACCTGGCCCTTGGGCACATCATGTAACTTTTTGGAACCTCAGTTTCCTCATCTGTAAAGTGGGGTTAATAATACTTGCACTAACTATACCTCCAGGATTCTTGTAAGGATCATATAAGATAAGCATTTTGTAAATAAAGGTTGGCTGTCACTAGATGGTAAGCTTTTTAAGAGCAGGGATGGTCTTTTTCCTTTCTTTGTAGCCCCAGAACTTAGTAAAGTGCCTGGCACATAGTAGGGGCTTAAAAATTGTGCATTAACCAACTAACTGACTATTATCATTCTCATTACTCAATGTACTGGTGGCTGGTCCGTTATAACATCAATTTACTAATCAGGTTACTACAAATTTTCTAATGCACATAACACTACACAACAAGTACATTTTCATGGTCTCTGTTCATGTAGATATGACACATTATAAGTCCTTTGTCATGAATCTTTTGTATTGTGCCTGGAAAAAGGAAGAAGAGAACCAAGTTGTAAGTGAATTCTTTATATTTCTTATTTCCTGCCCAAAATTCACATGTACTTAGCCCTTTAAGAACATCACATCCAAATTTTCAAACCACCTATCAAAATAAAACAATATTTCTAAAAGTTTCAGATATTTTGAAAGAAGAAAGGGATAGTAATTATTTGTTCATATGAATCTATCCATTTGTCCTACTGGATTAAAAGCAATTCTTTTACTTACGGTGTCAATAGCAGGCTTTCATGTCAAGACTGTGACTTGAGAACTGATTACTCATTACAACAAAGTTCTATTATAGCAAAATTCCTTGAAGGTCTCATGTAATTCTTGACTATGGGAGGATACTGTTTTCATATGCATAGGAATACTTTCAATTACACTTTCACCAAAGTAAAAATCCCTATTCCTATGAGATACCTAATTAACAAGAATCTTAATTACTGAACAAACTGGTTCCATGTTCCTGAATATTACGTACTTGTTTTTTGTGTGTCAAATTTTCTGACACTCTTGCTAAGGTAGCTCAATCAGTCTGCTTGTCTTCTATCCACTAATTTATCAAAAGGCAAAATATCCAATCTGTTCTTATGGCACTATCCCAGCATCTCTTGAAGACTAGAAAGGACCTAAGAAATCATCTACTTCTTCCAATTCAGGTCATGTCCTCATTTGTGACTTGGCCTTAAGACTGCTGCTTGAGGCTCTGAGAGTTTATATGATGTACCAAAGAAACATGGCTTGTATGTGTCATAGGCAGATTTTGAACCCACGCACCAAGGCTGACTCTCTAGTCACTAAAGTAAACCACACCACCTCTTACCTCCTAATTTACAGATAAGCATACTGAGGTCCAGGGAGGTCAGGTGCTACTCTCAACACATTTTTAAGTGTGTATTTGTAGTTTTGTGCAAATCCTTTCATCATATTTGTGGGTCAACTACTGGTATACCATTTTAGCCATGCTGCTACAGTGGCAAGCAAAACCCGGAGCAATCACAACAGCACACCATCTGACTGGTGGTAAGCACGGATGAGATCACCTTTACCTCTCACCCAATAATTTTTCCCTTATTAGACAGCTGCAGTAATTTTACCTGGCAGGAACCTTATGCTGACTCACCACTATGAACCACTCAGCCATCATTTGCTTCCCAAAACCCTTTGCCCCATTCTCAGCAGTAATGTTATTTGTAAATTCTTATATGAACCAAAGTGAAAAGTATCAGCATCTCTTTTTTCCCCCTCTCTTACTTAAGTTTACTGTAATCTATGCATGTCTTTTCTGCTGGGTTACAGGTTACTTTCCCAAGCTAGTTTTGTTGTTATTTTTGCTTCCTCTGCTTTTATATGCCAGCCCTCTAAATACAAAAGTGGGGAAAGACAAAGAAAGGGATTGTACTTAGAGTGTTCCCCTCACCTTTTACCAGGGAGATGGGAAACCATGGAGAAAGGCAATGCTAGAAGGACTCTTCTTTGTAATTTTTTACACCCAAGATCTGCATTTAGGACTGAACACCAATATTTTCTATTATGTCATAGTTGTGAATAGAGTCATCTTAATATTTCCACTTTTTGGAGAGGGGAAGTTATTTGGCCTAAGTGACATAATAAGGTTTGGAAGTAGGGCTAATTGGCAACATTGAAATCCCCACCTGCACTTTGAAGGGAAATTACTTTTGTATACAAAGAGGCTGTACAGAATTTGCCAAGTACTTGGTATCTTTTTCCATTTTTACCTCAGAAGAGCTATGAGACTTTAAGATGGGACTAACCTCTTTGTCATCATGACGCCTTCGAATAAAATCTTCAGTAGTTTCCAAGTATTCAGCTGGGGTGAAGTGTCGAGGTGATTCTGAATCTTCAAAACAACATAGCGGACAGTTAAAACACAGAGATTGTTTTCCAAAAACCCAGGTGGGGGCAAATGTTTCTGGCAATCTACACACTCTCCCATGATAGAAGATTTAAGACATTTTCATGAATATCAAACTGATTGAATATTGGGAAGGTAAAAAATCAAAATATTGGAAAGATGAAATATCAAACTGATTGAATATTAGGTTTCCCCTCCTTCCCTCTACTTCTTCCTCCCACCCCTTTTGGGATTCACTTGTTGAGTCATTTGATAATAGAGGAAACCAGTGAATTGAGAAAGGAGATAAAAACAGGGCATCTCCTTTTACGAGCATTCCCACTAATAAGACCTATATGGTCTTATTGGGACAAAGTATACATTCACACACATGGGCCAACATGAGAGGCTGCTCCTCATTCAAGTGGAAAGAGGCAAATAATAGGAATCTCCAAAATTCCCCTGTTAATGATCCTCATGCAATCTAAGTGGCCAATTTTTCTTTTAACATAGGGTTTGGTGATAATTCTATGGATAATAGATGCATTGTCTTCTTTTTTTTTGTTTTTTTGTTCAGAAGGGGCAGCCACTATTAGCCATGATTAAACGCCAAGCAACACACAGAGGTGATAACTGACAGACCAGGAGACAAGCATCAAGGGACAAGGAAGGAGGGGGACAAGGCAAGCAAGGAGGGAAAGACAGATGAGGTCACACTGGTAAAGGAGACAAAAAGCCACCTCGGGGGGGTGTTCCAAGGTCATTTTGCGGGTTGTTGTTCCTATCCAAGCTGGGACCTAAACATGGGCCCAAGCTGCTGGGTTTAAGGGTGCCCAGATAGTCTTCTGGCATCACAGATCTTTTTGGAGAGGGTTCTGAGACCTGGCTAAGCCTTTCCAGGACACGCAGTGATGACTGGCGCTTGGGAACCAAGGGCTTCCCTTCCCCTTCCAGGCTGAGTTCATGCCCAAGAGGATGAGTTTGGGATTCTACTCTCTGGTGCATTGTTGGGCCAGAAGAGTCACTGTGTAGAGGCTTTCGGGAATGGTACTGGAGGGGCTTTTTCAACCTGAAAGGCAGGGGGCCCATGAGGTAGATGTTTCTAAGGACAGTGTTCTTGTCCCCTCCCACGTCCGCTCTCCAGCCAGGGCTCCTGGAGGCCTGTTGCTGCTCATGCTTCCGGATGGTGGTGAAGCGGGTGTAAGACGCTGGACAGCTGCCCTTGCACTTGTGCCTATGCTTCTGGGAATCACTGTGCACGCTGCTGGTGCTACCCTCCCGACTGTCATTGGAGACAGTAGAAAGACGGTCAAGCTCATCCAAGCAGGCTGAGGAAGGGTCAGCAGGTAGAAGGGCCCTAAAATGCAAAGCTGGCCCTTCCATATTGCTAGAGGAGGGTGAAGGATAGGCCACCGTGGGGTGCTCTGTGATTCTCTTTGCCCTGTGGTGCAGCTTGGGAGATTCTAGGAGGGATTCAGCTGATCGGGCTGCACTCAGACCACTGTGGGCCAGCAGTGGCACAGGGGACTTGCTCAGTCGGCCTGATAAGTCCAGGGACGGCATGGAACGGGACCGCTGGATCAGCTGCTCAAATGCTGTGACCCGTGAAGAGACCGTGTGTTTCGGAATGTGCTCGGAGCTCTCTTGGCTGAGGTTAAGCTCTCCCCTGGCCTCTGCCAGGTTGCTGGACTCAAAATGGGATGCCAGGTCCCGGACACTAGAGGAGGAGATGGAGCCCAGGTGGAGCCCAGTTCGGTTGATGTGGTGCATATTTTTGTAAAGCATCGTGAATTCGCTACCCCCCTTTCTGGAGAGGGGGCAATACTTCCTAGCACTGGCCCCATAATCCTGGAGGCTCTGGGTGCTGCCAGACTTGGTGCCATACTCTCGCTTCACCCGCATGAGAAGGTTTTCAATGCTTCCTCCTCCTTGCAAGGGGAGCGTTCTTTTGGGATCATCTGAAGCCGGGGAGCTACAAAGGTTTTCATAGCTTTGAGCCTTCTCTGAGGGCAACAGGACACTCTTCTTTTCCTGCAAGAGAGCACTCGGAGCTGACAGCCTGGGTTTGAATTTGGAAGGGAGGATCTCAGAAATGCAGGCTTTCGCTGCTGACAGGGGCTTCTTATGTTTACACATAGGCCCTAACACATCACTAGCATGAAAGGTTCGGCTATGAACTGAAGAAGAGGAAATCATATGAGCATTCCCACCTTTACGATCCACTGGTAAGCATGCAGAATAAAATAAACACAACCTATTAGGTTAAAAGCTGGAAGCAGGGAAGAAAGGAGAGGTCACATGCTCATTTCTTATCAATGCATCTCTTTCACTTGGTGTCAGAAAGCAACATAAATATAACTGAGCTGCAAAGCAGGTGCAAATGGGGTGACCAAAAAAAAAACCATTCCCCCACCCCCCACTCCCACTAGGTGTTTCTGGGGAAAAGGACACTCAGCTGGTTTCAGAGAGAAAGGTTTGAATTTCTTGGGGACCAAGGAAGAAAATCTGCTACCATCAGAAAGCATATCAGGGGATATGACACAAAGAGGTCTCGAAAGGTTTGGATACGCATCTGGACCAGTCAGAACTTCTCACTGCTTGAGGATCAGCCACAACTGTCATCTCCATTCTTTGTGTGCAGGAGAAATAAAAATGGACCATCCTCACCCAATTACCTTTAGTGGAAACTGTGCTGGAGGGCCGCTTGAGACCACTTAAGCCCTGGAGAGGAATGTCTCCGCCTTCCAAAACGCTTTTGTAAATCTGTCTCTCATTCTCCAAACCAGTGGAATCCCCTGGAGCCATCTCTGACTCTCTCTTCACCGCTTGGATGTTGGGTGAATAGGAGCTAAAAAGATTATCATTTTTAAAAAGTCAGATTTAGAAGACTGTAGTTTTGAAAAAGTCAGATTGGTATCAGTTTTTTTTTTTAATTAAGAAAGGAAAAGAAAGCATGTTACTAGTTAAAGAATAAACACATCCATCTGTTCTATAAAATTTCATACAAGAACATGAAATGTTTGTCAGATATATAATCATTTTCATTTAGAAGTGCTAACAGACTCATTTGATAGGGAAGGTGGCCCTATGAGTAGCTAAAGTTCATTTGAACTCAACTCAAGCATTTAAGTTCCTACTATGTGTGAGCCATCATGCTAGATACATCATACTAGATGATGAGGCAAGGAAAGAAATCTGCCACAATAACAAGCAGCTTATTTTTGAATGTCCACTACCAAAATTTAGAGATTTTAAGTCATAGCAGCCAGGAATAGACCGATTGGTGATTTTTGTGATATTTTTCATTCCTTTTGAACCTTTTCCTTCAGGAGATACCTTTAAAAAGTGAATCCCTGAGAGCCTTTAAAATGATGTTGCCTCCAGCCTTAATTTCTTCACATTTGGCCAGGTCCAGCTGCTTTTCCCAGCTGTAGCTTCTTACATGCCACATTATTTCCTTGCATAGTAAGGTAGTGGAATTCAGAAATGTCATCTCTACATTTGTGACTGATGAGAAAAGCTCACTCTAGAAAAGCCGGCAGATCTGTTCCATTTCATGTCTGTTTGTGTCTTCCTGTGTCTAGCTGGATCTTACCGAAAACCTCTGACTGCTCTTTTTCTCCCATTACTTTTCTTTGGTTGTTTCATGAGGCACTATTGCTAGCAAACATCCATCATCTTTCTTGAAAATGAGTTTAGACTCTAAACTTACGTAGCACTTTGGTTGTATTCCCTTTCCACTTGAGAAGGGCACCAGATACAAACCAATCCACAAATTTTTTAAGGGTAACAGTCCTAGAAAATGGTGTAAAAGTCAAAAATGCAAATGTTGCTACATTGAATCTATGGGAAATAGGGGATTAGGTCATCTTTCTTTTTGTCTTTTTGGAGGGGGGAAGGAAGGGCAATTGTAGTAAAGTGACTTGCCCAAGGTCACACAGCTAGTAAGTGTTAAGTGTCTGAGGCCAAATTTGAACTCAGGTCCTCCTGACTCCAGAGCTGGTGCTCTATTTACTGTGCCACCTAGCTACCTCTAGATAATCTTTTGCTAGAGATTGTTAACAATATACTTTTCTGCATGCAATTCTTTATAACAAAGCATTAATTCTGATAATTATGCACTTTTCCTAACATAGTAATCATGAAATAATCCATAAAATGCAGCATACAAAATAAAATTGGTAAGGAGCAAAACATCTTCAGTAATTCCCTAGAATTCCATGCCCACTTGTGCTAACATCTAAAGAAAACCATTGAATTCAGTTAATAACACGTGAAATCTATAGTATCATAAATACTTTTTTTGGCATATATAACAAACTGTCAGTTAGTTAACATTAAACTTGTGGTCAACAGTGGTTAACAGCAGCGGCAAATATTGCAGTATTTAACTAACTGTATCTAACAGTTTAGTTACTATCTAACACCTTTATTTTTTCACCAAGTCTGATTTTGCATACTTGGGCTTAGAGCCTAAAGGACTTACACTACACTTTGGGGACATAATTGCAAGACAAAATTTAAGTTTTAAAGGCAAACAATGAAAATATGCAATGAACGTATGGGGAAATCTTTACAAGAGCAGAGTGAACAAGACCAGTGAAGCGTCTAGTAGGATACCAGTGGCTCTGTGCACCATACCTTTCATTTTTTCTTTACTGCACATAGATGTGAATATGCAGGGTTGCCAATGCAAAAGTGGAAATTAAGTTACTAACAAAATCATAGGAATGCTTGAAGTGACAGAAGTTAAATCTGTGAATGTTGAGCATTGACTCTTTTTATTGGCAGAAGCTTTCTTGGTTCTTTCTGTCTCTTAATCAAGGTGGCCATTTATATTAGGAATTAGTCTAAGAAATGATGGCTATCTTAAGACAATGTCTTTCCTTTCATCTGCTCATTTTAAAAAAATCTAAATGAATAGGATTAGGGCTACCATGATAGCATTAGGTATGTTTTTTTGGTCTCTATCTTTTCTTCTAGTTTGGCACTTAAGATTTTAGCTCATTGTAAGGTAATGGCAATTTGAAGATCTTCCCTGCCCCCTAACAGGCTGAATGTAATCACATGAGCCTGTGGGTGGGAGGAGTTTGCTGAATGGGTAGAGCAGGAAGCTGGGAGTCAGAGTGGTTAGAATAGAGGGAGGAGAGAGGACGCAGGCAAGGAGACAGCTATGTCTGTGAGTGTGGGAAGGCTTTGGGATTGTGTTGCTCTCTGCAGTGTTATTGTGTACAGATTTCTTTGTTGCTATGATGAATTCAGTTTTCTGGTATTAGGATTTGGCTTTCTGGTGTCTAACAAATGTTTTGCTTCTATCTTCTATATGGAGAGTCTGTTATATTTTGCAATTAGCTGTCATCGCTGCTGTGAATATCAGGTTGGTGCTATATTGATTAACTGATTAATTGATTACACCTAGACACTTGATTCTATCAACTTTAGTAACTTCAAACTTAACATATCCAAAACCTATCTTATCTTTCATCTTTTGTTGTTGAAGCAATTGGGGTTAAGTGACTTAAACAGGGTCACACAGTTGGTAAGTGTCTGAGGTCAGACTTGAACTCAGGTTCTCCTGATTCCAGGGCCAGTACTCTATCTACTGCACCACCTAGCTACCTACCCCTCTATCATCTTTCATCTTAAACCTTTTTTTCCTTCTGGTTTTACTACTTCCATTAGAGGTACAACTATTGACTATTCACCTAGCAGTCTGTGAAATTGTGACAATATTTTTTACTTGTCCCTCTCTCTCTTTCTTTCTTTTTTTTTTTTCCTTTTTGGAGGGGGAAGGCAGGGCATTTGGGGTTAGGTGATTTGCCCAAGGTCACACGGCTAGTAAGTGTTAAATATCTGAGGCTGGATTTGAACTCAGGTCCTCTTGACTTCAGGGCTGGTGCTCTATTCACTGCACCATCTAGCCCCCCCTTGTCCATCTCTTTCATCTCATTTCTGATTAAATATCCAGTCCTGTTGAGTTCATCTCTACAGTATTTCTTGCATCCATCCTTCCCTTCTATTAACACTACGACGGTCCCATGTGTTACCATTCTGTGAGTCAAATCCCTTCAAGCTCCCTCCCTCTTTGTTGGGTTCTTCCCCATGCAACTTAAATGTCACCTCTTACAAAGACCTTTCCTTTATTTGTCTCTTATCAATAATGACCTTTCCCCCCAGGACCTCACACAGAACTCTATGAATATAAGATACAGGCAAGAATTATGCAGATTCATTAAACCAATTTGCATACATGTCATATATTCCTTCTAGAACTGGGGTTCTTAAATGTTTTTGTTTCATGAAACACTTTGGCAGTTTGATAAAGTCCATGGACCCCTTCTCAGAATAGTTTTTAAATGCTTAAAGTAAATGTATGCAAATATAAAGAAAACCAATTATATTTTGATAGTTATCAAAACACGTGGAAAAACATGGGTTCTAGATTAAGAACCCCTGTCGTGGTTGTTCAGTTGTATCCAATTCTTCTTGACCCCGTTTTTGGGTTTTCTTGGAAGAGATATCGTTTCACCATTTCCTTCTCAGGCTCATTTTACAGATGAGGGAACTTAGGCAAGTGGGATTAATTGACTTGCACAGGGTCACACAGCTAGCATCTGAAGACAGATTTGAACTCAGGTCCTCATGACTCCAGGCCTGGTACTCTATCTGGTACTGCTCCACTTGACTGCCCCAAAAGAACCCCTGCACTGGAGACTATAAGTTCTTTGAAAACAAATCTTATGTCTTATTTAGACACTTCATCTCCCCCTAAATGCCTGGACTGTGTATTGCGCATGTCAGTCTTTCGTATTAGAGTGTTAGTTTTCATGGAAGCCAAATGTGAAGAAAAATAGTAAAATCCACCCTAATTTCTTAAAATAAAAGTTAGTGGCTAGGAAGTAGTGATCCCGACTGAATACTGAAAGTTGGAACTCTAGTTCAATTCAACAAAGAATTTAAACTATGTGAGACAAGTTTTGCACATTCAAAACAGCAATACGGGAGGAGTTCATCAGAAGGGTTTAAAACAAAAGTAAGGTTGGAGGGGGGAAATGATTGTCATTAATTAGGAGCAGCAGGGAAAGTTACACAAAGGATGTTAAATTCCATTTATTTATAGGTTATAATTCCAGGAATACAGTTATTCTAAAACTAATTTAGTGCTTAATTGTGTGTTGGGAAGATTACGCTGAAGGCAATCTTTTTTTGTTTTTGAAACTAGATCTTTGACTTCATCAGCAGAGTACCTTCTTGGTGTAAAAATTTCTCTTGTCAATATGAATCAGTATTTCTGGGGTCATTTATAGACTTAGGAAAAAACTACTTGGTGGAACAGAGAGTTCATTAAGAGACCATGGTCACAGGGGGAGGGGAAAGGAACATTTATTAAACGCCTACTATGAGCCAGCAGTATGTAAACACTTCTTAAATCTTATCTCATTGGTGATCACAGAAATCTGCATGTGTCAGTGGAAGGACCCAAGTCCTCAGGCTTCTCAGCTCTCAGGCTAGGCTGCCATGTTAGCCCCATACAAGAATGTTCCTCTCCAAGCGGTGAGGACTAGTGGAAAAGAGGAAAGAGTGGGTGGAGAATGCAGGAAGGAAGTGTAATAATGAATGTTTTCCTGTTAAATTAGTTTACCTGTTCTGTTATTAAATTACAATAGCTTATGCTTATCTGGTGTTGAGTCATTTTTCTGTTGTGTCTGACTCTTTGTGACCCCATTTGGGATTTTATTGGCAAAGATACTGGAGTGGTTCGCCATTTCCTTCTCCAGTTCATTTGATAGATGAGGAAACTGAGGCCAACGGGATTAAGTGACTTGCCCAAGGTCACACAGCTAGTAGGTGTCTGAGACCAGATTTGAACTCAGGGAGATGAGTCTTCCTCACCCCAGGCCTCGCACTCTGTGCACTATGGCGCCACCTAGCTGCCCTTACGCTCATCCAGCACTTTACAAAACAATTTCAAGTACACCAGCTAACTTCATCCCAGTCTACCACTTTTCTAGGTGGTTCTTGGAGCTGAAGGGATTGCTCCAGGATATTTAGTCCTGATCCAAGCCCTGAGGGGTATAAGTTACTGTGCTCATTTTATAGATGACATAACTGAGACCCTGGGGAACCCTTGACAGTTAGCATCAGGGACAGCTCTGGAATTCAGGCATCTCTATTCTAGGTCCCTTTCTGAGTTCCTTTCCCTTTTGCAATCCTGTTAGACAAGGGCTGTTAAAAGCATTGCTCCCATTGGCAGCTGGGCTTTATAGTCCCTAGACCAAAAAGGGGGGGCCGCTAGGTGGCACGATGGTGCACAGAGCATCTGTACTGGAGTCAGAAAGACTCATCTCCCTGAGTTCAAATTTGGCCTCAGATACCTACTAGCTGTGTGACCCTGGGCAAGTCACTTAACCCTGTTGGCCTCAGTTTCCTCATCTATAAATTGAGCTGGAAAAGGAAATGGCAGAGCACTTGAGTATCTTTGCTAAGAAAACACCAAGTGGGGTCAGGAAGAATCAAACAGAACTGAAAAAAAAAAAGCCTGAACAAATTTAAAAAGGGTCCTGAGTGCCATCTATTGACCAAGGTGAGTAAATCTACTGTTGAGCCAGACTTCTGCCACTTAAGAACAGAGACGGTGGCAATTATACTAAAATATAGTCATCAAAATATTCTTTTAAAAAGTTCACAGACTCCCCATGTTAAGAATCCCTGAGGTCGAGGGATTAGCTTTACCAAGGAGTAGGAACAGCTCTTCCTCTGTGATCAGTGGAAAGGAGGAAAGAGTGGGTGTGAGGAATGCACAATGAGAGGGAACTCCTATCTGTCTTCTCAGTGAAGTGGGAGGCTAAGCAATCTGTCGCCAAGTGTGGGAGCTCCGGACTCATAACATCAAAGAATCACAGATGTAGCGTTGGAGGGAAACACAGACGTTATCTGGTCCAACCCCTTTGACAGATTAAGAAACTGAGGACCAGGAAGGTTAAGTCAACTTGCCCCAGGCCATGCAGGTTATGAGTGGCAGAGCCAGAATTTGAACCCAAATCATCTGAATCCAAATCCAGCACTCTTTGGCTTGGAATAGTCACCGTGAAGAATGAGACCGGGAGGGGTGGGCCGGAGAGAGGCAGGGAGTAGAACAGAGTACTGTTTAACATGCCCTCCCTCCTCACCTCTGCCTCTTAGCTTCTCTGTCTTTCTTCAAGACTTGGCTCAAATGCCAGCCTTGCACAGGAAGTGTTTCCTGGTCTTCCCAGCTGCTGGTGCCCTCCCTTCTGAGATTATCTTCCTACTATTCTGTGTCTATCTTGTGTGCGCCTAGTTAGAGTGCATGCTTCGTCAGGGCAGGGTCTGGTTTTGCTTTAGCTTTTTATCTCTGGTACTTAGCATCCAGAACCTGGCATATAGTAAGGACTTAATGTTTACTGACTGATTGAAGAATGGTACCTTAGGAGTTAACCATCAGAATTTAGAGGGGAAAATCACCTTGCTGTCAGTCTGAACAATTCAGAACATATTGTCCATGAGGGAACAGCAGGCAGGTTCTGAACAAAGAGTCAGTTTCTATTTGGGGAAGATGAATGAGGTGAGATGGACTGGAGGAGCAGAAGACTGGAGACAAAGAAACCATTTAGGAGACTACTAAAGAACTGGGAAGTGGGCATTCTTGTGTCTCCCATCTATGGAGATTTGACTCTTTACTTCTTGGTTTCTAATTTACATTGGGAAATTTAGAATTAGTCCTACTTTCTCCAGATTTCTCTCCACAACAGCTTTCTGACAACCTCACCAGTTCCATGTTGCCCATCCCATACTGCTCGGGGACCTGGCAGCCTTCATTTAGGGGAATTTTGTCTTGATGATTCTAAATTCAAAGAGACAAGCAACAGGTACAGGGAACCTCAGAATGTTAGAGTTAGGAAGAACTCTGGCGACCATGCTATTCCAAGTCCTCATCTTTGGATGAAGAAACAAGAGGTTCAGAGACATTAAAAGGGACAACCTCGGGTTCGTACAATATATGGCAGAGCTCAAAGATGCTTCTGAGAGACATAGAAATGATCTAGTCCAACCCTCTCTTTTTATCATTTTACAAGACCTAGCTACAGGGAGTACTTGTCTTAGAGTTAGATATGACCTTGGACTCTTTTCAATTATCTACATTATCAACTAGCATTTAAAAGATGAAGAAATTGAGGTGAATGAAAGTTTATTAAAGTAACATCTTCTTTTTAAAATCATCACAATTTTATAAAACGTATCTATGATATTAGTGTGTATATACATGTATACACACATATGTATATGCGTATGACTATATGTTCATATATACATACATACATACAGATAGATAGATAGATAGATAGATAGATAGATAGATAGGTGATAGATAAAATTAGTAGTAGTAGTAGTAGAGAGGATAAAGGCAAGCTTGCCATAGGGTAATACCATAGGGTAATATATTGTGGATCTTCCATTTCATCAGCATTAGAGTTCCCTTAGATAGCAACCCATTCATAATTTAGTAGATCAACCAGTAAGTACAGATAGTAAGTATTAGAGGCAGGACCCAGACCTTCCTGACTCCAAGTCCAATACTCTTTCCAGGATAGAATGCTGGCTCTCTACCACTATAGTACAATAAACCATATGAGATGTTAAAGCATATGGTATTGGGATTGGTTTAGGCAATTATGAGCAAGCATCCTAGCCAATGAATGGACAAATGCCTACCCACCCACCCTGGGGTGGACTCCCACCTTTACCCACTTTTGACATTCCAGAGACAAAAACATGCAGTGGATCTTCAACTTACTAGGCAGAACACTCAGCAGCCGTGTCTGGAGTGGGGCTGACTCTTGTGTTCTGTAAATGTACAAAAAGAGAGGTCAACATTTAAACAAAGGAAAAACAGCAGCCAAGTCATTTTTTCTGTTAAACAATCTCTAAAAATGACCTTTAGGAGCCAAGACAAATGGGAAGTATGAAAGGAATCACGTTTGCAAAGAGGGCAACATTTTCCTTCCTTCCTGTTAGGGAAGGGCAGATTTTTAGCCAAGTTGCTCTTTTCCCCTATTCTTGAGTAACTGGATCAAGCCCAAAGCAAGAATGTGCTACTTACTAGTTGGGTCAGGAAACAATTTGGGGCTATCTCCCCTCCCCCATTCCCCTCTGCCTTCATGGCAAAGACAGACTGATGTGTTCTGGAACATTTAACAAAGTCAATTAGAGAAAGCTACAAGGCAAGACCCAGCACCACCTTTGTACAAATGAGTGAAGAGTCAATCAGGAGGACCCCAATTCCTTGGCCAGAGCTAGAATGGTCTAATGCTGCTTTGAAGTTCAGCAGAGGTGAAACTGAATGAAGTTACACTATTCTGTGCTTAGACAGTCATTTACTACTCTAGATTTGCTAATGTGGAAATAGGAAGAAATGTGGTTTTATAATTATAACTTGTTTTTATAACTACAAATACTCTTTCAATAGAGGTAGGGAAACCTTATGAGGAAAAATGTAGGATTACAGCCCCACAGGTGAAAAAAAAAGAGAAAGAAGAGAAATGAAGAGCCAAGTCTAAATGAAAATCAATTCCATTACTTATTTGGGATTTTGGGGTGGTGGATTCAATTTGAGAAAAAATATATAAAGTATCTCAAAAATCTTAGACTTTTGGGACACCTTGTATAAAGGCACAATTCATCTACTTTAAAGAAAAAAACAAGATATATGAAACTGTAATAATCATAACAAATAATTTTTAAACCTTTCAGTTCCATATTATGGACAATAAAGGAATAAAGCTACCTAAGGTAAAGAGAGGATGAGAAGAAATAACATCTAGGACAAGGTGAGGAAGAGAGAAAAAGGGACTAGTAAGGGAGAGGCAGAGAGTAGGTGAGATGTTTGTGGGAAATGGAGGGAGAAATTTGGGGAAGGAGGAATAAAGGGAGATAGTAAAAGAGAAAAGATACAGCAGGAAGGGGAGAAATAAATGTCTTCACTCAAGTTTTCATGCAAATGATCAGATTATTCCTCCTCCCCTTACTATGTACCATAGCTGGGTGTTCTCTTCTCCCTAGTCTCTTACATGGATACAAGGATACTCTCTGTGACTGCCTTCCAAATTTTATCTTCAGTCTTCTCCTCTGTCTTAAGATGAGTCCCTCATTTCCAACTGCATACTAGACAAATCCATTGGATATTCTGTGGATGTCAGCTTAATCTTAATAGGCCTAAACATGTCTTCATTCTCTTCCCCCACCCCAAAGATTTCTTTCCCTAGGTTTCCTATTTTTTTATCAGTAGTATCACCATTCTCTGAGGCCTCCCCATATCCAGTTAGTCACCAAGCCCAATTGATTCTTTCTGTGAAGAATTCCTTTATTCTTTCTTTTTCACTGCATTATGGCTATCGAGGTAGCTCCTCATTGTTCCCATGGCCTATAGTCTATTTCCCCTCCAAGCCATTCTATGCATCTTTGCCAGAATTGTCTTTCTAAAAGATAGCTTAGACAATAATATTCCCTTATTCAGAAATCATCAATGGCTCCCTATTACTTACAGGACAAAGCACAAATTTTTGCCTTACTTTTGCCAAATCTCTGCAATCTAGACCTACTTGTGCACCCTTACCTCCCACTACTCATTTTTACAATCTCTAATAATGACCTTTAGGAGCCATGACAAATGGGTAGTATGGAAGGGGTTGTGTTTGCAAAGAGGGCAATATTTTCCTTCCCTCCTGTTAGGAAAGGGCAGGTTTGTAGTCAAGTTGCTCTTTCCCCCTATTCTTGAGTAACCAGATCAAGCCCAAAGCAAGAATGTGCTACTAGCTGGGTCAGGAGACATCTCTGGTTGAGACCAAACCAGACTGACCTACTTGCCATCCCCCAGAAACATGACTTTCCACCACTGTACCTTTCTGGGCTTATACCATGATCCAGCCTGGAATGCTTTTCTCTCACCAGCTAAAACCCTATCCCATCATTCAAGATACCTTGAGTGCTACTTTCTTCATGAAGCCTGCCCTGACTGCCCCATTCCAGGGTGGTCCTCTTTTCCCCAGAACTCTGAGCACTGATTGCCTCATTAAATATGGACCATGGCCTGCCCTGCATGATGAGTTACCTTTCCTTGTGTCTCTGTCTTTCTTCTCTTAATGGACTGTACGGTCCTCGCTTCAGGACCCATCTCATCACTTACAGAATCCCATGATTTAGAGCAAGAAGGGCTTTAGAGATTGCTTAGTCCAGTGGTTCTCAGCCTTCCTAATGCCACGACCCTTTAATACAATTCCTCATGTTGTGGTGACCCCCAACCATAAAATTATTTTCATTGCTACTTCATAATTTTGTAATTTTGCTACTGTTAAGAATCGTAATGTAAATATCTGATATGCAGGATGTATTTTCATTGTTGCAAATTGAATATAACCCACAGGTTGAGAACTGCTGGCTTAGTCTAATCCCCTCATTTTAGACATGAGAAAACCAAGACCCTGAAATGCTAAAGGTACTTATCCCAAATTCCAGAGCCAATAGGTAGTAGAGCTGGTCATCAAATCCAGGTCATGTAACTAGAGGTGTCTGGGGCAGTGGAAAGAATCTATAATGTGAGTACAGAGGGCCTGGGCTCTGGTTACAGTTCTGCCCTGGGGATTTGGGGAAAGCTACTTCCTGTCTCTAAACCTTGATTCTTCATCTATAAAATGGGGGATTGGAGTAAATTACTGCTAGGGTTCCTTCCAGCACCAAATCTAGGATCCAGTGAAGTTATTACTCCAAATCCAAGATCCCTTATACTTCTTTGTATTTCCCAAGACACCTAACATGAAACCTTAGCATTAAATAGTTAACAAATATTTACGAAGCATTAATTATGTGCTGGGGCAGCTAGGGGACTCAGTGGATAGAATGCTGGGCCTGGAGTCAGGAAGATTCATCTTCCTGAGTTCAAATCTGGTTTGGGACACTTACTAGCTATGTGACCCAGGGCAAGTCACTTAACCCTGTTTGCCTCAGTTTCCTCATTTGTAGAATGAGCTAGAGAAGGAAATGGCAAACCATTCCAGTATCTCTGTCAAGAAAACCCCAAATGGGGTCATGGAGAGTCAGAATCAGACATGACCCCTACAACTGAACAACAACAATGTACCACGTACTGGACTAAGAGATGAGGATGGAAAGGTACAACCAGTCTCTGCCCTCAAGGAGCTTGTAGGAGATGCGATATGAGTACTTGCTGATTGGCTAATAACAATTGTCACATTGATTCTGGAGCTGCCTTCTTCCCTTTAAAGTATCTGAAAAACCCCTTACTGTATTTTAGGTCCTAAGAAAGGAGCTTCTCAAATTCCTAAGGGGAAGGGAGTGGTGGCATCAGGATCCTCCTATAGTGCCAGCTCATTAACCTCATCCCCTAGTCATGATTAAGACTTAAGTGCGACTATAATTCTCTCTCATCAGCCAGTTTTATTCCTTCCCTGCTAAAACTCATGGACTCTGGGTTGTCCATATCCAGACCCCAGCTCTTTCTGGAGCAGAAGCATAGAAGCTCATAGTGAATGTTTTCCTGGATTGTTAGCACCTTGTTCACCTCTCATGAATCCCTGGATACTTGCCCACTCTTGACCTGATTACTTGGTAACTCTTTGACCTTTGCTGTATCTTGTCTGGATTCCTGACTCCTTGGCCTTGGCCTGGATTTTGACAATTGATTAGTTCTTTGAGCTCTGGCCCAGAACATCAAGATTCTTGATCACTTGAATGATTAGCCACTGGTGGTTAAACATCCCCCAAACCCCACATTATATAGGAACTCACCAACCTCCTGTTTCTCCTACTTCTGGCACCATCTAATTAGTGTGGCAAAGCCTGACCCCTGCTTTATACTTGACCTGCCATATCTCAGCTAGCATTTGCCCTTTGCCAAGATACCATTTTGTCTGTAATATCTGCTATGGTTTGCCAGTAAGCCGTGGGGTAGTTTTTAAAGTCACTTTCTTTCTTTTCTTTTCTTTATTTTTTTTTTTAGTATAACTTTGTTCTCAGTTTCTAATAAAAAAAAGTTTAAAAAAAAACTCTGTTGGAGATTTTAAAATGAAGGGAAAAGCTTTAATCATTATGGAATAAGATTTTTTATGGACAGGGGTGACTACCACAAAGGCAAGCTAATCCTACCTGCAGTCTCCAGCTGTGGTCTATCTTCCTATGCTAGTCCTACTTTTCACAGTTTCCCCCCTCCCTGTGCTACAGAACTTACAGCTAACTAAAAGTGCCCAATTTTTCACAAAAAAACTCCCATGACATTGGTACATATGAGGTATTGAAAAGTTGGACTATGCCCATATTTGCAGGTAGACATCTTTTATTTTTTCTTTTCCCACCAGTCATTTAAAAAAATATACTATTATGGAAATGCTTGTTTCATTCCATAAGCTAAAAATTAAATAAATAAAAATTAAAAAGATGCTGAATTATACTAAGATTACTACACCACAGGCTGGCTGATCCATGGAGAAGATGGGTCAGCTTCTGTGGAAAGACATTCTTTTTCAAAGATAACATGCTTATCTTCTAAAAAGCTACTGCTCTGATCACAATTGGCACAGTGCTTTGCACATCAGCAGGCATTCAGTAAGTAGTGACTCTTAATTTAACATGAAAGTAAAGATTGAGTTTGGGGACACCCAGAATTGCAAGAGGACCAGCTGCCCAATAATGGCACTTGGAAAGTTCACAGATAGGTTACACGTGAAAATCAGACATGAGAATGAGGCTCATGGAAAGGTAGCAGCACCTCTGGAAGCTTTAGGGATGGGCGGTTAAGAGGCAGAGAAGGACAAAATGGAAAATGTGAAGCCTGCTTTCATTTCCTTGTCTGATCATTTTTAAAGAAAGTGCCAAACTCAAAACAAATCCATCAAAAATCACCTGAATCTAAAAGGATGCCAGAAAGCCATGCAATCTCTGCAGTGAACAGAACCATTCCCTTCAACCACATTAAAAAGCCATTCCACAATGAAGAGAGTGAACAGAGTTTGAAAAAGAGCCAACAGAATGAAAAGGCCAGGAGATGCCTTCCATAATCTTTTGCTGGTTGCTTTATTAAGCTTTTCCATTCTTTCCTAAATGAACCTCTAATTCTGTCTGATAGCAATTGTGATCCCTTTCTAGATAAGTCAAGTTAAAGCAGAAAAAAGAATGCAAAGTAAGCTTTGGCTTAACACAGGGGAAGAAAGAATGGAAGGTTAAGTCTGAAGAATGAAATTGGTCTTTGGAAGATGGAGAAAGCAGAGATGTTGGGATAATATAACACAGAAGTGCACAAGGAATTGGCCATAGACTATTTGACAACAGAGGATGCTGCATTTGGAGGGAACGATTTAACTCCCAAACACCCAGTGTTCCAAAATGTATCTCACTTAATTGGAAAATATAACTGCTTGTATCCATGAAACCTACCTTTTGAGAAACACATTTTATCTCGCTGCAGAGTAATGTCAAAGAGACCAATTACTAATTAATCAAAAGAAGAAGCAACTGCTAAAAATCTCTCTAAAGGTTAGTGCACCTCATAGACACGCTATCGAAAGATGACTTGATTGATCACCAAGCAAATGAGTTTTTAAAAAAATGACAGAATAGAAAACTGAAAGCAAATACCACAGCACCACACACTCCCACTAACCAAGGAATGCTAAACACACACTTTAGTACAACAACACAGGTAGATAGCACAGAATTACCTTTCTATCCTCTCTAGGAAGGATAGAGCAGTCTCCAGGAGTATAATCCCATATCTTTTTTGGAGGCTGATGGGAAGCAGAGGAGGAAATGAAGAAATGAGAATAAAGACAACACAAAGAACGTGGAGACTGGTTTAAAACAGAAAGGGTCACAGGAAGGGAACCATATCAACATAGAAAAGGGAAGATAAAAAACAAAACAAAACAAAACGGGGCAGTTTGTTATTGTACTGATATCACAGAGGAAAAACTAGGGAGAGAGAGGGCTAGGGAGAATTTGAAATCAGGAACATTTACTAGGAAGTCTTTTATATTCTGTATTCCTCAAGAGTAAATAACTATTGGCTTTTAAATGTAAAGCTGTTTTTTTTTTAATTCAAAGGAAAAATTTTAACTTCTGGTTTTCTTTTCTAAAAAGAGGGTAATGCCAAAGTCTCCATTTTTAAAAAAGTCATTTCTTTCCACAGTAAGTATATACTTCATTAATCAAACACTCAATTTGTAGAGTTAGGTAATCAGAACTCTTTGTTCAAAAGCTTTTCTTGGCAGTGAAATTTAATGTATCTTAAAAGTGTATTATGGTAAGTATGCTGCATATATTTCTTGCTGCTAAGGTTTTTTAAAAATTCCTTTATAACTTATGCTAAATAGTTTATTGCAGGGTTATTAGGAGCATGGAGAGCTTTCTTAATTCACTTGTAGATTCATTTCAGCAGAACTGAGAGCTGGGGGGTTTTTCCCTGTGAAATAGGTCCTCGTCCTATTTTCTCCTTGATTTTCTAATACAAGTATTCCCAAGGAAACCTCCCTGGATTTCCTCCCTTCCTCCCCTAATAGTTTGCTTTAAACTTTTGGCAAAGAGGGGGTTAAGTTGGTGGCCAGCCCTGTGACTTCTTAGACACCCATGAACACCAGCACTGCTCTTCTGACTGGAAACTCATTTCTGATAACAGCTTTTCTTTTGCATTTCTTTCCCACCTCCATGATCTCTCCTAAATGTCTGCCCACTCCCTCCCCTTTTCCTTGCCTGACCTGACTCTTCTCTATAAAAGGAATTAAAAAAGCTTTGGAGTCCTGGTTTTTCTTTTTTAATAACAGAAATCAATGCAATTGACTCAATTTCTTTGAATTAATTTTTTCTCCCACAGTAAAAACATATATTAAACAGCCACATTTCCAGGACTGGTCATTTGTTGGGCAGTCTTTCCTGGGATCAAAGGTAAAGAAATGATCTCAGGTAGGAAGGGGATTAAAACTTGCAGGCAAACACTAGACCCAATCATTTTCCATGGATTTTTCTACTCACACTCTCAAGTCTGCATCTCTGCTGGCTTCTCTGTGGCCAGTGTTTGCCTTAAGACCAACTCTCCTATTCTTTTTTTGACAGAAAAAAATCAGTGTAGTTATATAAATTTGATTATCTTAAACTCATGCGTCTTATCTTATTTCCTGTTACTTTTCCTCTTCACTTTCTAACAAATGTATGATTGGGAAAAAGAGCTGGGCCAGTCATGCAACAAGAAAAGTGATGATAGATGGAGAGACAAAAGGCTGTATCCTACCCATGGAATTTGTTTTTCTTTATTAAAGAGAAAAAAGTTAGAGGAAGGTCTCTAGTGTGTTGGGCAGACCTTCTATGAGAGGACTGATAAGAAATCCCACTGCTAATGAATCTGTAGATGGGTTGCAATCAGTATCTCTAGAGGGATTTTAACTGATTAGATCATGGATCCATTGAATTCCTGGAATATTCCTAGAATAATTTTAGTTTTTAAAACCCCACTAAGATGGAGTTGAACTAAAGGAAAAAAAGTCTTTGTCTCAGTAAAGAGAACTGGGATAGGTATGTGGGAAATCTGGGTTCCCCAGAGTTTAGGCAGGGACTGATGGAATGATGGCTCAATGGAGAATACAGTTATTCTTTCCACATTGCAGGGTGGGGGTGGATAATAAGGGGCTTCCTAGAAAATTTGTATAAAATTTTTTGACCCTCTCTTTGTACCAGAGAAGAAGTCTGAATTATTATGGTGTTAAAAGATAAAATATGTTGAGATTATACAATACTATATATATTTTATGCATTTCTGAGTTTCCAAACTTTTTCTATGCCATCTGCTGGCTTTTTCCCCGTCACATTTAGCTTCCTCAAACTCCTTGAAAATTCCCATTTAATTTCTTAGGCCAACTCGTGATGTATCAAAGCCATGATAGGGAAAGTTGTAGGGTGGAAAGAATAACTGTATAAGAAACCCCGCCAAGAGCATTTGGATGTTTTCTTTTTCTGCCTCAAGACCTGTCAAGCAGCAGTATGGTACAGTGGACTTGTAATCAGGAAGACTGACCTTTAAATCCTAGGCAAATTCCTCAGTGCCTCAGTTTCCTCACCTTTAAATTGGGTTGAACCCAATGCCTCCTAAGGTTTCTCCTACCTCTAAATCTGTAATCCCCAAGTGAGTATTGTTCTCCTTGGCTTAATAATATAGGAGACATATGTTAGAGCTGTCTGTCCCTTATCTTCCGTATTTATTATCTCTGTTTCTCAGATTAATCTGCCTATAATTTATGATAGAGAGTCAATACTACTAGGACAATCTACATGACCCTGGGCAAATCACAACTTCCCAATGGCCCAAGTGATTTTCTACTATTGTAAATGACAGACTGTTCATCTGCATCCATGGAGGGAATTTCTAAACTGGGAGTCTTTCTCAAGCCCCCACTACAAATAAAAACACAGGCAGAAACCAAAACCAACCAACCAAATAAACAGAACTCTAATGCTAATAATATGGGTATTAACTGAAATAATTCTTATTGAGGGAGATATTTCCTGGTTACAGAAATATCCTCATTCCTACTTCATAGAAAATTAGAGATAGTAAATGCTTAGAAATCATCTAAATTCAATCCCTTCATTTTAATTTTGCTAAAAACAATTTTCTAAACAAATTTCTAAAATAATGCCAAGGTATAATTAATCTTAAAAATTCTATGACTCCCTGACCCTTATGAGGGGATGGGCCCACAAGGAGGAGGCCATTTCTGCCTTACTATAAATACTGTAAAAGGGAAAAATGGAAAAATTGAATGTTTCACACCAGGACTGTATATAGCCTGGAAAAAAAAATAGTGGCATTTTAAGAGAGCATTTCTTAGTCTTACAAAAAAGACTAGGAATGGAAGGACAGAAAATCTCCAATTTAAAAATGGGTTATATTTTTAAATAATAACGATAGCATCGATAAAATGATTCTAGGATTGTTAAAAGGATAGTAATATGATGATATTTGTAAAGGACTTCATAAACCTTAAAGTGCTATGTGTACACACATATGCAACCCCCAAAGTATTTATAGAAGCACCTTTTATGAAAACAAAGTAGATATTTTTTGATGGGGAATTGCTAAACAAGTTATGGTACATGAACATAATAGAATATTACTGTGCTGTGAGAAAGTATGAATGTGGTGAATACAGAGAAGCATGGAAAGATTTATATGAACTGATGCAGAGTGAAGTGAGCAGGGCTAAGAGAACAAAATACAAAATTACTAAATGAAAATGGGAAGAAAAACCACACATTAAAAAAAACAAAAATGAAAGATATATGTTTTCAGACTTTTCAGTGTATCAATCAACTGTGCTGATCTTCTTTTTTTTTTTTTTTGTCTTAAAAAATACTGTTTGTTATATGGGTTGCCTGTCTGGGTGAGGAAGCGGGAAAAATACCGGGGAAAATTATGATGATGTAAAAAACAAAAGATATCAATAAAAACTCATTTTAAAGAGTTCTATGTAAATGTTTTTGTTGTTGTTCAGCCGTTTTCAGTTGTGTCCAACTCTTTGTGACACTATTTGGGGTTTTCTTCGCAAAGTGGTTTGCCATTTCCTTTTCCAGCTCATTTTACAGATGTGGTAAATGAGGCAAACAGGGTTAAGTGACTTGCCCAGGGTCACACAGCTAGTAAGTGTCTGAGGCTGGATTTGAACTCAGGAAGATGAGTCTTCCTCACTCCAGGCAAGGGCTCAATCCCCTGCACTACCTAACTGCCCTATATAAAAGTTATCATTATTATTATTAAGGTTTTTTAAGGTTTACAAAGTGCTTTACATATATTATCTCCTTAATTCACACAATAAACCTGCGAAGTAGGTGCTATTATTACCCCCACTTTACAGATGAGAGAAACTGAGGCTAAGAGAGGTTAAGTGACTTGCCCAGGCTCACACAAGGGTCTGAGACAGGATTGGATATTCTTGAACCCAAGTCCAGAATTCTGCTCACTGTACCACCTTGCCTCAAGTAAGTTCTATTCTAAAATTTTATTTTTTATGTCTTTTGGAATTCAGACCCTAATTTCCCAAAGAAACAATTGTAAAACTGATGTTTCATTTTCAGGGCAGCCTACAAAACCTTATTTAACTCATAATATGGCTGAAATATTTGCTCTTAAAATAGTAGAAAAAAAAATTCCTAATGCTAACAATCAAAATGGAAAAGCAATAAAACTGAGTTAAGAAATAATTTATATGGAATGCTATTACTTGAGAAAAGTGACTTTACGTAACAAAAGAAAGGGTATGGAGAAATTTTTGTGAAGATTCTGAAGGCAATTTCTTAGTACTTTCAAGGTTAATTACCCTCACTCTTCATGATATGTAATTAATTAAAATATCAAGGCATTCTTTTTCCTTGTTAAAGTTATATTATCAGCATCGTTCTTATGCTTATTTGCCTTATTAGAGGGTTGGGCCTTTTTTTCTTTTTGTCTCAAAAATGGATTGTAAAAAGTGGATAAAATAAAAAGAGGTTTTCCTTTAGTAACTAGACAAGATTCAAAAGCAAAAGGGAAGAATGTAAAGAGGAAACATATATACAAATAAAAAAAGAGATTTCTGCAGGTAGAATTATTTGAGTTTTTAGACGGAAAGATAGGGGCAAATGAATGTAAAGAGGAGAGTATGTATGTGCATAGACCCCTTGAGCGTGAAGAAAGGAGGTGGTAAAGGATTTGAGACATACAATTCCCCAGATTGGCCACCAGAGGGAGATGTCACACCAGTATAGTTTGGTTCTATTTGGAGATGGTATCGGGAGTGGTGAATGTTGATCAGGTTTTCACAAACTGGTGCTAGTAATTTGTAGATTGCTTGCATAGTCAAACCATTTCGGGCATTGTCAACTCAAATCCTCAGTGAATGACAAAAGTCATAAGATTTAACATTTTATTAAAACAAAAATGACAACTTCTGATTACAAGTAAAAATTCTACCCCACATCACAATGGGGTAGACTATTAAATTTTCATATAAATGTTCATTAATGCAAGGGGCATGCTGAAGCCAGTTCCTAGGAGGGCCCCTTGTTAAATTTTCAGGGTGGGCATTTATATCTTGGAAATCAGCAAATATTACAATCAGGTCTTGAAGTATTGTTTTATAGATTGTCTAGGCTTATGGGGAAAACATTAATAATGCAGATTAAATTTAAAAGAGTGCTCTAAGCACATTGCCTCTTCCTCACCCCCAGGGCCAGTGGTTAAACATTTACCAACAAGACCCTAATTAAAACCCTGGATTTTTTTTTTCCAGGCTAAATTCCCTGTCCCACAAATTCTCTTTTGTAGCTGAAACACTTTATCCCCAAAAATGACTTGTATTTTAAAGTTGGTTTTTAGTCATCAAGAGTAAAGAGAAAGGGAACGTGTATTTTAAGCTTGATTCTCAGCTTCTGGTTTAGGCAGTCCAACTGAGAATAACCTTTTTTTGTTTTTAGTATTCCTTCTGTGCAACAACTAAAAAGCCTTGTTTTACATGCTGAAAATAGACCTGTGGAAATTCTCAATTTCCAATTTCATTCTCTGATTTATGGGTACCATCTCGTTAAATTTGTCTACAACTGTGTTACATTTTTGGATAAAGCCTACATGAGTTCCATTAAACTTTCCATTCATGGAGTACTTTATTCAGTCTACTCTTATACTACCTCATGCACCTTTAAAACAACCAAAAACAAAACAACCTAACCCTAAAATAACCTTTAAGGAAAAATAAAGCAGCAACTCCACCACACTTTTCACCATATTTAATGTATTTCACTGTCTTGAAAAATCCAAGGGATGCTAGGATGTGGTCAACCAAGTGGATGGGAGAAGAAGTATCTAAAATGGTGCTTGTGGTCATATTTATGCATGACTGACTTGGGAATTCCTTCCTAGGAGATCCTGATAGGAGAAAGGTCCATCCGATGCTCACTGTCCTTGAATGCCTAAAACACATCAGTCATGATGGACTGATCTCTCCCTAGATGTCAGATGCTGCTCTTCTACCCTCACTGTGTTCTTTGACAGTAGATCTGAGACTTTGGGGGCAGATGAGCACCTACAGCATCATTTTAAAAGGAGGCTAGGTCCACGGAAGCTCTTAAACTTACCGGTCTCCCAAACTCCAATTCCGAAAAGAATTTATACCAAGGTTCATTCTTTAAATCTATCTCTTCTGGGCTTATATCCCGAGTCTACAGGAGTTGGTGATAGGCGAATGGAAGAAAGAGAAGGATACCATTATGCAAAGATTACATAGGAAAAAGGACCATTAGAGATGCAGTACTTTCCATATTGAAATGTGTCTGTTATGTCCAATGTTAGCATCTTTCTATTATTGTTGATATATATTAGAAATGAGGAATGGGGGAGAGGATGGGTTAGAAGATGTAAGGGGAAGGTGTAAGGTTTATAAAAAGTGAGGAGCTGAGGCTAGTCAAGGAAAGTGACTCAATTCATAGTTACAAAGCAAATGCACTAGATAGATGGGTAGTACTATATCAACATAACTGGACTAGGCTCCCTCCCACTCAAAGTCTGAATAATATTTTTGTATGATATTGATAATATTTTAGTATAATATTTGATAATATTTTTGTTTGCTTTTCAGAATTTGAAAAAAAACAAATCTTTATTTCAGTCTTGCAAAGAACCATTCAGCTAAAGTGAAGAACCAGCTACGTTCACCAAAGGCTTTTTCATGATTTGGTAAATTTCTGGTAGATGTCTGCAAGGAGTGTTCATTTGATAGAAAACAAATATAGTTGCAAAACTGTACACAAGCCTACCCATTCATACTGCATCTTTAATGGCACATGAATATGCAAGAAACCACGTCCTATAAACAGTCATAGTGAAAGATGACCTTCCAAGTAGGAACAGAGGACACAAGCGGAAAGAATCCATTTCAAAGCAGGTGTTTAAAGGATGAAGCAGACAATATCCTTTGTATTCTAACAAGCATTAAGGAATTAATTTTAAAAAATAAAAGTTAAAGAAAAGCTGGACAGGACAGATAATAATGCAATAGAAAGGAGAGTCACTTCTAGGAAATATTAAAATAGTTTGGGTTAGATTTTTCCTCCTATAGAATTCTCATGGAAGGACAACTTTCCTTAATAGGACTTTATAATATGACTCTCTAAAATTCAAATGCCTTATTCTGAGGAACAAATATGTTCCTGAAAAAATTGTATATGGAGTGAATTTCTGCAACTCTAATCATGTCTTCCCATTTCCTACCATAACCATGAAGATGCATTCCCATGGGAAAAGTTTTAGCCCCAAGATGTGATTAAATTCGGATATAAAAAAAAGTCAGACATTTCAAAATCAGAAAAGAAATGATAATTTTCTGATAAAATGTGAATAATAAGGAAAATAAGCAAAAAGTGTATATATTCTACCAAAATTTAAAACATTGTGATATAAATTGCATTCCTTTGGAGTTCTCTGCACGTGAGTTTCCCTCACCCTTTGAAATGGCTCTGTTTCTATCCCAAATTTTTCATTATTCTCTTTGTTATATTTTATTAAGAAGTTGCCTTTCTTAATTTTAGTTTCGTTAATAGCTCTTTTACAGCGGTTAGCAAACACCGATGGGTTTATTTAGTATCCTTTGAAAGTTCTTTATGGTTCTGGCTGGCTCCTTTTTACACATGACATATCACACACATCCTTAAGAGGTTTTTAACCATTATTCTTTCAGTCTGTCCATTCGGAATTCCTTTATTTTCATTCCTGTATTTTCTTGAATGAGAGTTTATCCGGATTTGAGCTAACCTTTAACTAAAACAGACAGCAGACATCAGTTGAGGTCAGTGGTAGTGGGCAGAATCAGCCAAGTTTTCCACCCTTACTCAAGTACCCCATAGCTTTGGCTTCTCTGGAGGCAGATGCAATTCCCTTTAATTTCACTAAGGCCCTGACTCTGAAGTCCTAAAGGACAAGACAACTGAAACACCTAATTTTAGTATTTCTTTTTAGTAAATAAAGCAAAAAAGCGCCAAAATTTAAATAATACTTGCCCAGTACTTAGGAGGAGATGGGTGTTCAGAAAGGAGTAGCTTAGGTCCTGGGCAAATCTGGTTCATTGTGGAATAGTGTTTCATGAAGTACTACTATACAGTTTATTCATATCAAAATGTTATTTATAAACCGTTCCCTGGGAATAAATAAGGTATTTCTGGAAGCTGTATTAACTCTTTCAGGACAATGATACCAAGTACTGGTACCCACTCTCTTAACAAAACTAACCCAAGAATTCTTTTTCACTGAGGTTTCTCCTGCCAGGATTAAGACTAAAGCCACAGGCAGATGTCAGTCAATACAGGGCTATAACAGTCTGTCTTCTCTCTCACAGTAGGAAAAAAATTCCAGCAATTCATGAAACTAAATGTTAACTGAAACTCCCCATATGGCAGGAACATCTGCATTTCATTTTGTGGTTTACAGTTTAGCTTTTGATCAAATTATGTATAAGATAAATAATCCAGAACAGCCCATAACCCCTGAGTGCTTTCCTGGTTTACCTGTGGGGTTAGGTCCCACAGTACAAAGCAGAGTCTTCCTTATTGTTTACACTTATCCTTTCTACAACTTGGAACAGTCCCTGATGTGCTACCACTCCTTTGTATAAACACCCCAGATTTCCTCTGAGATTATGTCCAAACCTGGCTGTGTGTCAATTCTGTTGCCTATGCATGAGCCTGAGTTACCATTTTAACAATTAAAGTAGATGATGGTGTAGGGAGCATATCTCATTCAGTTCCAAGATGATACTAAGCTAAGATAGGGTGGGTAACAAGTCTAGGGGAACAAAAAATCAAAATAACCTCCATATATTAGAGAAGAAAAAACCACATAAGAATGAGTTTCAGCAAAGGATTTCTTTTGGGGGGGGGTATTGGGAGCAGGGATTGCTACATGCCAAACACATGTAGGATTATGATGAAGAAGATGGTGACTACAGCCAATCTCCCAAGTTTGGAAGAGGAGGGTGTAGATTTAAATTACAGCATAAGGGAGTTGGAACAGATATAAAGGAGAACTTTCTGACAGTAAGGATTGTTTTACTCAAGAGAAGTCCATTATGTGAGGCTGGAAGATTGTCTATGAAGGCCTTCTAAAATGGCCATACAGCTTACTAATCTAGTATTATTTAAGTGTGCATCTACCTATGGGAAGATGAATCAGACCCAGGGATACCCTGCAGCCCCATGAGATTGTCCTATCTAACCTTGTGACAAATGGCTTACAGAAGTCTATCCAGACATAATTTAAAATATCACTCTTAGCAGGAACGATCATTTAGACTATCAAGGAAAAACTGACCTCTTCAAAGGGACTTGTGAGATTCTGAATGCAAAGTTTAATCCTATATATGTATATAAACAATGTTGTCAGTCCATCTACAAAAAAAAAGGTAGAAGGATCACCAGTGAATGACAACATTCTGATTACGAACACCAAGAGGAACACTTGGGGAACTCACACTCTAACCTCTCTGAGATTCATTTGCATTTGGAACTGCCAAAAACAAAACAAAACAAAACAAAAACCCAAACCCACCAGCATCAAATGCTGCAAAAATACAGGAATAGTTAAAATGTCATAAGAGGTAGCATATTTATGGCCATCCAAAGACTAAGACTTGAACTGAAATTTCTGCTTTCAAATCATAATGTTCCACTCCCGTTTCGTTAATAGCTTCCTTTAAAGGTCTTCCTTTAAAGGCCAGGGCTCGACTTGGGGGAAAGTAGCTTGTCCTTTGAGTCTCAGCCAAGGTACCATCTTCTGAGAGAAGCCTTAATCAGTCATCCTTAATCTTAGTGCCCCCTCCCCCCGCCCCCAGACTGCCCTCAATTTATCCAGTATATAATGTGGTCTCTCAAATTAGCTTGGGAGCTCCTTGAGAACAGGGACTGTTTTTGCCTTTCTTTGTATAGTCAGTGCTTAGCATAGAGCTGGACACAAAGTAGGTACTTAATAAATATTTGTCACTGACTGCTAGAGAAATGCATTGCTAGCTGGTAGGAAACAATTACTGATAGGCCTCACTTTTCTCAAAGATCCTTTTTCTAGTCTATGGTCCTTGTTACAGGGTGCTGCTAGAAATTTATAGGAGCTCCCTCTTTCCCAAATAGATCCACGTGGAACTCAAAAGTGAATGATGTAAAAGAGATGAGGGCAACACTGACTGGTTTTTGGGTGTTTGCTATACCACTAACAAACCCCTTAGGAAGGAAGGTCACGTAAGTGTCACCATTTGCGGCACACTGAGAAAATAACACTTAAGGAACCCTCCCTATGGCCCTCAGTTCTGAGATTCTATAACTTACTAATAACTGGGGGGGATCAGAAAATGGGTCAGGCTTCAAGAAAAAGACAGGAGAATTTGGGAACAAATAGTACCATTTAAAAATTACTTAGCTCTACTAATATATTTCTGGGAGGGCTAGGAATGGTATTAAAGTATACTATCGCTGGATAGTATTATTTGGTTTTTATGGAGTATATGCACCAAATCATGTTGGTCTTATTGGAAGAGACAATATGACTGTGATATAGAACTTCCACATACACAAAGGACCAGTGGCGGTGTAAGCTGTTCTTCTGGAACTTTTTGCCTAAACTAACCATTTTACATATTAAAAGCCCAATATTCATAATTATGATCATTTTGGTGAATTGTTGACTATTTTCCGTGGCAATCAAAGCTGTTCATTTTATTTTGATGATCACATGATGATTCTAGTAAAAGATAAATCACCTATTATTTGAAAGCATATAAACTGGAAAATTTTCAAGAAAATAAGATGTATGGGGAGAAGACTATTTTTAGTGTTTGTGTTCTATGTGTTCTGGTCAAATTCCCTAAATACATATTCCCAGCATGAATTCCACAATAGAATTCCAGCAGTGGAAGCCAACTGCTGTGTTTAGTGGGCCTAGACGTGTTTGGCTAGCCTTTCAATTCTTTTATCTAAACAGTTCAGTATACAAACCAACTTTTCCTAATGTTCAGTTACCAAAGGGAGGGTCTTTATCAAGCCCACTTGCCATTTGCAAAGATTCTTCAATATTTTACAGACCCAGTGAATGGACTTTGTTTTCTATGCATGTCTTTCCTCCTTTTCTATACACGCCATTTTTACATCGTCACTTGCTTGTAGATATGAAATCATACAGAGAAGTCATGATGCCTGAAGAACACTGGATTTACAGTCCTCCATTCCTCCCACCCCAACCAATGTATCAAAGCAGGGACAGCTTCATAGAGAAGCAGCATTTAAAATTCATCCTTAGAGTTTTTTCTTAACCATATCATCATTTTAAATACTGAATTTCTAACTCACTAGTAACTCTCTGTGAAATAGATACATGATTAAAAACAAGGAGCCATACTTTTTAAACCATTTAAAGAGGCCAGAATGAAAACCTAGTAAATTAACTAAGGATTAAAAAAACAATGACACCAACATAGACAGCTAGTAAATTAGCATTTTCTTAAAAATTAGAATTAGTAAATTCATGCATAGGGAGAACAATAGATCTACTCTGCTCCCCTCCCCCAAAAAAATTCTTTCAAAGCAGGAAACAGACTATTTCAAGAATTACCCGCGAATCTCTGGAAAGATGAAATAATGCAAAAATATTTACTATAAACATTGTTCTACTGAATGAAGCAATTCTATAATAAGCAGAAAAATAGAAATCAGCTTTGTAATGCATTCAAATCCAAGAAATCAGGAAAAAGGAGACAATAGAGCTATAAAGTGGACTAATTACCATCTTTTCATTTGTCAGAACTGAGGACTTGCCCGGCTGATATTCATAAATGCTTTTAGGTTCTGCGCGGTATTTCCTAGTGTCCACTTTCTTATCTGGGGGCTCCCAGTCATTTCTGCGGAAGGAAAATCAGTTCAATTCATTATCAAGGCAAAGGCATCACTTTGGGATGTAACACATAGGCAGGCTGCATCTCTAAAATAAGATCGCTTTGAAAGAAATAAATGTGTGTATAATTAGCTAGGAACCGAAAAACAACAGATTATAGTCTACTACTCAGGTCTCATACAAGTCAGATCGGAGAAAAAAGGATAGGTTATATTTGGACCAATATGGTACTGTGGCTAATTTCTGTTCAACTGAACAATTTTTAATGTGAATGAAGAAGCTTATTTAAGAGAGAATAATTTAACTGTGTTCTTTTTCTTCTATCAACAAATTTACAGTTTATAGTATGCTTCTGCTGCTCTTATGGAGGGAAAATTTTAAGTGAAGCAGGGGGAAAAATCTCCTTAAAATGGTCTTGTTCACCCCATGTTGCCTCACCTCTTAGGTGCTCCACACCCATTCTGGAGGGCCTTCCCTCCACCTAGAATATCATTCCTCAGTATCTTCACCCACTGAAAATCTACCCATCTTTCAAGGCCCTGCCACAATGCTACCACCTCCATGCAGTTTTCCCTGGCTAATCAGCCACAAACATGGAGCTTCCATCACCCTTCATTTGGAGCTCTCTCATAGTGCTTAACATACTCTACTCCTGTACTTAGGCTTTAACTGATGGGAAGAAGGGATTAGGCTAGTTCTGCTTGGCTCCACTGGCAGAGAACAAAAAGCAATGAATAGAAGTTTCATTGGGGAATATTTTGGCTCAACAAGACTAATAACTTTCTGACAATTAGCACTGCCTAAAAGCAGAATGAGTTGCCTGAGGATAGAGGATCCTTCCTCATTAAGCAAAAGTCTTCAAGCAAAGGCAAGATGACTACTTGTCAGGGACAATAATGATACTTAGTAATAAATAGCACTTATATTTGCAAAGTACTTTACAAATAGGATTCTCCCAACAACCTTGGAAGATAGGTGCTATTGTTACACCCATTTTACAGATAAGGAAACTGAGGCAAACAGGGGTGAAGTAACCTGCCCAAGGTCATGCTTGAACTCCAGTCTTCCTGACTGCAGGTGTATTGTTGTCAAGGGGATTCTTGGTTAGGTACAGCTAGCTTCTAGGGCCCCTCTCCCTACGAGATTCTGTGATTCTGTGCCTGAATCTCCCAGATGGGATTTTAAGCTCCTTGAGAGAGAAAGAACAAAGGAATCAGAGAATAACTAAAAGCTGAGCATTCCCCCAAAGTGCCTAGCATGGAGCTTTGCATACAGTAGGTGCCATTAAAAACATTAAAGGAATGAATGCTAAGGAAGTTTGTACTCCATAGGGATATATGAGCAAAAAGAAGATGCATTTGCCCTTACCCTGTGTTTTTAATGAATGATCGATTATCCATGACATCATAAACATATATAATTTATATATGAATGCCATATGATTGTACACCTATGTATGCAGATAAACTACTACATGTATGCCAGATTTATATATGTAAAATAAATTGTTTGCTGATATAGATGTGAGTATATTGATCTCTATCTGAATATATAGGTATTTTAAGATCAGATCAGAGAATTCATTGATAAAGGGAACTCTCTCTATAATGTAGACTGGCACCTGCTCTTTCATTAATAGAGAACTGCATGTGGCAACAAGAGGTTATGACTTCCAAAATTGTAAAGACAGTATGAATCGGAGACAAAACTTGAACCACGGTCTTCCAGACCTCCAGGCTTGTTATCCACTACACCATACTGCCTCTTATATGTAATATACATTCCCTGAACTGATGAAATCACAGGTCTATCTAGACAAAAACCAAAAAAGTATGAAGAGATCTTTCTATTGTGCTTTATACAGCTTTTTCTTCACAACAACACCATGAGGTTAGTAGTGTGAATATTACTATGCCCATTTGGCAGATGAGAAAGGAGGTTGGTTTTGAGAAAGGAATAGGCTAGCTTTAAAATATCCTTTAGTCAATAAATATCAATGGAGTATCTACCTCATTGTGTATTGCGTGTGCACAGTGCAAGGCACGGTGTTAGGTAGAGTGTAGTAGACAAAGCTGTACATGACAGTCTCTGCCCTCAACAAGTTTGCAGGTGGATAAACCTAAATACTTATACCTAAATATCACAATATAAGGCAGGTTGTGATCAGGTCCACATTTGGAGTCAAACTAGGAGTTGCTGATGGGAAGAAGAGAAGATCAGGAAAAGCAGCTAGAGGAGGTGGCATTTGATCTGCACCTTGAAAGATAGATAGGATTTTATTAGGGGAGGTGATGGTAATGGACAGGAGAGAGGGGAGAGACTGGAGGTAGGAAAACTAGCTAGGTGACTATCAAAGTACTCCAGGCAAGAGATGAGACTTGGCTGGGGGGAGGTTGGGGTAGAAGGCAATAATGGATGTCAGGGATACTGTGAAGGCAAGACTGAGAGAGCTTGCTGATTGGTGAGGCACAGAGAGGGTAGATGGAGCCAGGTTTGGAGCTTGGGTGACTGGAAGAATGGTGGTGCCCAAAACAGAAATAAGTCAGGAAAAACTGGGTTTTTGGAGTAAGATTTGTTTGAGACATAATGAGCTTGAGGCAGTGGACATCTAATTGGAAGTGTTTCTCATCTGAGATGCATTCACTGTCTGTGGTTGTAAACCCTTAGAAATGATCTCTCTTCCACTATGGAATTGGGAGAAATCCACAGAAACATCTTTTAGTCAACATTTATTGAAGGTACAGTATATACAAGGTCCTCAGACACTAAGAAGCATAAGATTATATGATGATAGATTGAGAGTTGGATGGGACCTAAAAAGTCATTGAGTTCAAACCTTTAATTTTACAAAAGAGGCCCAAGAGGGGTGAGTATCTGCCCAAGGTAATGCAGCTGTGGTGAGATTCAGACCTAGGTCTTCTTTACTCCAAATCCAACTCTATCCATTACAGCATAATCCTTACCCTTCAGAATTGGTCCTTAAAGGATGGTTAAGATTCATAAAGGTGGAGAGGTAAGAAACAAACATTTCAGGTGAAGGGGATAGCATGAGCAAAAGGATGGAGGCAAACAGATGCAGAAAAAACTTTTGGTAGGGCAGGATATAGCACTTTATTCTTTCACATTCAAAAGAAAGGTGTGACCTGTATATCACTTGCCCTTTCTGGAAAGGAAAATACATTTGGATGGAAAATACATCAGTAGATGAGATATCCGGCTTGATGCTGGATGAGGGAGCTATATGTTTGGAAGAAACCAGGTAAACTGAGAATTTACAAAGTGATCGAATGTCAGAGTTGGGAGGGTCCTCAGTGGCCATCTAGGTCAGACCTTACTTGAAAAAAAATCCTCCTGTCTTCTAGTCTCTGTATCAAGACCTCCAAAGTGGGGAAAAACTATTTCTTGAAGCAGTCAATTCTACCATGGGACAGTTCTGATTTTTAGGAAATTCTTCCTTATATCAAACCTAAACCTGACGTCAAACATGTGGTGTGAGGGACTGTGGGGACATTTCTCAACTCTCCCTTTGTTTTACTTTTATTTTAGCAGTAGATTCAGGACTCATATAGTAGGGACCTATACCAGTGGTCTGACTTTTGAGCTATGTCCCTCTCTGGACCTCCTCAGATTTCTCATCCATAAAAAGGAGAAGTTAGACTGCGTGATCTCTAAAAGCCATTCCACTTCTAAATCTATGACCTTATGAGCCTACGGTATCCTGGGACAAACTAGGCTAGGGCTCATGTTTTTCCCAATGGAAAGAAATTTCAAAAGCCTATACAGTCTATCTAATCTGATTCCTTGAAGTTTCAATTTCCTGAGTTGGAGTAGATTGTACCTTTTTTTCAGACTGGAATAAAACCAAGGTACTAAGAACGGACAGAATTTGCAGCAGGGCCTGTGACTTGACCTTCACCAGTCAATTGTTTAGTTATGGCAAAACCTATGGGTATTTGTCATTCATCAGTCATGTTGATAGAGCAAGACATCCCAGGAAGATTCTGGGGTCATAGAAATAGAGTGTGTTCCTAGAAACTGCATTATATAGGAAATTATGTTTTCTCAAAAGAACCATAATTAGGGGTCATTTTCTGACCAAGGAAGGACTTGGAATCAAGTAGATCATGGACATGACCAATGATAGGTAATAAAAGCAAATAAACAATGACTACAAACATCCAGAATCATTTGAAATAGAAATATGAGCCAAATCCCATAAAATGGATTGTACATGTGGATAATACAGGGGCCCACAATGTACTATGAATACAGCAGCTAAAAAAAAGACAACTTTACTATATCATAAATTTGGCTCAAAATGAGTATGCTAGCTATTAAACATCGATTAAACATTTAATTAACAATAATTTTGCTTGCCTTCTTAGGATTTAGAAGGGCTTTGGGGGGATGATTTAGATGGCCCAGGTCTCTTAAAAAAGCTGTCCAAGGAAGTCTGAACTGATGCCTTCTTTTCTCTTGATAAATTTCCCTGTAGCAAGCAGAGGCATTCAAAATCATTCCATTGACCTTAGAGCTAAGCTGAAAGTAGTAGGTGCTCAATAAATTTTCACTGTTGATGATGAGAATAATGATGATGAAGGTGGTGCTGTTTCTCTCAATGAAAAGCATTTTTAAAAAAATGTGCTGATAATTCTGTCCTGTATTCTCTTCTACCTCCCCAGTTTCTTCAAAGTTACAAAAACAGCTGCTCAGCATCAGGTACAAATAATGCCATCAGAGAGAAAGAAAGGCTGTTATGTCACTAGGTCTCATAATTTACTGCCACAGGACCTACTTGGCACTTAATTGATGTCATATTAGAGCACCTGGCACTTTACTGGAAAACAACAATAATAATTTAACTATCAGATCACTAGCCTGGATTTTTTTTCTACAAAAGAACTTCAGGGGCGGCTAGGTGGCCCAGTGAGTAGAGTGCTGGCCCTGGAGTCTGGAGGACCTGAGTTCAAATCTGACCTCAGACACTTAACACACCAAAAAAATACTAGCCGTGTGACCTTGGGCAAGTCACTTAACCCCAACTGCCCTACCTTCCCCCCTACAAAAAAAAAAAAGCTAAAAAAAATAACTTCAAAGCACTACTTAGAGAATTATGAAGAGGGATATGAAAGGATCCTGACTCCCCGTGTTCAGATATTAATAGAAATTACAAGCAGTCTCAGAGAACAGATGTGAATTCATCTGGGGACTTGAATGAATAGAGATAGGCACTAGATGTGATGTGATTGCTTTATGGAAGTCCCAGGAGAGAAAACTCTCTCCACCAAAGCAGGTTGGCACCTTCTCTCTAACTTAAAGTCTTAGAAAGTTGCCTAGAGTCCTGAGAGGCTTGCCCATGGTCAGACTACCAGTATGTGTCAGAAGAAGAGCTTAAGCCCAGATCATCCCCCTCTTCTGGGACAGCTCCCTATCCATTATATCACACTGCCTCTCTCTTAAATGACTGGGAGTAGAAAATAGTATAATACACAAGGGGAAGAGAACAACCTGTAGATATCTTTCATATCTATGGAAGTGAACCAGGCTGTTTCATGGAATGACCATCTGGGTTTCTTCCCAGATAGCTCTGTATTCTGCCCCCTTAGTTTCAGGATTTGCCCTCAGATCTCTGTTATTTTTGGATACTATTAACAACAGGAGTTAAATGTCTCATGGACTTGGGAGATTGGTCTTCCACATGCTTCCCAATGGTTTGATGGCCTATCCTGTTCCTTTTTGTGAAAGGTCTGGGATGAGATCTAAGAAAGGAATCCAAATCAAATTATGTAATCTACTTGAAAATACAGATGAAGACCCAAACACCCAACATGATGTTGTTTTTTGTCACTGCTTTGGGATGAGGTGTTGCCACAGGGCTGGTGAACTTGACTGTGGCAGGTTGTGGTAAAGTGTCTTGCTAGATTAAGACCTAAGGCTTACGTGTGATGATCAGTCAGGGGTGGTGATCTCCTTCTGGAGTGGGAGTGGTATGATATAAAAAGCTCTTGGGTCTCACATTCTTCTAGATCAAGGATAATTAAGAGTGACACCTTCTCCAAGTAAATGGGTCTCAAGAGGATGTGATAACCTCTAGTAAACATGTTGTCTGTGGGCATATTTTGAACTTCATGGTTAGGCCATGGATGGCGTAAAGAATGAATCATAGCATCAAAGACTTAGGCTGGAAAGGATCTGATATAAAATCCAGCTCCCTTACTTTACAGGGATTTGCCCAGTATCACACAACTTTTAAATGGCAGAAGTAGGAATTGAAACCATCTTAGAATAGGCACTATGGGTAGAGTAGAAAGAAATGAACTTGGAGATAAAAGACCCAAGTTCAAATCTTATTTTATAGGTATGACCTGGGCAAGTCATTTAAACTTTCTGAGTCCCAGTTTCCTTATCTTTATAATAAGAGTATTAGAATAATATGGGGGTGATGAGCCTATATCCATGATCCTATGATTTCAGGTTCAATGTCCCCTCCACATGGTCCTTTCCATGACTCCCAATTGGGCATTCTTTCTACTAGACCACAGTGGTTTTAGTTCTCTGCAAGTAAATGTGCTTGTCATAAAGATAGTACAACAGTGTCCTCACCACAGAATCTGAGCTCCACCAGGGATGAAAACAGCTGTAGGGGAACCCTATGCTACCCCATGCAAAACATGCCAACACAGAATATATAAAGAAGGAAGAGCCTGGGCCAGGAAACAGAGCTCTCCTTTATGTTGGATAGAGAAAAATGAAAAGAATTCTTTAGGCCTAGAGTTGGAAAGACTTCAGATATGGTCAGCCAAGTCTTCATTTATCTATGGCCTTATTAAGAGGGTGGAGGTGGGGGAAAGCATGGTGGTCATTACAAACTAACACCACCCTCCTAGCTACTGTGGTATGAGGCATTCTGGGTACAGAGCAAGGCCAAGGGGAAATGGAATGAGACTTTATGATCATAATCTCTGAGCTAAAGGAAAGCAGACCCAACAGACCTTTCTCCAGAAAAAAATAGGAATAATCTCAGCTAACATAAAGTATGGGCCTTTCATTTCATCCTGAAGGACTGTCTAACTAGCTCTCTCATTTCTTTGTATAGGTTCAAGGTTTAGAAGCACAAAGAAATTTTTTTTTTAATTTTGGAAAAGAAACTATGGATGTCTGACCAAAGCATATGATCCATACTCTATTCTGTGAGACAACTAAGAATTTCAACTGACTGGAAATAAAGCAAGTACAGAGGTTATTAATGGGTGACACCAAAGTCATCTTGCTCTCAAAGAAAGAATGTCTGTGAGAGGGAGTATGTTACCAAAATCATGAACTCGGGGCAAATTGAGCTGTGAGAGCAGGAAGGCAGCAGCTAATATCGCCACAGCCCTAATGAAGGCACCATCTTTGCTCCTCTTCTTGAGTTGACTGTAAAAGCAGCACATGGACAAAAGGCAGCCAGGGGCAAACCCAGGCCTCTGTCCTGATGTTCCTGAAACCAATCTAATGTCTAAATGTCTTGCTAGGAAGGAGAGAGCACGAGAGCCATGTGAGATTGCAAAATGATGCAATTCTGGGTTATCTGGGGTATCATTCGCTGCAAGATTTTCTCTCTCTATCTATGTTTGTGTTCCTTAATGCTATGTGTGTTTCTGGGGAAATTTTGTTCACTGGGTTGTGCTGAAAGCTGCCTAAGATCTTGGTCAAAGGGTACATCAGATGCCAAAAAACTGAGTCATCACCAAGGTGACGATTCTGTCACAAGGTGAAAAAATGTCATGGCTGAGAACTTCCTTCTTGTGTGTGTGCCTATGTGAACAATTATGGGGAGGAGGAGGGAGGAAGAAAGGGAGAGGGGAGAGATAAGAGAGAGAGAGAGATTGCGTGTTTTTGTGGTTTGGGGGAGTTTGGAAGACAGACAGTCAAGTACCTGGACTGTGGGATGAAGGAAACCCCACCCCACCCCTTATATTTCAGCATGTTCACAGGTATGTTTAGGACTGAAAAGGTCTAAACACATGGTGAAAGACATGATGCCAAAAAAATGAGGCCCTCATTTCATAAATTAATAGTTGGCTAACATCAGCATTACAACAAAAGTCAAGCCTTTTGCTAAAGGTGCCATTTCCTTTAAATATTCAAATGCAATCTGGGCCCTCAGTCTTTCCAGCCTATGAACTAAATATTAAAATGTATTCAATCTCATAGCTAAAACTTACACCACCCCCCAAAATCCAACTCTTATGAAAAAAGGAAAGGAATCCTTCTGGGGTATCAGCTCTCAAAGGTTGAAATCACATCATGACCTGAAGGCAAAAGGTTCATTTTAGTTTCAGTGGACAGAGGGCTGAGTCAGTCTGTCTCATCCTTTTTGGCATAAAATTACAAAATCTTTTATTGCTATACTACCAGAGCATGTTAGTGCTCTGGAACTTGGAAAGAGAGGAATGATGATTTCTTTGTAGCTGTCTTCCACCCTAATGGCTCAGACTCAAGAAGCTGGCATGAATCTGGCCTTTTTGAAGATCTTTCCACCAGAAATGCCCAGTAAGTCTTCCTGGCTGACCAGTGCCTGGCATGCAGCATATTTTCAATAAACATTCGATGATGATGATGGCAATGGTGATGAGAATGATGAATAAAACAATGAAGAAATACCTTTCTGGGCTCGATTTCAAAGACGTAGAGCGGGAAGGTAGGGGCAGCGTGGCGGACCTCTTGACCACCTTCTCTGCGTCGATGTATTCCATCTCACTTTTTGAACGAGGCACTGAAAAGGGGATTCTTGCTATGGCGGGAAAGAAAAGGGTAACAAGAGTCAATATGCCTCTTAGGTACTCCAGCAAATCTGAACAAGGAGGACATCCTTCCCCCACCCTCCACTAAGCAGTTTTAGGGCACTTACAGTCTTCAGAATACGAGTATCGAGGGGAGTAGAGCTCTGAATCATCATCTGGTAAACAAAACAAAGTGTAACTAGGTTAAAATCTAGTAAGGTAAAAAAATCCATCTGATTAAAAAAAACAACAGCTTGCTTTCAACTGCATCCTAACATGCCAAAAAAACAAAGCAAAAGGAAAGGGGTTTAATATCAAAAGCTTCACTAAGGGAACAGATGAGATGTTTGTATGCAGACACATGAGACTGGAACACCACCCCCCAAAACCCAACTCTGAAGGCTCTAGGGATGCCTGTGGTATAAGCTAAGGGGTGATCATAACCAGTACCTGAAGGACAAAGTGGTGAGAGCCTCTTCTGCTGATTCAGTCATTCAGATTCCTAGCCTGGCTATATATAATTCCAGGGTCAAGAAATGGGAAGCCAAGGAGGGAAAAGACTCAAGAGGTACTTCTGTCCTCTTTTCCTTTGCTCTGCTCCCCTGTGTGACCCTAAGCATGAGCTTAGCGTGGTATTCCACCTGCCCCAATGTATCTGTGTGATGCTAGTTCCACTTCCGGCTGTTTTCAAAGGATCCCAAGTACTAGTTCATGACTTTTGCTACACTTCTGGCTAATGTGCTTCTGAGCCAACATTAGGGAAAAGCTGGGTAAGAGGGAAAACTGGGCAATTGGGAGAAGGGATTAAAATCTATTAGTATTTTTCTGAGCTAGAACTAGTCCGAAGGGGTGTGTCATTTATAAGCTAAACATACTGATACTTCATAGAAGTATTGGTGTAAGGAAAATGCCAAACCTGAAAATGAACAAAATTCTTGTCTGAAATCATTCCATTCTTTAGCCTAAAATGTCCACAAGCCTCTCCTCTTCTCTGACAATCAGTCTTCTAAGATTCAGCTTAAATAGAAATTTTCCATGGTTTTCCCTCAGTACAAATATACAAATGCATGAAAAATACATGATCCCATTGACACGAGGGAACTCCCTGTGTGGGAACTCACTCCACCAAGACAAATAGGACATAGTTCATAGTAAAAGTTATTGTTCAGTTGTTTTGATTGCATTTAACTCTAATTTGGGGTTTCCTTGGCAAAGATTCTGGAGTGGTTTGCCTTTTCCTTCTTCAGCTCATTTTACAAATGAGGAACTGAGGCAAACAAGGTTAAGTTATTCACCTAGGGTCACCTAGTTAGTAAATGTCCAAGGCCAGATTTGAACTCAGCAAGACGAGTCTTTCTGACTCCAAGCTATATCCACTGTGCCACCTAGCTGCCCTCATAGTATAAACAGATAAATTCTAATGAGTTGCCTGAGGCTTAGATGGGCTGAATAATTTGCCCAGGGTCACACAGTTTATTAAGTATCAGAAGCAGGATTTGAACCCAAGCTTTTCGTCACCCCAAGTCCAACCTTCTATCCACAGTACCACATTTCCAAGTATCAAACATCAAATGCCAGCCTCGAGTGGTTCTTATGCCAGCGATTTACCAAAAAAGCTAATACTGATTCTAGATACATGCTAAGGATTTGTTTGGTTCCACTGCCTACACTAGTGATTCTTCAGCTTTTATTGGGTTACAGCCTCATACTCATTTGATGTGGGCTCAACCACTCCTCTTAAGAAGGCTGTAAGGGTATATATTTATTTTTCTAATTAAAGTGCCATAAAAACATTACTCATTTATTGAGGATTTTATGAGTCTCTTTGGAATAACCAGCACAGCTACATGGCTATTACAAAGACAGGACTAGGAATGAGTGTCCCATAAAAAGCATGAAGTTATCAGAAATGAGGAATGCAGTAAGTGTCAAGAGAATACATTTGCATAATCGTCTCCAGCATTAGTAAAAATGATTGTGCATGTAATGATTACATTTATCTTGAGCCTTTACATTTATTAAAATAATTTTTTTTAACTCTTGCAACAATGGCATTTTCCTAAGTTTTTTCTGTAAGGTTCTAATCTCATCACCACTACTTACAGTATAGAGGGGAGAAGAAAGGGCAGGGAGAGAGAAACAAAGGCTGAGGTTTTGGGACAAACACACACACACACACACACACACACACACACACAATTAGGAGAACAGAAAAAGATAACATGTAGGGACAGAAACAGTCTGACATAGAGGGAGAAGGTAGGAAGAAGGAGACCCAAAGGAGGAGAGATGGCTCTGCAGTGGTTCTCAACCTTCCTAATGCTGCGACCCTTTAATACAGTTCCTCGTGTTGTGGTGACCCCCAACCATAAAATTATTTTCATTGTTACTTTATAACTGTAATTTTGCTACTGTTATGAATCATAATGTAAATATCTGATATGCAGGACATATGTTCATTGTTACAAATTGAACATAACTCACAGGTTGAAAACCGCTGCTTTAGAGGGCCAGTTAGATCCTGAGAACTGTCTAATAACACACTAAGAGGTAAGGGGATTGGACTGAAAAAAGGAAGATTCTTAGGAATGGAAGACTTAAGGGGCAAGCAAAAGTAGAGAACCAGGGATTCAGAGAGGGGGAAAGATTATCCCCCCAAAGGAATAAGAGAGGATGAACATGAGTAAAAGGACATTGAATGAGACAAACATATTTCCAAGCCCCAAAAGGGTAAGGAAGAGACTCACCATCCCTGGTACTCTCTCCTCCCTTCTCCTGCTGCTCCAGTGAAAGTAGGAGAAAGATCCCAACTCTCACCTCTGTCCAGCAGAACAGACTAAGCCTCTTCCGCTTCCCTTGCCAAGAGCTCCTAAGGGAATTTTTGTTAGGAGGGCAAAAGTGGCAAAGTTCTGAATAGCTCAGCACCTCCTCTGGGTTTTTCTGTAGTTTGGGGGTAGGAGGAGGGTAGGAGGCCCAGATCTGGCCCAGTATAAGCCCAATAGTCCACCAGGCAACTAAAATTCTATTCTTAGAAATTCTGTAGAGATGACAGAGGCTAATTTTAATTCAAATCTGGATATTCCTGGGAAATCAATCACTAATAATCCATCAAGGTGCACTTCCTTTCTAGGAACAGAAGAGAAGAATTTTCTAACCCACTTCATTATGAGACAATTTAGTAATTAGCAGTAATCTCAGGTAGGCAGATTGCCTTCATTCCCTATAGTTATATCCATGGGGTTAGGCAGGAAAAAAAATGGGGTGAAAGGAGATGTTGGGGAGGAGAAACAACACCAGAGAATATAAACAAATTCTCAAGGCCACAGTTCTCTTGGCCAGGCTCCCATAAGAGGCAGGGGCTGGATGAGGAATGACAATGAATGCAAGCCTGCCTTGACTAACAGACAAAAGGGTGAGAAGAATATTCTTAAAACGCTAAATTGACAGCACATACTCCATTTAGCATTCTACCCTGAGCTCTCATCATGTCACAGAAGTGACTACATTCTTTAAAGCTGAGAAAAGTTTCAGTAAATGAAGAATGAGTGGGTGATGCAGGGGAAAGGGGGCTGGATTTGGAGAAGAGGACCTGGTTTTGAATACTGGTCAGTCACTCAGTCTCTCTGGGACTCTGTTTCCTCACCAGTGAAATGGGGAGGCAGACCTATATAATCCCAAAAGTCCTTCCTTTCCCAGCTCCCATTCCTAAATTCTATGATCCTGAATACGGGCCTTGGGGCTATAAACTGAGAACCAAGACTACAGGGGCTCATCTTCATGCTGACCTCCAGGGGATGAATTGCTTCTGCTCCCAGGGTACTCTGGGAGGTCTGGAGGAGTCAGGCCTGGTATCGGTGGATGTGCCCAGATGGAGGATTTCTGAAGCTTGGAAAGAGTATTAACAGAAGATTTTTTTCAAGTTCTTGTTCATCCAGGGATTCACAGAAGTTCATAATGTCTTCTAATGCTCCCAAAGTCATTGATTTAGCTTTGTTGTTTTTAAAAATAATTTAGCTGTTTATGTGCTGGACTGGGAATCAGAAAGACATGAGTTCAAATCCTAGCTCAGACTTAACAAGCTGGGTGGCCTTGGGTAAGTCGCTCCCTCAGCCTCAGTTTCCTTATCTGTAAAACATAGATAGGAATAGCACCTAGATCAATAGGTTGTTGTGGAGATCAGATAGGATAATTTATGTCAAGCACTCTGCAATCCTTAAAGGATTAAATTCATGCTAGCTATTAACAATAATCTCTCAATGCAAACACGGGTTTCATATAATGGAATCAATTAGTTACAGTAAAATTATTATACTAATAATTTGTTATAACATTACACTATATTGTTATTATTATATTATAATAATTATAGCTCACATTTATGCCGCTCTTTAAAGGCTTTCAAAGTGTTTTAGGACAGGCAGTAAGGAGAGTGGATTAGAGGGCTGGCCTGACTCAAAGCGAGTCATTTAACATCTCAGTAGAGTAGGTGCCCATCTGCACTGGTCAAGGAAGTTACCTTCCAGAATTCTCCATATTTAAAAAAAAAAACACCACACTTAAAGTTTCCCCAAAAAGTACCTTATATACATTATCTCACCCTTGTGAGGTAGGCATATCATTATTCCCATTTAATAGATGAAGAAACTCAGGCTTTGGGAAGCTAAATTATGACTGGCCCACGATCATGAAATAGCAATTGTCCTGGGGCCGTTGTCCTAATCTACATCTCACCACTGGACCCGGATGGCTCCGGAGGAGAGAGTGAGGCTGGTGACTTTGCACATTTAAATGCTCATTTAGATCCAATTCACCTGCAGGTTGTGGCATCACCACCTTGACGTCATGGTCCTCTTTAAGAATTAAGGACAAACAGCAGCCAATGTTCAAGTTGGGGTTTAAACCTAAGTCTTTGTGATTCCAAGTATTCATATTTTTATTAAGCAAATCCTGCTTTTACCTCGACTTTCCTTACAACACAGGTGTTGGATGGACAGAAATGCTGTCTGCCAGAAGTAGGGAATGCTCATTCAGCAAGAAAATCATTCTAGATTTGGATGGCACCTAGTTTAGTTAGTCCAACCTCATTTTACAGACAAGAAAACTAACTGAAGTCTAATGGATGCCTGGACCAATTCACACAGAGACTAAGAACTAGGGTTTAAATCCAGTTCCATGTGAAACCTAATACACCACTTGTTGGTCAGTTGTTTCAGTCATTTCCAACTCTCCATGACCTCATTTGGGGTTTTCTTGACAAAGACATATTTCCTTCTCTAGCTCATTTTACAGATAAGGAAACTGAGACAAACAGGGTTAAGAGACTTACCCAGGGTCACACAGCTGGTAAGTGTCTGAGGCTGGATTTGAACTCATGAAGAGGAATCTTCCTGACTCTTCCTGCCCAGCATGCTATCCACTATGCCACCTAGCTGCAGTATTTCTTTATGGTGAGCTATGCCTATGAACTAATTAGAATCCATTCCAGACATCACCTTCGTTAGGTAATGTCTTTTTTTGCCATTAACATCCCCTTCCAAGCCTGATTGAAATGATGACCTCTGTGATTGTGGTCTCTTAGACCTTTTCTCAATTCTCCTCCTTCCTGACTTCTTTGTAGCCCTTGACTCTGTTGATCACCCTCTTTTCCTTGACACTCTCTTTTCTCTAGGTTTTTGAGACACTGCTCTCCCCTGCTGCTTCTCCTACCAGTCTCAATGCTCCTTCTCACTCTCTTTTCCTGTATATTTATTCAGGTCATGCCTACTAATGGTGGGCATCCCACAGAACCCTATCCTGGGCCTTCTTCTCTCCTTCTACACTCCTTCACTTAGTGATTTCATCAGCTCCCATGGATTCAATTATCATTTCAAGGCTCATGATTTTCTAACCTGCTTATCCAGCTTTAACCTCTCCACTGACCTCCGGTGTTACATCTGCAAATGCCTTTTAGACATCTTAAATTGGATGCACCACAGGCATTTTAAACTCAATCTGTCCAAAACTGAACCCATTACATTTCCCCCCAAAATCTCCCCTCTTCCACATTTCTCTTACTGGTGAAGGTATCTGCATCCTCTCAGTCACCCAGGCGTGGAAACTTGGTGTCATGTCTTTCTCACTCTCTATTAGTCAATCTGTTGCCAAGGATTTTACCTTTGTAATATTTCTTATATATTTCCCCTTCTCCCCTCTGACACTGCCAGTTCCCTGATGCAGGCCCTTATCACCTTGACTTGTTCTCCCACCACCAGTCTCTCCTCATGCCACTCAGCAGCCAAAGTCATCTTCTAGGGAGCAATTTGGCTGATGTCACCCCCTTATTCAATAAACTCCAGTGACTCCCTATCAACTCCAGAATTAAATATAAAACTCAATTTGTTCAAAGTCTTCTATACTCTGCTCCTCCCACTCCAGTCTTCTTAGACATTATACCCCCTCCATGTATTTTGTGATCCAGTGACACTGGTCTCTTGGATGCTCCTTGCACAAGACACTCCATCTGTTAACTCAAGCATTTTCCCTGTCTGTTCCCCCAACCCGGAATGTTCTCCCTCCTCATCTCTGCCTCCTGGTTTCCTTCAAGTCCCCTTTCTCAATCCCCCTTAATCCTAGTACTTTCCTTCTGTTGATTATCTCCAGTTTAATCCTGTAAAGAGCTTGTTTGTACATAGTTAGCTTGTGAGCTCCTTGAGGACAGGGACAATATTTTGCTTTTCTTTGTATGCCTAGAACTTAGCACAGTAGCCTGCACAACAATGTTGCTGTCTCAGACACTTACTAGTTGTGTGACCCTGAGCAAGTCACTTAACCCTGATTGCCTCAGTTTCCTCATCCATAAAATGAGCTGGGGAAGGAAATGGCAAACCACTTCAGTATCTTTGCCAAGAAAGCCCAGTGACCTGCATGTAGTGGCCACTATAATAAATCTATATTGACTTGACCAGTCTTCAGAGATTTGCTTGGCTTCAGTTTCTTGATGTGTAAAATGAATTCTTTAGATTAGATGAGATTGGAGGTCACTTCCAGCTCTATGTCCTATAAATCGAGGCTGTAGCTTGAGGAGGGTGGGATAATATGAACTCTAGCATTCTCTGAATCTCTGAATGGAATCTGTCAGTCACAGATAACCAGCAATGTGTAAGGACCACAAGAGTAACTGAGTAGATCTCAAGATGAGAGTAAAACTACTTGCAAAATATTCACTTTAAAATGCTTTAAAGAAACTGTAGGTAAAAGAAAAGGATTTTTAAAAATATTATTTTTCAAGCATTTTTCCTCCCAACCCGTACACTGCACCAGGATTCTTAGGACCAATATATTATTATAATATTGGGGGTGAGGGAGGTGGAAAAGTCTTCCTCCAGTTAACAGGAAAGAGACAAGAACACAGTCCGTTTCAAAATACCTAATCACCAAACAGGTGCCAAGAATTGGCAGGTGACTGATGGACTCCAGTGATTGCTTCAATACTCTGGTTTCTTGAAAGAAAAGGAGATTTAAATCTCATTAACTCAGGCTTCCCTAAATCTAATTAGACTCCACCCAAGCTAGGCTGAAGTTTACTTTGTATCCAGGAAAAATTAGAACCAAGATTATTCCCTACTCAGAATAAACTTTTCAAGCAATTTAGGAGTAAAAAGGTTACTTACAAATAGCATCATTGTAATGTAAATTCAGGCCAGCCTAGGGCTGGTGGGGCTTTGATATGCTAATCACAAATAATTCTGATCTACTCATTCAAGAGCTACCTCCAGTTACAATTTCTGCAAATAAGATACCTTCTCCATGCCAGGGAGACAGGTTCTAGAGCTTTCTAAAAGGGCTTTTGTTTCCAGGCCTGAATGCTTTGATCCTAGGTTGGCAGTAACAACAGAGGGAAAACGTGTTCACCAGAGCTCAGGAAGCCATTCCACCTTCGGTGCATTTTGTCACAACTCACAGGTAAGGCCTGAAACCCCAGATTATTAATAGAGAGACCCAGAGGTGGGAACCTGAATATCTGGAAATAATAAAACATAATTTCTTAAAAACAGTCCATAAATCAGACAGAAAGGACATTTAGGTGGCACAGTGGCTAGAGTGCTCTGCTTGGAATCAGGAAGACTCATTTTCCTGAGTTCAAATACAGCCTCAGAGACTTACTAGGTGTGTGACCCTGGGCAAGTCACTTAACCCTGTTTGCCTCAGATCCCTCATCTGTAAAATGAACTGGAGAAGGAAATGGCAAACCACTTCAGTATATATGCCAAGAAAACCCCAAATGGGGTCACAAAGAGTTGGACAGACTGAAACAATTGAACAACAAACAATTTAAACAGGCCTTTCTCCAGTTTATCCAAATTAGGGAGGTTCCACTGGACATATTTTTCAGCAAGTCTGATCCTAGACTCCTGGCCAGATGGATGTCTGTCTCCAGCTTAGAGAGCTCTCCAGGGATGTATGTTTCCCAATAACTTGTTTCAAAAGTCCAACAATGTTTACTGGTGGAATATTTTTATGTCTAAATCCTCATTTCTCACCTGGCTGCACTACTCTGTGACATCTCTGACCTCTCTGCCAACCCCCAGGAAGACCATTACTGGGTAAACCTCATCCTCTTGCAAGATTCTGTTAGTCTTGGGACTCCACCCCATCAGCACTCTCTGCTGGTCTGGAGGATGGAACCACAAATGCCCAAACCTCCATTTAAGGAGGGAACTCAGCTCAGAATACTTTCTCATTTCTCACCTGGGACCTCTGGGATTTCTCCATCATGCCTTGGAGCTGTAAGTTCCTTGGGCACTTACTTTAGTGCCCTGCCTGGCACACAGCAGGTGCTTAATAAATGTTTACTGTTCATTATATGACTGTGACTTTATCCTTTCTGTTGTAATATAGTCTACTTATCCCTATTTAATTTTTAGTGGAAATAACTATTTTTCCAACCTACATTTATATGTGAGAAGTTGTCCCTTCTCTAGGCTAAGTGACTCCAATTCTCTCAACCTTTCCCTCCTAAAGCCTGTTCCAAGCCTGTTCCAGGGATTTTCTGGAGATGGTGTCAGATATCAGAAAACTTCTTGAATGAAGTTATATATACTCTGAACCGCTGTTTTCAGGCAAATTGGGCTGACATTGGAGAGGATGAGTTGGCAACAGAAGACTAGAAATCAACTACAGATTGCAATGCGACCTTCAAGGCCCCTAGCCAACATCCTTTCCTATTCAATCTTTTCATCTTTTTTGTTGTTGTTAATCTCACTGGAAACTCTCCAGATTTTCTACATCTTGCTCAAGCTGTGGAGTCCCAAACCGAGCATCCAGCTTTAGCAAAAGCTAACAACATTTAGCAAGGTATCTAACACATAGCATGCATGGGCTGGAGTGGAGCATGGCTGAATGAAAGAATGAATGAATGAATGAATGAATGAATGAATGAATGAATGAACTTAAGCCATTCAATTTAAGAGTATACAGAGAGGATTGTCTGGGATGGTAGGGATCCATATCCATTAGGCGGGATCCACTGAACATTAAAAACAAAACAAAAAGAACTCTGTTCTTTGGTCATATACGTCTCAACCCAAGTCACCTGGATGTTAGCTCCTAGTGATGGCACCAGAAAGAACATCCTCACCCTGCCACTCAACTTCCATATACAGGATACCTTCCCATGAGCAGAACACCTTTCTTTTGTAACCCTTCCTTTATAAAATAGGACTCTCTAGGATGCCATGCTTACCCCAAGAGTAGGTTAAATCCTTGTGTATATTTACAGACTCTCAGAAGTGGATTGTACTTCACTAAAATTCTCCACTATAATATCTCCCACATGTAGCCATCTAAGCCTCAGGTGAACACCTCAAATGAGGGAGATGCCTAAACACCCCTAACACCTTCCCTCAGGCAGCCCATTCCACTTTTGGAATTCCCTATCACAAATATATGTGTTATCTATCTATAAATGTTTCTATATCTATATATAAATATATCAGAAATATCCCTATCACCAAGACATCACAGAGAAACCTTCTAAGACACCTACCCCAGAAGTCTGACTAAAAGTCACATCCCTCATCCCCTTGATCACCAACCACCCCAATATCTTCTCACTTTGGAAGATCCCTCCTCTGACTGGTGAGTTTTTAACTCGAATCTCCATTTGAGGAAGGAGTCAGGATGACTAGACATCGTACTCCTCCTCTCCTAGCTTTCCTCCTGAATCTCCAGACTTCTTCACTTTACCCCTGATGAATATGGCTAACCACCCCCAGGCCTTTTCAGTTCCCTTTCATGTACTATTTTCCCCAGTAGAATATAAGCTCACTGAGGGCAGAGGGCTGCCTTTCTTTTTGATTTTATTTGCATTCCCAGTGCTTAGCATGGTGTCTAGGTACAGGGGTGGGGAACCTTAGGTCCCAAGGACACATGTGGCCCTTTAAGTCCTCAAGTGTGGCCCTTTAACTGAATCCAAACTTCCTGAAGTAAATGGTAAAGTAGTTTGGATTCAAAGGGCCACACTTGAGACCTAGAGGGCCATGTAAGACACAAGGCCCCAGGTTCCCCACTCCTGGTTTAGCACATAGTAAATACTAAATATATGCTTTATCTTGAAAAAGTCCTTCCACACTCAGGATTCTCCTATTCCAACCCCAGAACATTTATTCTATGCATTTAAAAAACATCACTCTGAGAAGATGCCTATAGGCTTCGCCAGACTGTCAGAACACAAAGTTTAAGAGCTAGCCCTTATTGACCAAACAAATGTGTGCCTGCCTTCTCAATGAGGGGAGGGGGAAAGGGGAGGGAGGGAGGAAGAGAATTTGGAACTCAAATTTTTAAAGAAACAAATATTAAAAATTGTTTTTATATGTAATTGGGGGGAAAATAAAATATCAATTTAAAAAAAAAAGATTCTGTCTCTATGACTCACTTCCCAGTCACTCCCAAAGTCCCTGGCCCTGGGTTGATGGCCCCAATTCACTATTCCCCAACAATAGCTTTATCATCCCAGATGTTCCAGGCATTCTTTGTTAGGCTTCACAGCCTACCACATTAAAAGAAACCAGATTAAAAACACAATCTAGGAAAATGCTTGGTTACACAGTTAGAGAGCAAGGAGAAAATGCTATAAAAACAAAAGGTTAAAAGAGGAGCAAATCATTGGGATAGAATCCCTTAGCAACCAGGAAAAGCCCAGAGAGAAAAATGAAAGGCACACCACTGGCACAAAAAGAGGCCCAAGATTTCCCCTTTAATTACCTTCTGATTTAGGACTAGGAGTAGATGCAGGAAACTGGTAGGTAGGAGAGTAAGGATTGTCTTCTGTAGCAGAGAAAAGCAGTGGATTTTTGAGACTATCCACCAGGAAGGAGAGATACTGACAATTCCTCTGTTGGTTTTGTCAAGTAACTTTGTTATCTCTTTTAGTGTTATTAGAACACATGGGCATCACACTTAAAAATAGATTAATAAGTTAGAAAGGATTCAGTCATCTTAGAGATCACATCATGCAGATGAGTGAAATAAAATTTTTGTCAACAGAAAAAGACTAAAAAAAGTCAATTCTAAATGCCAAATTTTATTCCTAAAAATAATAAATAAATGGATAAATAAAGCCCAGAACTACAAGAATTAATATAAGGAGCAGCAAACAGATAAGCTTATGTCTAAGCTTATGGTACCTTCAGGTTTTTGCTGGATTTCAGGAAGTTCAGGGAATTTGTAGGTGGGGAAATAAGGGTTTTCTTCAGGAGTGTCTACATAGAGTTGCAAGTTTTAGAAAAAGAATAGAGGAAGATACAAGTGAAGAAAAAGAGTGAATGAGAATCTGTACACATACAGTTCAGAAGATTCCTGGAATTGAGGAACATACTCTATTTCAGTTGGTAAGAGCCCAAGAATCCTACCTGCTCTTGGGGCAAAAATATTCAGTCCATTTGTCTACATTACAGATATGCCCAAAGAGATGGTGAGAGAAATTCCAACACCTATTATTAGTCAAGCACAGTTTCAAATTTATGTTGTGTTTAGAGGTTTCAAAATATAACCCTAAGTAAATGATAGGTGATGAAATAATTCAACATACAAAGATACTTACATCACAGAAAATTTCATAAAGACATTCACTCTATAAATAAGGCAAATGACCAGATTCCCAATTTGCCAAACCTTGGATAGATCCCTATTGCCTTGGGCAGAGAGGATGCTTTGTTCAGAGCCTTTCCTTTTGGGTTGAGGTAATAGCACAGAGAATCAAAGAATCCCATTGGGATGAGTGCACCATCCAGCACTCCATGTATCTCACGCACCTGTGATTCTGCATCTGGGAAGTGGCACTGCCAGGCAGTAAGCAGAGACGTCAGAACAGATGCCAAGAGGCCATGACCACACCCACTGGTCTGCCTAACAGCCACTGGACTGAAAGTCCAGGGAACAGAAAGTGACTTTGCTAATTGGTAAAGGAACTGTGATTGATAATGGAAGAAAACAGGGATAAAAACAACTAGCTACACCAAGGCCATACTTTAACATAAATATAGGATCTATTTACTTAACAGGATAAATTCTCACCAATTGGCATCCTGATACATAGAAATAAAGGGTGTCCCAAAAGTCTTAGTGCAGTAATTAAAGCTTATCAAAACTTAAAACTACAGTAAGACTTTGGGATACCTTAAATATCAAAATTAAAGGACACTTGAGTTCACATTTAATATTGTATTTGCTAGTTATTAATGACATTGGCTCTTATAAGCAGATTATTTCAAGGTTGTAGAGAAAATATTAATGGGAGACTCTAGTTCTTACATGCACTATTGACAGAAAAGCTTTCTTGGTGTCTGACAATGCTGTCGATGTCATGGATGCAGACTTGATTTAGTTATATGGAGGAGGGATATAGAATGGCCAGCATTTGGAGGAACCCATATTCCCTCCCACTGGGAAAGAAGGTGCATTCCTGCCTGTCATCTTTTTAAGAACACATGAGAAAATATGGCAAAGATTTGGAAAGGTTCTGCATATGGCGCCATGCTGGGCTTCTCTCAGCAGGCTGACTATCAGTCAGCATTTCAGGGTGTGATTGGACTTGGAAGTGGATCTTTTCCAATTGGAGTGTGCTCCCAGTGTGAGTGAGTGTATTCTGCTGTGTGAACTCAAGTCTGATTCTTGACGCAATTTGCCAAAAACCGTTTCCTAGACTGAGATAATTACAATTAAGAATACTGGTCATAATAATACCAACTTCCATCTGTATCATGCTTTCTGAAGTACTTGGTCACAAATTCAAACACAGGTCCCCAGGAGGGATAGTGGGCAGTAAGCTCGACTTGGAGTAAATAACAGGGAGGTTCAAAATACCTAACTTTGTGAATCCAGGTAACTCACTTAACCTCTGTGAACCTTAGCTTTCCCATCCGAAAAAAACAGGGGTATAATACTGGGTGTCCCAAAAGTCTTAGTGCAATTTCAGGTATCAAAACTTAAAATCGCATTAAGGTTTTGGGGACACCCGGTCCTTATAGTGCTTACCTTCCAGGGCTATTTGAGGCTCAAACAAGATAAAGGGGCCAAAGCACTAGATATCCTTTAAAACATTATATGAATAAGAGTAGAGACTGGACCTGTGATTTCTTTAACACAGGGAATTTTCTCTACCAAAACAGTTTGGTATCTGTCATTTATAGTCATCAGGGAATGGCTAAGAACATCAAATGGCTTGTCTGAAGGTCACAGAGTCAGTATTTGTTCACATCAAGGCAAGACTTGAATTCAGATCTTCCTGGTTCCAAGGTCAGCTCTCTAAGCCTTTATATTATTATATTGCCTCAAGCTATATAAATGATGATTATTGTTGCTGTTGTTGTTATAAGTAGGACAGGAAACAGAGTAGTTAGAAACGTCTTTAGTGACTGAACCAGGACAAAACCCATGGTATTGTAACTCCAAGGCCAATGATCTTTCCCCACTTCTATCCCCATGGCCCTCTCTGGCTGACATGCAAGAGGAACGCATCAAGAAGTCACAGAGCTTAGCTTCCCACTGACAGGCTTGTTTCAGGGGCTCAAACACAACCTGCATCCCACAAGCGACCAAGAAGACGAACTTTACAGCAGAACTCCAAACTCCAACTCGGAGGCAGCTACAAAAAGAACCTTTCTCTCCAGCTCTTGGAGAGGTGGGAGTGCATGAAGGCGGACAGATGCTTAACAGAGCACCTATGTATAACAGAGCGCCTCTGCACAAACGTGAGTTTAAACCCTACTCATTACAACCATAATGCTGACAGTGACATCAGCCAAATTAAAACCAATACCTCTGTTAAGTTTGTGGATCTGTTTGAACATCGTCTTATACCAGTCTTTGGATCTCTCAGTGTTCTAGATAAAAAAAAGAAAGAAAGAAAGAAATGTAGTCAAAATGTTAGGGCTTAGAACTTTTATGATTATCACACAAATAAAAATCACACAGTCGGCTCCAAGGAAGCTGGATTATGTGATGATAAACAAAGTCAAATCCATCCAAACAGCATTTCTTAACTTGACGATTTGCATTTAGACTCCTATCTTGAGTTTTTCTGTATCCTGGATTTTCAATATAAACTATCATTCACAAAAAGATATATTTAAACTCTTCTTTGTCAAATGCTTATACCTTTAATTTCTTTCTTGCCGTATTGCTATCGCTAGCATTTCTAGAACAATGATTACCAAGGAATGTTAAGGGGTTCCCTGAACTTGTCTTTTTGAGTTGCCATATTTTCCAGAAACACTGGACCCAGAGCATGCAGGATGCCTTGATATGTCAAGGAAGAAGCCCCATGTTAATAATAAGGATGATGATGATGATAACAACTCATATCTATACAGTGCTTTAAGGTTATTCAAAGCACTTTACGAATATTGTCTTATTTTATCCTTCCAAAAACCCTGGGAGGTAGGTGCTATTGTTCCCCACATTTCACAATTAAGGAGACTAAAGCAGACAGAGATTAAATGAATTTCCTAGGATCACACAGTCAGGGAGTATTTGAATCTAGATTGGAACTCAAGTCTCCCTGACTCCAAATCCAATATCTATTTACCGAACCACAATTAATATCAACACTACTCCGCTTCTCCAAAACCCAAAGCCAGAACTATAGTAAGGCATCACGGAGAATAAACTCCCAAAAAGGAAAAAAAGAGCTATCAGGGTCAGCATGATAGTTGTCTTCCTGAAAGACTGCAGTGTAGAAGAACAATGAATTTTGTTCTATTTAGCATGAGAAGGAGGAACGAGGTACCATGGTGTAGAAGCTGCCCACAGGCAAATTTAAACCTGGTACCAAGAAAAACTTCCTAACAATTGGGTGTCATTATAGGTATCCATCTATCTGAGAAATTCTTCCAGTTCCATGAATCCTTCCTTGATTGCCCCAGTCAGCATTTATCTTTTTCTTCCTTAGACCTTTCAGATACTTTTTTACATCTCCCTAACTTTTGTACTCAACATATCCTATTTTTACCTTATGTTGTACTGTTTCTTATCTCCTCCATGAGATTATAAACAACTTAAGACAAGAACTAATTCTTATTTATCTTTTCCTCTCCTTATCACCTAGCAAAGAGAAGCTATGTCAGGAGTGGGGAACCTGCAGCTTTGAGGCCACATGAGGCCTTTGGGGATTTGTTCTGCAAAGTTTGGATTCAGCCAAAGGGGCCACACTTGAAGACATAGAGGGCTACATGTGTTCTTGAGGCCGCAGGTTCCCCCACCCCTGTTATTGTACACAGAAGGTGTTCAATAAATTTGTTAAATAAAGAAAGTCAGAAGATAAAAGGATTCTAGATGTATTCCATGTTTATGATTAGGTTGTTAAAGTTTATAAGCAAGATGACGTGGAAATAATCACCATGGACCACTTTGTAGTTGGTCATGAAACCAGACTGAAGGTCTTCTTAACTGTCCTTCTGGTCACACAAACATAAAGACAGATAGATACATGTAAAATATATATGCAGTGTGTGTGTGTGTGTGTGTGTGTGTGTGTGTGTGTATAAAACTGATGACATACATATTGTACTAAGTTTGTTTCAAGACTTGGTTTAATAATGACTCTCAGAGAGGGGCTCATACCCTTAATGGAATGCCCACTTCATCCATGGAACCATCACTTAGGCACTGAGGGCTCTTAACCAGTCTTCTACTTTCATCCTTCACTGCTTTATCTGGTCGTGTGCTAGGCAGAACAACTTTCTCCCACGTTGGTGCTGAATCTACTTTCTCTTCATTCCTTCTCTCTGGTACGGAATCTGGAATTGAAGGGGAATTGTATTATTACTCTCCTTATTATAAATGCTTCATAATACCTGGCCTTGGTCATAAGTGAGATCTAGGGAAGTTGAACAACTTCTAGAACTTCTGAAATGAGACAGGATATGGAGCAACATTGATGTCTGGATAGTAATATTCCTGTAGTTCTTAGTTTAACTTATTTTATCTAGAGGTTGAAGAGCCAAGTATCCACAGGAGCTGGACACAGAACCATTTCTACTGATTACACAGTCATAATTAATTTCCTTGTGACCTTCAATAAGCTGATTGCTTGATTCTCAAACATATTCTTAATCACTGGACATTTTAACTTGTAAAGGGACTTCTCCCTTAAGCATATTGCAAAGAGGTCAGCTAAAATATGGAACAAATATTTAACCAGACATGTCAACAAAGAGAGGGGTTTCTGGTCCATGGATTATGGTGGGTGTGAAAACAGTCTGAAAACTAGAGTGTTATACAAATTTGAAGTATTAAGATAGGTAGTAGAAGGAACACTAGACTTGGAATCAGAGGACCTGGATTCGAATTCTGTCTTGAGCACTTATATGACCTTTAACCAAGTTGCTTAACTTCCCTAGCCCTCACTTGTAATTGAGGACAGAAATAGAAACAAATAGAAACAATAGGGGTGGAAGCTACAACGGGACAGATTTAGGCTTGATGTAAGAAACATCTTACTAACAGGTTGAGCTAAGGCACAATCAGTTGCCTTAGGAGGGAGTGAGTTTCCCTCCACTGGAGAGCCTAAATGAACACTTCTCAGTGAAACTAGAGGTATCTATTCAGATATAGGTTGGACTATACGTCTTCTGAGGTTCTGCCCAACACTGTGATTCTATGGAAAACATGAAGCACTGGTGAAATATCTATCTCTGTCCTTAACACTGCAACAATGATTATTCTCTTCTTACTGAGTAGGGCTGTCTAAAGGTGTGCACCTGGAAACAGATGGCTCCTTTTAAAATTTTAAATTATGTCTCATCAAATCACTGGCTTGTAAAAGTCTTAGTTTGATGGTAAAACATTTTGGGAAATTAATTTTTAAAAAATCACATATAAATAGAGCCACCCTGGTAATTCTAGCACACAAGACAAGTTTCACAAAACTTGGCAAAGGCAAGCAACATGAAGCAAAAACACTTTTAGGAAGCATCATGAACTGTGTGCTCAAATAAACCTTTTTAAGACAGACTCAGTCTGATACCTTGAGGCCTCTAGTGGTAAGACTGACACCTGGGATTGTGTAATTAGGGGGAAAAATCATTTGGGAGAAAGTTACTTTCTTATCTTATTTCTTATCTTTTAATCCTAATTATTTTTTCTAATGGTGGTGAGGTCAGTCATTTCTGCCACAGAAGAAATACTGCCAGTGCCCTCTAAAATTTTGTGCCTTGGGACAAAGCCTTAGTTACCCCAACCTAGTTATGGCCATACATATATGTAGGCCAGTAATTGCCCATAAACATCAGGCTGAAGAAATTCAAAACCACAAAAAGTGAACAGAAAGTGAGTGGAAGAGTAGTCTTGATCTGAAGGCACTCACGACAAATTTGTTATTATGCTTTAGAGGGTCTTCTACCCTTAAAAAAAAGCCTAGAATAATTTATGGTAAATGCGCAGCTAAAAATGGATATTTTTTAAACGGAGGAAGATACACTGAAGGTCAAATTGTACTCCCCAACAACACACAGTAAAAATACAACATAACACCCCTTGTTTGCAATCCAGGTGTTTGTCCTGTACCCTGGCACCACCCTAAGGGGTATTTCCTATATTTATTACAGAAATCCTGCAAAGCCCTGGTTTTAGTCTTAGACTCTTTCTTAGTCTTCACTGGAAAAAAAAATCAGTTCTACAATTCACATTTTTTTTAAAGTGGGTTTGTTTCCATGTTTACTTTCTTGATCCTGGGAAAGGACTGCAAATGTAAATGCCATAGGGCAAAGGTTGGCAACATTTTATTCCAAGAGGGCCTACTGTAACCATTTTCAGCTTGATATTTCCCCTTGGAGATGACTTTCTAAGGCAGCATAATTCATTCTCTTGGCCTACACAGACTGGAGGAGTTTCATTCTCCCTTGATACCAGATTCTTTTGCATATCTGGGCAGACAGATGCCTTAGGGAATCAGAGAGTTGTCCCCCAAAACCATATGCCCCCTGTATGTTTTCTGGCAATGGTTGACAAATAAGCCTCTGATTCCTTTCCTACACAAAAGATGAGCACAGGAACACAAAGCAGGTTCACCCTAGGGAAGCACAAATATACTTTTAGGCCTCCCCCTGACATGTTTCTCCATCATATCCACTCTCAAATGTAGGGTTACCAACCATGTTTTGTTTAGAAACTGCACGTGGGTTCAATGGCTGAGCTCAGTGGGAAGGCATTCTTCCCCCATATATTTAGAAAGTCAAGAAAGGACCCAGAGACAAACCATCTTCTCACAGCTCTCTGGCACCTCTGAGTGGTACTTTAGCCTTTATTTCTTAGTTTGGGGCCAGGAAATGGGTTAGGCAATAGACAGTAATATGAAGATGGCCAAGGCCAAAGTCCAATTAGGTATGATTACAGCTCAGCACAGTCCTGATTGGCAGTTACTAACATTAGGGAACAAATATGGGGAAGGCCTATATATACTATTGAGAGAAGTGTTGTTTTTTTTGTTCAACATATCAGTTCATTAGTGAGATGGCAGCAGAGTGGGATTAAAAATGAGTAGAGATAACCATTGGCTTTTATGGAATCAGGATAAAAAATTCTGAGCTGGAAGCTTTTGGGACTATCTATGGTCCAACTCTGTAATTTGGCAGCAGGATTTAAAAGTTCATTCCTCCAAATGTAACAAGTCTAGATTTATCATGATCTGGTCCTACATTTCGTTGGTCTCTGCATGAGCCGCTTATCTTTCTTACTTTGACCTTGATTCTCTGTGATACGGTTTTATTGCCAATACTCGAAAGGCCAACTGAACATTTTTGATACCTACAGAATCATATACTCAGGTCTTAAACCAAGGACCACTTTGCCATGATGTTTCACTCTAACTGCCATGATTGCTGGCAGCCAGGAACCCAATCAAAGTCATGACTGTGTTAGAGTCCAGGAAATTACTTTAAAAGCAGGTAGCTAGGCATAAAAAATGAAGAGAGTTCACAGTTGCCCACAAGAATGACTGATTACCATGTTATAAGAGAATCAAGATGTTTACCTGATGCCGATATTTGGTAAATAGTTATGATTGGTAGTTAATGTTTACAGCAGGTGGTTTTTGTGAATGGAGTGGAGAAGACAGTAAGTTTGCAAAAGCATATAGCATGATTGGTTAATTAACTAAAGAGTGTCCAAATAGCACAGTTATGAGGCAGTGTGTCAACAGCAATGTGCTTTAGCTATGAATCTTTAGATAATTTAAAGGTGAATTTTGAGTCTTTGAATACAGTTACCTAGATGTTTCAGGCTGAGGTATACAAGGGTACCAGCAGATCCAGAGTGTGTAAAGTATTTAAATTTCAGAGTGTGAAGTGGGACTCTTGTAAAAATTTCACCAGTCAGGGGTAAGAGGATCTGCTAGGAAAAAATAACCCATCTATACGTACTAACACAATTCTAAGTGAATAGATAAGTGAAAACATGCTGAGGAATATCTTAAGTATAATTCAGCATAGTCTGGGCAGTGCCCTAGGTGGCCAAGGGCACTATTTGACAGCTGAAAGAGAATGGGATGCTTTGCCCTAACAGAAGGAACATTTGAAAGAAAGAAGGCAAAAGAGATTACTACTCACCTGTTAGACTATTGAGCCGCTTTTGTTGTTCTGTAATAAAAGAAGAAAAAAACAAAAAGAGTGAAAGACACGGCACATGAAAGGCAAAGAAGATCTGGTGACAAGTTATTCTGTTCCAAAACTCACTGGACTTTACCATCCTTTATTTTCAGATGCCAAGATGAAAAACAACCCAAAATGACAAAGTAGGTTTTACAGGGGGGAATGCTGATGCTCAAGCTCCAACACCTATCTCCAATGTGCATTTATTAAGCACCTACTATGTCCAGGCATTGTGCTAATTGTTGGAAGCACAAAGACAAATTGAAAAACAACCCCTGCTCTCAAGAAGGCCCCAAAGTATTGGGTAACTACTCCTATAAAGGGGATTTGCTGATCGATTTGTTGAGTCTCCCCTTAAATGTATGTGATAAGATTATAGAGTATGGATCTTGCTGCGGTCACTTGAAAGGGATCTACCATGGAGGTGGATTTGGGGCATTGACGTCTTACAAATGGGACTTCAGAGACAGAGGCTGCCTCCTGATGAGCAGATGACTGAGGCTCAGGAGCACAGACTGCTACTGGAGGATGGTGCCTGGCACACAGTAGGTCCTCAATGAATGCTTCTTGACATGACCTGATGGAGAAGCTGCCTCCCTTATAGTCTGTCCAAAGGAGTTGTGATGACTCTCTTCTTTTCTGGTACTTTTCTCTTTGGATGTCCTTCCTCTCAGCAGAAAGGGATGACTTTCAGGAGAAGCACATGGTTATAGTCACGTACTTGCCCAGGGAAGTCTGAGAGGGGAGTTTCTGGACATCCATCCACGAATGGACTAACTTCTTATCTTTCTGTTTCCTTTTATGAGATCAGAGATAACTAATTCCAAGAACGGATATTGCCAGTCTTGGAGATTACTTTGTAGGGAATCCCTGAGTTCGTAAATTCCTGCATTGAAGAACTTGGTCTCTCAGAAGGAAAACACTTCTTTGCTAGCATGCTTCTCAGAAAAAGGAGGCCCACCAACAACTGCCCCTGCAGCTGACATGCCACGAAGGGCCAGGAGATACACACCATGCCAACCCTCCCTAGCACTGCTGTAAATTGCTGAGATGTTGCAAGTCAGAGGTGAATGGGAAATAGTTGTTCACCAGTCCCACCCACAAAGTATCTTCCTTCACCTTCCACAAGTGTTTGAACATTCTTATATTTCTGTTTGTGCTCACGGGCTCCTATGAGTTCTTGGAGTGTTAGGCAATCTCTTTAGTGGAAAAGTAAAAATCTGAACCGTACTCAATAGCTAAACTGTCAAGTGAGTAACCTGATGCCTACATTTGGGAAATCAAGACATGAATCATATCGAAGATGTAAGAGATTTTACTGTAGAATTCCAGGTTGAGGCATAAGAAGCCAAAGAGTGAAATTGACCCCTCTCGGGATCAGTTTGATGAAAGGAATGAATGGCATCCATATGAACCCAGAGTCTTTTGGAGGGACCTAGACCATAAGGTCATCCTCCTTTGGAGTATTCTAGGTACACATACAAGTAAGCAAACACAGAAGTGGCAGATATCTTAAAAACTGCTAAAATAAATGTAAATCACATGCCAGACTATAAATACTTTATCAGCATTAAAAAAAACTTTCTGTTTGCCTCTGCTTCCACCCCCATTGTCAGCGGACCTGAAGCAAATCGCAAGAATTTTGGGAAGTACAAGTCTTGAGGAGATTACCACTTGACAGCTATATTTGATTCAACAAACATGATGTTCCAGAGATCCAATGTCTTAGAGTGGAAAAGATACTGGATTTAGATCTTTTTTAAAAATCAAATCCTAGTTTAAATGTTAACCGCCACTAAACTGCAGAATCATGAAGCAAGTCACTTGACTTCCCTGGGCCTCGGTTTCCCAAAATTTCAAAATGGGGAAAATTGTCTCTTCCCTACTCAGGGTCTCTTCCCACTCAGGAGCTGTGGGAAGAACCAATGTAGAAGCAATGATAAAATGCTTTGTGGATAAGATAGAGATAGACAGTAGGCCAGTCAGCCAGGCAGGCCGGCAGATATCATTCTGTTTTGTGTGAAATGCCTTCAAAGGAGATTATCTGGGTGGTGTACAGGGTTTCAGACTGGGATTCAGAGAGCCAGGATTCCAATCCCAGCTCCGTCACTGTTGCACAAAGTTGGGTAAGCCCTGTCCTTTCTCTGAGCCTCAGTTTCTCCCTCAGCAGAACAAAGGTTGAACTAGACAGTCTCAAAGGTCCAGTCCAGATATAATGTTCTCTAATCCTGTGATTACGAGAGCAAACATTCTGTGTGGCTATTTCTGTTCACTAGAAGCTTATAACTGCTTTGTGAAATTCAGAGCACGGCAAAGCTCAGTTAGCAAGGCCAAATTGTTCCTACGTTATATACCAGCAGGACTGAGTTAAAAAGAACACTTTCTATATGAGGGTGGGAAGAAGAAAAATCCCTTTTAGAATGTTTAAACTAGGTTTCAGAAAGTAGGGTAAAGATATCATTGCTTCAAGGGACACTGAAGAAATTGTTAAGAAATTGTGTCTACGAGTAGGGTGTGTGTGGCAGAGGATAGCTGCCAAGTTGGGCAGATTCCAAAGCAAAGCTAAGGACATTCTACTGACATAATCTCCATTTATGGTTTGTTTTTTTAAAAAGGCCTGGGGGTAATGGTTCTCAAAATGGTTAATAATATAAAGTTGTGTCCCCAAATATTCTAATATTCCATTAGATTGTGTGCTCCTTGGGGGCAAGAGCTGTCTTTCTCACCTTTTTTTGTAGCACTAAAGCTAAGCACAATGCCTGGCTAACAGTAGGGACTTAAAAAATATCGATCAACTGATTGGCAAAGGTCCTTCTCAACTCTTCCTGCTGAATATGTGTGTGACTTGAAGCGCCTAAGTGGCCACGTGGATAGAGTTCTAGACTCTGAGAATGGAAGACATGAATTAAAATCCTCCCTTAGTACTAGCCTAGTATTAGCTGTGTGACCCTGGGCAAGTCACTCAATCTCTACCTGCCTTAGTTTCCTTACCTGTAAAAATGGAGATAATAATTCTCTCCTACATCACAGAGCTGTTGTATCAAACGAGATAACAAATGTAAAGTGTTTTTGTAAACCTTAAAGACACTATATAAATGGTATCTATTATTATTTTTCTAGTGTTTAGTCCAGTGCCTGGTACATGTTGTTGTTGCTCAATGGCACAGTGGATAGAGTGCCTGGTCTGGAGTCAGGAAGACTCATCTTTCTGAGTTCAAATCTGACCTCAGATACTTACTAACTGTGTGATCTTCAGTGAGTTACTTAATCTTGTTTGCCTCAGTTTCCTCATCTGTCAAACGAGCTGGAGAAGGAAATGGCAAACCCCTCCAGTATCTTTGCCAGGAAAACCCCAAATGGGGTCACAAAGAGTCTGACATGACTGAACAACAACAATGAACCACTAATAGGTTCTAAAGAAACAGACTGGGATATTTCCATTCTTTTCTTGAGTTCTAGGCTCCAGGAGCAGGTCTCAGGCTACATCAAAATTCTGTTTTCATAGGCCATATTCTCTTCTAGAATCCTAGCTTTGAGGTGGAGACAGGAACCAAAGGGTGCCTGTGTGTGAAGGCTGGAGGGTGTCACATATTCAAGGCAGAGACAATGACTATCTCAAGCAATACAGCTACAATGAAACGGCTTCCTAACCTAAGTGAGGATGAGAAAGTTGGGTTTCTGACTCATGGGTCAGTCTGCTACATAAAAACATTCCTGAAGAAACTGCTTTCCCCTTCAGGCACTAACTTACTTCTCCTATTCAAATTCGCTTAGAAGGATGATTCAGAAAAATTCATAGGAAATTGCACATTCCCTTTTCTTCTTCAATAGCAACATTTTCAGCATAGAAGAAGGTGCCACCAGTGTCAGTAGAACTTCTGGAAATAGACTGGTTTATTGGACACTTTAGAACAGGAGTAAGGATCCTTTTTTTTCTGTTGAAAGTATCTGATACACAAGAGGGGGGGAAATCAACTAAGGGCTACCGTTAAGGGAAAAGCAGCCTAATTTAAAGCTTTATTTCCACTGAGAGAGATGGAAGGAGGGAGGGAGAGGGAGAAAGAGAGAAAGGGGGAGGAGGGAGGGAGAGAGAGAATACTTCACTCAAGTTATTTTTAAATGGGGAACATAAAACACTAGTCAATAAGCACAAGTAATAAAAATAGATTTCTGCTTCACCTGTTAATAGATTCAAAGCTAGAAAGGATCTTAGAGGCTATTGATTATGACTCAGTGGAAAGAGAATTGGGCCTGGAGTCAGGAAGACCTGAGTTCAAATCCAGCCTCAGACACTTACTAGCTGTGTGACCCTGGGCAAGTCCCTTAACCCTGTTTGCCTCAGTTTCCTCATCTGTAGAATGAGTCAAAGAAGAAAACGGCAAACCACTCCAGTATCTTTTGCCAAGAAAACTCCAAATGGGGTCACAAACAGTCAGACACAATTCAACAACAACCCATTTTAAAGATGAGATGCTGAGAGATTTCACAACTCACTCTGAGTCATGCAGTCAGTAAGTGTCTGAGGGGACAAAGGAGGGGGAGGGGAGGCCAGCCTCAGACAAGAGGGTCCTGGGCATTTGGCACCAGAGGAAATGGTCTCCATCATTGAGATTCCGGTGAAGCATACTTTCTGCACTGGCCTTTCTTTTCAAATTCCAAGTTTGGTTTGGAAAGAATTGTTCATCCCCCACGAGAATTCCGAAGGGAGGCCTTAGAGATATACTTTGGAACCTTGGGGTTTTTGGGTCAATGCATCAGATTATTGCTTCAGAGCTCCTTTGACAAGCAAGAGTTGTCAAGGGTGTGGAAGGTTCTAGTCTAAGTACAAGTCCCATAAATTGCACCATTAAGCGTCTCCTGCAGGATTGCTTCATGTCGTCTACATGCCAGTCAAATGGAAGAAAGGGCACTGAGAGCAAGCTTCTGACCTCTCCACACAGATCTAAGATTTCAGAACGGTTTTTCCCCATGAACAAGTTGTCAACATCTAGGGGGGGCTGGGAGGCAGTCGAGGAAGGAAATGAGAATTTATTAAGTACCTATTATGGGATAGATACTGTGATAAGCCAATATTATTTGATCCTCATAA
>CM053582.1:515702646-515726120 GCA_028627135.1 Pseudochirops cupreus
AGAAGAAGAAGAAGAAGAAGAAGAAGTTGATGATGATGATGAGATGATGATGATCCAGGAAGGAGTCTTGCAGGACACCCACAGGGGTAAAAGCAGGGTGACTCGACAGGGAAAAAAAACCTAACCCTGGATTTGTAGTCAGAGGACTTGGGTTCAAGTACTAGATCTACTACTTATGATTATGTGATTGACTTCTCTTTCAGCAGATAAATGATCACTATTGACCTTGGATAAAGCCAAAGTCTCATTGCTTGGTGAGGTTCTTAGTCAAATTGCAATGGATTGGAAAGTGAATGGATAGTGAGGAAGTAGAGGCAGTGATCACTTAACACCCTTTAAGATTGTAAATCCCCGAAGGTAGGGACCTTGTCTTATTTAGATTTTTATGTCACTCCAAACCTGGGCAGCACCAAGAAGAGATGTAACATTTGTTGAATAAACAAATATGTGAATAAATGAATAGAGAGCCACTGTCTTCTTCTTTCTGTTGGTTTATTTTGTTGTTGTTATTAACTTGTCCCTCTCTATGAATCTAGCTGAACAGAATTCTAAACCGTGTATCATGGAAAGAACAGAACAGCTGAATCGTTTTCTTCCTTTGCTGTGGATAATTGCTCATTCAGAAGGAATGTTTTCATCTGTCATAGCTTACTCAGGATGCGTTGCTTCTTCCACTACATTTCCCCCAAACATAATTCTGTTGTTCAGCATATACCCTAGGACCAGCAGGTGAGATAGCTGACGTCCTGGATTTCCCTGTTTCTTTGACTCAGATTGCTCAATGAGCATTTGTTGCATGTTGACGTCATTTTTGAGCTATTCATGTCAAGTCCAGTCGATAATACTTTTTTTCTTGTAGCCACAGCTTTCTTCATTACAGACCAATGGGGATCTTTGCTAAGTTTCATGGAGTTACATTCAGAAAGTTAATGTGCCAGCTGCCTCCAACTATTCTGCTTCATTTCCCCAATTAGCTTTCTGAAAAGTGCTACTGGTATTTGAAAGAGAATGCAGTGGATAGAGCACAGGCCTTGAAGTCAGGAGAACAGGATAAAAATCTCGATTCAGGCTTTTATCAGCCATGTCACTCCTTTGAGCATCATTTTCCTCACCTGTAAATTAGGGATAACAATAGTAACACCACTTACCACACAGCCTTGTTGTGAAGAAAGTGCTTCACACACCCTAAGGTGCTACATGACTGAATTAATAGTTGCTCAAATAGAACCCACTGCCTTAAGTTCTGGGTTTACACAGCTTGTGTTTAGTCTTAGGGTTCTGCTCCAAAAATCGTATCTCTTTGACTTGCTTTCCTGTACCCAATACCTGTTCCTTGTACTTTCCTGGGTGCCTCAGAATATAATTCATGTCTAATTATCCACAGATGTGGGAGCTCCTATACATGCATACAAGGTGATAATGCCTGTCAGTATAGGACAGCTTTTATTTTACTCCACAGACAGAATGCCAAAAACAAACAAATGAAAAAAAAAACCATTAAGGACTCACAGTAGCCCATGGAGTCAATACCATTTTCCACATCTTGGGCTGAATGGATGGGAGCACGTGTAATTATGATGCACCTTTGCTCTTCCCCTCCAAGGCTAGACATTAATGGCTTCTCCCAGGGGGATGGTAGGGAGGCTGTGGTTGCATATGTTTGCCCTTCCTCTCCCCAATCCCTGGGCCCTAGGCCTTCTCTTGAGCAGCTAGGTGCATAGACTAGGAGTAGGAAGATGAGTTTGAAGCCTTCCTCAGCTCTCTACTGTGTGATCCTGGATAAGTCACTTAACCTTTATCTGCCTTAGTTTCCTCAGCTATAAAATAGGGATAATAAAAAACTCCTACATCCCAGGGTTGTTGTGAGAATATAATGAAATGGTTTATATAAAGCACTTTGTAAACATTAAAGCCCTACATACACATTAGCTATTATCAGCTACCTTGTCTCTTTCTAACTGTGCAAGTTCAGGTCAAGCTGGGTCTCTCCAAGGGCTACAGCTAAGATTCCCTCTTACTGGTCCAGTATAAAAGGCTAAGTCCATTCAGCAATAGCCTGACCCAATCAAATCTCCCCCAAGCACAAACTGAATCTACTCATCCCTAGGGAGAGATGGTGTAAATGAATTAATTAGTTCCCAGACCCAGCCTCATAGGCCCCATTCATACCCTCATAGGGGGAAATGATCAAAGTCCCAAACAAAGGCTTACTTCCTTTTTAACCCAATCAAGTTGATCTTCCCCAGTACATAAATAATTTCAGAGATTGTGCTGCCTTAGCACATATCTTTCCTGATGATGGCATACAAAGATTTCAATGTTTTTCTCCCTATAAACCCCTTTCACGACTGCCAACAAATTGATGTATAGCAGATTGATTCCAATTTTTTTTAAGCATTTAGCACTATGTCAAATTCCAGTGAATCAATGACCTTGAAGCTGACAAATGCATTAATGATTAAGCTTTCTCTATTTGCTCCTCTCTTTGCCCACAAAAGCCTCCCTCCATTCTAGTCACCTCATTATGAACCGAACTTGACAGAAAAACACAAACATACCCTGAAAGGATTCCAAGTTGAGAAGGTGCTGAGTTATCTCCTGAAGAAAATAGGAGCCTACCCATTGTCCAGGTAGCTTGGCTAATGGCAAGAAGAGGCAGCAATAAGAGAAGACAGCCAGCAACCTGAATGTCCTGCTGCAAAATTCTACACCATCTAACAGAAATGCTGGTCAATGAACGTGGGCTTCTTCTTTTATCAGGTTGAACAAGGGCTGAGCCGAGGAGCATAGGATCAGAGCTTCAGAACAATCTTAACATTATAGAGTCCAATGCTCTCATTTTGTGGATGAAAAAGATGCAGACCAGAGAGTTCTGTGACTTACCTAAGGTCACATGGATAGGAAGTGGCAGAACCAGGATGCTTTGAATTTTTTAGGGGAAAAAAGGCAGTCACACATGACTGGTCTGGAAAAAAAACTGAGATTAATGCCCGTGTTACTAGTATATGTGAACCAAGAAGGACAAGGAAATAAAAACACAATGAAAGCAAGAGGAACAATTATTTCCTGGAAGGGCAGCATAAAACAGTGGTGCAGGTGTGGGATTTATTGGGGAGACAGAGGCCATTTTTCTCACTGAAAGCTGCAATATTCTCTACCCCATTTTTGCAGTACTCCCTCTGCATGTCAATGAATTGTGAGCATTCTAAATTATCCAAACCCATAGCCTAACACAGCAAGAAGACAAGGAAATTGAACAGGTCTAGGAAGACGTAGATGCTTTGCTGCAGGCAAAGTCAATGGGTAAAACTATGCAAGGAGATTTCTTTGCCACTCTAGGCAGATAGATGAGCATTTGAGACCTCTAGGTAGGCACATTTGGCACTGACTTTTAGAAGTGAGAGTGGAGGCTTCCTAGGGGAGTTTGCAAAGGGGTTGTATGTTACAAACATGAATTATCAGGAGAAAATTCAGAGACAATGAACTTGGAAAAACCTGGATGGAACAATGTAGAATCATGCTGATAGGGTGCTGAAGGAGACATCTCACATGACTTCAGATGAGGCTGTTGCTGGCGAAAGCACCATTCATCCCCAGTCAGACTAGATTCATATGTTTTGGGTGGGGGCCCGCTTGGATGGCTCTGAGAAGCATAAAAGGAAGAAAACATCAGGAAATGCCCCCAAGATGCTGTTTCCTGTGGAAATGTGCTCGTGATTGAGCTTTCAAAATGGGAACTGGAATATAAGGACAAGCTTAATATAGACATGGGAGTGATCAAGGGTGTAATGGAGGCAAATGGAACATGCAAGATAAAGAAGAAGAAAATACACTGAAGAAGTGAGATGTTCAAGATAAATGTGCCGTGGATGATGACCATAGAGGGGGAGCAGGGTCTAAGAAAATCTGAAAGAAAATATGGCAAGAGCTAGAGAAGGTTATGAAGAACCCTGGAGGGAGAAGTTATAGGGTGTAGCTTTTGGAAACATTTGCAAAGATGAACAAAGAAACAGAGTAATCAGTCTTCTAGAAAGGTAAACTTACTCGTTCAATATCTCACAACCGTGCAACTGCCTACTACTCATCAGTCAAGCAACAGCCATTTAAAAATGCCTACTTTGTGCCCTGTGTCGTTTTACACACCGGGGATACACCGATAATAAGAAGCTTACATTCTACTGGAGGCCGTCACAGGTATGCAGATTAGTAAATATAGGATACTTAAGAGAGAGATACAGGGGGATATGGAAGTGACCAACAGATGAGCTGAACCTTGCAGGGAATTAGGGAATCCAAGAGGTGGAGAGCATCTAGACTTTGGGCAGAGCCTGGGTGAGGGCATGTACAAGCTCAGCCCCATCTGGCTAGAGAATGGAGTATATGACGGGAAGTCTGGAAAGATAGTCTGGAACCATACTGTGAAGGCAGAACTATCCTCACTTCTATGACTGGGGTTGAGGTAGTCATTTATTTTTTGACTTGTGTTTGTCTTCCCATCTAGAACTAAAGCCATCATAATCAGAGACAAAAACCAACCTTGACTTTGCAGCCCCGATCATTTTAACCCTCACCGCTAGGGGGCAATCCGGTCACAGAGACGTGGGAAAGATGGGCCTATTCATTAAAAGGCTTTGTAAATCAAACCCACAAGACTATGGTTGGATCATATTCTGAAAACAAAATCCCCAAGAAAATAATGGTGCCTGGGTACAGTACAATATTTACTGGGACCCATTTTGAATAGCCCAAAGACGCAGCACGCCACAGTGAAGGGGCAAAATACTGTTGTTCTCTCTGGTAGAATGTAGGTTCCTTGAGGGCAGGGCCTGGTGTGTGTGTGTGTGTGTGTGTGTGTGTGTGTGTGTGTGTGTGTGTGTATTTTCAGTGCACAGCACAATGTCTTGTACATTGGATCAGATGTGTAACTTTATTCATGTAGGGAACTCCCAATGAAAAACTCCTTAAACCAAAGTCTAGCAACTGTTCTGCAAAGCAGTGTTCAGTACGTTGCTTAGGATCACACAGCCTATCTTTGGGTCTTGAACCCAAGTTTTCTTGACTTCAAGGCACTCTTTATCCTCAAACTCAAATAGATACAGATCCCTATGGGTGGCATCTAGATTTAGAAAACCACAAATTAACATTAGCTATGTCGTATTGCGTTTTTATTTTATTAAGTATTTATCGCTCAATTACATTTTAATCTTGTTGAACAGCACTCAAGGATTCTACTCCTGATGCAGCCAGTACAACCTCTGCTCTATACTACAGTGCCTTGTATATACAGAGTAGGCATTTAATAAATGCTTGTTGAATAAATGAGTGCTGTGGCAAAAGTAGTACTAGACTTGGATTCAGCAGGCTGGATTTTGAGTCCTGTTTCTGATGTTTATTCCTCATGTGACCTTGACCAAGTCACTTATCCTCTCAAAGTTTTAGTTTTTTGTAAAATGGTTGTAATGCTTTCACTAACTCAATATTTATTAACTTCTTATCATTGACAGAGCACTGTTCTAGGTGGTGGGGATATAAGGATCCTCTCCCAGTACTGATGTGATGAACCATAAAACTCTACATAAGTAAATAGGAACTATTTATTATGTAATGAAAATGTCCTGGGAATATAATAATCTAGGTTCCAAGCAGTGTTATGAGAGATTTGGACAAGTACCTAGAAGAGTCTGGGAGCCTTACTTTCCAATGTAGTGTGAATGGGGAGAGAAGTAGGTCTAACAGATTTATAACCAAGAACATTTTTGAAACATGAAGAGCTCCAATTAAACTCAATTGCCTGTGGCTGTATAGTGATCTGTGAGTGACAGCATGACCTCAGTTTTCAGCAAGTTGGTGGGATACCATGTCAAGACATTCTGCAGGCAAGTCTACAGGTAGAAGGGCAGGCATTAGGCAAGCCTAGAAAGAAGAGGGATCCAGCAATTAGCATTGTGACCCTGAGTCAATCCTTGTTGGGACCATCAGGAGGCAGGTAGGCATTCTAGCCCTGGAGGAAACAGAGTAAAGGGGATGTGGTCTCTGGAGAAAAGACGAATATTGCATCTAGGATATATCTATGTTATGTGTGTGTACATACACACACAATACATCCATACATACATGTGTGTATACATACATACACATACATATCTATCTTTCTATCTATATATGGTATAGGTAGGGATGGGGATGGGGATGGGAGCAGAGTTAGATCCAGTTAGAACTGGACCAACAACAAAGGTAACAACACTAAGGTGCTTGATCCATGGGCTTTAGTGTCTTGCTGGATTAGTCCCAGAATTTAACTCTGCAAGTTGGAGTTAAATGACTTTACACGTGGGGCCCAAAGGATTGGAGGGTCAGGGAGCCAAGGCAGGCATCACACATTCTCTTTCAATGTCTTCTCTTGTAGGTGGCCGGTGTTTTTATGTTGCCCTGTAGTGTGCCCCACTGTGGCATGTGCACAGATCTGTCATTGCACCATGTGAAACAATTAGTTGGTGCAGTGGATTGAGTATTGGACTTGAAGTCAGGAAGACTGAGTTCAAATCCTTTCTCAAGACACTTACAAGTTGGGTGACCCTGGACAAGTCCCTTAACCTCACTCAGCCTTAATTCTCTCACCTGTAAAATGGGGATAATAATAGCACCTACTACTTTGGGCTGTTGTAAGGATCAAAACAGAAAACATGTAAAGTACTTTGCAAACCTTAAAACGCTCTAGAAATGCTGTTATTATTCTGCCTCCTCCCCCAGCATCTCCCATAAAAACTTGACTGCCCTGTCTCTTTTTCCCTCCAGGGATCCACTGTGTAACTTGAATAATCTGATAAACTAATTCAAGTTAAATTCTTCATAGTTTAAGGCACTGCCTGCTCCCAGACATCTCTGCATTTTGACAAAGATCTTCCATGTCTTAATCCTAAAGAGAGATATAGGACACAGGAAGGAAGTTCACCTTCGCCACTGGCTGGACCCATTTTCAAGTAATCAGATCCTTGGCGTGCTCCAGTTTTGCAAGGGGAGAAGATTGTTTGGCAGCTCCCTTAGTCTCCCAACCCTTCAGGGAGCTGAAGACTTTTAATTATTCAAAGATCCACTGGAGATACTGGATACAGATAACAGGTGCATTTGGTTTTCTAACTATCCCTAAGGCATCTTTTCTTTACCTCCCTCCCCTTTCCAGTTTCCTCATTAGCAGGCAAATTTCATGCTTCTCATTGGAGTGAGAAGTCTTTGTCTTTTTTCATTTTCTCCCTTCTTTCTACCTCTCTCTTGTAGAGAGGCAGCATGGGAGATTGCAAAGAATATGGCAGCTGTCCTAGCCTAGCCTGTTGGCTAGCTGCATGTCTTAGGGTCTCAGTTTCTTCTACTGGAAATTGAGAGGGTTGTACTATATATAATCCTGAAGACTCCTCTGAGGTCTTACATTCTATGATTTTAAGGATGTTTTTCTTTTGTGTGACATTTTGGTTTTTGGTCTTGACCATCACAGTGGAAACTCTCATTGTGTAAACTCTCATTGCAACCAGTCTTTAACTTATAATCTTCAGGAGCTGTCTCAGGTGCTGAGAAGTTAAGTGACTTGTCCAGGTTCACACAGCTAAAACAGGTCAGAGGCAGTAGTTGAACTCTGGTCATTCAAAACCAAATTCAATCTTCTGGCCACTGTGCCACATGACCTCTTATGAAATTCTTTTGACCTTCTTATTATGAAATTCATGTTGTTTCAAGTTGAAAATAAGAGTATAAATGAAAACTTCATAAAGAATGGATAATTGTTCTTCCTGGCAGTGTATAAATGTACCCAATATGTGCTTTGTCTTTAGCATACACCAGACTTAAAGTTATATTTGCTTAACTTGGCCAATTGTTGGTTAAGGGTCATTTATAAATATCAAGAAGCAGTTTAGCATAAGGAATGGAGAGCTTGCTCAGGAAGACCTGGGCAAATTTACTTAACGTCTCAATGCTCTAACAATTTTCAAAATAGCAAAGAAGGAACAGACTTGGCTTGGCACTGGGAGATTCCTCTTCTGGGAGTTGCCCATATCAAGGAAACTATGGGTCCCTACAAATGTTAATAGTTGTTCTCTGTCTATGAACATTAGCCCATGATCAGTCATTATCCCTGGAATAGATATGCAACCCTAAATCCACATTCTCCCTTGCCCTGGACCTCTCTGTGTGGGTACATCCTCTTGATTTATTGCATGCGTTCATCCTTCTGGAGATAAAGGAATGCTGTCAAGTCTGTGTTTTTCCTTTATAGCTGATAAGTATATTGGGTTTGTGGTGGATGAGTCAGAAATCTTCACATGGACAAGTGTTAGATTTTTATTTGATAAGAAATCCAATACCTAAAGTCCTTTAAAACCCTGGAGTTTAAGACAAAATGTATTTCTAGTCACCTCTTTTCCATTGAATTCTCTAAGAAGAAATTATAAAGGAACTCCAGAAAGTATATAAAAAGTTTCTGGCTAGATGGCTGGAAATAGTTTTTTCTGTGGTCAATTTTTATGGCGTGAGGAAAGTTAAATCCACACCTATGGTGCTACTATACCTCAGGGAGAACTAAGCTGTTCCTGTCCTGAGAACTCTGCTGGAAGGTGGGTCTTCCTTTCTCATTTGTAGCAGAAGCTACAACTATGACCAAGTCTTCAGATTCTATTTCAGCAGCAGACAGGTGGTGAATAATTGAAGATGACGGAAACTGGCAAAGTAGTGTGTGATGCCCAAGGAGCTATCTTGTGTATCCTCTGGTGTAAACTTCTGAGTCATCTGCAAATGGCTAGTGCCAGGAGGGGGTGAGATGTTCCTGCTCCTGACACTTGTCTCCCTCCTTCCAGCTGGATGTCATTTGTGAAGGATTTCCAGCTCTGATGTTTTTAGACACAGCAATTGCCAAACTTCTCGGCCAGGGGGTCTGGCTTCAGAAAGGGCTTTGGATAATTCAGGACAATGGAACAAAGTTCTGGCCTGGTAATCCAGAAGCACAGATACTGTGCCACTGGCACAAATGATTTAAGAGAATATAGGAGACCCTTGGCATTCACAGGAAGTCCCCGGTTTTGAAAATTCTCCTGTGTTAACCCATACTCATTCTCTAAGGGATGGCTGTAGGGACATGTGCAAAGGAAGGCTGTGGATGTATATCTGCAGGCTATTAAACAAATCTAATTCCAGTTAATTTATTCCCTGGAGGACTAGCACTTAATAAATGCTTGTTGGAAGATTGATTGATTTGGAAGAGGGAATACCTTACTCAAATGAACAAAGTATACCCCCTCCCAACCAAACTAAAAAAAAAATCACCTCAATTATTCCACCAATTTAGAATCATCTGGGTTAAGTAGCCTGTCTTTCTGGGATGAGAATATTCTTAGAAGTGGAGAAGTTTAAACTTCAGGTCCTTTAATTAAATCAATGCATAACTATCCTTCTTAGTACATACTCTATTATATTGAGGGAGAGAGGGTGGCACAGGGACGAGTAATTTTAGAGTATGGAGTGTTTAGGGAGGGAATGCCAGGGTGGGATAGGGTTTGAATTATAACAATAGTAAGAGGGCCCTCTAGAAATGGAAGGCAAAAGAGGAAAGTGAAGGAGGAAGGACTAGGAAAGAATTTTCCTTAATTTATAATTGTGAACAGGGCTTTGGTTGACAGCTGATGGGCACTGGAAATGTTCCCATCCATTACCATTGGAGCTGAGGTGGAGTAGAAGCAACTTCTTATCCATGTGAGTTTGGATCAGTCTCTTCACCCTTTTGTCACTTCATTACTTGTAAATAAGGCCAGTCTTGTCTTCTGTAAGTCAGCCTTCTCATTTTAGGCTATTTTTTATTCTGACTGGTCTTATGCCTACTTTGGGAGAAGTTGGGGAGAAGGAAACAGGGTGGGGAGAATAAAGAAGATTCACATGTGTGAATAACCTTCTCTTGGTCAAAAGGATGTCAGATACTTGGTCTGATATGACCTTCTTCTCCTTGACTACACCCACTTCCACCCTCACTGTCAATGTAATGGGTATTTTATCAGTCTTCTACTCAAGGAGATCTCTAAAATCTCTTCCTAGCAAATATCAGAGGCTCTCACATATGAAACTTGAAAATACATCATTATTATAAACATCCATATAAAAGACAAGAAGTGCAAAACCAAGGATTACTGTAATCCTTGAGGATTGCAGTATGAGTTATCTAGGTGGCATAGTGAGTAGAGTACTAGAAATGCTGTCAGAAAGACCTGAGTTCAAATTGAGTTTCAGACACTTACTTGCTATGTGATCCTAGGGAAGTCATTAATTAAGTTGGCTTCAGGTTCCTCATCTATAAAATGGGGCTAATAATAATAAACCCTGCTTCCCAGGGTTGATGTGAGGATAACTTGAGATAATATCTGCAAAGTACTTTTCAAACTTTAAAGTGCTAGCTATTATTATGAAAAAATAGTGCAGACTGGTAAGAAGTAGACCAGGAGGCTGAAGAGCTGAATAAACCAAAACCATAATAAGTGCTAATGATGACAAAAACAGGCTTCTTCAGGCTAGGCTTGGAGCATGAAGATGGTCAGGGAAAGGGCAGACGTGCTGTTTGGAGAACACAATGTAATGTTCTCAGAAGCCAGAGAAAGCAGGATCACCCACTGCCTCCTTTGCTGCCTTTTACACCAAAAGGAGAAGAGATCATTAAACTGGGAAGAGTAGAATAAATATGGCAAGGAAGGAATTGCAGCCCAAGATAGGTGAAGAGACAGTCATGGGGCACAGTGCTCAGCTTGGTCAGGTGCCAGGGTGTTGGCTGATGGAAATAGCTGGTGGGGCCTTAAGGCCACAGTTGATAATGTTTGATGAGAAATCATGAGAGAAGTATCAGAAAATGGAAGCTAAACAAATGTCTCCAGTTTTCAAACAGGTTGTAAAAGCACAGACCAGTCATCTCATTAGGCATTTCCTTTGCACAAAATAGATTTAAATTATTTAAGTGAATGCTTTATCATCACTTACCAAAGAAAGAGGTAATCACTAAAAAAAGCCACAACAATCTAATTTTTTTATGGGGCAGGTAAGTATAGCAGAAAAATGCAATAAGCATCCTTCATTTCAGCAAAGGATTTGACAAAATCTCCCATGATATCATCTTTGGATAAGGTGGCAAATAGTAGGTTAGGTAGATTAATTGCCATTGGAGACTACTGTATCCATAATTTCTGATAATAGTTTAGCACCAATCTGGAAGAAAATCTAGAGTGGAGTGCTTCAGGGCTCTATACTTGGACTTATTCAAGGTGAGTGTCCTATTTGACATTTTTATCATTGACTTAGAATGAAGATATAGAAGGGATGGTGATCAGATTTGTAGATGACACATAGCTTTGAGGAATGCTCAGTGTCAGAGAGGGTAGCCTTGAGGGCCAAGTGATCTTAGTACACTGGTCAAAACCACTTATGTCAAAAACCAATAAGAAGAAATTTAACAGGGATAATTAAGAAGTTCTGCATCAGGGTAAAAAAAAGTCAATTCCTCAAGTATAGAATAGCAGTAACTTGCCTTGGTAGCAGTAAATGTGAAAAAACATCTGAGTTTTGTGTGTGTGTGTAACACAAGCCTATTATGATCCCTATAATATGATGTAGCTGTTAAGAAAACTAGTGCCGTCTTAGGGTACATTAATTGAAATATATTGTCTACATCATGGAATATAACATTCCTACCATACTCTGAATGTCTGGAGCAGTGTGTTCTTTTGTGGGCACCATATTTTAAGAAAAACATTGAAAAAAATTGGGGTACATGCAAAGGACAACCAAGATGATGAGGGTATTTAAAATCCACGTCATTAATTTCTGAGCCATAGCTTAAAATACAAGAATAATGAGCTCTGCTATAAATGTAATATGCCTACCCAAGACTGATAAAAGAGTATTTCCCTGGAGTCTTGCAACTCTAATCGAAAGGGCTTTAAACCAAAAAGGAAAGGGAAAGAAGAAAATCACCTATACATACCTCCAAAGTAGCCATTAATGGCTCAGTAGCAATGGAGAAAGTTTCTAGTGGAGTGCCCCAGGAATCTCAGTTTAACTCAGAGTTGTGTAACATTCTTATCAGTGACTTGGGCCAGGAAATATGTGGCATGTTTGTCAAATGTGTAGATGACACAAAACTAGGAGGGATACCTAACACACCAGATAATAGAATCAGGATCTAAGAAAATTTTGATGATCTCGAATAATGCATCAAATAAGATGAATTTTAATAGCAATTGTGAAGGAAAAAAAATTAATTCTGTATTCTGTGCTTTAGGCACAAGTCTGCCAGAAACAATTTTATTTAATTTAACATTATTTTAATGCCTAAACATTTTTATCTTAGAAATAGATGCTCAAATTGGCATAGTTCCCCCATGCCCTAAGACCTGACTCTCCAAATTCGAGATTTGAAATAACCTTTGTAGGGATCCTGAACAAAGAAAAGATCACAGTATGTTAAAATACAGTGTGAGGTTTAAAATTCCAAAACAGTCTATACTTGCCTCTCTTCAACTTTCATTGCTCCTAGATATGCCTTCTAGAGCCAAGCAGAATACCTCCAGTCCTTCTTCCAGATGAAAGCCATTTAAATGATTGAAGACAACTCCCTCTCCTTCTCCCTCTCCCTCTCCCTCTCCCTCTCCCTCTCCTTCTCCCTCTCCCTCTCCCTCTCCCTCTGTCTCTCTTTCTCTCTCTCTCTCTCTCACACGCACACACACACACACACATACACATCTTATCTTTTCTCTGATCTAAACACCCCAAGGCTTTTAACAGATTCTCATATAGCAGGACCATTGGAACCTAAGTTCCTAGTGAATGAATAATAGTCACTTTATTCATTGTACTTGTATTTTGAGCACTCCACAGAGAAGATGGCACATAGGAGGTCCTTAATAAGTATCTGTTGATGATAGTGATTATAATCTTGATGTCCTTCACCACCTTGTTGCCCTCCCAGATGCTCTACAGCTTATCAATGTTCTTCCTAAAATATTACTTCCCAAACTGAGTACGATGGCCTCAATGTCATCCAAGGACAAAAGCACTGGAATCACCCAGCATTTAGCATTTTGACTGACATATAGTAGCCACTCAATAAATGTTAGTTGAGTAACTTCTATGTTGTGTACACTATGCCTCTCTGAAGGTAACCTAAGCTTGTGTTGGGTTTTGGGATGTCTGTATTGCACTAAAGACTTTGGGTTCCCAAAATCCCTTAGATGTTTTTCAGATGAACTGCTCTCTAGTCATGAGAACATATCTTGTGCTTAGGAAAATAGTTTCTTGAATCCAAGTTTAGACTTGATATAAATATAAACAGTTCAAGCTATTTAAAAGTGGAATGACATGATCTGGAAAGTAATCAGTTCCCTCTCACTAGAAATCTGCAAAGGCTTGATGTCTACTTGTTAAGGGATTCCTCTAAGGTCCTTTTCAGCTTTGAGTTCCTGTGATTCTGTGACTCATAAGAATAGTTGAAAGAACTGAGTATGTTTAGCCCAGAGAAGAGAAAACCAAGAAATATATTATAGCCCTTAATCAAATCTTTGATAGGTTGTCATGTAGAACATAGAGTAGACTTCTGTATTACTCCAGAAGTCACAACTAAGGACCAATGATTAGAAATTCTAAAGAGACAGATTTCAGCTCCATGGGAGAAAAAATAGTCTGAAGATTGGAGCTGTCTAATAGTGCAATGAGCTGTTCATGACTGGGGGTATTTGGCAGAGGATGGATGACCATCTGCCAGGGAGTTTGCAAAGGGGTCTCCTAGACTGGCCAGCAGATTGGACCAGATGACTTACAAGATTCCTTCCAATTCTGAATCTATGATTTAGTGATTCTATAATATATCTGATCATTTTTCAGACTCTGTAGTCCAGAAATATGATTTCTGCTGTCCCCTGTGGACCTAACTTTTCCCTTTTCTCCTTCAGCTGGGCATTCTTATGTCACTTTAGGCATCCAAAGCTAGCAAGTCTCTTCTCTGACTTCCTAGTAGGATGTGGTGTGTACAAGTGATTAAAAGTTAGCTTTATTAGAAAGAAGTTGCTACATTCGTCATTGGAAATATGATTCAAACTGTGTTGATTTACAAGAGGTAGGAAGCAGGGTTCAAAGAACATCCCATGGGAAATTAGAAGACCTTGGTTCAAATCTTAACTGTGACTTACTCTCTGTGTTACCTTGACCAAATCATTTAATCTGTCTGATCCCTAGTTTCCTCATGTATAAGGGTGTTGGATTAGATGATATCTTAGGTCTCTTGTGATCCTATGAATTTATTTCCCCATTCTGTTTTGTAGTTTCTCTAAAGCTGACTTTCTGGGCAATTTATTTGACTGAATTTTTCAACTTTCAACTTGTTGTTTTGGGGTTGTGTAGATATTAGCTTTCACTTTCCACACTCCCTTTAAAGCTGCCATGGCCAGAACTGGGGGGAAAAAAACCAGCTTAAGGAAATGAAAGGAAAGGGCCTTCTTTTGGTGTTGGCTACAAAGTTTCTCAACATTGTTGAAGCAGCATGGTGTGTAAGGCAGTGGTATCAAAATCAAATAAAAAAGGGACCCCTGATCCATATATAAGGATCCCTGCAGGCCATGTATTAACTTATTTTTAAAAATAATGTCGACTATGTTTGATTTTATATTGTGTATTTAATTATTTTTATTTTATTAAAATGATATTTTATATTGTGTTTTGTTTTGTTAAACATTTTTCAATTATGTTTCAATCTGTTTTGGGATATACTGGGGAGTGGTGTGCGTCACCTGCTGTCATGTGTTTAACAGCCTAGTATAAAGGAAAAAGATTGGATTTGTAGAGGACCTAGGTTTGAATTCTGACTCTGATACTTACTATCTCTGCAGCCTTGGATATAAAATTTCCTTTCGTTGGGCCTTAATTTCTTCATCTATAAAATAAAGGGGTTAGACTAGATTAGACTATAGGAAATTCTCCTAGTTCTAAATCCTATGCTAAGTGGATGTTTTTAAGCCTTTTGGTGATTCTAGTCCTTCATGGAAGAAATTTCCATTCCAAAATGGCAGCCAGTCTCTAGCCTTCTGGAATTGGTCACATCCATAACCCAACAATTTTTGAGTTCACAATTAGGTTTCAGTTGCCAGTGTTCTCACATGCAAGATTGAAATCTTTAAAAGCTCTTTTGGATGGTAGTGTAGGAAGTGCTTGTCTCTACTGGGACTTATTTGGTTTCCTTCCTGAACTTCCATCAGCTAGAAAAAATATCGCTTGAACCACCCACACAACAAGAACAAGAAACAGCTTTCATAGCACCTGACCAGAATGGAAAACCCAGAATGGAACGGATCCACCTCAAGGAGGCTTTGCTGGAAGAGATATGGGTTTTCTTTCATTTATTCTTAAAGTCTGGAAAGCCTAGAGTTGTCTTGTTTAATTAATAAGTGAAGGCACAAGAAGATGAATTAGGTCCAAAATTTGCAGTTGGCTTGCATAAGCATGCCATCAGCTAGTATATTAATGGAAAAAACAGAGGATGAGAAATCAGTATCTTATTAGCAAGGGCAGGGTAAGAGGAGCAACTTGCATAGAGTGGATGCTTAATTACTGTGTGGAACTGGGTTGAAGAGTTGTTTGCCTGAGGCATGACTCTCAGTTGGGATAGAATTCCACCAGGCTCCCTGAGTGGCCTCAATTCTTCCTTCTCTGGACTGTTAAACTAATTCCTGAATATTGAGGACAAATCCTCGCCTTAACAGTCTTTGAAAGTCTGTGCCTTTCCAGCCTTACATGTGTCTACCCCTGCTTTTCTGCCCCATTGCTGACTCTCTGTCAGCTGTGGTGACAAGATTGAGGCACCTAAGAGATGAAGGGCAAAGCTTTGTTCCAGCATGACTTGGGTTATACCTCAAGACTCCTACTAGCGGAGAAGTCCTGTCAAATCAAGTCGATAAACAACTATTAAGCACTTACCATAGGCCAGCACTGTACAAGGTTCTGGAAACACAAATAGAAGTAAATAGAAAGACAGTCTCTGCCCTCAGGGGGCTTACATTCTCCTGAGGGAAGATGACCCATGAAAAGGAGCTGAAAGAGGCAGGATAGAAGGAGGAGCAAAACCCTGAGAGTCAGGAGTAGAGCCTCCCCCTTCATTCAAATGCGGGTTCTACCAGGAACTGATTGCAGAGGCTGTCAGGGCTGAGCAAACTTCCAGGGTGAGAAGATCAGGGGCAGAGTGATCTTCCAACTTGAAAGAGATGCTGTGCCATGGTGGACAAGAGAAGCCTTAAAGTAAGGAGCATTTTAGAGTCTGAGGGTCAGTGAGGGGGCTGGCTTATTCAAAATGTGATTGGGTCTGGACTGACTTACAGTGGGTGAGAGGCAGCAGGTCACAGTTGAAAAGATGTTGCATTAGGAGTCAGAGGATCTGAGTTCAAGTGCTATCTCTGTTACTTTCCTAGGGGTGTGACCTTGGGCAAGAGATATGAATGAGTGGGATCGGATAGAGAAGGTGAATGAACATGTGATATGCAAATAGAAGGGGTATAGATAAATATGTAACATATTTAGATAGATATTTAGGAGAGATAGAGAGTAAAGGAGAAAGGATGCAGAGAAAACAGAAAAAGAAAGGAATAAGATTGTGTCTTTGTGCTAGAGAAAAGGGTTCTATGGGGGTGTGACATAATGTGAAGGAGAAAAGGGGTGCCTCAGAAGCGGTTGGGTTGGCAGGAGTTAGCTGGATCCAGGATGGTTTGAATGACATAGATTGACAATGGTGTAGAAGGGCAAAGTATAGAATATAGTATAGATAATAGAATAGAAGTAGAGTTTAGGGGATGGTAGAGCTTTCAGGAATTGGAGAGGAGGGAGAGAATAAGACTCTTTATCACCCAGGCAAGCAAATGTAGGCCAGGGCAGTCTAAGCTTCTCAAGAAGGTCATCGTGGTTAGAGCACTGGATGTGGAGTCTGGAAGACCTGGGTTCAGCTCCAGTCTCAGACACTTCCTGAATGTATGACTATAGACAAGTCATTTAATCTCCGTCTTCCTCAGTGTCTTCTCTGTAAAACAGGGATAACAGCACCTGCCTCCCAGGGTTGTGAGTATAAAATGAGACAAAATTTGTAATGTACTTTGCAAACCCTAAAGGTCTGTATGAATAACTAATATTATTATCAAGGGCAGGGAATATTTTCTTTTTTTTAATTTTCATTTTTGTCTACGTATCCCCAGCACTTATCACAGTGGCTGGCACATAGTGCATACTTAATGAATGCTTTTGGACTGAATTGATTCAAAGGGTTAGGAGGCATGGAAGCCATTAATAAGTATGTGTGAGTAGGCTAATAAAATTTGGGCAGATTGGTGAATTTTATGATAATGGGTCCGAAAATCATGATCCATGCAGCTTGAATGCTCTATGAGTCTAGGAAAACATTTGAATTAGCAGCAAACAAGGCTCTTTTCTTGCTTTCTTAGCATTTAACAATCTTCTCCCTTCCTTCTTAGTATCCTTAGGGATGATGTGCTGAACCTTTCCTAAGGGATGATACAGAAAAAAGAAAAACAGGCCTCTAGCTAACCTCAGGCTCTACTCAGTTTTTCTTCTCATTTCTTGGAAGCAACATAAGACAAACCCCTGTCATCCACTAGCATTTTCACTCAAATCAGCGCCCTTAGAGTTTTCTCTATGATCGCCACACCGCCTTTATAAACACACTCACCTCCCTCATGTTTCTTCTCTTACTCACCTGCCTCATGTTTCTTCTCTTCCTACAAACCCAGCTTGTCATCATCATCCTCATCAAGCCCCCTGGCCAAAAAGAACTCAGCTTCACAAAGTCTTCCAGAATGTCAGAACTAGAAGGGACCTTTAAGATCCTCAATTCCAATCTTCTTATTTTATAGATTAAAAAACTGAGGCCAGAGAAGAGAAATGCTTTATCCAAAGAGATAAGACAACTGCTCTCATTAACCATCTTAAGCTCAATTTTTCTGAATTCTCCAAGGAATCAACCCCTCTCTAGCTGTCATCCTGTATCTTTGGTAATTCCATTCCACTAGTTATGAGGATGATAAGTAAGAAATATGCCAAATATACCAGGCTTGGGGCTGGAAGATTGCTCATACATACATTCCTTATGGCCAACATGGACATTGTATTTATGCTTTTCTATGTGTAGTTGTATCTTCTCAATAGAATGCAAGTTCCTTAAGGGCAGTAACTAGTTTTTCATTTTTGTCTTTTTATCTCCAGAGCATTACACATAGTAGATGCTTAAGAAATATTTGATGAATTTCATTGAACTCTCAACTATCCCTGCAGGCTGATGAACTCCAAATCTGTTTCTAGTCACCACTGTCTCCTGAGGTCAAGTTCAACTTTCTATTAGACATTTCCACTGGAATATCTGGACAGCATTTCAGATTTAATATGTTAAAAATCAAATCCTCATCTTCCTGTAAAAACAATTCTGTACTTCTCCACCCCATTTGTGTGAAGGATACTGCCATTTTCCAGTCATCTAGGCTTAAAATTTTAGTTTTTGTCTCCTCCCCTTCCCTTGTATTGATCCACATTGGATCCATCCTCTTAAATCTCCCTTCAAAAATGCTTCTCACATCTATCTATATCTTCCTCTTTCTTTATCTGTCCTCCTCCCGTTATCTTCCTAACTTAAACTGTCATCATCTCATATCCAGCTATGGGAAGACTGAGGTGAGGAAGAGGAAAAGGAGGAGGAGGAGAACTCTGGGAAGAGGAGAATAGCAATGACCAGGAGAGCAAGAAGGATTAGAGAATGCAGCAGACCAAGGCCCTGGGGCTTTAGGGATGCCCTTCAGTCCACCACTCCCACAGTGGCAGTTGCTGTTGCTATGGCCTGTGCTCTGGAGGCTGATACTATGCCCACTACTGCCAGCTGCATTTCAAGATAGCCAATTAGCGATCGCAGTGAAATCAATCTATTGAAAATGAATGAAGCAAAAATAGTCCGAGCACTCTAAGGCAATACTGTCAAATGAGATAAACAGGGCACAAGCAGCAGGGAAAATCAATGGCACATAAGTGGTTTTTCAACTCACATTCCTTTTCCTCTGCAATGTCCACAGCATCTCTTTTTCAAAATTGCTATTATGATTTGGTGGTAATCAGTTGCTTCATCTGTAAAGAAGATGGGGTTGGACTTGATGAACTCCAAGGTCCCTTGCAGCTCTGACAGTCAATGATTCTATGAGTCTGTGAATTCTTATTTAAGTTTTTCTGGTCTTGGCTAATAGTGTGGCCATAAGCCCTTGGGTTTTGCTGCTACCGAGTATGACCCAGTATCAAATGTTTAGTAGATATGACTGGAGGCATAGTCGGGAATTCTTTTACCTCAGGCAAAAACAGCTGTTTGTAGGGGGCAGAGAGTAAGTGGTATCACAGAGGATACAACTGCATTGAGCAAGGAGAAGGAAACTCATTTCTTAAGGAGCCTAAGCCTTGTTCCTATGGGAGCTAAAAGGAAGACAGAGCACAGGGCAGAGACATCACAGAGATGGTTCCCTAAGAGTGGTAGCCCTGGTAGTTATGCCATGACCTGTAGAGACCTGAAGGGGAAGACACAAGAATAGTGGTCACTTTAAAGAGGAAATGCTTCACCTTACCCACACCTCCTACTGATGTCAGGATCCTATGGTAAAGCCCCATTTGTCCTGTGCTAATTATGGTTCTGAGTATAACTGAACAGTCTGGATCCTTCAAGATTTCTATGAACACAAAACAGGCACAAAATTAATTAGAAATAGAAAACTTAAAGTCTCTAAACATAAATTAAACTATTTATAAACTAACAGTCTCCATTTATTAATTGATGGTAATTAATAACATGAAATATGTTGTTCCCTTGATGCATGTGTCCACTAATCAATATTTATTAAGCACCTACTATGTGCCAGGCAGTGTGCTAAGGGCTGGAGATACAAAAAGAAGCAAATGACAATCTATATCATCAAGGAGCTCACAATCTAATGAAGGCGACAATATACAAACAAATATATACAAACAAGCTGTGTCCAGGACAAATAGGAAATAATTAACAGAAGGAAGGCACTAGAATTAAGAGGGGTTTGGTAAGACTTCCTATAAAAGACAGGACTTTAGCTGAGACTTAAAGGAAGCCACAGAGATCAGTAGGAAGAGTTGAGGAGGGAGAGCATTCCAGGTACGGAGGACAGTCAGAGAGAAGACCTGGAGAAGAAAGATGTAATGTTTTGTTTTTGAAATAGGAAGTTGACCAATGTCACTGGATTGTAGAGTACATACTGGGGAGTAAGAGGTAAGAAGACTAGAAAGGTAGGAGGGCGCTAGTTATGAAGGGCTTTGAGTATCTTTTATTCTCATAAAATGTTATATAGATGGGGATGTAGGGGGAAATATGTCAGTAATTGACATTTTATCAGTCATTGTTTTTTTTTGGGAGGGGAGGACATTAGTAAAACCTGAGGTATTTTCCCCCATAGCTTTGTTATCTTCCCCTTCAGAGATAGTATAATTAAGTCCCTCAAAAGCCTCACAATCAATTTTCTTCCAGATCAGATATTTTCTATATATACCTGATAAAATCCTGATTTTTTTTCTGTCTTGGAAGACATGCTATTTCTACGTCCGCTATAGGAACATATTGGGACTATGAAGTCAGAGCCAAAACACCAATAATTACAAATGCACCAAAGCTCCCAAATTCTAAGCAATAGAGCCCTTCACATAAAGCATGTTCCATGATAGTCTCTAGGTAGAGTAATGCAAGTGTTGTGGCTGCACTATCCTTATTGGTGAGAAAAGTTTGTTACTAAAATATAGACAGATCTTTTCCGTTTTTCTTCTGTGTCTTATCTTCCTTCCATTTTCATATTTCACTGTACTAGGGATGACTTAGTATAGTTGAGCTTCTCGCCACATTTTCTTTAAACTACTTTTATCCTCTATTGCTTCTCTAAGTTTTATAAGGCAACAACTGCTCATAATCTTTCATCATTCTCCATAAGATATCACAAATGAATTTCCATTTTAAAATTGTCAAGTTTGCTCACTTAGGTGATTTTAGGCTCCTTTGATCCTCTTGATACAGAAATGTATTTACATTGTTTGAACTTCTATATAAAATTATTGCAGTCTGTGTCTATGTCTTTTCTTATATATTTGTCCATCCACATCCCATTTTTAATTGTCAGTAAGTTATTTAAAAGAGTCAGGATAGAGTTGTTTTAATTGATGCCATATGTTTTTATCATTATACTCTTTAATCTATAATAAACAAACTTCTTTTCATTTTAGACTCTTCCTTTCCTTACACCAATCCCTGGTCATTCATTCCAATACTGGTTGCACCATCTCTCATACCTTCTCAAACTCTCATTGGTGCTGGTGAAGTAGCCAAAATGCTCCTTTTTTTCATTGATATTTCTAGATTCTCCCTCTAAAGTTATCACTCAGCAATTTCTCTTCCTTTGAGGTTCAGTTCCTCCACATTTATCAACCAATTTAAACCCCGGTGGTTTTTATTTAGTGATTCACAGGATGTCTTCCTTCCTTTCTCAACCAGTTAAATCCTGGATTCTCAGTTCCTTTCTCTACTTCAATTCATGCCCTCATACTAGAGGACTTCAGCATACAAGTTGTTCATTCATTTTTCAATCATGTCCAACTCTTCATGGTCCCATTTAGGGTTTTCTTGGCAAAGTTACTGAAGTGGTTTGTCATTTCCTTCTCTAGTTCCTTTTACAGATGAGGAACCAAGGAAAATAGGGGGAAGTGATTTGCCCAGGGTCCCCCAGCTAGTAAGTGCCTGAGGCCAAATTTGACCTCATGAAGATGAGTCTTCCTGATTCCAAGCCCAGTGCTCTATCCCCCTGAGCCACCTAGCTGCCTCATACGAGTTGCAGTAATTTCAAATATTCTTTCTAATTCCTCTGTCTACTTAGTAGCTATGACTTATTCCTTTTCTATATACAGGGATGCTCATATCCTTGATCTGGCCATCACTCACAAGTATTCCACTTCCATGTTCAAGAACTCTGAAATCCTTTTATGTGGTCATAACCATCATTCCATCCCTCCTTATGATTTTCTATTTCTCAACCTATTCTTTACCCCACAGTAACTTCCAGGCCTTTCCCTCCTTGGCATTTTGCCAGGCCATTGCTCTAGCTCTACCTATACTCTCTTCTTTTCCCAGTCCTGATAGTTTGACTTCAGTAACATCTACTCTCAAATTCCTTGCTATCTTGTTCACTTGCTGCTTACAGCTTGCCAAACCCCAATCCTGAATTATTCCATTATTTGCCTTCTGTGCTCCTTTTCCCATGCTGCTGAATGGAACTGGAGGAAGTCATACAATCATGTTGATTTTCTCTAATTGACTCAATTTCATTTACCAAAAAAGCTGCTTCAAGCATTCAGTTCTCTCCCCATGCTTTTCACAGCACCCTTCCTCCCTCTGTCTCAGCTGGAGGTCTCCCCTCTTACTTTGTTGAGGCCATTTGCTATGAGCTCCCTTTTCTCTCTGCAGAACCCCCAGATATCATCCTCACCAACTCTGCCCCCACTTCCCTCTTTTCCCAACATTTGTGATGAAGGGGGAGCCTTTCTCCTTGACAAAGGCAACCCCTCTACTTGCACTATTGATCCTATCACCTTCCATCTTCCTCAGGACATTGCTCTACTCTCACCCCTCACATTTCTCCCTATACAATAGCATCTTCTCTCCTGCCTACAAAGATTCCAAATCTCCTCTCCCCTTACCCTTAACTTTTCCACTAGATCTTACCATCCCGACTAGCTAGTGCCTACAGCTCTCCTCCCCTTCTCAGTAAACTCTTTGAAAAAGTCATCCACATTCATTGCCTCTACTTCCTTACCTCTCACATCCTCCTAAACTTTCTGCAACCTGGTTTCTGACATCACTTAACTAAAACTGCCAATGACTTCTTATTTACCAAATTGAACAACTTTTTCTTAATCCTCATTCTTCCTGACCTCTCGGCATTGAAGCCATTGGAATTTTGCAAGTCTTTGCAAGCGTGATTCACAGTAGACTGCAGGTTCATCATCACATTATTGACTGGAAAAATGTAAAATACATAAGATTCCACAATACTTTTTGTTTATTGATTTAAAACAAAACCATTTGATTTGTTAGAACAAAATCCTGCCTAAAAGACTGTCTTCTAACAAGCTGTCAGTCTCTCAGGCATACATGAAAAATATGCTAGATTCCATGGAAGATATAATATTAAAAATAACTGTTTGCTTTTTAATCATTAATATCAGGCAAAGCATAAAACAGGAAGATGTATTCTAGCCCAAGAAATGTTCACCATTCCAATGGAGGAGATTCAATTTTTTTTTTTATTAAATTCTTTATTAAATTTTTTTGAGTTACATCTTTTCTCCCCGTCTTTCCCCCGCCCACCACCCCAAAA
>CM053582.1:515726620-515743492 GCA_028627135.1 Pseudochirops cupreus
GGATCTAACCACTCAACGCGAGAGCCCTGGCTAGACCAGTCGCTCAGTCCCCCTGCTATCTGCAGGCTGCGGCGGGAAGCTGCAAGGGGGTGCAAAACCTCTGCCTTTCACTTTTCAGCTCTGGAGGCCTTCTGGCCAGACTGCTTATCTCCCCCTTTCACAAATCCCATTCACAGCTGCTGCTAATCCGCTCACCTGAAGCTTCTCAGCTATTCCCGTCCAGCCGCACCCGGGGCACAGCCAGCTTCAGGCCAGGCTGGTTTCGGTTAGCAGTGCTGATATGGTTCCTCTTAGCGGAGCTGACTTTAGTGGGAAGTATCTTTGTGTGCGTTTTGGAGTTCTAGGATTGGTTTAGAGTCCTATTTTATGGGTATTTTGGGGTGGCTATGTGAGAGCTGCGATGTGTTGCTGCTTCTACACTGCCATCTTGCCTCTGCCCCCCGAGGAGATTCAATTTAAAGACCTCAGGAAAAAGAATTCCTTGTAGATGAATAGATTCTCCAAGTGCTCTCACTTACAGATGACATGATGTTGTATGCCTCAAGTCCTGGGACTTTGCTGAGCCTCCTGGACAAGATCTATAACAGCTCAAAAGAGTTTGGCCTTGCCAATTACATGAAGTGGATGATGAATGATTGCTGTCTAGACTATGACATGCAATTAGATAGATCATTATAGAGCTCATTCATCAATATATGTATCTTAGATTGAAACTACAAATGGAGAGAGAATTGGACCTAAAATTAAAAGAATGGGTTGAATAGTTTTTGGGAAATTGCAAAATTTTCTTCATTGATTGCCAGATTTCTCTTAGAATCAAAGGGTCATATTTTTCTTTAAAAATGTTTGATCAGAATTATATGGCTAAAAGTCACAGACTACTACCATCCCTGGGATGTACAGGTACCAGCGAAGACTAGCACATCTGGTGGGAGGGTTGCCAAGCCTTATTCAGGGTTGCTGAGCCCTGTTCAGGGCTGCTTTCCACCTTTAGTATCTATCTGCCCCCTAACTCTCCCCTGTGACTCCAAGAAGCTATAGCATAAGCAGGAACACATCTTTGTAAACTATTTCAGCAGTTTTGCTAAACATGTTGAGGCTAACTGACAGGCCCTAGTGAGTTGGAAGTGGGGATGGTGTCTACCCCAAGCATGTGAAGACTTCTCCTAGCAGAATGAGTGGGTGAGAACAATTTGTTCCAATGGACCATGAAGGTGAAGGAAGCAGGTGCTGTGGAGTACTTAGAGCTTGGTTAGACATTGAAGATGCCAAGATCACCCACTGCTTCCTGAGCCATCACCATTCATCTTGACTTTTGTCTTGCCACCGGTCTTCAATGACTCTGGGAGAGTGAGGCCTGTGACTCTGCCTCGCTTAAATCAAATTTGCATGCAAGTCAGAAGATATCACCTGTGCCATTTTGCCATTTTTACCTACATTAAAGTCCTGTGGTAATGGCAAAGTGGCAAAGCAGTAGGTGTGGGTACACTGGGAGCCATAGTCACAGCCCTGCGCATAGGCAGCCCAGGCCATAGGGTCATCTTTTTACTGGACTGAACAACAGTGTCATTCCATCACTCCCTGGGTGTCTGAGCAGCCTTTTTAAAGGACCACACTACTTACCTCCTAGAATGAGGAATGGGCTAGAAAAGTTGCCCTAAAGTTATCTGCTTCACCAAACCTAACCCTGATCTGCTTACTGAGGCAAGCAGGGATCCCACCCTGAAGTCAAAACATGCACACACACACACACACACACACACACACACACACACACACAATGTACAAAAACTTCTGCAAAGATGATTCTTCTCACCATTGGACATGGAATGTACATATGCTTATGGACAAAAAGAAATCTAGCAGACTTGAAAGATGAACATTTCTAGTTACAAGAGACCTTAGATATCATATCCAAATAGCAGCCCTGAGTAAAACAAGGCCGACAAATGAAGGCCAGCTTACTGAAGTTGGAGCTGGATACACATTTTTCTGGAGTGGCCACAGTGATGGGAAGTACTGTGAAGCTGGAATAGATTTTGCAATAAAAACTAATCTAGTCAGCAAGATCATATGCCTCCCAAAAGGAGTGAATGACTGGCTCATGACAATGTGATTGTCACATGCTGGAAAGTACCATGCTACTATCATCAGTGCACATGCTCCCACCAGGACAAACCCTGATGAAGTCAAAGAAGAATGTTAGGAGGACCTGGAGAACCTTCTCATCAATGTGTTGAAAGACAAGCAGCTTGTAATTCTGAGTGACTTTAAGCCAAAGTAGGCACAGACCACCAGACATGGCAGGAAGTCCTTGGGAGGGATGGAGGCAGAGAGAGCAACAGTAACGGTCACTTACTACTGAAGACTTGTACATGACCTTCTCATCACCAACATTGTCTTCCATTTACCTAAACACAATAAAACTTTGTGGATATACCAGAACTGGGCTGAATACTTCCACAGTTTTCTCAACAGACTGTCATCAATCAATGCTGAAACCATTGACTGTATACCTCAGGTTGAAGTCAATTTCTCTCTAGCTAAACTTCCAACTGAAGAAGAGATTTTGAATGCCATTAGGCTCTTTTCATGGAGCAAAGCACATTCTATTCTTCTATTCCAGCTGAGATTTTCAAGGTGGGTGATCCACTGCTCATACAAAAGCAGAATAAAATGTTCTAGGTTACATGACAAGAGGAAGTTATTTCCCAGGAGCTCAAGGATGCCTTCCTCCATTGTCCTTCACTATAAAGGTAAAGGAAATAGATTGTCCTGTGACAAACACGGTTGAGGGGTAGGGGCGGGGTTTCTCTCTTAGTCATTGCTGGCAAGATTGTTGGCAGAGTCCTCTTTAATAGGCTGATCCTTGAACTGAAAGACAGTCATCCACTTGAGAGCCAGTGTGGCTTCAGAAAGGGCGGAGAAATGGTTGATTTGGTATTTGCTGCCCTACAACTCCAGGAGAAATGCCAGGAGCAGAACATAGGTCTTTATATAATATTGATTGATCTGACCAAGGTCTTTGATACTGTTGGTCACAAAGGCTTGTGGAAGATCATAGAAAAATATGGTTGCCCAGAGAAGTTCATCAGTATTGTATGCCAATTTCATGACAGCATTCTTGTGCAAGTTCTGGATTATGGACAATGCTCTCAAGCTTTCCCAGTCACCAATGGAGTGGAGCAGGGCTATGTGCTTCCTCCCATACTTTTTAGCATGATGTTTTCATTGATGTCGTCAGATACCTTCAACAAGGACAAAAAATAGCGTAAAAGTCAGTTACCACATCGATGGTAAATTCTTTAACTTGAAAAGGCTGCAAGCCAAGACTGCAGTGTAGAGGGAGTTGGTACATGACTACTTGTTCACAGATGCAGCCTTGGGCTGAGATGCAACAAAGTATGGATCACGTCCCTGCTGCTTGTGTTAATTTTGGTCAAAGAATTAGCACTAAGAAAACACAGGTTCTCTACCAGCCAGCACCATATCATCCATATGTGAAACCACTGGTTACAACAAATGAAGAAATTGGGAATATTGCAGATAAGTTCACTTACCTTGGCAGTATCCTTTCCAGGGATGTGCACATAGATGATGAGTTAGATGAATATATTGTCAGAGCTAGCTCAGTGTTTGGGAGGAAGCCCTGAAGGAAAGTGTGGGAGAGAAGACATATTAGATTGCCTAGCAAACTGAAGCTGTTGTGCTGCTGTGCTAAACTCATCCCTGTATGCCTGTGAAACCTGGGCAGTCTATCAGCGCCATGCCAGGAAAAATGAATTGCTTCCATTTGCATTGTCTTAGGAAGATTCTGAAAGTCACCTGGCAAGATAAGGTACCACATACTGAGGTCCTTTCTTGGACCGAACTGTCAAGCATTCAAACTCTACTGCAGAAAGCGTGACTCCAATGGGCTGTCCCATGCACATATATTTGCCTAAAAGATTATTTTATAGAGAACTAACACAAGACAAGTGCTCACATGGAGATCAGAAGAAGCTTTACAAGGACGCTCTCAAGGTCTCTCTGAAGAGCTTTGGAATTGATTGTGAGACAAGAGAGTCACTGGCACAGAACCAAATAGCAAGGCAAGTTTGCATGAAAGAAGGTGCCACAGCACCTCTATGAGCAAAGCAGAAGTGCAGTAACTCAAAAGAAATGGGAGCTCTGCAAACTTGGAGACATCTCCTCTCCAATAATAGGTCCATAGTAGTCTATAGTTCACATGGACTATTTGTGCCTGACCAGTGTTCTAACTAGTATTAGTCAGATCAGCCAGTCAGACACACTGAAGCTTGATCCCTATGTAGTGATGGCATTTTGGTCCTCTTTGAGAATGAAGGACAACAACCACCACCATCCCCAAAGTTACCTATATTTGCAACCATGGTGTTACTATCCTCAAGTCCTCCTTCTCATTCAGCCCACATACCACTGTTTTTTCTCCTTTCTTTGTACCCCTAGTGCTTAGCACTGTGCTCAGTATGCAGTAGACACTTAATACATACTTGTTGACTTGCCTCTATCCCAATCTGACTACACTATTCCCCTACTCAATAACCTCAAGTGGCTCCTTTATCCTCCCAGGATCAAATACAACTTCTTCAGCCTCTAAAGCCCTTTACAACTTGGCTCCAACCTACTGTATCGTGCCCACACATCAATCCCCTGTGCATACTCAGTAGTCCAGCCAATGTGGCCTTTCTGCCATTCCTTAAGCACAATCCTCCATTTTCCATCTCTGGGTCTTCATACAGTCTGTGCCTTATACCTGAAATGCTCTCCTGTCTCACCTCCATAACTTTTTGCTTTCTTCAAGTTTCAGCTGACATGCATCTCACCTGAAGCTTTTCCTGAGCACTCCCCTGGCCATTACTGCCTTCCCCCTCAAATCAACTTCTACATATTTCGTATAGAATTTTATATGCTTACCTATGTACATGTCATCACTCACAGCTAGACTCTAAGGTGCTTGAGACACTGTTTTCATCTTTGTGTTTACAGCACCTCATAGTGCCTAGTTCACAGTAGACACTTAATAAATGCTTATTACTTGGTTTTTTAAATTAATACTATGATTTCCAAGAATTAGTATCAGATGGGCTGATAAAGAGACATGAACAGCTCTAGATACATAAAGGAATCCATAAAAGAAACAGAAAAAACAAGATGAGTTGACCATGTGTCAGGCGAATGAAAGGAAGGTTCTTAGGACATTGGATTGATCCTTCCCCTCTGTAGTGAACTTATGGGAGGCCATGGACAAAAGTAGCACAGGATGGGTGGTGGGCATGGATCAGCTGCCATATTCATCACTGGAGATGACATGCACATCTCTTTTGTATTTGAGTATTTGAGTGGAAATACCCATTCTCAAAAGGTAAACCATAAAATTATATTAATACGATTATTACCAAATCCATCTTAATTTACATGAGCAGTTACTTTACGTTATGTTTAGTATAATATTTTGCTTCTATCAGCTGAACCAGGTGGTCATTCCATCACTGACACTCTGGCTATTCAGAACTCAAGCTTGGGTAACTGGAGGTTCCAGCCAGAGAGGCAGGACCTGTTAAGGGAGGGAAGCCTAAGGTCAAGGTGATTTGTGGGGTAGATAAGGTTGTAAGGCGTAGGAAAGGAGTCTATTGGCATTGCTTTAGTGAGTAAGATTTAATAATGCCAATTGGGGAAGGTGGTACTTGAAGCCAAGTAACTGAACTCTCACCAAGTTTAATACAAGCATTACTCAGAAAGTCAGGAACAGAAGCAGAGGCGTCAGGGACTGAATCTCCAAAGCAGCCTCAACTTGACTCAGGTCTTCCTGACTCCAGGCACAGCACTCTATCCACTGTGACACCTAGCTGTCCATGGGAAGAAGTGGGAAGGGGAGAGTAGAAGTCACTGGTTAACTTGTTCTCATATGCTGTGTGTAATCCCAGTTTATGTGTCATGTAGGTAAACAGACTGGGGCTCATTCAAATATGTACAGTCTTTCACCATGGAATTCTCAATATATAGCCAACTACCTGTCACTTGTGTGATGGTTATCACTTGGTAAACCTCATTATTGTTTCTAATCTTGTTATTTTAAGTCTTTTGTACATCATAGATGATGGTGTATAGAACTTAAATTCTCAGCATGCCTTGTGAGCATGTCTGCCATCAAATACATTTTGTTATGTATGGAAGGACGTAACCTCTAAGTTTCAGAAGTGAAACTTTACTCCTTGACTTGTGTAAGCATGTGAACTCTATTTTGGCTGCAAAATAGGTGATGAGGATAAATCTTGGACATACAACTTGTGCTGTGTCATGTGTGTTACACTACAAACTAATGAGATGCATGAATCTCATCACATGCTGTTTGTGGGTCCTATAGTTTGGAGAGAGTCGAAAAATGGTCTAATATATTGCCATTAACGTCATTTTCTCCATTAGTCTGAGAGCTACTTAAGGGTAAGATGTTTATGTTTTTCCGCATCTCTGGCTAGGTGTTACAGTAAAGAAAATTCTGGATCTGGAATCAGGAAGACCTGAGTTCAAATCTAGCTTCTGATACTTGCTAGCTATGTGACTTGAGTCAAGTCACTTAACCTCTGTTTGCCTCAGTTTCCTCAACTGTAAAATAAAGATAATAATAACAACTCCTACCTCCCAGTATTGTTGTGAGGATCAGATGAGATAATACTTGTAAAGTGCCTGGAAAAGAGTAGATGCTTAATACATACTTATTTATTGATTCATTTAAATAATATATCAGAGATATATACCACATCTAGGTATACTATACAATATCCAGACCTACCATTGATTATAAAACCTATTTTGCATCAGGAAGAACCACCTGATCCCAATAATCAGAAATTTGAAATTTGGAGGAACTGGATAAACCTGATCATTCTGATTGTAATGGTGATGATAATGGTAATAAAGCTTAGCTAGGAAATTACCAAGGTAGTGATCTGTCAACTGAAATATTCTTTCTGTCTTCAGCTCCTAATTTAATAACTCAGGTAGACTTAAATGATCTTGTTCATGATTTTAGGACTAAAGAGAGGGGCTGGGCTTGTGGCCATTGGTCTAGAGAACTCCCAGGTGAAGAAACTTCCTCTATGGGATACAAGTCTACATCTTCTCTGCAAAGAAAGGAGCCTCCTAGAGCAGTGGTATCAAATTCAAATAGAAATGGGGGCCACTAATCTGAATATAATGATCCCTTTGGCAGCATATTGACTTAGTTTCAAAATGTAGCATGTTTTATTATATTTTATCTTAATTTATTTTGTTAACTATTTCCCAATTATATTTTAATCTGGTCTGGGCCATACTTGGGAGTATTGTGGGCCACATATGACCAGCATGTTTGACACCACAAGCCTAGAGCATGGAGAAATGGTTACCCAGAATCGCACAGATGTTCTCTATCAGAGATGAAACTTGAACCCAGATCCTCTGAGCTCTCTGACCATTAAAATATATCTGCTTTTTAAAAAAAATGCATGGTCTTAATATTCAAAATCAAGCTGAATTTTTGTTTGAAGATTAAAAGAATGGAATTTCTTCCCCCCCCCCCACTTAATAGTATTCTGTTTTTTCCAATTACATGCAAAGATAGTTTTTGCATTCACTTTTGTAAGATTTTGAATTTCAGATATTCCCCCTTCCACTTTCCCATCCTACCTCCCTAGAAAAACAAGCAATCTGATATAAGTTATATATGTATAATTATATTATTCATATTTCCATGCTAGGTTGTGAAAGAAGAACCAGAACTAAAAGGAAAAGAAACCATGAGAAAGAAAAAAAGAGAGAAAATGGTATGCTTCAATCTGCATTCAGACTCCATAGTTCTTTCTCTGGATAGCATTTTCCATCACCAGTCTTTTGGAATTGTCTTGGATCATTGTATTGCTGAGAAGAACTAAGTCTATCATAGTTGATTATCACACAATGTTGCTGTTACTAAGTACAATGCTCTCCTTGTTCTGCTCACTTCACTCAGCATCAGGTCGTGTAAGTCTCTCCAGGTTTTTCTGAAATCTGGCTGCTCATCATTTCTTAGAGCACAATAGTATTCCATTACATTCATATACCACAACTTGTTCAGTCATTTCACAATTGATGGGTATCCCCTCAATTTCCAATTCTTTATCACCACAAAAAGAACTGCTATATTTTCGTACATGTGAGTCCTTTTACCTTTTTTATGATCTCTTTGGGATAGAGACCTAGTAGTGATATTACTGGATCAAAGAGTATGCACAGTTTTATAGCCCTTTGGGCAGAGTTCCAAATTGCTCTCCAAAATGATTGGATCAATTTACAGCTCCACCAATAATGCATTGTTCCGATTTTCACATCTTCTCCAACATTTATCACTTTCCTCTTTTGTTATATTAGTCAATCAGATAGATGTGAGGTGCTACCTCAGAGTTGTTTTAATTTGCATTTCTCTAATCAATAGTGATTTAGATAATTTTATATGACTATAGATAGCTTTAATTTCTTTATCAGACAACTGCCTGTTCATATTCTTTGACCATTTATTAATTGGAGAATGACTTGTATTCTTAGAAATTTGACTCTGTTCTCTATATATCTGAGAAGTGAGGTCTTTATTAGAAATACTGCTGTAAAAGTTGTTTCCCAGCTTTCTCCTTTCCTTCTAATCTTGTTTTCGTTGGCTTTGTTTGTGCAAAAACTTTGTAATTTAATGTGATCAAAATTATCCATTTTTCATTTCATAATGTTTTCCATCTCTTGTTTGGTCGTAAACTCTTCCCTTCTCCACAGATCTGACAAGTAAACTATCCCTTGCTTTCTCAATTTTCTTATGGTATCATCCTTTTTGTCTAAATCATGTACCCATTTTTACCTTACCTTGGGATATGATGTGAGATGTTGGTCTAGTTTTTGCCATACTATTTTCCAGTTTTCCCAACAGTTTCTGTCAAATAATGAGTTCTTATTTCAGAAGCTGGAGTCTTTGGATTTATCAAACAGTAGATTACTATAGTGCTACTACTGTGTCTTATATACCTAACCTATTCCACTGATCCATCACTCTATTTCTTAGCTAGTACCTAATAGTTTTGATGATTGCTTCTTTATAATACAGTTTTAAATCTGGTATGACTAGTTCACCTTCCTTTGCATTTTTTCATTAGTTCCCGTGATATTCTTGACATTTTATTCTTCCAGGTGAATTTTGTTATTATTTTTTCTAGCTCTATAACATAATTTTTTTGGTATTTTGATTGGTATGACACTGAATAAGTAACTTAGTTTAGGTGGAATCGCCAAAGAGTCGAATTTCTTGCAAGAGGACATCAAAATATGATCAAAACATGAAACTTCACTTGAGAAGCATAAAGTTTGAAAAGTATTCTTGGCATATCTACAGGGATCTGAAAAAGATTGCTCTTTTTCTAGGATTACAACTTGGGCATACCAAATGCTACTGCTTTATTTATGAATGGGAGATTAGAGACAGTAAAAACAACATTGAAAAACATTGGCCTCAATCTTAAGAAGTGAATCCAGGAAAAGTCGACCACTGATTTGGTCTTGAATCTTTAAAAAAATGTTACCACTGTTGCTCATTAAACTTGGTTTAATCAAAATTTTGTCAAGGTGATGAATTGACATGGTATAAGTTTTCTTTCTCTGAAAAATAAATTTCTAAGACTTTGAGGCTAAAGTCAAAGAAAGGGGGAGTATTTGTGGATCCTCAGAAAAGGGAGGCCAAGGTAGAGAAATGTCTTAAAGAGCAGTTGAATAAAGTTAAAGAAGTGATATGAAAATAATTTTTTAAGTGACCAAATGCTTTTTGGGAAACAAGGCAGAAAATTAAAATGAGGTTGTCAATGATTTCAAAGTCTCTCAAGTTACAGGATTTAACATGCTACTCAAGATCCATTTCTTGGATTCACATTTGGATTTCTTCCCAGAAAACCTAGGTGCTCTCAGCAATGAGAGGGAAGAATGCTTCCATCAAGAAATTTCCACAATGGAAAAGTGATACGAGGGTACACTGAGGGCAAGTATGCTTGCTGACTACTATTAGATAGTGGATTGGTTTGTTTCACAGGCCAAATACAACAGGAAATCATCAGTGGCTACATTTTGGGTAAGTTAAACAAGCACAATTCTGTTTAGTAAAACATGATTTTTAAGAAATAGAAAACCATGATTCCTGTGAAAATGGTGGGTGTTAGACAAAATCTGAAGCTATATTTGAAAGCAGCACAAAATACATTATTTGTTGTTGTTCAGTCCTTTTTCAGTTGTGTCCAACTCTTTGTGACCACATTTGGGGTTTTCTTGGCAAACATGCTGGAGTAGTTTGCCATTTCCTTCTACAGCTCATTTTAAAGATGAGGAAACTGAGGCAAACAGGGTGACATGACTTGCCCAAGGTCATATAGTTAGTAAGTGTCTGAGCTAAGATTTGAACTCAGGAAGATGAGTTTCCTGACTCCAGGTCCTGTGTTCTACTCATCCTACCACCTGGTTCAACTATTTTGTGGGTGTGACACAAAAACCCCCACTTTTTTGTTACTCAATTCAATTGGAAAATTTTCCTTGAAATCAAGTCTACATTTGTCTCTTTGCCTTTGATCTCTTTGGGCTACAGATCTAGTAGTGATAATTGCTGGATCAAAGGGTATGCAAAGGTATTTGAGATAGTTGGTATTCAAATCCAGGTCTATCTGGTTCCAAGTTCAGGGCCCCCATCTACTCCACTGTGCTGTCTCAGTTATTCAGAAGCTCATCTGAAAACTCACAGCTTCTTCTCCTCCTCCATCTTATTTTCCTTTACTCTCTTTCTATATGCTCCTCGTTCTAGATCCATGAATGACTGGCATCATATAAGACCAAGACCCTCCTGGTCTCTCCCTCTGAACCCCTCCCCCAACTCATTTCATGTTGGTTGGGGCCCCATGTCCAGAACGTTTATGGCTCTACTTTGTATGCATGACTTTCCTGGCTGGAATTTTTATTTATGCCCAGCAGTGGAAGAAAGATTCTGGGAAGTCATTTGGTGTGCTAAAATGCTTCTAGAGAGAAAAATGTGAATAGCTACCAGTCATTTGAACTTAATTAGCTTTTTAGTTAATATTGCAGTAGTATTGAGGTTCATGGGTAGAGGAAAAAGAAACATTCATAGGCTAGTCATCTGAGTGGGAATATGTTTTAAAAGCTGCAATAGGCAATCTGAAAAAGAGATGAATGTAAGTACATTCTACAGGTATATATTATACCTCTACCAATTAGGTACCTTCACAAGAAGTTAAACCTAAAACCTGTGGGTGGATTAGGGGATTTATGTCCTCCCAGAAGGAGGTCTCTATGGGTGTGCTACAGAGGTCATAAGTTCATAGACAATGTACCATTTTTATCAATTATTTGAGTGATAAACTAGAAGGCAGGCTTAGCAAATTGGCAGATAACATAAAGCTGGGAAGGATAGCTAATATGCATACTAGATGACAGTATCAGAATCACAAACTGTTAGCAATATATCTCAGAGTCCATTTAGTCCCTCTCACTCTTACATAGAATCCTTACTGTTGGCAAGTGGTGAGCTAATCTCCACTGGAAGACTTCCAGTGATGGGAAATTTACTACCTCCTAAGCTAGCCAATTCATCTTTCATACAGCTGTAGTTATTAGTTGTTAGTTATTAGGGAGCTTTCCCCCTAGCATTGAGGCTAAATCTGATTACAACATCAGTCCATTGTTCCTGGTTTTCCTTCTGGGGCCAGAGCAGAGTGAGGCCAATCCTTCTTCCATTAGACAGTCTTTAAAGTACTTAAACAAAGTGGTCACTTCTCTCTTATCTTCTCTCCGCCAGGCTAAACATGCTCAATTTCTTCAAAACAAACTTCACAAGTCATGGTCTATCCTAGTTGAATGTTCCTCTGGACCTGTTCTATCTTATAAATGTCCTTAAAATGTGATGCCCAGAAGGGAATAGATGTAACTGATCCCATCTTCCCCTTCCAGATTGCTGAGCCTCAATGTAGCCTAAGGTTCTGATAGTTTTTCCTTGGTTTCCATTTTACTCCTTAGATGCATAGTCAGTTTACTTTTCACTAGCTCTATTCCTTTAAAAGAGTTAACTCAGGCCAAATTATTTGATGTTATCTTGGGGCTTTATTTTTTAAAATTCATTTTTATTTTCCGTTCTGAATTCTCTCCCTTCCTCCAGTTCCTGCCTCATCCATTGACGATAATGATGATAACACTAATAATAGCTAATATTGATGTAGCATTTACTATGTACCAGGCATTGTATTAAGTGCTTTGTAATTATTATCTCATTTGATCCACACAACAATCTTGGGAGGTAGGTGCCATTTTCATTTCCATTTTATAAATGAGAAAACAGGTTAAATGAGGGCCGCACAGCTAGTAAGTGTATGAAGCTGGATTTGAACTCAGGTCTTCCTGACTGTAGGTCTGACACTCTATCCATGGTGTCACATAGCTGTCTTGAGAAGTAAAAAAAATACAATACCCATTATACATATGAAGTCATACAAAATATGTTTCCACTTTAGCCATGTTCTGAAGGGAAAAAAGCAAGAAAAATAAAGGAAAAATACCTCTATCTGCACTCTGAATCTGTCAGTTCTCTATCCAAAGGTGAATGGCATTTTTACATCATGAATCCTCTGGAATGGTGGTGGATCATTATATTGATCAGAGTTATTAGGTCTTTCATAGTTGCTTATCTTTACAATATTGTTGTTAGCATGTAGATGGTTCTCCAAATTCTACTCACTTTTCTTTGTATCAGTTTATACGAGTCTTCACAGCTTTTTCTGAAACCATCCCTCTTGTCACATCTTATAGCACCATAGCATTCCATCACACTCATACACCATAATTTGGTCAACCATTTCCAAACTGATGGGCATCCCCATAGTTTCCAATTCTTTGCCACCACAAAAAGAGTTGCTATAAATATTTCTTCATCCTAGGTCCTTTTCCTTGTCCTTTGATCTCCTTGGGGTATAGAACTTAGTACTGCAATTGCTATAGTTCTTTTTAAAAAATTAATTAATTTGTTTTTAGTTTTCAACATTCATTTCCACAAAATTTTGAGTTACAGTTTTTTCTCCCCATCTTTCCCCTACCCCCACCCCAAAATAGAGATCCTACTGAATACCCCTTCCCCCAATCTGTTCTCTCTTATATCCTCCCACATCACCTCCCCTCCCCAACTTTCTAGTAGGGCAAGATGGATTTCTATATCCTAGTGCCTGTATATATTATTTCCCAGTTGCAATTGCTATAGTTCTAAACTGTTCTCCAAAAGGGATCAATCAGTTCACAACTTCAACAAGAGTGCATCAGAGTCCCTATTTTCCACATCCCCTCCTTTTCATTTTTTGTCATCTTAGTTTGATAGGTATGAGATGGTACTTCAGGTTCATTTTAATTATTATTAATTTAGAACATTTTTATGTAACTATTAATAGCTTTGATTTCTTCCTGTGAATACTGCCTGATCATATCATTTGACCAGTTGTCAATTAGAGAATGGCTCCTAGTTTTATAAATTTGGTTCAGTTCTTTCTATATATTTGAGAAATGAGACCTTTATCAGAGAAACTTGCCTTATATTCTCCCTCCATTTCCTACTTTTCTTCTAATTTTGTTTGTGCAAAATCATTTTAATTTTATGTAATCAAATCTATTCATTTTACCTTCTGTGAACCTCTCTCCTGTTTTGTCATGAACTCTTCTCTTATCCATAGATTCGACAGGGAATTTCTTCCATGTTTCTCTAATTTCCCCTAATATTACCCTTTATTGTCTAAATCATACACCCCTTTTGAGCTTATCTTGGTATGTGGTGTCAGATATTGGCCTATGCCTAGATTCTGCAAGACTACTTCCCAGTTTTCCCATCAGTTTTTGTCAAACAGTAAATTCTTTCTCTAATAGCTGGAATCTTTGCATTTATCAAACAGTAGGCTTTGCTTCTATGTATTGTGTACCTAATCTATTTCACTGATCAACCATTCTATTTCTTATTCAGTGACAAATTGTTTTGATGATTACCACTCTGTAATAAAGTTTGAGATCAGGTACTGCTAGGCTCACTTTCTTCACATTTTTTTCATGGATTCTTTTAATTGTCTTAACCTTGTTCCTCCAGATGAATTTTTTAAAAATTTAAATTACTTTTTCCAGCTCCATAAAGTAATTCTTTGGTAATTTGATTGGTATGGCACTGAATAATTAAATACATTTAGGTAGCATCTTACCTAAGTAAATAAATTTTAGGTAGTATTTAACAGTCATTTTATTATATTGATTCAGTCTTCCCATGAACAATTAATATTTCTTCAATTATTTAGATCTGTATTTTTGTGAAAGTGTTATGTAATTGTGTTCATATAGTTCCTGTATATGTCTTGGCAAGTAGATTCCAAAGGATTGTATAGCTATATAGTTATTTAAATGGAATTTCTCTTTCCATCTCTTCCTGCTAGATTTTACTGGTAATATATGGAAATGCTTATGATTTGTATGGCCTTATTTTATGTCCTGCAGCTTTGCTAGAGCAATTAATTATTTTGGCTACTTTTTCAGAGAACCTTTCTAGGGTTCTCTAAGTATATCATCATATCATCAGTAAAAAATGTTAATTTTGTCTCCTAATTGCCTTTCCTTATTTGTTTAATTTCTTTTTCTTGTCTCATTGCTACAGTTAGAATTTCTAATACAATACTGAATAATAATGGTGATAATCAACATCTTTGCTTGCCACTGATCTTATTGGAAAGGTTTATAGTTTTTCTCCTCTATAGATAATGCTTGCTCTTGGTTTTAGATAGATACCACTTACCATTTTTTTAAAAATTCCATTTATTCTTATGATTTTTTTGTGTTTTTCATAGGAATGGATGCTATGTTTTGCCAAAAGCTTTTTCTGCATTGATTGATATGATCATATTCTTTTTGTTGTTTTGGTAATTGATGTGGTCGATTGTGCTTATAGTTTTCCTACTGTTGAACTTTATTTTTGGTATAAATCCAGTCTTGTCATAGTATATCTTTGTGATATATGGCTATAATCTCCTTGTTAGCATTTTATTTGAAATTTTTGTATGAATATTCATTAGACAAATTGGTCTACAGTTTTCTTTTTCTGTTTTTGCTCTCCCTGGTATAGGTATCAAAACCATATTTGTGTCATAGAAGGAATTTGGCAGGACTCTTCTCTTACCTTTTGTTCCCAAATTGTTTATATAGTATTGAAATTAGTTGCTTTTTAAATGTTTGGTGGAATTTGCTTATAAATCCATCTGGTCCTGGGGGGTTTTCTTAGGGAGCTCATTTATGGCTTCTGCAATTTCTTTTTCTAACAGAGGGTTGTTTAAGTTTTGAATTTCCTCTTTTGTTATTCTAGGAAATTATATTTTGTAAATATTAATCTATTTTCTTTAGGTTGTCATTTTTATTGGCATATAGTTGGGCATAATCACTTCTGGTAATTGCTTTAATTTCATCTTTATTGGGTGTCCATTTACACTTTTCATTTTTGAAATAGATGATTTGGTTTTCTTCTTTCTTTTTTAAATTATATAAGCCAATGATTTATCTATTTTAATGATTTTGAAAAATAAAACTAGCTCCTACTTTTGTTTATTAATTTAATGTTTCTTAACTTTCAATTTTATTAATATCCTTTGATTTTGGGAATTTCCATTTTGGTATTTAAAGGGAAGTTTTAAATTTGTTCTTTTTCTCATTTTTTTAGTTGTATGCCCAATTTATTGTTTCACTCTCTCTCTTTTTTATTGATGTAAATGTTTATAGATATAAAATTTCCCCTAATGCTACTTTGGCTATATTTCACAAATTTTGATATGGTCTTTCCTTCATTGTGGTCATTCTCTTCAATGAAATTATTGATAATTTTTATGATTTGTTCCTTTACTCATCCATTCTTTAGGATTAAGTTAATTAGTTTGCAATTAATTTTTAATCTATACTTCAAAGATGCTTTAATGAATGTAATTTATTGCATTATCATTTAAAAAGGGTACATTTAATATTTCTACTTTTTCACATATTTATGTAACATTTTTATGCCCTAATACATGGTCAGTTTTTTTTTTTGAAGATTCCATATACAGCCAAAAAAAGTGTACTCCTTTCTATTCCCATTCAATGTTCTCCAGGAGTCTTTTACATTTGACAAACCTTTAATTCTATACATCTCCTTAGCTTCTTGTTTATTTTATGGTTAGATTTATCTAGGTCAGAGAGGGGTAAATTGAAGTTTCCCATTAGTATGGTTTATTGTCTATTTCTCCTATAATTAATTTATTTTTTTCTCCAAGAACTTGAATGCTATGCCATTTAATGCATACATATTCGGTATGAATATTATTTCATTGTCTATGGTACCTTTTAGCAAAATGTAGTTCCTCTGATTATCTTTTTAAATTAGATCTACCTTTGCTTTTGTTTTGTATGAGATCATGATTGATATCCTTGCCTTTTATTTTTACTTCAGCTGAAGCATAATAGAGTCTTCTCCAAAACCTTATTTTGACCGTATGTGTCTTTCTGTTTCAAGTGTGTCTCTTGTAAGCAAAATATTATTGGATTCTGGTTTCTAGACCATTCTGCTATGATATTTATGCAGTTTTTCTTTATACTTTCCTGAAATATGATGTTTAGGCTCTTTTAAAAAAATCATGGGGGGGCGGAGCCAAGATGGCGGCATAGAAGCAGCAACATATCGCAGCTCTCACATAGCCACCCCAAAATACCCATAAAATAGGACTCTAAACCAATCCTGGAACTCCAAAACGCACACAAAGATACTTCCCACTA
>CM053582.1:515743992-515764404 GCA_028627135.1 Pseudochirops cupreus
TTTATAAAGGAAAAGTTAGCTGAATAACAAAAAGATAGTAACATAATAAGTGAAGTAGACTTCAGTGTTTATCTCTCGGAGCTGGATAAATCTAATGGAAATGTAAACAAGGAGAACATAGTGGTGAATAAACTTTTGGAGAAATTAGATCATAAACACTTATGGGATCTCCTGAGTAATTTCCCTAAATTCTTAAGATCACTGGGGAAAGTGAGTTCTTGGTGTGTGTATGTTTGTGCGGGGATGGTGGTGGTAGGTGAGAATAGGTTGACTGGAAGTATTGACAGAGAAATCCCTGAGACAGGGGAAGGTTAGTGATGGTAATGCCTCTTGCTTTGTAGAACAGGGACCAGAGATGCCAGCTGTATTCCTCTTCCTGCTAAGCACTCTGGAAACCTGAGGAGGGCAGGGGATGGGTGGAAAGAGGAATTTGGCAGCCACAACCAGTTTGGAGATCTATCAGGTAAGATTTCTAGGTGGTAGATCTTTGTCTCTTGGTTCAGGACCCCAGGTTTAACTCTTGGTTCTATATTTTCTACATGATTCTCTCACTGTTTCATATTTATAGGTCTCATCTTCTTAGTTAGATATAAACTGATAGGAGTTCAGTGGCCATGTGTATTGGTGGGCTCCTCAGAAATCTTTGCATGGTCCAGGGCCTCAGGGAATACTCAGAGCAGGAGTTTTTAAACTCTCTCTCCCTCTCTCTCTCTCTCTCTCTGGCTTGAGAGAGTGCAGGTTCCTGTGCCATGAAACCCTTTAGCTGCTCAATGAAGCCTATAGAGATCTTCTCACAATAACATTTTAAAATATATACAGTAACATAAAGTAAATGGGATAACAAAGAAAACCAGTTAAATTGAAATACAGTTATCAAAATATTTTTTTTACAAAAAATTCCCAGATCCCAGATTAAGAATCTTTGCTAGAAGCTTTATGGCTAGAAGGGACCTTAAGGATAATTTAGTCCAACCCCATCATTTTATAAATGAGGAAATCGAAGTCCTCAGAGGTGACTTATCTGAGGTCACTAGTAAAAACTATCAGAACTAGGATTGGAACCTAGGTTATCCAATGCTCTTGCCCTTAATGGTGCTACCAAACTCCTTGTTGAATTTACTGCACATTTGATGTTTCCTACTTGCTTGTGTATTTATTATTCTGAGGCAGTAGAGTATATTGTATTCGTTGGAATTAGAGTCAGAAAGGCCTGGGTTCAAATTCCCTCTCAGGCCATTGAGTAGAGCAGAAAGCGCTGGCACCTGTGTGATCTGTGGTGAGAAAGGTTTCTACTGTATTTCGGTAAGAACTTAGTCTATGAAGAGTCAGAGACCGTGGTTCAAACCCCAGCTCTCTCACCTGCTCCCAACTCTTATGTCCCCTTGCTAGTGACTTTTCATCTCTGGGTCCCCGTATGACCTCATGGGTCCTTTCCAGCTCCAGAACTACTGGCTATGTGACCCTAGTCACAGCCCAGCCTCTGAGCTGGAGGCCTTTCATCTGTAAAATGGGGACGATATCATTGCTGGACAAACACTTGTGGATTGATGCCTTATAAGATTTGCCTCAGGGGTTGTTGTAGGAGATAGTTAAGTGTATTTATCTCATTGCTACTTAAATGTCATAATTATTATCAGTCCTTTGTATGCCATTCTCTCCGTGGGAAATAGGTTTCCATGGTGCCCTGGATGGAATTTTGGATGCGGAGTCGGAGGACTTGGTTTCAAATGCCAAGTCTTTCACTTACTCCCAAAGCTAAAGCTACTTTGGACCTCAGTTTCCCCTTTTGCCAAGTGAGAGGGGTTGGCTCAGACGTGCCTCTGAGGTCCCTTGGCGCTCTGAGTGTGTGATCACTCCAGCGCCTCTCCAAGCGTTCTCACGGCCGGCCCCTGAATGCAAGGGCAGGTCCCCGTTCCCGTCCAAGTCCACGCAGGCTTGCAGGGCCAGACAGGAAAGTCTTTTTCAGAGATCCCGCGTCTGGAGCCTTCAACGCCAGGAAGGACTAACAACACCCCTTCCCTCGCTTTCATCTTTCGGGAATAAGCATTAGCAGCGGCAGCAGCAACAGCCGCCCTCGAGGAGTCTGACAATGAGCCGGGGAGGCTGGGCAGGCTCGGCGGCTTCCTCGATTCCCATTGGCATCCACGCCCCTTCCTGTCACTGCCACGAGCGGAGGAAAGGACCGACTCCTCCCGCCGGCCAGGCTCGGCCCGAGTGGAGGATTCCAGATGCATGTTAATGAGGGGGAGGCCGCAGCCGCCCATTGGCCCGCGGCTCATGTGTCGGTGAAGTCAGTTCTGTGTCACAGAAAAACAGAGCAGGGCGAGCTGCAGCATGGAGTGCTAGGGGAGCAAGGGCACGGGCTTGCATCACCAAGGTAAATTCTCCTCCTCCTGCTCCTGCTCCCGCCCCGGGCTCCTGCTTGGGCTCTGCGCGCGCGCGCGCAACTTTCCCCCCCGATTACTGCTGAGGGTCCTGGAGCCCCTGGGCGCGGCCCCCCCCCCCTCCCAGCTAGGAATCCCTTTGTCTGGAGCGCCCGGAGGAGGTGCTTTCGAAAGGCCATCTGGTGGAAGGGACTCCAGGTCCCCTTTCCCGGGGCCACAGCAGCACGTAGTATGTGGAAAGGTAAAATGATAGTCCCAGACGGGGCTCTTCTCGGTCTGCTCCCAGGGACTCCTGCGAAGACCCCGGCCGCTTGGGGAGGGAGGGGGTGTCAGTGCTAGGGGAGGGGAGGTGGCGGTGGAGGGAAATGTTCGTTCTGCAAAATAGATGGGTGGGGGGAGCCCCGGAGCTCTGGAGGGGTGGGTTTGCATTGTGAAGTGAAGCTGTAGGTAGAGAATTCTACACCAGCTGCAACAGAGACCGAGAGAGCTGGAATGGTTTGGGTGGGTGGGTGGGAGATTCTGGTGCTAGCATCCCAGGTGTTCATTCATCCGCGGCTCCATTGACGACACGATTGTCAGCGTCTCCTGCCCGCCCTGGGCGCTGTAAACCAAGCATGCATCCCGGGATTAGATGTTCCTTGGATACTTTGGTGGAGTAGCGAGACAGACAGACGGACAACTGACTGGACATCAGTCTCACAGCTATCGTAAAGAGCTTAGTTGCAGCCCACCTCACACCCAGAGTCCCTCTTCCCACTTGTCGGGAGGAAAGTCCTCTTTAAAAGAGTTCATGGAGGGGAAGAAAATAATACAACTGTCTGGATTGACAGAGCAGCTTTCAGTACAGTATTGCAGTTTTCTGATGTGGCCTCCCTGGTTAAATGATAGCCCCATTCCAGATATCCATCAAAGGTTGCATCTGACTGTGCCAGTCTCCCCACTGACATGAGCTACAGAATTCTGCAGCCCTGATGCGGCCGTTGTCATCAGATGTCTTTGAAATCCACCGGTGCATGCTTTCTTTAAGGAGGGAGAGAAATTTATTGCACTATTAAATTGCCACATAAAAGCCAAAGGGGACCCTACTGTGCCTGGCTTGTTTCGTCAAAAGCCAGGGTTTTCTCAGCATGTTTGGGCAGAGCTTTTGAATTTCTTGAAACAGTGAGTTCTCTATGCTCTTTTTGGTCACAAGGCCTGCTTGCCTGAATTGATTTCTGCATCAGTAGGGAAGGGATGTATTTGGAGAGCACCGTGGAACCTGGCTGGTGTTAAAGGGGCCCCTGACCCTTCCCTCCCTCCCCTGGAAGATCAGTGAGGACAAGCCTAGCACTTACTGGGGACAGTTTTTATTTTAAGCTCCATCTCTTAGGCTTGATCTTCTCATGTTACAAGAGTACCATTTTAACTGGGGTGGTCCTTGCTTGGTGGTAGCAGTGGGGAAGATAACTGGTAGGAAAGAATGGGGTGAAAGGTTTGAGTGGATTTTCTTATTTGGGGAGAGGATAGGAAATGAAGACACCAGGGGACAGTTACCCCAATTGTAGAAGATCTTCAAGTACTTCTGACTCAGATTTCACATTACCTTTCTGGACCTCAGTTTCCTCATCTGTAAAATGAGTGGGGTTGAACTAGATGATCTCTAAAATACTTCTGTACCAGCTTCTTTGGGTTCTAGCATTCTATGACTTTGCCTATACAGCAGTGTGATGTGTGTGTGTGTGTGTGTGTGTGTGTGTGTGTGTGTGTATGAGACAGAGAGAGAGAGAGAGAGAGAGAGAGAGAGAGAGAGAGAGAGAGAGAGAGATTGAGAGATGGCTAGAGAGAAAAAAAGTACCTGGAGATGACATGAAACCCCAGCAGTTTCCTCTCTGTAAACTAGCAAATGAAAAACTCTTTGAACCTTTCTTCTTTGGTATCCTCCTCTTCCAAAAGCAGAATAATGTGAATTTTGAGCTGAAAAGATCTTAGGGGTCACATAGTTCAACTAAGGTTTTCTGAAGGGTGGTGATTGGGATGTTTGATTGGGGTGTGGAGAAAGAAAGCATTTTGGGAGTGGAACAGCTGGAAAGAGTTTGGTCTTATAGTCTAAAGATCCAAGTTCAGGTCCTCCACTCTGACACTAACTAACCCTGTGATCCTGGGAAAATCACTTAACTTTTCCAGTGCAGATTCTTCAGCTATAAAATGGGGGTCATAATATTGATTACCGGAATTATGAAAAAGACATGCTATAGAAATGTGGACTGCTATTATTATTTTAAGGGTCAGAACAAAACAAAACTTTTCAGCTCTCCTTACTTCTGTCCTTGCCCTGTCTTCTAACTATGATACAATACTGAATAGCCCAGGCATACTTACTCCTATGGAGGTTTACAGTTTGCAAACTGAGATCAGAAAAAAATTGCTATTTGTTGTGCAGAATGGGCTGTCATCTGATTGACAGTTGTGTGGAAGTGGCTTTCATATACAGAGCTCTTGTTAGCCAAGATTTTATTTGTTTAGAGACTTAGATGGGCCTAAGCAGCTAACACCCCAGGTGACAAGAGCTCTCTCTGCAACAGTACCTTTCTTTAGGGTATTCATCTGTTCAGCCCAGCCTTTTGTCATCCTTCCTCTGTCGGTGAAAAAGTACAGCTTGGCTCAGTGAATGAAGAGTCCAAATAAAGGAAATGTTAGCCCACTGAAGCCTTTGAGTAATAGGAGCTTATTAACATCAGGTAAAAGGATTCTCTGAATACATAGTCTTCATCTCCCATTCCCAGTCTGGTCATCAGGGTGACTATATATATCCTCAAAGCTAATATAACAGCTCACAATTATATGGCAATTTTGCTGTTACAAAGCATTTTTACATACATTATTTTATCCTCACAGCAGCTCTGTGACATAGGTGGTACAAACATTAATCTACCCCTCCTTCCCCATGTTACAAAACATGGTAACGGGAGCCTAGGGAGGTTAAATGATTTGCCCAAGGGTCATAGCCAAGGACAGTGAATTTGGAGTCAGGACCTGGGTTTCAATCCTTTTATTAGCTGTGTACTTTGGGGTAGATCCCTTCTCTGGGCCTCATGTGTATAATTAAGGCTTTGGGCAAGATGATCTCTGCGATCCCTTTGGCTGGAATCCTCCGTGACTAGACCAATGTTTCCTTCTTTTGCATCTAGGGTTCTTTACCTTACATGCACCATGATGGCTTGTTGGTATCTGACATTTCCTCTGATTAGGATGAATGAGTGAAATCTGATTGTATGAACTCCTTGTAACCAGAAAAAAGAGAGTCAATACCTGGATACTAAGGACTAAAGAAGGAGAGAAGGAAAGGGCCATGAACCTCCACAGTGTACTTCTATTAGAAGTCAAAAATAAGAATATTAAAATAAGTTTTCCTGTATGACATTTTCCTTATGATAAGATTGGAGAGTCTGGGTTAGGCTGGGTTGGGGGAGGGGGAGATTAAGGACAAACTGAAGCGTGTGTCCATTTGGACTTGGATTCACAGGTCTGAATGAGTTTGGAGTTGACTTATCTCAAATCAGCCCTAGTTTGAGAAGATAAGATGGTGCCAGTCAAGAATTTGACTCAATAGTTGTCTGTTGAGGCAGCTAGGTGGTACAATGAATAGAGCACTGGCCCTGGAGTCAGGAGGACCTGAGTTTAAATTTGACTTCAGATACTTGACACATTTATTAGCTGTGTGACCTTGGACAAGTCACTTAACCCCAATTGCCTTGCCTTCCCCCCTCCAAAAAATATAGTCATCTGTTGGTCCAGCAGTAACATGGGGTGTGGCAGCTGAGGAGTGGAATGGGGGTGTTATAATTTGATAAAACAGCTCTATGTAGTTTTCAAATCAAGTCACATTTCCCTCCTATATCTTCCAAACTGGTTTTTACTTTGTTGTACTCAATTTCTTAATAGTAAGCTTTCTCTTGGAGACGATGGTATTTAAAGAGCTGTGGACTTGGGGTCAGAAGACCTAGCAGTTCAAATCCTAGCTCTTCTGTTTATGATGTAGATAGCCTTTGCCTCTTTGCAGCTGTTTCCTCCAATGCAAAATTAGGGGTTTAGATGATCTTTACGATTATTATTGATGTTCGTCCTTCATTCTCGAAGAGGACCAATGATATCAGGAGGGTGATGTCTTGACTTGAGAATGAATTGGATTTAAGTGAGGCAGAGATGTGCAGTCATTAGCCTCTCTCCTCCAGGGTCATGGGAGTCCAGGAGCAAGACACAGGTCAAGATGACTGGCAATTTTACAGATTAAGAAAACAAGTCCTAGAGAGGTCTTATGGGAACTCAGTTAGCTACAAATCCAGGTCTGTAGACTCTATATTTCCACTCTGCTATATCATGCGGTCTTCCTTATGAGCTTGGTCCTAGTACTAAAAAGTCCTCTAACCCTTGGTTTAAACCAACTTGATTTGATCTACTTTTCCTCTAGTGTTCTCTTCGGGTAGTCCACAGAATAATTTCTCCCCATGGATTCTAGGAGGTTTAATGATAATAAAGGATAATTGAAGAGCTGTGACCCGTGCTTAATCACCTACTTATCTTTTAAAAATTTAATGTTTTACTGAAATCGGCATGGAACATCAAAACAACCTACTGAGCTTGCTTAGTATCCATTTGCATTTATATAAATGAACCTCACATAAGAAATGGCCTAACAATCCTTCCGTGACTTCCTCCAAGTGCCCATCAGGAATCTCTCTTTGTCCACTTATTCGCCTTCCTGTTTCCTCTTCCATGGTTAGAGTTAGTGTGTACTGGATTCCCCTCCTGCTTTGGCCTTTATCTGCCTTTCATGATTTCACAGCTCTTTCCAGATTCCCTAATTACTTTTCTAATGTCAGAGATAACCTCTGAAGCCTGTGTGAGCCTGATGAACCTGCAGGAACTCCCTGCCACCTACTAAGCTGGCTCCCTCTCCCTGGATCTGTATCTTCGCTCAGCTTCTTTCCCCCTTCCTCTTATTAACAAGAGTAACAATAGCAACTCGTGTTGCATGTGGGTATCACACTTATCACACATGTTGATATCACATAGTGTGAGGGAGGTGGTGTGTCGGTGACTGTCATCATCTTCCTTTTACAGCCCAGGAAACTGAGGGTCAGAAAGATGAATCGACGTGGCCAAGGTCCCGCCACTGGGATGTGGAAGAGGCAGGATTTAACCCCAGACCTCCTGACTCTGGCCTTCTTCTCATTAGCAATCTGCTTCTTCCCTCTGTGGGTCTCCTTTTTCCTCTCCCCCCCCCTTCTTCCTCTCAACTAGCCATCGTATAAAATTAAAGTATATTTTTAAGAATTTGTCATCTTTATTGAATGATACTCCAGGTTTCCTGTTCTAAATTGACCAAGCCAAATAACATTAGTTTTGATTATTATTATTTTTGCTTTGTAACCTTGCCTTTCCCTCTCTCTCTCCCTGTGGGTCCTTGAGCCTCTCTAGAAAAAAGGCTTCCCATTCTGGTTCTGGTTCAAAAGGGATGTCCTCTTCTAGGAGAAGTGCTTTTTAAAAAAATCACTTCCTACTGGCGGCACCACATCACTCATGCAGGTCCAGGGAACTGAAGCTGTGGGATGGGGGAAGGGCTGAGAGGAGACTGGGGAAGGGGAGAGGTGGTGGGTTCTCCAGTCTAGGGAGGGCCCATGAAGGCAGATTTTTGTTTTGTTTTGTTTTCTCCCCTGACCTGAATCGTCCCTTCCAGGGATAATAGCTAATCATTCATCTTGTGAAGGGAACGAAAAGCTTGCTTGCCAGCTTCCACCTAACCTAAAATGGAAGCTGGGCATGAGTTAGTGTGAGGGTTTTGATGTGCGAACTCAGTTATTGTGATTACCGTGATCAAGGAGCACAAGTACTATGTCATCCAGGGCATTTTGACAGGGGCAGAATATTGCTAACAAGAAACAATTAGTCCTATGGAGTGTTACAGCTTGCAAGCAGGGATCAGAAAAGATAGGTATTTGTTCTGTAGAATGGACTGTCATCTGATTGTTACTTGGAAGTGGGTTTCTGATGCAGAGCCTTTGTTAGCCAGGACTTTCTTTAGAGACATAGATGTACCTCTGCAGAGTACACCCCGGGTGACAGTTTCTCAAAATGACAAACTGAAGGATGAATCTCCTTAGCTGCTTATGGCTAGAAGTGATCTTTTCTGCCTCCTCTGTAATCTCCTTACTCTTTGTTCATAAATTCTCTTTTATACTTAACACACTCTACTTTTTTTCTTATAAAAAGTTTATTTTCAAAAAGTTAAACAAATAATATACAATGACTAATTTTATGTATCAAAAGGAAAAAAAGAGGCTCTTGGGAAGGTAAAGGATAAGTGGAGACCCAGGGCATCAACGGTGCTTCATCCCTTATACTTGTTCCAAGGCCTCTAACATCATGATACGGTTTCCTCTGATTACCACCATTCTAATATTGTTCTGTTCCCCACCTGGTGCCATCTCTACACATTCATCAATCACAAGATCATAAATGGATCAAACCCCCACAATATTCCTTGGATGTGCCTCCCACCATTTAATTTCAATGACAGCTTCTTGTCCATAGATTTTTTTTAGCTTGGGCGGGTACGCTTTGCTCATTTTGTTTCAGTTGTGGCCCTTGGTCTCTTCCCTGTGCAGTCCTTGGCTTCTCTCATGCTCCCCTTGCTGCTACTGACGCCCACACTCTACTTTGTACGCTTCCTAACCCTCCCCCCTTTCCTAGACTGTAAACTCCCCGTGGGCAGGACCCATTCAGTACTTATTCACCTTTTGACCTCCCCAACATCTTTCTGGTTATAGTCTTGGAAGACCTTGAATTGATTGATGAATGTTAAGGCCCAAAGTCAGCGCTCAAATGGGATTTGATAAATCTATTTATGGAATCCTAGAAATTTGAACCTAAGATTGTTTTAAGGAAAAAAAAATCACAATTTCTACCATAAGACAATTCAACTAAAAAAAAACATTTGTTAAGTGCCTCTCATAGGCAGCCATCGTGCTGTAGGTGTCAGGAGTACAAAGACAGAAAAAGGAAACCATTCCTGCCTTCAAAGAACTTACATTCTCCTGGTGAGGGAATTCATATAACACGTACTCAGATTTTAAAAATACAAAGTGGGGGGGTGGCGAGGTGGCACAGTGAACGGAGCACTAGCCCTGGAGTCAGGAGGACCTGAGTTCAAATCTGGCCTCAGACACTGACCACTTACTAGCCATGTGACCTTGGGCAAGTCATTTAACCCCAAATGCCCTGCCTTCCCCTTCCAAAAAGAAAGCAAAAAAACCCCCAACTACATAGGATATAATAGTAATCATGGTGCAGTGGGATATAGTGGTGGATCTGGAGTCAAGAAAAACTGAGTTCAGAGGGTCTCAGACATTTCCTAGCTGTGTGATCCTGGGCAAGTCACTTAACTTCTGTCTGCCTTAGTTTCTTCATTTGTAAAATGGGTATAATTACAGCACCTAAGGTTGTTGTGAGGATCAAATCAGACAATATTTGTAAAGTGCTATGTAAAGTTGTTATTGCTTTCATCACGACCTTTTAATGTTTGCAAAGTGCTTTACATATATCGTCATCTCATTTGATGGTATCCTAACAAACCTGACCAGCCCAGCTGACAATATGCTGATGAATCCTGAGCAACAGACAGCTGAGAGTTCAATAAAAGAGAGGCAGTGTAGAGTAGCGGTGGGAGCCTGGTAATGGTAAGTCAGCAGGGACCTGGGTTCTTGCCAAGTCAACAAGTATGTATTCATTGTCTGCTAAGGGATGCAGGCTTTGCTGAGCACGGTCCTGGGTGTTCAACCAACTGGCTAAACGGCTTTGAGAACGTCACTGCCCTCTGAGTTTCAGCTTATCTGTCTATAAAACAAGAGGACTGAACTGAACGATCTCTCAGGTTCTTTCTGGTTATTTTCTTCTATTCTTTCATTGAGGTAGCTGTGCTTAGTCAAAAAAAAGAGAGAAAGAGAGAGGGAGGGGCAGCTAGGTGGCACAGTGAATAGAGCACCAGCCCTAGAGTTAGAACCTGAGTTCAAATCTGGTGGCAGACAATTGGAACTTAGTCACTGTGTGACCTTGGGCAAGTCACTTAACCCCAATTTCCCCCTCCTAAAAGCAGAGAAAAAGAGAGAGAAAGAAAGAGAGAGAGAAAGAGAGAGAGAGAGAAAGAGAGAGAGAGAGAGAGAGAGAAAATAAAAAAGTTTGTGGCTCTGGCAGAAGAGCCAAAGTAGACGTGGAAATTGAGGAACATCAAAGCAAAAGCTTTTATTGGTGGCTAGGGTGGGCTGATATATACTACATGGGTGTCTTATGGGACTGGGAATCTTTTATGCTTTGGCATCAATTCAGGAAAGACTTCTAAGACAGTGGCCACAGCACTTAGGAGATTGCCATCCCCAGATAGTGTATAATGTACTTGATTTATGGGGCCTCTGTTGTTGTGGGTTCAGATCTGATTTCTCTGAGCTAGAAATAAGTGAATATCATCTTGTACTTGTATGGGCCTTTATATAGTTTGAAAGGGCATCTGTGCTTTTTATTTCACCTCATCCTCACAGTCTGTTGTGTTACAATAAAATAATAAGGGAGAACCCACGGGCAGAAGTTATAGAGAGTCTGATTCCTGCCCTTCTCTATGTAAGGAAGAATTTTCTGACAGTTAGAATACACCAAAACCCAGGCCACGTTGGAGCTGGAAGGAACTTTAGAAGTCATCCAGTCCAATTCAGTCATTTTACAGTTGAGAAAATCAAGAAAAACAAGGGAAAAGTGATTGGTGCAAGGTCATACCACTAGGAAGTTATGGAGCTAGGACTTGGGACACTATTTTTTTTCTATTCAAATCTGGCTCTCTTCCACTATATAACATTTACCCTCCTGCATCCAGATGTAAAAATAGGCTATCTTATGAAGTAATGAGCACCCTCAGCATGGAAGTGTTCAGTCACAGGCAGGGGGAACATCTGTCAGGGATGCTGGAGAGAGAGAGGATTCCTGCCTTGGTTGAGTGGTTGACAATGTTTAAGGTCCCTTCCAGTTCCAAAAGCATTCAATTCAAAGAAGGATAGGTATTCATCTCTACTCATACTGCTCATACATTCATTTCTATTCATACTACTAGATAAATAATTTGAATCTGGGTTCATTTCCAGACCAGGATCCTCTTCTCCCAGAGCTTTGCTGGTTAAAGGGGTAGATTTACTTGTGGCTCTTTGGAGTTGTTGTTATTGGGTTTTTTTTTTAATAGGCGACTGCAGAGTGGAAAAAAAATTTTTGGCAAGTCAGACAGTGTTTATAGAACTGACCACCTACAGAGGGAATAGTAACAAAGTGTTCCAGAGCCAGGGGTTACTTCTATAATACTTGGCTCATTTAAAAATGCCTCAAAACTGAGCCCTCATGACTCTATTCCTGTGGTCACTTGCACCCAGTGGCCTAGGGATCACTTCCCAGGGCAGATGGGCTTTTCCACCAGAACCGTTACCCCTTCTCAGCCTTGTCACACAGTCCCCCTTTTCTTATAGGTCTTTTTCCTGGGATGTCTTTCTGGGATTCAAAGCTTCTCATGGTGCCCTGGTCAAGTGCAGAGAGGAAGAGGTTCTCTTTCCTATACTTCCAACCTAGGCTAGTGGGAGGGGTAGGGAGAGACCCAGAGGAGCTGCAGTTTGGACAGCCCGTCACTATTGCCCTCCTTTACGGGGAGGAGGAGAGATGGTGATAAGAAGGGGACTGAGGGTTAAGCTATAGAAACTCAGAAAATTGAGCAACTGAAAGCTCTTCTAGGTGCTCTCCAGGAATCTTGTAGGTCCCCACATTTTGGTGGTTCCTTCTAGCAGAATAGAATCATTCCTTGTAGAAGAATAAGTCTTTGATTTGCTATAGGCAAGTATACTTGTTGCTGAAAGTTCCTTACCTTTCCCTGGCGGGAGGGGAGGCAGTTTTAGGGAAATATCTAGATGACTTATTTACATTGGTAGAGGGAGTTTGCTCACTGTTAAGTTCCCTATGCCAGTGAAATCAAAGGTGCAGTCTAGGTCCCCTAGCCCTGTGATTCCCTGGGACAGGGGAGCCATATTGTCAGCTACTCAGTCAATAAACATTTATTAAGTGCCTACTGTGCACTAGGCACTGGGCTTTTCCACCACAACTGTTACCCCTTCTCAGCCTTGTCACACAGTCCCCCTTTTCTTATAGGTGTTTTTCTTGGGGTGTCTTTCTGGGATTCAGAGCTTCTCGTGGTGCCCTGATCAAGAGTAGAGAGGAAGAGGTTCTCTTTGCTATACTTCCAACCCAGGCTAGTACTGAGGATGCAAAGAAAGGCAAAAGACAGTCACTGCTCTCAAGGAGCTCACAATTTAATGGGGGAAGATAACAAGCAAACAAACACATGCAGACAAGATATGTATGGGATATGTAGGGAAGAATTAAAAGAGGGAAGGTACTTTGTGAATTCTTGTTGATTTGTCTCCAGCAGGGTAGAATAGTGAACAGAGTCATGAATTATCCTTCCTTTTAGACTTCAGGATGAAAAGCTGATGATTAATTTAATCATTTAGTCCATTTAGCCAAAGCCTTATGCTTTGATTTCAGACATATAAATGTTGACTTGAGCTTGGCTTCGTCATGGGGAACTTCACTGCAAAAGTCACAGGTGAAATCCTAGCACAGAAGTTCTATTTGGTAATAGCTTGTCCTCAAGCAAACCTGTTGGCTTTACAAGTCAACAATTACCTTGTTTGTAGTATAAACAGAAGGCTGGTTGATTTGCTAATTGTTCTTTCCTGGTTAGATCGATTTTGGCTGGGACATACATATTGTTACATGCCTGTTCCCTGTGTCTAGGATATAAGGAGAGTCCAGTTATGATTTACAAGCTTATGGTCTTAGTGAACTCTTTTTTCCTTGTCCCACCTCTGGGTGGGCCGGGGTTGGGCTGAATACAAGCCATTGTGTTGATTCAACCCTGACTGGTTGGAGTTTGGGTTTGTTGGTGAGGGTGGGGAGAGGTTCTTTTGGAAGTTAAGAGCCTGGACTGTAGTATAAGACAAATCAAGAGGCAGCGTGGGATGGTGGATAGGGCATTGAACTTGGACTCAGAGGACCTAGGTTCAGATCCTGCATCAAATGTCCTCTAGCTGTATATCCCAGGGTGAATCACTTTAACCTCTGTGCCTCAGTTCCATCTTCTGAAAATGAGGGGTTGGACTTGATGGTTTTTAAGATCTTTCCAGCTCAAAATCTATGATGGAAAGAAAATAAGCATGTACGTATCACCTGCTGCATACTGGACACTGTGCTAAGTGCTTTTACAAATGTGAAGATCATTTGATCCTCAGCACCCCTGTAACATATGTGCTGTTATTATCCCCACTTTACAGGGAAGGAAACTGAGCAAGCAGAGGGTAAGTGATTTTGCTCAGGATCACACAGTTAGGAAGTGTCTGAGACCAGATTTGAACTCAGATCTTCCCGATTCCAGGACCCAGTGCTCTATTCACACTCTAGTCATGAACAACTGTCTAAAACCTAAAACCTAAGAGGAATTTTTGAGGCAAGAGGCAGTGTTGGAAATAGATTCAAACCCAGAATTCAAGACAGGGCTAGTGAGAGGTAAGGGCTGGACTTCACCCGCCATAGCTCAGAAGTAGATAGGTAATGGGCTGTCAGGGTGGACAAAGATATCTCCACATGCTCGGCTTGGTTGGTCCCACCACCCTCATTGTCCTCCTCAGCAAAGGCTGAGCTGAAAGGGCTTTAAGAGATCTAGACATTTCTTTATCCGACAGATGAAGAGATGGGGTGGTGTAAGAGGAGGCACTCCCTGTGCTAGTTTCAGACCCTGCCTCTGACACTGGAGGTGTGTGACTTTGGATAAGTCACTTCCCATGGACTAAGGACTCACATTTCTATGTTTCTGATTTGATCTTCACAACAATTCTGAAAGGTAGGCATATTATTATTAACATTTCTATTTTAATGATGAGGAAACTGAAGTGAAAAGAGATTAAGTGACTTGCCCAGGGTCACACAGCCAGTATTTGAAGTAGGATTTGAACTCAAGTCTTACTAATCTATCAGCACTTTGTACCACCTAGTTGCTTTTAGGTTTGCTTTCAGCTCTAGATCCATAATTCTTTGAACCTGAGGTCCAGACTTGCCCAAGGTCATATCAGTTCAACCAGGTCTAGGACTGGGGTTCCTTGCCTCCCAGTCAATGTTCTTCCTAAGACAACATAGGGATAAAAGGGGACAGAGATGAGTAGTAGAATTTGGGGATGTGAGGCAGCTAGGTGGTGCAGTGGATAGAGTCAGGAGGACCTGAGTTCAAATCCAGCCTTAGAAACATACTAGCTATGTGACCCTGGACAAGTCACATAACCTTGAAAGTCTCAAAAGAAAAAAAAAAGAGACAAAAAATAGAACTTAAAGATGTACAAGGAACAAGGCGTCCCTCCTGCACATACAGATAATAGGGTCCTTGAAAGAACGCAAGCTAGTGCTTGGCAAAAAAAAAAAAAGGTGGAAAACCTCTGAAGTAACAGTATAAAAATATTTTAGCTGGATATCTGAAAAATCCTCAGAGTTTGCATGAGGCCGTTTTAGACTTGTGGATGATTTTATGCTTTTTTTCTCTGATATTCTTGGAGCCTGGATGGTAATCTACTGGGTAAATTAATGAGCTAAAATTGGCAGGTGTGAGGGGGTGAGGCTCCTCAGGAACTTGGAAATACTAGTCATGCCTGAGCATTGATAGAAGATACTGCTTGCCTCTAAGACAGCTGTCCTTGGGAGCAGTGGGGGTGGGGCAGGGTGGGGTGGTGGAAAGAGGTTCTGGGGCCAGCATGTTTTTCATTTTCAGCTCTTTGGTTTTGTCCTTCATCCTTAGACCCATGGGCTATTTAAACACCTATATGGAAAGGTCAGTTTGTGATAAATTCTCAAGCTGTAGAAGAGAGATGTTTTGGTTTTGATATTTTTATCCCCATCACCTAGGATGGTGCCTTGTAGAAAAGACTAGGCTTGGGTAGCTAGGTGATGCAGGGAGTAGAGCACCAGCCTTGGAGTCAGGAGGACCTGAGTTCAAATACAGCCTCAGATGTTAGCTGTGTGACCCTGGGCGAGTCACTTAACCCTGACTGCCGAAAGAAAGAAGGAAGGAAAGACCAAAAAGACTAGGCTTAATAAAACTGAATCGAAGGACTGAAGCTTGTTTCCTTGGAAAAGAAACTAGGAGGCCAGAGGACAGCTCTGCCACCAGACAAGCTGGATGATCAGGTTCCTTCCTCATCTGTAGAATGAGGGGACTGAATTGGATGACATCTGAAATGCCTTTCCAGCTGTGAGATTCTCTGATTGTATAATGGCTGCCCTAGGATCCCCAGATTTCCTCCCCAGCTGGAGATGAATGTGTGTTGACTCTAATGGGTGTTGCTAGTGGTAGGCTTGAGGGTATGTGTGTGTTTTAAAACCAATTCTTTGCTTATTTCTCTTGTTACAATATTCATGGTAAAAGTAAATGAGAAAAGACTTAAAATAACTAATTTCAGTGTTTCCAATATAGTTATTAATGGAGGTAAGCATTGTAATGTATGAAAGTTTCCTTCTAGCTCTTAAGTCCAGAAGCCTAGGATGGGATAAACCCATTAAAGCCAGTCCCATTCTTTTCTTCAAAGGAAAGGAAAGGAAAGGATTCCTTCTTCTCTATCCAACTCCTCTGTCAACAGAGATGGTCAACAATGACAGGCCCCTGTCCCCTCTTCTTCCCTCTGAAACTCTCAGTCAAAGTCTTCCAAGGGCTTGAAAAAGAGTAATCTACTGCCTTTGATCTCTGGAGATCATGAAATCTTATTAAGAGAAGGTACCTTAGTGGCCATCTGGACCAGCCTCTTCACTTTACAGGTGGAGAAATTGAAGTTTGGACAAGTTCAGTGACTTGCCCCAAACAGAAAGTAGAAGGTTCTAGATTTGTGCCATTATTCCTTGGAGGCCCATTCTCAGCATCCCGTCTTCTTTCTAGGCTCAGCTCAGGAGCTACCACCATCTTGAGACCTTTCTTGATCCCCACAGCTGTCAAATGTTCTTTCTCTCCTCAAATTACCTGGTACTTATGGTCCTTATCTTCATAGAAGTAAAAAAACTACACAGTGTGGTGTCTTGGGTTCAGCCCACTGATTTCACTCCAGACCTAGTTGAAACAGGCTCACCCTGACTTCTTAATACTAGTACTACCCTTGGTGTTATTTTTAAGACTGACATGTTGCCATGAGCACAGACCAAGAGCTCTTGGGTGGTTTAATTTTTAAAACAACTCGTTAAATATTTTACATCTTCTAACAGCCAGTGTTTCTAGAGGTGATTAATCCTTCACGCCTTAAATTAAGAACTCAAGCAAAACAATGAGAATTCTAAACATCTCACCACTCTAGTTGTCAGTTTGTTTGTTTGCTTTTATGCTTCTTGGGTTCCCCTCCTCCCTTTCCTCCCCCTCCCCCATCACTGTTATTTATAATGGAAGTGGTAAGAGCCCTTTGGATGATTAGTTTGAAGTATCCAAATTATTAAAGGCCATTTGGGCATCCGATTAGTGATAGAAGTTGTAGCTACTTACTAGATTTTTCACCTTGGACAATTCATGTTTCCTCTTCCAGTGTCAAGTTTCTAGATTTGTAAAGAAGTGAAGAGGGTTCATCTTTGAAGGTTCTTTCCATTTTCAAAAAATTTGTGATTCTCTCTGTGACTGTATCTGAGCTCTAAGGTCTTCAGATAAAATTCTCTGATTCTCCTTTAAAAGGAGAGAGGAAATTATGTGGGCTCTCACCCACTATTACCCTTGGCCCAAAGTATTGGTGCAGTAACAAAATAGGCTGTGTCAGCATGCCAAGCCATTTGTAAAAGGAAGTCCAGGAAGAACAGAATACAAAGTAATTTGCAAAGCAACTGAAGAGGGCATTTACATTTAGGGCTTGTTTTCATTTCTAGTCTTTGGATTTAGGGGTTAAGAATATTTGGTTCAGGGAAGAAAACCAGGCTGCTGCAGCAGCTTCATCACAGTCTGTTGACAGAGCCAGTTTGGGAGCAGTTACTAAGTTTGCTATGTTTGACAGCAGCTAACCTTGCTGTAGTCAAGGGGAGGGCAAAGAAAGGCATGAAGTGGGGAAAAGAGGCAGGTGGCTTGTCAGACTGGTTGGTAGAAGAATCACTTTTTGATTGCTCTCCTCCATTGATTCCAATAGCACTGGACTGCTTTTCCCCTCTTCAAATCTCTCTTTCTTCTCTCTTCCCCTCTCCTCTCCTCTCCTTTCCTCTCTTCTTGTCTCCCTCCCTCTATCTCTTCCTCCTCTCCCCCTCTCTCCCCTCTCTCTCCCTTTCTCTCTTCTTTCTTCTCCCTCTCTCTCTCTCTCTTCCTCTTTCCCTTCCCTCCTCTCCCTCCCCTCTTACAGCCAGTTATGGGTGTCTCCAAAGCATAGCCTGCTCTTCTATATTTACTGTTTTACTGGGTCTAATCCATTTTCATAGTTTCACCTGTGAGCTACTGATGACTTCTAAGTCTACATGTCTAGCACTGACCTCACACATACTCCCTATGCTTCTCACCTTGCAGGCCATTACCGCTTGGACACTCCACTCTCACCTTAAACTCAACATGTTAAAAATGGAATTTTATCATTTTAGCCTTCAAGTTGACATCCTTTTCCAACATTACCATCACTGGGAAAAGCACCACTGTTTTCTTATCACCTCGGAATTAGCTTTTATGCCTTGGATCAGAAGTCTACAATTTATTCAGCCTGTAATAGGGAGCCACTGAAGGTGATTTTGAGTAGATAGGGACATATATGTGGTATATTAGGAAGATTAAATGCTGTTGTATTGTAGAAAGGATAGAAGCAGAAAGACCAATTAAAAGGCTGTTGTAGTAGTCTAAGGGAGAAGAGAGCAGAATCTGACCTAGAATGGTTCAGTGGAAATTGAAAGGGGAGAATATAAGAGACACTGTGTGCAGGGCATGGCAATTGTTGTATGGGGGAAGAGTCAAAGGTAACTGGGAGAGTAGTGGTACCATCAACATAAACAGAAAAGTTAGAGAGAAGAAACAGATTGTGGGGGGAAGATAATGAGTTCTCTTGGATACGTTTTATGACTTGCATGATATTAATAATCATGGCACTGTTGAAGGAAGTTACTTTGCCACCTTTTTTCAAGGAATTTTGTATGATTTTGACATATGTATGGGAAATTTCTTATTGGAAGAGAACCTTTGAGATAGTGTTTTGCTTTACTGAAGTGAATGCTTTTTTATAGTTAAAAAGCCAATAAGCATGACAGGACTTTGTGTTTTCTGTATGCCTTTGAGTCAATGTATAACAGCAGAGATGTGCTCTACTCTAGAATACGGTTTGTGAAAGTCTACCTGATTCCTTCTTATACCTAAATCAAAGATCCCTTGATGTATATGTAGCTATTATCATCAAGTCTTTATAGAGGTTTAAAAAACTATAATTCAACAGTTTTAAAATATGTTCTGGGTTAATTATTTTGGTAGTTATAATGAGGTCTGTGAATTTTTTCCCCCTGAGCATTTGGCATCCTCCTTTTGAGGTATTTTAATAATTGATTTCTCAGTCTTCCAAGTTGTGTTGCTCCCAGTCATCCAAGGTCTCTTTGTAAAGTCCAACTACTTTCCCATCTTTGTTTTCCTTAGTACCATTGCTACTTCCTTGTGGTGGACAGAGTTAGGGGAACCCTGCCTTCTGTGGCAGAGCTGAGAAAATGTGGGGAGCCCTGCTATTCCCCAGCAGGGCTAAGAGAGTTGTCTACCCAGAGGCTGCAAGAGGGTAAGTTAGAAGAGAGATGGGGTCTCAAAGAGTGGTAGAAAATAGAGTCTCCTTTATTGTCTTAAGTGCAAGCCTTTTATAGAATGCTTCATAATGGCTCTCCCCTGTGGACATTGAGCACTTCAGTGTTCCCAGGCCAGGGTAAAAACACCACACTTTATCTTGAGGATCCAATCTTCATGCCTGCGTGCTTAAGCTCTTTTCCTGGGGGATGGGGAACCGATCCAGGCCTCAAAGCAAGCCCTTCACCTGAGGGGGCTTATTCAGCCATTAGGGTCAGAGTCCCACTAGCCTGTGGTCCTCAATACTTCCTCAGGTAGCATTTTGGGCTCTGTGATGTTAGAATATAAGTATAGTCACCCCATTGTCATTGATAAATAGAAGAGTTTGACAGATTTTTTTTTCAAATTTAAATTTTTTTTTATCCCTATAATTTCATCCTTAACTACTCTGGGATGATCTTGATAATTAGATCTCTTCCCAAGATTTCTGCAAATTTATTCTGCTTTTCACAACTTCATGAAGCAGTGTAGCTCACAATCTTCTATCATTCTCTTCCATAAAATTTACAAATGAGTTTCTAAATTGATGTTGACCTTGGCTATCATATCTTTCCATTTAGCAAGCAGATAAAATGTTTGCTGCTTGAGGCAGTTTCTGTCTAAGCCCTTTTGGTCTCCTTACTATTTGGTTTTACTTATGTTGGTTTAAGTTTCTTAGAAAATGGCAGCAGTCTGTGAGAATGTCTGTTCTTTTATTGATTTCTCATGTTCTATTGTTGGCTATTTATTTTTAAAAGGTTAGACTGAAGTTGCCCCAATTGCTCACTATAGTTTTTCTCATTATTCTTCCTTCTTCTGATTAGGCATTGATTTTGATCAAGTCCATGCTCTTGCTATAGACAGACAGCAGATTTAGTGATTATTTCAAATGTCAAATAATCAGTTGTTTCCCATTTCTTAGAATGTAATTAGTTTAAAATATTATGGTGTTTTAGGAGTTTGATATTATTTCCTGAAGAAAATATGATATGTAGGCATGAGACTTCCTGTTAGACTACAGGCCTTTGGTCTCTCTGGTTTCTTACTACTGAACTAAGTTTTTCTTTTTTTTTTTTTTATATGAGATTCTTTATTAAATTTTTTTGAGTTACATCTTTTCTCCCCGTCTTTCCCCCGCCC
>CM053582.1:515764904-515808704 GCA_028627135.1 Pseudochirops cupreus
GTCCAGCCGCCCCCGGGGCACAGCCGGCTTCAGGCCAGGCTGGTTTTCGGTTAGCAGTGCTGGTATGGTTCCTCGTAGCCAAGCTGACTTTAGTGGGAAGTGTCTTTGTGTGCGTTTTGCAGTTCCAGGATTGGTTTAAAGTCCTATTTTATGGGTATTTTGGGGTGGCTATGTGAGAGCTGCGATATGTTGCTGCTTCTATGCCGCCATCTTGGCTCCGCCCCCCTGAACTATGTTTTTCAACATACTTTGTACTTGCCTTACTTATGGTCACCTTTGCCATGAAGGCACTCAAAATATATGTTGACTTAATCTGGAGGGTTTTATTGAGTTCTTTCTAGAATTTTTCTAACTCTTCATCCTTTGTAATAGATATTGGTACTTAAGTATGATTCCTTCATGATGATCTTGCAAATATATGAATACTGCAACATGAGATGGCTGAATGTCCCATGAAATTGTATGTCTTGTGGCCTTTGGATGCATGATAAAATTGACTCAGCGATTCCTTGATTTTTTCTCCAAGGAGAATCTATGACCTATCTTTCCCTTTCACTTGCTTTTTGTCTTTTGGTTACTTTTACAGAGAGAATGGATATACTAGAAGAACTTAGTCATGCCAAACTTGAGATTAGAAGTATAACTCATTGCTCTCTGGACAAGGATCTCACATTTAGAGTACCATCAGTTAAATTACTATTTATAGTTGGTTGAAAAAGGGATGATTCTTGGCCCCCATTTCCTGTACCCTCTAACTATCACTGAAGAAGCAGAAGGGGGTTACACAAGATTCATTTTCCTTCATGTCATGTGTTGTGGCCAAAGAATGCATCACCAAGTGTCCAACCTACTGGTACTGAGACTCTTCACTTACCTGGAATGTAGATACTGTCTGTTGAAGGAACTGTACTCAGTGTCAAGGTTTGAGACTTGGAGAACCCAAGGGCAGTTCTACACCCTTATGAGATAACAGAGTAGGTCATTCCATACTCCCCACCCCACTCCATTTTACAGGCAAGGAAAATGAGAAACAGAGAGGTTCCAATTTGCCTAAAGTCTCATAATGAATTTGTAGAAGAGTTAAGGTTAAAATGTCTTTGTGAGCAGATTTTGATGGTGGCTGAGGGGAGAGCCAAAGACAGGGATTACTTTACCTTTTTATATCTTAGATCTCTTTGCTGGTTGGTTGAAGTCTGTGGATCTTCTCAGAATAATGCTTTTAAATGGACAAGACAACATACATAGAATTACAAATGAGACCCATTATATTAAAATATAGTTGTCAGCATATTTTTTAAGAAAAGTTTATGGGCCTCAGGTTAAGAACCTCTGGCCTAATGACTTTGGACACCAAAGATGGTAAGGGAAGGGATTCCACTGAGGCAGGGAACATAGGAATAGTTAAGAACATTCCTTCCTCCTCTCTCCCCACTCCATCATACTGGGAGTCCTTGAGGGCAGGGACTGGGTTGTTGGGTTGGGTTGATTTTTTTGTGTGCTTTTTGCCTTTCTTTGTATCCTTAGCTTTGTGTTTGGCACATAGTTGGTGTTTAAAAAACACTTGTTGAATGACTGACCTATAAGGAACTGGAAGAGGTGACTTAATATGAAACAAATTTGCCTCCCTTAACTGTTTGACTACAACTAGTCTTGACCCAAGAACTTAACAAATGCTTGTGTAATAATTATTATATATATGAGCAGACACGGATTAAATTCTGTGCATGAAGAATCATTTGAATCAGTGATAAGCTCTTAAGTCAGAGCTTATGATGTTTCCTTTGGATCTAGGCAACAGCTCCCCAAATCAGGATCCAGATGAACTTATTGAATAAGGCTCATGAAAAAGTGCTTTCTGAAGATGTGTTTGGTTCCTCCATTCTTACAGCCCAGGGTCTGGGAGGAGGAAAGCCTGAGACTTTCTCTCCAGTACAGAAGAAATCTTCCCTTCCCAAACATTTCCAAACAAGGTGAGGGCTCTAAGGCAAGTAACCCACCTACTTTACAGAGCAAGTGGGTGGGCTTGGTGTTAGGAAAAAGACTAGGAGCTAATAGCAGAAATGGTGTTGGGAGTTCTGGGACATTAGGGTTTATAAAGTGGGAAAGCAGGTGGGCTTTGTAATGGATCCTGTAGGGGCTATGACCCAATGGAGAAGTATATTTCTTATATCCCTATCATCCTTGGGCCCAGAGCCCCCAGTAGCAAGCCAGTGGGCTGGGTGGGGCTGAGACTTAGTAGTGGCTCCCAAAGCTCCTATCAGTTGGTGGCAGGAGAGTAAGAAATGTGAGCCCGCTCCACCCAAGGCCTCTGAGAGCTGAAGCCCTGCAGTGCTTTGGATGTCCAACAAGAATCCTCAGACCTGTGTGTGTGGCCAGCGTTTTCCCCTCCCTGTTACTTCTTATCTATCCATAATGCACGTGTTTGAATTTCTTGATTAAGAAATAGTACATGAAGATTCTTGTTGGGCATGAACCAACTTAAATTTGAATGACTGCAGGAAGAAAGGGCGCCCCAAGGCTTACAGACTGATGGGTAGGGTTGGTAATTAGGAGAAATTGAAGAGGAGACAGCAAGAAAAGCGTCTAGTTAGCAAGGCCAAGTGGGAGAGAGAGAACTCCTAACATCATTTGAGGAGAGGATGTGCATACACAAATGACTCACATATGAGAATCTCATGACCCAGTGGGCCCAAAGCTCTATATTTTTTGTTGCTTCCTAGCATAATAACTAACAGACTTATAAAATTTTAAAGATGAAGGAACCTTTCACTGGAAGACCTTCTGAGCATAGAGAACATCAGGACCAGCCCTCTCATTTTATAGATGAGAAAATAGGCCTAGAGAGAGGTCAGTGACTTGCCCAAGGTCACACAACTAGTGAATGTCAGCAACAGGACTGACACCTAGGACTCCTTCCTGACTTCCTGCCTGGTACATTTTCCACTAGGCTGGACTGACTCCAGTTGCATAGTTTTGTTTTAAGGTAACAATGGAAACCTTTGTTGGGAAACACAGCCTGGGCATGATTAATTCTGAAAAGGGTTTGCTCTTTTTGTGTGGCATGTACTTCCCTCCTCCCTTCATTTTAACCTTTTGAAATGCCTTTGAACCAGGAGGAAAGATTCCTTAAGACCAAAGGTTAAGACCAAAGGCATGTAAACAGAGTGGAAAGGAAATGGGGAGGGGGGAAGAATAGTAAAAACTGCAGAAGGAATCTTAAACTCTTGGGTGTCCGGCAGAAGGTTTTGCATTTTATTGGGATAGGGAGTTCTAGCCCGGAAATACTGATTGACTTCTCAAATATATCTTAGCCCCACCGGGAAATGGCATATGATGGAATTCTTCTTCAGGTGCTTGTGGGGAATGTTTATTTACCCCCTAAAGTCAGGCTGGGCAGTTGATTATGTTTCCAATCAGTCCCTCTGTAACTACATAATAGGATTTGCCAAATGCATTGCTGATGAAGTCAAGGACATTTTTTTTGCTTATAACTCTATTTGCCATTTTGTGGGATAGGTTTGTATTTGTAAGGGTAGCCCTGTAAAGGCTGTTTTTCCCTACCTTTAAGTCACATAGTACGTGCTATTTGGATGGCTGCTACTACATAAACAGTGTGCTTCGATATGACTGGATAGACCAAATGATTCTGCTTTCTCAAAGAGAACTGAAAGAAAATGGAAATATAATTCAGATCCAACTGATCATGCTTTTTCTAGAAAACGGTAACTATTTAAAAGTAAGTAGCAGCATAAATGTTTGCACACTTCCACAAGAAATGTTTAAGATAGCGACAAAAAGGTAAAGTTTAAAGCAGTATGGGCATCTAGGGACAAGTTGGACGCCTGCGGTGTGTTAGAAAGATCATTCAACCTAGACTCATTTGACCTGGGTTCCGGCCCTGCCCCTGCCAGCAACTTGAGGTGTGACACTGGCCATTTTGTCACTTCTCTGGGTCTTTGTAAAATGAAGAGTTTGGACTATATTTTCCTTAAAAATCCTTTCTGGCTCAAACATTCCCTGATTTGCTATGTTCACTCGACTTTAACGGTTATTATCACTACTTAATCTAACCTTAGTCCTTCTCACTCTTTTTCAGAGTGGTATAAAGCTCCATTCAGGCCAAGTAAGTAAGCATCCCTAAAATACAGCCAAGAATCCTTCTGTCTGTTTAATAACATGTCTCTGAAATGGATTTTTAAAAGGTTGGCTTGGATCAGACTTTAGCTCTCACAAACAGGCATTTCTCTAACTTGAACTTAAGATTGGTAGGATAATCAACCTTGTCTGTGTTTTATGAGCATCAAAAATGGCGCTGCTTCTCCTTACTGTCCAAATGGTCTGATGAAACATTCTGGTATTCACTTTTCTGGGACCAACATTGTTCCCTGGAATTTAAAATAGGCTATGAATGTGCTTGATGTCAGGAAAGATAAATCTGTAAGAAGAACTGTAGTCAATACATTTCCTTTTTAAGTAGAAACAATATAAAGAGCTTAATTCAGCACTGAATAAATCTCACTTTTGTTGCCATGATTGTGTAAAACCTGAACTGCCTTATGTTTGCCCCTAACTGTTTATATTCCCCAAATGTGATTCCAGAACTCTCCCTGGCTGAGTGCTGAAATGAAAGCCATTTTATTCCATGTATGGCTCTATTCTCTCAGAGCTAGAAAGTTTTTCATCGTGAGTGGCGATTTCATTTTTGGATCTAGGAACGTTCTCCAGTGTTATAGGGAGAGTGACTCACTCATTATTACCCTGATCAGAATCACAGAATGTTAGACTTAGAAGGATCCCTTTATAGATCATCTGTTCTAACTACTTACATTTTATAAGTGAGGAAACTGAGACTTGGAAAGGTGAAGTGACTTGTCCCAGACCATGTACTATGTTACTTTCAGATCCTCATTGGGATCCAGCTGTCTTGACTTCCAGTGCAATGTACTTGTTCTTGACCTTGGTCAAGTCACAGAATCATGGATTTTTTGAGTTGCAGAGTACTTGGACAGCCATCTATTCCAACCTATATCCAAGAAAGAATCCCCACTTCATTACACCTGTCAGGTTTTCATTCAGTCTTTGCTCTCCAATGCAGGAGAATAAACTCCACTACCTCTCAGTGCTGCCCATGCCACTTCAGGGTCACCCTGATTGTTGGGGTATTTTCCCTGATATCAAGCCTAAATTTGTCTCTTTGCAATATCTACTAATTGCTCCTGATCTGGTCCTCTGGGACTAAAGCAGAACAATTCTAATCACTTTTCTCCATGAGAACCTTTCTAATGTTTGAAGTCAGTTATCACTTCAGTTCCTTGATCTGACCAGGGCAGGGTACAGTGGTATTATTATTTCCTTGTTTCTGGAAGGTATGCCTCTCTTAATGCTACCCAGGACTGAATTAGATTTAAAAAAAAATCTTTCTTATCACACAGTTTACTCATATTGAGTGAGTACACTAAACCCCCTAGATCTTCAGATAAATCATGCCTACCGCATCTTGAACTTTGGAAAGTGATTTGCTTGAGCTTAACTTTACATTTACATTCACATCTTTTAAATTTTGATTCAACTTTTTTGATGAGCTAATAATAATGATAACTGACATTTATATATTTCTCTAACGGCTGAGAATACGTTGTTGCATTTGATCCTCATGATAACCTTGCGAAATAGGATTTGTGGGCATTATTATCCCTATCTTACAGATAAGGAAACTATTTAGCCTTATTTTCTAGTCTTTTGAGATCTTTTTGCATCTTGATGCTACTGCAATTCAGTGTGTTAGCTATCCTTCCTAACTCTGTGTCTTCTGCAAATTTGAAAGTGTTAATTCTTTTGAGCCTCAGTCTTCCCATATCTAAAAGGGGGATCATACTACACTACCTGCCTAACCTAATCTTTGGGAAGATGACATGTGAAAGAACATCTGAGAAGTGCTTCATAACTGTAAAGTGCTACAGAATTCTGAGTTATTCTTTCCATTCTATTTCTTGTGATGAAATGAACATGTTATGTTTCCTAAGTTTGAGAGATTAAACTTTCTAAAGAGGGAGTTGTTTGTCGAGAACTTTCAGCACCAGTTTGCTTCCTTCTTTTATTTACTCCTTGTGATTATTTTAAGTCACCCTATATATTTGCATTGGAATTTGGGGGGGTGGGAAAGGGCCTTGGTAAAAATATGGGAAAGCAAGTGCACACAGATGCTCTTAAATAGTAAACTCACCCAGGAAGCATTTTCATCATGAGAAGATTCATTGGAAGGTTTCTTCCAGTGCTGAGATTCTGTAACTCTTCAAAGTTGCAAAGCTGATACTTGAACCCAGGCTTCCAGCCTCTTCATTCCATCTCTATCTGTTAACCATCGCTGCTCATGGTGGTGTGCCTGTTTATAATTTTAATATAAGCAAGTGACTTTCATTTTAAAAAATTATTAGAGGACAAAATCAGACTTTTATCACAGCTATGGCTACGAGGAGTTTTGTCGACCAAACATAGAATAGAGGCAATCGCAAAAGATAAAATGGATAATTTAATTTACATGTAATTGAAAAGCCTTTACATGAACACAGTGAGAGCAACTAGGAAAAGAAGGGAAGCTGCTAATGGGGAATAAATCTTTTCATCAAAGATCTCTACTAAGGCTCTGATATCTAAGGTACAGAGGGTATTAACAAATACATAAGACCAAGAACCATTTCCCAATGGAAGGATATGAATAAACAATTCTCGGAAGAATTGTAAACTATTAATAACCGTAAGAAAGACTGCTCCAAATAACAAATAATATGAGAAATGCAAATCAGAGCAACTTTGCAGTTTCACCTCACACTTACAAAAGTGGCAAAGATGACAAAGAGATGGAAATGATCAATGATGGAAGACCTAGAAAAATAGACACTCTAATATACTATGCATGGAGCTGTTAATTGATAACAACCATTCATGAAAGTAATTATTTTTTGCTTTTTGGAGGGAGGAAGGCCAGGCAATTGAGGTTAAGCAATTTACCCAAGGTCACATGGCTAGTAAGTGTTAAGTGTCTGAGGCTGGATTTGAGCTCAGGTCCTCCTTACTCCAGGGTCGGTGCTCTATTCACTGTGCCACCTAGCCACCCTTGGAAGTAATTTAGAATCGGTTTTAAAAAAAATGACTAAAATATTCAAGTCATTGATCCAGAGATTGCACTGCTAGTCATATATCCCAAAGCGGTCAAAAACAGAAAGAGTCAATAGATACCAAAATATTCAGGGCAGTGCTTTTTGCTGTAACAGAGAACTAAATACCAAAGAGATATCTACTGACCAACTAAACAAAGTATGGTACAAGACTTTAAGGGACTATTACTGAGTCATAAGAAATGATGAATATGAAGATTTTGGAGAATCATAGGAAGATATATTATCTGATGCAGAGCAAAGTAAGCAGAACCAAAAAACTGCACACTACTAAAATGCTTTTTTCCCCTTTCTTTTAAAGTTTTTGTTATAAGGAAATGCTTCCTAGGTAAGAACAATGGAGAAACAGATTCAGAAAAGAATGCGATATAAAAACAAGATATCAATAAGATTTTTAAAAAAGAAAACAAATGACTTTCATTTCAATATGGAACAGAGTTGAGATAAATTTATACTCAAGGTCACAGATATGGCTCTTATAAGGGAAAGAGAAGTATTGAATGGGAAGGGTCATTGAATGGAAGGCTCACTGCCTTCCATCAACAAACTCCTTCTGTACTGTGGTGGCAAGAGGAAAGAACTAGAGATAAAGCATTCACTAGAGTTATATTCTAAGTACTGGCTGCTTGAATGATCCTCAAAAGGATAGTGCTGGAAGTCAATCGTCTACCTTATTGCTGCTGGGAGAGATTTGTTTTATTTTACTATAGTACAGTATTTTAGATCTAGACCTTTATGACCTAGTTCAACCCCCTATTGAAGAACAGAAAAGTTAAGTGAATTCTCCAAGGGTAGACAACTAGTTGTGATGGATACAATAACTGAATCCTAATATTTTGATTCCTAGTCCCTGCCCTACTTGGAGGGCAAAATTTGCGTCTTCTTTTGTATTCTCCCCAATTTCTGTAAGAAAATCCTACCACCCAAAGTGCTTTCCTAGTCCTATGCTGAGCATATAGCAGAAGCATGAGATGTCCATTAATTGGGACATGATGAAACAAATTGTGAAATATGAATGTAATAGAATACTATTAGGCTGTAGGAAACAATGCATATGAAGACTTCAGAGAAATTTGGAAAGGTACATAAAGTAATACAAAGCAGAACCAAGAGAACAATTTGCCCAGTAAGGTAATGTAAAGCAACAGTGAAAGACATCAGAACTCTGATTAATGCAATGAGAAAGCTTCAGGAGACTTGGTGAAATGCACCTCTCTTCTCTAAATGGAGAGATGATAAACTATAGCTATGGAATGAGGCATATGTTGACAGATAAAGTAAACGTACTGTTTTGTTTTACTTAACTATAGTTCTTCATTTTACTGGAGGAGCCTATAGGGAAAGAGTTATTAGTGGTATCAATGATTTTTTAAAAATCATTAGTCAAAACTTTATTTGAAAAGTTACAAAAAATAAAGGAGGAAGAAAATATAATGCAATCCCAAGAGAGATCAACAAGTTCTCACTCCAATCATGCCTATCACCTGAGGTTCTTAATCTTCTCATGATGAAAACTCACCATCTTGGGTGAGTTTGCTATTGTGCATGAGCTTTCCCATATTTTTACCAAGGCTCTTTCCCACTCCCAAATTCCTATGCAAATACATAGGATGACTTAAAGTAATCACCAGGAGTAAATAAAAGAAGGAAGCAAACTGGTCCTGAAAATTCTGTACAAACAACTCCTTTTAAAGAAAGTTTGGTCTCTCAAACTCAGGAAACGTAACATGCTCATTTTATCACAAGAAGTAGAATGGAAAGAATTTTGAAACCATTTTTATCCAACTCTGCCTTCCCAAGAGTCCTTCCTCCATATTGCACTGGACAAGTGGACATCAATATTGAAGACCTCTTCTGAAGGAATTTCATAAAACAGATAGCTCATTCCATTTTTGAACAGCTCTAACTGATGGGAAGTTTTTTCTTATAATCAAGCTTAGATCTGCCTCTCTGTGACATTGGCCCATCAATTTTAGGTTTGCCTTCTGATGCTAAATAGATGTCTAATTCCTCATCTAAGCTCCTACTTTTATGTATCAGGCATTGTGCTAGGTGCTTCAGATACATGAAGACAGCTGTCATGATACCTCCCCCCAATCTTCTCTCCTCTAGGTAAAATCTCCAGTGTCTTTAACTGATCCTCATATGGCATCATCTCTAGATGTCTCACTTTCTCAGTGCTTACTGGTTCCTAATGTCCTTCCTGAAAAGTGACACAGTGTTTCAGTTATGATCTGAATAGGGCAGAGAACAGAGGAATTACTACCTTTCTTGTTCTGGACATTATTTCCCTCTTAATGTAGCTTAGGATAGTGTTAGTTTGTATCTTTATCTTTATGATTTTTTCCCCTGCCACATCAGTCTTAGGATAGAGTCCTTGGAAGGCAATAGTTGTGTGAGCTCAAGTTGGACAGGTAGATTGAAGCCAAACTAAAGAGGGCCCCTAAATTCCAGGAAGTCCAAAGAGATCAGACTTTATTTGGTAGGCATTAGTGATATATTACAGATTTTTGGGCAGGAGTGACAGGATTAGATTTCCTATCTTGGGAAAATTGCTCTAGCTTAGATTAGAAGACCTTCCAAGGTAGTTTAAAAACCTGTTCCATGTACCTCTCCAGATTGCTCTTCTTACCAACCTTTATCTTCTCTCTGGCACCATCTCTACTTCCACCTAACTAGGCAGGACCTTGAAGCTCTAATAAAGCTAACCTGACAACAGAACACAGTAACTAGCCCTTTCTCACTGCTCCTGCTCTGTAAATCATCAGGTTTCCTCCTGTGTTCTTCATGGACATATTTGAAATATGATCCCATCAGCTCAGTAGCCAGGGAATGTTGAAAGGATCCTCTTTCTCCACCCTTTTGGCATTTAAGACCCCTGTTGGTGCTCCTTTGCAATGTGCTTCAGAGTCTGAGCCTATCTGAAAGTGGATGATAAAGGGTTAGTCCAATAAACAAGTCCTTAAGAACATGATAGCTAATGAATTGCTCACCAACAGGTGATTCCTCCCACTTAAAACAGTATCCCAACCATGTTAAAATACATGAGGGCCACTACTGAGTACAGTTAGGAATTTTGTGTGTTGGGGGTGGAGTACTTCAAATCATGGCATATAAGTTAGTGGCTTCTCTATGATTAAGACCCATCCTGTACCTAACAAGTATGACCTTTGAGAATTCATTCCATACTACCCATAGCATGTGGAAAATACTTTTTCCTGAAGATACATTATTAGGCCTTTCCAATCACCATGTGAGAGGTTGATTGGTATACCAAAAAGAGTAGTGAACTAGGAGTTTGTAGGAGTATTCCCCACCACCCATAATTTATTGAATCATTCCAAAAATCACTAGACATATAGACTGATTTTAGTTTTTCACTATACAAAAAAGGGGAGTCACATGACCAGTAAGACGGTGGATCAGGTGGTAAAATAGACAGAACACTGGACCTGGAGTTGAGAAAAATCTGGCCTCAAACACTTACGGACTGTGTGACCCTGGGCAAGTCACTTACCTGTCTCAGCTTCCTTATCTGTAAAATGGGGATAATAACAGCACCTATCACCCATGGTTATTGTAGGGATCAAATGAGATAATATTTGTAAAATGCTTTGCAAACCTTAAGGTGCTATATGAACAGTAGTTATTATTATCAAGCAGTTTTTGTAAGTTTCACCCCTTCTCTGATGAAATTGTGAAGATCACATGAGTTAATAATTATAAAATGCTTAGCACACTTGACACATAGTAAGTGCTATATAAAAATCATTATTATTATTATTATTAGATTTGTAGTAATTACAGTTAGAATCACACGGGAAGAACACATATCCTCGTACAAGGTAAAATCCTTATGAATGAACCCTGGAGAATTTTAATACTTAGAACTGTCACTCAGTCCCCTGCCCCTGACAGCCTCCACATACTGCAGGAGGAACACAAGCAAACTTGCAGGTTTGTGCCTGAGACCCAGCCCTAAGGTAGAGATCTATTAGGTCCAGCCAATGAGGGAAAGGAAGAGGATGGGTGGGTATTTGGCTAGTGTGGGAAGCTATGTTGGGTTTGAAGGAAAGAGGGCTGAAAAGATCTGGGACCAGTCCTATCCCCCAGAGATTACTCAGTACAGGGACCCATGCCTGTGAACTCTGTATCTGCCTTCCAGCCCAGCTTTGGGAGTCTGCTTACCAGCAAAAGGGGAAGGGTTGGAAAATAATTTGATGGGGAATAGAAGAAAAAGACTGAAATACCAAAGATAAAAACTACAAATAGGACAAAGACAGTATCAGTATTTTTGAAGCAGTAGGTCTATTTTTCCTTTTAGTAACATCTTTGAAGAAAGTCTAGTATTAGAACCACCATATTAAATTATATGATCACTTTAAATCTCTTATTTTGTATTTCAGATGGTTTTCCAAGAACATTCTATTGATTTACAGTTCTACCAATGATGTAATGAAATGCTCACTTGCTTATAGTTTGATTGTTATTGAATTTTAGTAATTTTAAACTATTCTTTGCCATTTGAAAAGTATAAAATGATATCTTTTTTATCTTGCATTTCTTTGCAAATTTTTCATTAGGTAGTTTGGACAATTTTTCAAGTGATTATTAAGAATTTTGTTGACTTCTCAAATATTAGGTCTTTTCTCCAATGTTTTATAATACTAGGTTAATAAAAAATAATCCTCCTGTATTATTTTGGTATTATAAGTTCTATTCCAGTAATCAGATCTTCTATTTTTTAACCTAATATTATATAGATTAGACAATTATTCTTTTATAATGGAGGTTCTTAACCTATAGACCACCTCTCAGAATAATGCTTTAAGTGCACAAAATAAAATACTTAAGACCACAAAGGAAACCAATTATATTGAAATATGGTTATCAAAATATTTTTTAAAAAAAACAAGTTTATATATCCCAGTTTAAGAACCCTTGACTTATGGTATATTTTTCCTAGTCAGTTCTGCATCCACTTGATTCCTGGTTCAGAAAAAATTGGATTCTTGTCTTGGCTCAGCTATGAACTAGCTGTGGAATCTTGGGAAAGTCAATTTGCTATCCTGGGTTTCATTTTCCTTATTTTATTAAAAGAGGGGATAAGACTGTATGATCCAGGAAGTTCCTTCCAGCACTGAAGTCCTATTTTGTTTTATATCTATCTATATTCTGTTGTCAATGGCTTCATGTGAAGCCATTCAGCCTCCAGTGATTGATTTAAAGCTTTAAGATCAGTAGGTGGCATCGCAAAAAGCATATTAAACCTTTCAAAGTGCTCATGGTCTAATTTTGAATGTCTTAGCAATCACATGGGAGCAGTAGGATAATATCTGCTCATTCCTGCTCCCTCTCCTTGGAACTTAATGACATTTGTCATACGATCATAGATTTAAAGCTGGAAGGATCTAAGGGGCCATGGAATCCAACCCCCTCATTTTACAGATGAGGAAACTGAGTCATAGAAGGTTAGTGACTTGTCCAGGGTCACACAGCTAGTATGTTTTGGAGGCAGGATTTAGACCTAGTTCTTCCTGACTCCAAGGTCATTATTCCATTCACTGTATACACTACCTCTTATCTTTAAAAGTGCATCCTGAAGACCTAATTGTTTTCTTTGCGGTCTGCATGCTTAAGTAGCTATGAACTTCTCTTTTTATTTGGCCTCTTTTGCAGGCCACTTCATGAGCACTTGATAGCCACTCTAACCCTTTGGGCAGCTTATAGGACAGGGTTATTTGCACTTAATGTTTGATTGACAAGCTAGATCTTCTGCTAAAGTCTTCCTCCAGGGCCTCAATGAGTTGTGGTCTTGGGGTTTTTGAAGTTTATGCTGCTGGAAAGTTGACTCCAGCAGGTTCTACCAAGTTGTAAAGGCTTCACCTATAGACTTGCTGATAGACTATATGGTTGTGTTCTGAGGATCTGCCTAGTTGCGTTCATAGAGCCTCATTACCAGGGTGGCTTCAGGGGGACAAATTTTTGAGCCATGGCCATCTCCAGGTTTTATAGAGAAGCTGCCTAGATTGGCTACTTACTGAGCTAGAGAGGGACTGATATCTGTATTAGTAGAGGGAGTAGAGAACTCTGAATTATTAAAGACATTGACAACAGCTACTCATGTTACAGGATTCAAGGTTTCTTCCTTAGTCCCTAAAATTTGCCGCTTCACGCCTTACTACCCTTCTCATTGTAGCCATGGCCCCCAGTTGATAAAATTTAGAATTTGTAGGAAATCAACATCATCAAAAAATAAATTTCAGAAATAGATTTTTTAAAAATGATATGAATCGGGAATGCCATGAAACATTCAGGAGCTCTTCTGAGGTTCCTCTCAACTCCCGAAGTCATTCATTTATTTAACAAACATTTATTAAGTACTTACTGCATACAAGGCATTGTACTAGGTGCTAGGGATGTAACACAGACAGTTCCTTCAAGAAACCTACAATCTAAAGGGGGAGAAATGTGTAAGAATAACTGAGAAAAGAAAGAATACCAGAACTTATCCTTTTCACTTTCCCAAAGTGCTTTGAGAAATTTCAGGAGGCAGAGATCACTCTTACCTGGTGTTAGGGATGTGTTTGGGAAATAAGAGAGTGAAGAGGAGGTACCTATTTGGAAATTTGAAAGAAAGGAGGCACTTCAATAAAAAAGACAATGAAGGAGAAGGCAGGAGTTCATTCCAGGAATGGATGACAGTGTGTGCCAAGCTGGGGAGACAGTAATGGGAAGCACAAAATTGAGGTATGGAGAATAATCCAGTTTGGTTGGAACCTAGGTGATGGGAAGTAGTTGGAGATAAAGCTAGAAAGGGTATGCCAGATAGAAGTAGGTGGAAGGCATTGAATGTCAGAATCAGGAGTGTCTTCTTCATTTAGTAGGCAATTGAGAGCCATTAAAGAAAGGCAAGGCACTTCTTAAGTACTTACTATGTGCCAGGCTTTGTACTAAGTGCTGGGGATGCTAATAAAAGCAAAAAGAAAGTCAAATCCCTTACCCTCTTAAGGGTTTGCATTCTACTGAGGGAATACAATACACAAAACTGATTTAACTAGTATGAATTTGGACAAGTTATTTCCTCATTTGTAAAACAAGAAGGTGGGATTAAGTGATTTTTAAGCTTTCTTTTCAGTACAAAAAAGTTTCTATGATCCATTAAATGGGGAACCAAGTTTATTGCAAAGATTAGTGTGAATGTCACAAAAAGTCAGTTGTAGTTCCCCAAAAGAAATGGGATATCAGGGATGAAAACCACTGTGGAGGACAGGATCAAGTGGTGAGTGCTTATCTTCCTGTAATGAGCAGAAGCTATTCAAACCCACAGGGTTGCCTCCAAAAGGAGTTGAAGAATGGGTTAAAATAATCTGCCACTCTTTCATGGGTCACTAGCTCTGACTTGTGGACAGAGTACTGAGGATTGGAGATCTGCCTAAAAGGCTGTGAAAGGGAAAGCACTGGGTTAGACTCTTTAAAGCAAAGGAAAAGAATGACCTTAAAATATTTCTCTAACTGATGGATGGGAAACATTTTTAGTGGCTGCCCTTCTGCCCCGTGGCATAGTTGCCTGACTGAAATGATCTTGGGAATGTACTTTGGTAATCAAACAGGAGAAAAAGTCACACATCCACACACAGAGGAAAAAATAATGGCCACTACAGAGGTGGTAAATAGGTGCCAAGGGAGCAGGGCAAATTCAACTGGTTCTTGCAGTGCCAACAATAAGAGCCCCTATGCCATTTTACCTTGTATCACACTTATTTCATAGGATAGCCTCATAAATCTAAGTGTGGATGGGACCTCAGTGGCTATGTAATCCAATTTCTTTATTTTATAGATTAAGAAACTGAGGCCCAGAGAGGCGAGGGGACTTACCTAAGGGCACACATGTAGTAAGGACCAGAGGTGGGACCCAAACCCAAGTTGTATGTCTTTAAAGCAGAGGTTCTTGACCTTGTGTTGTGGACCTCTTTGAAAGTCTGGTGAGTCAGTCAAGCAATGTTTCTTTAAGTGCCTAACACGTCCCAGGTGCTGTGCTACATATTGAGGCTATGAAGAAATGTAAAAGTCTGGTACAGTAAAGTTAGCAGAGGTGTATTTTTGGAAAGTGATTTCTTTCAGAATCCTTTATGTAAAGTCAATTTTGTGTAATGTGAATTTATGTAAATTGAGAACCATCTGCATATTGAAATACAGTCACCAAACTATTAAAAATCAAGTTTATAGACACCTCCCCCTGCCCAGGTCATGAACCCCTTTCCATAGAGCCAATGTTTATTCCATTGTGTGGAATTCTGGGTGTTATACCTGTAAATTCCTTGAAGGCAGATCCGTGTTGTTTTTCATCTTTTTAACCTCAGTGACTTCCCAGTGTTTAAGCAATGGGGTTTAAAAAAAATTAAATTGAAGCAGAGATCATTGAGATTTGAACTGGACCTCGAATTACAGGACCTCAGAGTTGGAAGGGATCTCAGAGGCCAATTAGTCCAACTGGTACCCAAAGAAGAATCCCAGTGGGACCATACTGGACAAGTTGTCATCCATGCAGTCCTTAAGACTGAGTTTTGATGACAAGGCGATACTGTGGACTAGCTTGAATATTTAAAGAGGAAATACACTGTCCTAACAGGGGAGAAAAATGGCATCCACATAGGAAAAGCAGACCTGTAAACTGTGCCCAAGTTGTGACCATTAGCAAGATGTCGAAGAAAAAAAATTCTTTTTGTCTCATTGACTTTTCTCCTAGTGCATGTTGGGAATCCAGTTTGTCAGGTAAATGACTGCCTAAAAGCCTTTCTAATTTGGGTGGCTGCCTTCCCATCCCCTCCAGGGGTTAGTTTCTCTGTTTTAATCGAGCTTCCTTTCTGCTGGCTATGCTAGAACCTGAGCTTCTTGATTCCCTTGTCAGCATCTCTCTTAAGAGGGCCTCAGAAAGACTTTTCTGCTGGTAACCATTTTTCTGCCTTTTCCATTCATTCATTTGAGAAATATTTATTGAACACACACATGTACAAGGTACTAGCATGCTAGACACTTTAGGGACAGCAAATTTGCCTCAAGTTGCTAAGCCTGACTTCTAACAGGTCCCTTGGGTTGAATCTTGGGAATCTTTCTCACTAATAATCTCTATGGCTCATTGGACTCTTCCTAAAAACATCCTAAAATGAGTCCCCCTAAAAACATCAGAATCTGGCTCATGTCCCTGAGGCTCAGTGCCCCCTGCAAGCACTGAGAATAACAAAAGCATTATTCAAAGAACAGTGCCTGGCACATAGAAAACTCTTAATAAATGCTTGCCTGTGGACCAGGGAAGGAACTTTCTGATGAGCCTCTTTTACCAAGACAGTAATCACAGTGCCTCTCCCCAGCCCTCTTTTGGGTGAATTCTTCTTCCCTTTCCCATACCTACTCAGAGTGGGAGACCTAATAGAGCCCCAGCTATGTGAGTAACATTGCTGGCTTTGGGTGAAGCAGCAGCATTTTCATCTCCCTTCTTGCCTGCCTTCCTCTGGTTTCTTCAGATTCTTTTGCTCTGGTGTCTGGAGCTTGGCTGTTACTCCTGGCCGCCTCTCTTGCTGTGTGTTCCTGCCTCTTAGCCTAGCCTTGCAGCTCCTGCAATGCTTTGAACGGTGCCCCCAGTTGTTCATTAGATCATAAGCTGATAGATTTAGAGCTAGTTATGGTCTAGCCCCATATTTTGCTGGTGAAGGAAGTTATTTGGTCACTCAGGCAGGTAAGCACATAGTAGCATTACCATTCTTAAATTGCAAGCTCCTTGAGGGCAGGGACTATATTTTGTCTCTTTAAAGTATCCCCAGTGGGGTGGCTAGTTGGCGCAGTCAATAGAGCACCGGCCCTGAAGTCAGGAGGACCTGAGTTCAAATCTAGCCTCAGACACTTAACACTTACTAGCCGTGTGACCTTGGGCAAGTCACTTAACCCCAATTGCCCTACAAAAAGCTAAAAAGAAGAAAAGAAAAAAAATATCCCCAGTTTAGCACAATTCCTGGCACATAATAGGCACTTTAAAATGTTTATTGGTTAATTGGCCCCAGAACTGCCTCATTCCCCTCCAGGTTGCACAGTAGCCATGAACCCCATATTGGATATCATTTTTTCTAACACGAACCCCATATTGGGTACCTTTGTCTCCTTCCTTGCCACCCTCTTTCAAATGCCTTTTATGTGTTATCTATTGGAATATAAACTCTTTAAGAGCAGAGACTTTCCATTCTCAGAGTTTAGCACATGTCTTGTACATAGTAAGGCTTCATAAATGCTAATTGATTAATGTTCATTAATGTATTTCCCCAGCAGAATGGTGATTTCCTTTAATAGTCTCCATGTTCCTCAAGGCCTCCTCTACCCAGAAACACCATTTTCCTTTTCCCTAGCATGTCTTTTGCATAGCTAGGTGGCATAGTGGATAGAGTGCTATGCCTAGAGTCAGAAAGACATCTTCCTGGTTCAGATCTGGCCTCAGACACCTACTGGCTGTGTCACCCTGGGCAAGTCACTTAACCCTGTTTGCCTCAGTTTCCTCATCTGTCAAATGAGCTGGAGAAGGAAATGGCAAGCCACTCCAGTATCTTTGCCAAGGAAATTCCAAATGGAGCTTTAAAGAGTTGGACACAACTGAAGTGAAGGAATAACAAAAGTGTACCTTCAACTTTCTTTTGTGTCTTGCAAAGGGAAGGGAAGAAGTTGTTCGAGTGTTTTGGCATGGATCCTTTTGTCTCATGCCTGAAGCTACTAGAGTCCTTTCAGAACTGCTCAGGTTCTTTCATCATGAGTCTTTTTCAAACATATTCCTTATGTACAAAGATGAATGGTACCAATCTCTCTCCTCAGGGAGGTTACAGTCCAACAGGGGAGATAATAATGATGCTTTACAGGCCTTTCAGTCACAAATGACATTCACATATATTACTTCATGGGATCCGTCACCACAACCTTGTAAGGTAGGTAATACAAATATTTTCTCCACTAGACGGATAAGGAAACATAAGTTTATACAATTAAATGCTTTGACTGTTCGTTCTCTAGCTTGTAAGAAAGGGATGGAACTGAGAATTGAGTCCTCTTCAGTCTCCCATATCCAGTATTCCTTGCATTGTACCATGTTGCTTCTTAAGATAAGACATGCAAGGTAGAATGGAAAATTATAACTCTAGAGAACTGATCTATTTTGATGTGTTTCTTTCACTTGAAAAAAAAGTTATTGGTAGTTAAAATTTACAGTTCTAGATCTGATTTCTTTGTGAAATTTCACTTATTTAAATGTTAGATTTTGGTATTGTTTGTAAGAAAACATAACTTAAAATGTAATTCAATTCAACAGACATTTATTGAAAGCACATACTATTTTAAGAGCACCAGCACTAGGCCTGTGGATGCAAAAAAATAAAATAAAATAAAATTCCTTGCCTTCAGAGTGCTTATATTTTATTGGGGAGATGTAACATGTACACCCTTACTACCAGGAAAATGGAAGCCAAAGATAACATTAGCAGAAAGGGTTTACTTGGGCTGGTATCATGGAGGAATCTCCAAATTAAACTAGAGAAAGGAGAATTCTGAAAGAGTAAGATGAGGGAGAAGTAGCTAACCCAGACCCTGACAGATTCAGGTGCCAAATAAATGCATGTTGATTGGTTGGGTTCATTTCATGACTTGGGTGTGGCTTGTTAGGAATACACAGGGGAAGGAGGGAGTGAGATGGAGTATTGAGTCCAACAGAGGGATACTTTGCCAGGGGCTACAGAGAAGAGAGAGGTTATTTCTAGCTGTGTGTATCTGAGAAGATCATGAAGAAAAGGGCACCAGAACTGGGATTTGAATGATGAGTAGGAATGGGATACATGTCACTATGGGACATGGAATTCCTTCTCTTGGCCTAGTTGAGGCTGATTGAAGTTTAGACTTAACTCTCCAAAGCAGATAATGTTCCTTCTCAGTGGGTAGTGCCTACTCACTCTTATAGTTGAGGATGGCAAGGTCAATTGAGACTGATTTCTTCCCATATCATTAAAATTTACTTTGAAACTCTATCCTTCCAACTCCAAGCAACTAGTCTATTCTGGGTTCATGCTCTAGTAGACCTGAGTTCTAGTCCTGCTCCACTATTTCCTAGCAATCTATTTGACTCAATTTTAATGACCCCAAGCTTACTCATTATCAAAATGAAAAAATGCTACCTGTACCATCTACTTCTCAGGGTTGTTGGGAGTGAAGTGCTTTGTAAGCTGTAAATGGAAGCCCCATTATTATTGGAGTACTATTCTGCCACTCCCCTGAATAAATGAAAGAATGAGGAGTATTTATTAAGCTTTTAATATGTTTTAAACATTCGCTAAGTGTTGGTCCTGGTTTAAAGGAGCTTACATTCCAATGGGGGAAGACAACATATATTGGAGGGGTGGGTACCAGGGATGAGTATTTTGATATGGGATGTCTAAGGGACTTCCTGTGGAACCACAGGACAATTGATTGACATGCCTTTTCTAGGACTACTAGTGTTGATTGCTTATTGTTTTTAGAGATTTTTTTTACTGTTCTTACAGCCAGAGGTACAAAGAAAGGCAGTAAAGAGATATATACCATGCAAGGATGGTACAAGTGGTTGGCAAACAGGGTTAAGTGACTTGCCCAGGTTCACACAGCTAATGAGTGTCTTTGAGGCAAGATTTGAGCTCAGGAAGATAAGCCTTCCTGACGTCAAGCACCCTATCCACTGAGCCACCTAAATGTCCTTTGGCCTCAGTAGATATGGTGAACTCTCCAGGAAAACATAGCCATATTTCTGTTTCCTTTACATTTCCCAATCTTAGTTTGTCTAATTTTGGCTGTGATCCCACTAAATAGCCAACTGAACGTTGGTGAGATGATTTAAAATATTAAATGACAATGAGGCTTTCCAAAAAATCAGCCTTGACTATGTATGGGTAAGAAGTTCAAAGGAAAATTGCCTGGGGGTATCCAGCAATCTGTTACAGAAAAATAAATCCCAAAGTCTGTCTTCTGCAAGTGAACTCCATATCCTTACCTGAACTAGAAACACCCCGTTGTTCATTTCTTTCCAGGGTTAGACTCCACATTGGGGTCTTGCGTGACTTTGCCAATAGCATTTCTTGGCAGTGTCTTCACATGATCCTAAGACTCACTCACTCCATTTCTTGGGTTACCATTGATGTTCCTTAAGGAAGAAAAAAAACCTTTTTAAACATGTAACTCAGCTATGAGGCTGCCAGAAACACTTTCTGGGTTAGGGCAAACAGTGTTCACAGCCTTTTATTCCTGGATTTTCGGCATGTCTCTGGCCTTCTGAGTCATTATTGCCTATAAACTTGTACTTGGAGGGGAGGTGTTTCCATTGTCTAATTTGTGAGCAAAATCTTTCAGTTCATCTTTATTTTTTTTAAGTTAATTTTTTATTTTTAGTTTTCAATATTTACTTCCATAAGTTTTAAATTTTCTCCCCCACTCTGCCCTCCTCCCTCCCAAAGATGACTTGCAATCTGATATGGGATCTACATATTTTCAACTCTTGCTTCACAGGCTGAATTTCCACTTTGGTTCCCACCAGACCTTGTTTATAAGGTCAGAAGGGAGGTTCACAATGTTTTAATAGCTGTCATGGTAATACTTCTATGTGTTCTCATATTCATGTTGTGTCTTGAGGTACAATTTAACAAAGTAAGTAAATAAATGTTGTATATAAATAAATGTTGTATGTAAATAAATGTTGTATATAGCTCCAAAAGGAGTTTCTAAAATTTCTTATCCCTTGGGTCTGAAACCCTCTTAAATGGTAAGTCCCTTCTGCTTTTCTGGGCCTCAGTATCTCCTGATATAAAATGAGGGTTTGGGAATATAATGATGCAGTTAGCAGGTACCTGGGTGGTGCAGTGAATAGAGTGCCAGACCTGTGTTCAAATCCTGTTTCAGATACTTATTAATTGTGTGACCATGGATAAGTCACAGCCTCTGTGAGTTTCCTCATCTGTAAAATGAAGATTATAATAACACCTACCTCTCAGGGTTGTTGTGAAGATCAAATAAGTGAATTTATGTTTTATAAAACCTTGAAGTGCTCGATAAATGTTAGTTATTCTTTTTACTACTAATAATTACAAACTTACATTTCTAGGTACTTTACAGTTTATGAAGGGCTTCCCTTGCTTGGCTCTGTGGGGCTGACAGTGCAAATAGCGTTAATTCCATTTTACATTTGAGGAACTAGAGGATCTGGTAAGTTAAGCACGTTTCCCAAAGTAACATAGCTAGTTAGTGTCAGAAGCAAGATTTGAACCCAGGTTTCCTGACTTCATATCTAATATTCTTCCCACAATGCTCCAGGAAGGTTCAACCATTCCTTATGTTTTGCAATTTTCACACCTCTCCCCACCCTGACCACCCTGATGAATATACTATAGTTTGCCTTCAATAACCCTCTTAAAATGTGTTGTCCAGTACTGAATACTCTAAGTGTGGTCTGAATAGACCAAAGTACAGTAGGATTATTGCTTTCCATGATCTGGATATTATACCACTATTAATTCAGCCTGAGATTGCATTACCCTTTGGCACTGCTGTCTCATGTTAAGCCTGTGGTCTACTAAAATGCTCTGATCTGTTTCCTATGAACTGTTGCCAAGCCAGGTCTCCAACACAGTTTCAGAGCTGTCCCCTAACTTGTACTTATGCCAGTGATTTTTTTTCTCACAAATTAAATGTTGGCCTTTACATCAAATTTGATTTTTTAGGTTTTGGCCTAGCATTCTAGACTGTCAAAATCATTTTAAACCTTCATAGTATTGACTGTGGCATTAGATGTTCCTCCCAGTTATATATTATTTGGAATTTGGATGAAATGGCCAAAGACAGAGTCTACTTGAATGTCCTTTCCAGGCTGGCTTTGCCCCATTAATCAATCTTCTTTGGGTTGCATTATTCAATAACTTTGTGAATGTAGCCCATATTTTGCCATCTTAATTACCAGGATATCTTGTGAGTATTCATCAAATGTTTTGTTGGAATCAGGGTGTACTATGCCTACTGCAATTCACTGAGTTGCCAATTTAATAGTTCCATTTAAAAAAAATCAGTTTATGTTGGTATAATTTTATAGAATCAAAGAATTTCAGAATTGGAAGAGACTCATTATGGTTTTAGTCCAACCCAACCTCAAAAAGGAATTCCCACTACAATATGCCTGAGAAGTAATCTTCCAGTCTTTACTTAAAGACCTTCAGTGGGACATGTGTGTGGGTGGATATACTAGAAAAAGCATTTAATTCATATTCTGACTGGGCCTGACTCAGGCCAGTGCCCTGGTAGTTTATGTTCAATATCGGAATGAAATGAGATACTCATAAGTAGGTTATTCACCAGTTAGCAGAAGATTTACTTAGCCACTGCAGAATAATACTTAACGAGCATAAGCATTGAGGTGATTCAGCTTTGCAGGACTCCCCTGCTTCTGAGTTGCTCAGCTTGTCTTCCAGCTAAGCACGTGAGAGTGTTTGGAGCTTCTCATGGCTATTTTGTGCCCAGGTAACTAGGAAGTGAGGTCAATAGCCTAAGCCATTAGTCCCCTGAGCAAATCAAGTATTAGAGTGAAAGAGGAACAAAAGCCCTAGCCTAACTTAAGGAAAGGCATGGGAGGGGGTAGTGGTGCTCACGTGTGTGTTGAATAGGGTGGGCCATTGTTGGTTAGCAAAGAACACTTGCTTTGTCTGGTCAACAGGCTTGTGGCATATAGAGCAATCATGGAAGGGAGGACCCTTACCAAGCACACTCTCCCTTATCTGTACATGTGATATATATTTTTGCTGTTATGGTATCAGCTTGTGACTTTGCCCCTTACTTCTATTTCTTCCCTTGGCTTCCCCCCTCTCCTCTTCACAGAAGGCCAAATCAGGGGCCACTCTAATAGTTACTTCTACCTACATATATTCCTAGACTTTTGCCAAGAAGGGTGCTCTGGACACTCCTGAATCTTTGTGTTCTTATTTGTGAAGGATGGCTGGGGGAAAAAACAAGCTTTTTTTCCCCTCAGTTCAATAGTTTTATTCATTTATTTGTTTTGGATAATCTTGCTTTGGGGAAGAGGTTACAGGTCCACATTACCCTTGACAAGTCTCCTCCTCTAAGAAGCCAATTGCTTTTAGTCTACCTAAAGGGAGGCAATGCTAAAAATAATCTTCTGAAGGGACTTGAGTTTCTTGGGTGAGCCTAAAAAGTAAACTGACTCAATGAGCTCCAGTCTTGGTAGGGACTGTATTGCCTGAAACATTGTAGCCCAAAGTTGGCTTCTGTCTTAGCTGATTTAACCACTTTCAAGACTTCCTGGCCTGAGTGTTCCCCTTCCCCCATCTGCTAAAGTAATGGGTCAATTTTCTAGCAATCTAGAATCTAGTCATCTAGCGATCTCTGAATTAAGGCCTAAACTTGATCAGTTGGACGTTAATCCTCACCCTATGAGAACCCTGTCTAAAAGGAGACCATGTTAGGTCTTTTCTCTAGAGCCTCAAGGCTTTTTTTCCTCTTGCTTCTCTAGACTCTTCCCCATCCCTCATAAAACGCTACCTATTGTCCCAGACTAGGTACCTAGGAAGCATGGCCTTGATAACATTAGTATGCTTATATCTTTGTATGTCAACATCTCTTGCTAGACCCATTTACTCAGTCATAGGGTTGTCTTGCCTTCCTAAAAGCTACCCTTTATTTTTCATCCCTGCATCCTTAGCACTGAAAGCTATATGTTGACTCACAGAAGACTGCCATCTTTGGCTAACCTCCAAATGAGGGGTTCATAACCTTTTTATGTTAAGGAGTCTTGTCTGGTAAAGCCTATGGGCCCCTTGTTAGGAATATTTTTAAAAAATTCATAATTGAAGGAAAGGCTAAATTTTAGTTAAATTTAACTTTATTTAGTTAGTGAAAATAAAGATAATTTTTTCTCACCCAAGTTCATGGACCCCCTGAAATCCATCCACTAACCTGACATATCTTAACTGTGGACTCCAGATGAAAAATCCTTAAGCAAGAGGAGAGCAGCAGGGCTTCCTTGTGTTCATTAAAAAATTGTTTTTATTCTTAATTTGATAAATACCAAATACAAAGGAAATTTTCTTATCCTTGTAGGACAGAAGGAAAGGATTGTACAGGAAACTGCACATTTTCATTACACAGAGTTTCTTTTCTTTTTAAAGGGTATAATAAATTCATTCATAAGCTTGTTTGGATCTGAATCATCTTAGTCATGAACCTGAGTTCCCTTCTTTTGAGGTGGTCATTTTAACTTCACTGCCATTTCCATCAGATCTGAAGAGTTAATTTGGAAGGAGGTGCCCTACCAACTAGGGTTGAAGCTTCTCATTGAGCTCTTTTCAGTTTCTTCTAATTTTTACATGTTGGCTCTAGGAAAGATGCTGGTGCAAATGTCAGAGGTACTGACCCCAAGTATCCCAAAGCTGTCTCTACAATTCAGCTGTATTGCTATCCTGATGATACTCATCATGTCAGCCTTTGCTCCCTTATCAGTGTGGTTTCTCACTGCACTAGCTGGCCTTTCTCCTACCTTTGTTTTCTACTTTTCTGGTATCTTTCATTTCCTTTTTCTCTTCTTTATTATCTCTTTTTTCTTTGTTATGTTTCCACTCTTCTCAATGCTTCTACCATTGAGTTTTGGGTTGTATAGTCCCACCGGAAAGAAGATCCACATACATCAAATAGTGATTGAGAATATGTGTATATAATATTGAACAATCAATGATGTCACACAACGGGTACCAAAGTTTCTGAGAAAGGAAGAGGTGATGACTGGAGTCATCAGAGAAGATGTAGTGGAATTTGATCTTGGCCTTACAGTATGGAAGCAGACCAGTTGGCCTCATGATCAATTTCTCTAATGAGACTTTTGCTTTAATTTCATATTTCTATTACCAAGGAAGAAATTGGCCTTCTGGGAAGCTAATAACAAGCATTCATCAAATTTACCAGATTTTATGTATAATTGAGTGCTGCTAGCTTCTTGTAAGAATTTCTACTGTCTTTTCTCTGTCCATGATTTCCCATTTAAACCACACTACTACTTTGTTAAGCCCTTTATAGGGACAGTTATCTGATAACCTTCATTCCTATCTATTCTTTCCCAAGGTCTATATCTTAGCTCTGGAAACATAGATTGAGAAATCAAGGGATGGCACTGCCATCCAACCTACCCACCTTTATCTTGAGAGAATCCAGTTCTATCCAGTCAAAGAGTTGAATGTGGTATGAGAATGTGATGGGAGAAAAAGGATTATTCACTTATTCTGTGTGAATTTTTAGGACATTGAAAGTGACTAAAATGCCAAAATGAAAATGAAATAAAATAAATTGATAATTGAAGGAATACAGAAAGAAGGGCCATAAATCCAGCAAAGTCTGTCCAAGCTCATATTCATTATTTCTATGTTACAAATGTGAATTAGAACCAGCTAATGATGAGAATGTAAAAATATGTAAAGTAAGAGAGAGTAGGCATAAATTACTAAGAAGGCAGAACATGAACTTGGATGCAGAAGGCAATGGGAAAATTCTCCTGGAGTAGGTAGGATATGAGCTGAATCTTATGAGAAGTCAGTTATGTGGGAATTCTTGTAAGCTACAAAGTGTTTGTACCAATGCAAGTTATTCTTCACTTATTTAAGGTAAAATTAGGTACTATTGAGAACTCACCTTTGTATAGATCACTACCTATTCTAAACTTCCATCTTCTCTTTCCCTTTATGCCTACTCACATGCCCATACAAAAGGGACTGAATGCTAGAGGAACAGTGAATAAAGTTTTGTTTTTCTTAGACATTAAGAGGGAAGATTTGAGTTCAAATCCTAGCTGAAACTTGGAACCTTGCATGACTTTGGGCAAACAGTTAACTACTCTGGGCTTCAAATTACCCCTGCAAAATGAGGAGATTGAACCAGATGGCTTCTGAAGCCCCTTTCAGCTCTAAGGCTATGCTCTTAGGATGTGATGCCACCATTGCCATTTTTGTAAAGCTCATTTGGCTCATCTCCAACCAGAGCTGAGAGGAAAGTGGGAAAATTAGGCTGGTGCTTACATATGATCACTGCTGTGTGCTAGTTCTGGCATTGTAACACAGGTACCATACTGGCCCATTCATCCCCAGCCTCTCCTATTCTAGCCCTCAATCAGCATAAGTCTTGAATCAGCCTGCCTTTATGTAGCCTAGGGAGAATGGCAGAATGAACCAACTCTTGCTCTATGTTTACTCAAATGGAGTTTATAATGCTGTATACATAATTCACCATGATCATGCAAATAGGCTCCTGTAAGCTCATTAAAATATTTTCACGCTCATCAAATATTTGAAGACATGTCACAGAGTAGAAGGATTAGACTGACTTAGCTTAACCTCAAAAGAAAGAACTATAAAGTTACAAGAAAACAGATGATAGCCTAGTATAAGGAAAACTTAAGAGTTCTTTGAAAACAGAATGAATTGCCTCCAGGGATAGTGAGCTCCCTATCATGGGAAATCTCCAAGTTGGGTGGCCATTTGTCAAGGATGTGGTAGATGGGACTCATGCTTCAGGCAAACATTGGACTAGATGACCTATGAAGGTTTCTTTCCCACTCTAAGGTTCAGATTTTAGGGGAAAATGCATTCCCCACTACTATTTCCCATACTATTATGATAAAGGAAATCAAATGCTTGGTTATAGCTTGACAAACAACCTAAATTATAAAATAATATTTGGCTTTCACTTAAAATATTTATTTTACGCAATAGGCATAAAAGGTCATTGAAGAATAGGGCTCACAACATTCCAAGTGCTGATTTGTACAGTTGTTCCAAGGTTCTGGGAGGAACTCAGAAGTAAAGATGTTAGGAAAGAAAGTGTAATCCTGACCCTTTTCAGAGGAGCATGAAAAGAAGACCACAAAAGATTGACTTGACATTGGGGAAAGAGGGTTAAGAAATTAGTCAACAAACAGGTAGTCACTGTCTATCAAAGAAAATATTTATACATATATCTGCATATAGATATGCATATGTATGTAGATGTGTGTATATTTCTATCTATCTATCTTTCTATCTCTCTCTCTATATCTCCATATGGATATAGATTGTTAAAGGTTCATTCACTCCAATGATGCCATCTGGGAAGGTCTCTCACTCCTCTCACATCTTTCTGCTTCTCTAGATTCCCAATGTTGAGTTGCAGTCTAAGAACAGTGACTATTAATTTCCTTTTATTGCTATTTAACCTCTATAAGACCATATAGTTTACCCCCTTTGGGGAGAACAGGGTAAATTTGGTATTATCTTGCTGCTCTTTTGGTTAACCATTTGTTGTTCAGTCATTCATTCATTCATGTCTGACTCTTTGTGACCTCATGGTGGCCAAACCCTACTGTCCTCCACTATCCCCTGAAGTCTGCCCAAGCTCATACTCATTGCTTCTGTGACACTATCCATCTCCCCTACTGTCCCCTTTTCCTTTTGCCTTTTCTTTTTTCCTTTTCCTTTCAACTTTTCCCAACATCAGGGTCTTTCTCAGTGAGTCCTGTCGTTTCATTATGTGGACAAAATATTTAAGCTTCTACTTTAGATCTTTTAGTGAATAGTCTGAATTAATTTAAGTTGGTTATTTTTTTTTTAGTCCTAAGAGAAACAGGCAGTACTGTGTAGGGATCATCCATGATACTGTGACATTGAATTCTTAGAAATGGTGCAAATCAAGTACTCAGTTATGTTCCTTTATTGTATCTCTGCGGAAAAAGCAGAAAAGCAGTGTCAAGTGGTCTTCCTGAGTTTTGAAAAATAATTTCCCCTCCCCCCTTCTTTAGAAATTCCAAAAATCTATAAAAGATGAACATAAATTAGTCTCAGTTAAATTGCTTCAAACGCCTTTACATAATTCCATGGACCAGATCTTTGTGTGTGGTCTAGTCTTTTCAAATTCTGATGAGCTTGTCAATTTATTTTATAAGAGCATAAATTTACAGCTGGAAGAGTTTTTAGATGCTACCAAATCTAACCCTCTTATTTTACAGCTATAGAAACTGAGGTTCAGCAATATCAAACAATTTGCTCAGGTTTACGTAGCTAGTAAGTAGCAGAGTCAGGGTTTGAACCTAGATCTTATGATTCTAAACCCAATTCCCTTTGCACTACATCATGCTTACTTTTCAAAGTATCTGCAATTCTCTCTCTCTCTCTCTCTCTCTCTCTCTCTTTCTCTCTTTTTCTCTCTCTCCTCTCTCCTCTCTCCTCTCTCTCTGTCTTTCTCTCTCTCTCTCTCTCTCTCTCTCTCTCTCTTCTTCTTCTTCTTCTCTCTCCCTCTCTGAAAGTCTGTGGACAGCTCTTCTTTTATCTTAAACTTTGATTTCAAAAATAAACTTTGAAGTTGATTTCCAACAAAATTCTGAAGTGTCTGCCTAGATAAGATTGGACTTTTAGGAATTTTTTATTTTAACTTGGAAATGTCTTCCATTTGCATGCCTCTGAATTGAGGAGACGATTGGTCCTTGAACATTTGAAAGATAACAATTTCTTTTATTTTTGTTCTTTGGGAAATGGAGCAGCTGCTGGCTAAGTGAGGTTGGTTTAGTCGCGCCTGATTTTCTACGTGTGGTAGGAGAACAAAACACCACGGGATGAAATACTTTAGCAATTTTAGTCCTCTTAAATTCCTGAAGGTTGCTTTTGGCAGTATCATTTATTTCATTGTTATGAAACCTTTTCCCAAAGAAAATATTGTGCTTTAAGTGGTTGCCCCTGGTGGGAGTGGGAGATGAACTTGGCAATTCCAAGTCGATTTCAAGGTGTGACAAATATCTGGATTTTTCCTTTTGTTTCCCCCTTAATTTTCACTATCATTTTTCTCTCCCTTTTCTCTGTTCTTCTTCCTTTATTCTCTTAACCTCTGGGTAAATGGTTATAGGAGTCATCTGGCCATATGGTAGACATTCTTCCTTCAAACTCTAGGGATAATTTACAGGAACATTTTGCAAAGTAACATGTGGCCATCTTACCCTACATTTTGCTGCATACATAGAATTAAAATAACTGTCAGGTTTAAGCAGGTTAGGGGTTTTCCTTTAGATCTTTCTTGATACACTCTTGGATAACCTATATCCAGCCCTTTCTCTCTTGGTCTCTTGACTCTACTACCTTCTTGGAACAGTAGTTACCCTTGTTTTTATGAATTTGTATCCCAAAAGATTCTTGCCTCAGACTTGATGGAAGAAAGGTGAAATAGACCTTGTAGTCTCAGTTTATATCACAGGATGATTCTTGTTGGGAGTGAGGAACCCCCGGCTGGTTGTGATCTTGGCCTGGGTCCTCTAGGGCCTAGGGTTGGTATTATTGCCCTGGCTACTGAAATTACAGTCTAGAAAATAATTTCTTTCTCAGTGGCATATTGCAGACTTGACATTTAATGTAGAGCTTCTGAAAGTGTTATGGCAAGAATAGTCGAAAAGCTGTAAATAATGATTAATCAGCTAGTTAACAGTGTAGAGGATAGTGATAACATGCAATAAAGTCCAAAATGAGTAGCAGTGTGTGAAAAAAAGTAGGTTGAGAATAATTTGCACACTTCTGAACCTCGGCCTGTCTCTCTCGTTCAAATCCTCCAAGTCTATCCTACTTCCCCTGTGCTACTTTCTCCTCATTTGTCTTCAGCTAACTACTTACAGTATGGAGTCAAAAGCATTTGTTATATTTATTAGGTAAAATGTACAATTTTTTCTTTTTTTTTTAAATTGATTTGTTTATTTACTTTTAGTTTACAAGATTCAGTTCCACAGTCCCTTGAGTTTCAAATTTTTCTTCCCTGCCTCTACACCTCTTCCCCATGGCAGCGTGCAATCATGTATAGGATCTGCAAATACTTTCACATTGGACATTAGTCTGGTTGCATAGAAGAGTTGTAACCAATGGAGTGAACAACGGGAAAAAAAAATGAGAACCAAACATGAAAAAGAACAATAGCATGTAGATGGCTTCAGTCTCCATTTAAACTCTGGTCTTTCTAGATTTTTCTCTGAATTTAAATATGTCCTTCCATCCTGAGACTTGGAGAGTTGTCTTATAGCTGAGCGTTGCTGAGAAGAGTCCAGTGTATCAAAGTTGGTCATCACACATACGATGTGTCCGTGATTGTGTACAAATTTCTCCTGGTTCTGCTCTTCTCACTTAGCATCAGTCCATATAAGCCTCTCCAGGTGAATATGAAGACCGTCTCCTCCCCATTTCTTATAGCACAATAGTATTCCATTATATTCATATACCACAACTTGTTTAGCCATTCTTCAATTGATGGACATCCCCTTAATTTCCATTTTTTTTGCTACCACAAAGAAAGCTGCAATAAATATTTTTGTAGATATGGGTCTTCCTCCCACTTCTATGATCTCTTTGGTATACAACCCCAGAAGTGGCGTTACAAGGTCAAAGGGTATGCAGTTATAAAATGTACAATTTTAAAAGCAGATAAACTGACTTTTGTGTTTTTCTAAGGAAGAAACATTGCTTCTTATTTATATATGGCCATTTAATTTTTAAAAATTTTTTTGTGGATCAGCAATATTAGATGGGGAGAAAAGAGGACTCTAATCCTAATTGTTGTGTATGTGAATACATAGGACAGAAGTTGTATTGATCAAGTATATATTGGCATGGGTGATTGTGTATAGAGATTAAGAAGGGACCTTATAGGACTTCTAGAGTCACCTTCTTATTTTGTGGATGAAGAACCAAGGTCTATCCATTCTGGAGGATAGTTTGGAGCTATTTCCAAACAACTATAAAACAGTACTTACCCTTTAATCCAGCAATACCACTACTAGGTCTGTACCCAAAGAGATCAAAGAAACAGGAAAAAGGATGTATGTGTACAAAAGTAATTATAGCAGCTTTTTTTTTTGTAGTAGCAAAGAATTGGAAATTAAGGGAATATTCATCAATTAGAGAATAGTTGTGCATATGACTATGATGGAATACTATTGTGTTATAAGAAATGATGAGGAGGTGGTTTTAGGAAAGAAAAAAACAACATGGTCAGGCTTATATGAACTGATGCAAAGCCAACCAGAAAGACCCAGGGAATCATTGTGCATAGTAACAGCAATGTAGTCATGAACAACTGTGAAAGATTTGGCTACTCTGATCATTACAATGATCTAACATAATTTCATGATGAAAAAATTGTATCCATCTCCAGAGAGAGAGAACTGATGAACTCTGAGTGCAATTTCAAGTATAATTTTCTTGCTTTTTTATTTTTATCTTATTTTTTTTTGCTTTATATTATGATTTGGCTGATATGGAAATATGTTATGTATATTCCACATGTATAATTGATATCATATTCTTTGCCTTCTCAGTGAGTGGGAGAAGGATAGGAGGAAGGAAGAGAATCTGAAACTGGAAATTTAAAAAGGAAAGACTATCATAAATAAATAACTTAAAAAAAGAACCTGGGTTTGAGAGAAGTTAAATGACTTTAAAAGTCACATAGATAATAAGTGGCCATGCCAGGATTCAAACTCATAACCTCTGACAACACTCAATCTCAACACTATAGGGTTAAATGAAAACACAGAACTCCAGAGCTGCAAAGAACCTCAAACACCATCTAGTCCAGTTTGTATTTAAACATTCAGACTTTCTACAAAATGCCCCACAAATGGTCATCTTGCCTTTACTTAAAAACCTCTAGGGCAGCAGTTCTTAACCTGTGGGTTGTGACCCCTTTGGGGGTCAAACGACCCTTTCACAGGGGTCACAGGGGTCGCCTAAGCCATTTCTGATGGTCATAGGAACTGAGACATGGCTTCTCTATCTGTCTCCAGGCGGGTCCACCCACATGCAGATACGCCCACATACCAGTATTAAAGGGTTGCGGCTTTAGGAAGGTTGAGAACCACTGCTCTAGGGGATGGTGTGGTGAACCCTGTTATGGGGAGGCTGAGGCTGCTGTATCAGTCAAGCTTATGAATTCTGAGTTGTAATAAGCTAAGCTGATTGGGGTGGATATACTAAGTTTGGCACCAACACGGGTGAGCCCATTCAGAGTGGGAGACCTAAGGAGGGATGGATTGGCCCAGATGGGAAATGGAGCAGATCGAAGTTCCCCTGCCAATCAGCAGTAGGATCAGGCCAATGAGATGCTGTTTTGCTCCCAGCCTGGGTTAGATAGGGAGACTCAATGTATAAAAAAATAAAAATAAAAACAACTCCCCCCAAAGTTAGTGGGGAGCCCTTAAGGTAGTCCAGTTCCACTTTTGGCTAGCTGTAACTAATCATTAGGAAGTTTCCCTCTCCACTGAGCCTCAATCTGGCCTTTGCTTTTAGTTAATTGATTTTTCTTGCTGCAGTATAACTGGAATTGGTCACTTAGTCTGTACATACTCAGTGGTTGGCCTTATTGCCACTAGGAATTACATCATCTTAGTCATTTTTAACCTTGTATGGCTTTGTCTGTAGAAGAGGCTCTGTAGTAAATGCCTTACTTAGTTACAATGATGTAGGATTGCTTAGTTACAATAATGTAGGCGCCAAGGATAAGGAGACTCTGTCACAAGCAGATAAACGGCCTTCTGTTGTTTCAGTAAGCTGTTAACTGTTACTCATCTTGGTTCAGATGTTAAAATCACCCTTTCTGAACACAGTCCATAGAAGGCTGATTTGGATGAGCTGAGAGGAGGTTTGGGGCCTGATCTGTACCAGCTTACAACTCCCCTCTTTCCTTTCTCTTTCATTCACAGTGAATTCATCTCATTTTATCTTCTGTTGGGTAAGAATTGGAGTTATCTGACCTGCTGTTTCCTTCACTATCAGGAAATTCAAGTGTCAAGGGTCACCCATTTCCCCATGAGATGGACTAAGCTAAGGTCCCCTTCCTAATAATATTAATAAGAAGAACTGTGATGTACTTAGCTCTTTAAAATCTACAAAGGACTTTAGGGATGTCATCTTGTTTGACTCTCACAACGGCCCCATTTCATAAAAAGGAGAAAATTGAGGTTAAGAGTGTGTGAGGGATTTGCACAAAGTTGGCTAGTAGGTTTCTGAGGCAAGGTTCAAATGCAGATCTTCTTGTCTGTGTGCCTAGCATCCCCCCCACCTTTCACTCCCTGTCTCTCTCTCTCCCTCTCCCTTTCTCTCTCTGTGTCTCTCTCTGTCTCTGTCTGTCTGTCTGTCTCCTCCCCCCACTATACTGTGCTTCACAAAAGGTGCCAGGTCCTGGCTTTTACCTATTTTCATGATACCAACAACTTGGTTCCTGTCTGATCTCTGAACTTATAGGACCAGGGAATCTCTTCAACCCCCATCTGGGCCCCTTCTTCCCGATACTTCCCCTGTTTCACTCTTTATGTGGGAAAACATTCCTGTGGATTCCAGTTAAATTGCAGTTGGGCTTCATTAAAACGAATTTAGTCTCAGTGTAAGCCCAAGTGTCTTTGTCTTTTCTTTGCCCCACCCCCAGTTCTTGAATCATATATTTAATTATATATGAGAGGTCAAAATGATAGTATCTTATGTCTGTGTAATATTTTAAGTGCCTCTTCTGCCCCTCCAGACCCTACTCAGACTTCAAGACTTACCTCAGGTACCTCCTGCAGTTCCTACTGGTCTTCATACTCTGAGCTCTGATAAGACACACAGAACTTGGCACTTAATTCTATTTTGCCTTGAATGTTCTTGTTTCCTGGAGGTGAGTGTTGCTTCTCCAACTAGATTGTGAACTTTTTGAAGGTACAGGCTGCATTTCATGCTTCTTTGTCCCCAGTTTCAGGGCCTCAAATGGTGGTGGGCATACTAATACAGTATTCAGAAGAGATTTGTTATTTAATTGTTTTAACACAAGCCTTTTGACTTAGGATGTCCCCCACCAGACCCACAAACCAATGAAACCAAGCAATGCTCTAGGGCTGTGTGTGTATGTATGTATGTGTGTGTGTGTTTGCATGATGATTCCATCCCAACGTTTTCTGCATCCTAGGTCCTTTAGTTCTGGTCCTGAGCCAAAGGGTTCCTAGATAAGGACAACCCTTGGGGGGAGCCCAAGATAAGACTAGGCCTAATCTGAAGCCAAATGTTTTAGTTTGAATTAGGCTAGCTTTAAGGAATGGAGAAAGTCAAACAACGATTTTATTCCTTGCATCAATGGTTGGCAAATGTTGGTGGCTATAATGGAGATAGCTGAGTACTGGTTACCATGCCAGCAACTTAGTCATGAGGCTGTGTGTGTGTGTGTGTGTGTGTGTGTGTGTGTGTGTGTGTGTGTGAGAGAGAGAGAGAGAGAGAGAGAGAGAGAGAGAGAGAGGCAGACAGACAGACCGACACAGAGACAGAGAGAAACAGAATGTGTGAGTGTGTGTGAGACATATACAGAGACACAGAAAGAGGCAGAGACAGACAGACAGACACACACACACACACACACACAGAACTTCAAATTTCATAATGCGTTCTTCTTTCTCTGGTTCCTGGGATATTTCTTTCCCTTTATATTCCTTTCCCTTTTTCTTTAACTGTATCAGATTCAGTTGACAAAAAGTTGAAGATTGTGGAAAAGCTCAGGAAATAACCCAAGAATCCAGCTTTCAAATGGTCTTGGGCAAGTGACCAGTATTTTTCTTAAATGGCTATTTCTAGCTTGGCTCACTGATGAGATGGAATGCCAGGTCCCTATGACATGATTATGGCATTTCATTGCCTTGTTCTGTTTCAGCTTAGAGAGATCGTGTGATCAAACAGAACCATAGAACACTTGAGTACTAGGGGATGTTAGAAGCCATCTGGTCATTTAAAAATATGAAAGATGGAGGTCTAGAGTGGCTCAAGGGCATAGAAGGGCAGAGTCGAGACGAGAAGCAAAGTCTTCTTGATGCCTTGTCCAGTACTGTTTCTACTGCGGAGGTTTTCGTTTCTCAAACTTGCTGGTTTGGTTTTCTGTTTCTCCTTCCTCCTCCTCCCTCTTCTTTTCTCCTCCACCTCCACCTCCACCCCACATCCAGTACCCTTGCTTAACTTAATTTCAGTACCCCGTCAACTCAGCCCTGGTGGAGGAATTAAGTAGGGGGGGTGGGAGTGGAACTTGGTGGGGGGAAAGGGATTTTGAATAGTGAGGCAGCTAGAAATGTCAGAAGTGTGGATGAGTTGGCTGGTAAAAATTGGGGTAGGTTGTATTAAAAAATCTGCACAATAGCATTAGCATTCAGCTTACATTTCAAAATGCTCCAGGAATAATACTGGCTGTGAAAACATTTGTCCAAAATTGGCAAAGTCAACACTGTTATCTTGGAGGACTGAGCAGCTGCACCACCCATGATTTGTGTCTGATTGATTGTTCAGGAACATTCTGGTTCCCAGAGCCACCTGTGGGTGCTCATTCAATCCTGGGGTCCAGAATTTTGTGTGTTGTGGTGGAGTTCGAAGAAAAAAAAATACCTAGCTCAGGTTTGGGTTAAATTCTATCTTGAGCACATGTGTCCATGGGTACAAATGCCTAATTTTGGTGGAGCCAAAAGCTGATAGAGAAAAAAAAAAGCTGCTGCTGATCTTTTTAGGTTCAGGTGATAGGAGGATAGTTTTTCTCCCTGAATTACCACCATTTTAGCTACACTATAATCTCTGTTATACAAGAAGAGTTTTGTTTATTTCAAAAACCAGCCCACACACAGGTTTGAAGCAATTCCAGATGGAACCCTTGTCTCTGTTTAAAAACTGTCCAAAGACTACTTTTTTCCCCTCAGTTTTTATCAGTAATGGCCTATCTCTTCCCTTTTTCTTCTTAATGTGCTTCTGGCTACATGTGTTACATGTACAAAATGCATTGCTTAGAAATTACTAGCTACTTTTGAGCGCAGGTGATTCCATTCTGTCTTAGTGACAAACTCAGGGAAGTAGGCATCTCTCTTCTGCTGGTCTTCTTGGCTTTTCTAAATGATTATATGCAGATGATTTTTTGTAAATCTAGAAAACAATGCACTAATCACTAGGAGCCCATAGTTCTCAATTGCTTTACATATTAAGACATGGAATCCATATTAGTAATCTATAGTGGGGTTGCTAGGTTGGTAGATCATTGGAAATGCATATTGACTGTGGTGAAGCATTTGGCAAAGTCTCCCATGATTACCTCCTTGTAGGTAAGGAGGTTGAATATGGTCTTGATTGTTAAGGGGATTTGTAGCTGGTTGAGCAACATATCCAAATGATGTTGAATAATGACTTTTTTTTTTTTGCTGCCATGCTACTGTTGCCTGAAGGGATTTGCAATTCACCAAAACTTCTAGGTTTTCATGATGAATTATTGTCTAACAATATCACCACCACCAAAACTTCTGCAGTTGGTTTTTCTCAAACACTATTATGTGACTTTATGTAGCACATATAGATGTGGAGGCTATTCTCCCAACCCGTAGTAGCCCTGGAACGTTTGGTCTCTAGAGCTCTGGAGGTTACTTCGTATCCTTTCAAGTGTCTACTGGTAGCCCTGTGGGATTGAAGGTAGTTACCTAATGCCATAAGCTCATGAACTCTCACTATTGTGCTTACCTCCTATGATTATCTGTTAAAACAGTTAGCCAAAGTTAGTTAACTTTCAGAAATGGGTATTACTACAGTGATACAGTTGATATAAAGTATCTCTCTCCCAAATCTGTGACCTACATTCCCACTAGTACAGAAGGAATACAGAGGAAAGTGAGCTCAAACTTGAAGACAGCGTGTGGCAAAGAGATAACTAACATGTGCTACAAGTCCTTTTGCTAGAGTTCTCAAAATATTTCAATTAATTATGGTGTCCTTTTCTGTAGATCTCCTGGTAGAGCCTTGGCAAAGGCTTATAGCATCCAGTTTATTCTTGGTTCCCACTATAGACACTGTCATTAGCTATTGCTGTTTTGAGGACACTACTAGGTAATGATGAAAAAGTCCAAATCCTTTTGTCCTCCTTGTAACTTATCGTAAGTGGAGTGGGGTGATTTAACTGAGTCTGTTCACATCGTTACACCTATTAAATTTCATCTTGGATTTCCTTTATTGTTCTAGCCTATTAGGGTCTTATTGGATCCAGATTCTGTCATGCAAAGCATAGACTCTGAGGACTTTGTCATCTGAAAACTTGATAGGAATAAATCTATGTCTTGAAATCATTATTAAAATGTCAAAAAGAACTAGGTTTAGGACAAAACCATTGTTGCTTGATCTTTGTCCTCCATTTTGAGATTCATACATTTATCACTCCTCTTTGGGTCTTCTTGATAGGATCATAGATTTAGAACTTGAAGTGACTTAAGAAATGGTCTAGTCTCTCCTTTTCATTTTGAAAATGAGAAAACTGAAGCTCAGAGAAGCACACAGGATAGTACATGACTGAGGCAGGATTTGAACTCAGGCCCTTTGACTCCAAATCCACTGCTCTTCCCTCTGTGCTATGCTGTCTTTCTATGTCTACCTAACTCTATTATTGACTAGACAAAATTTATCTTATTCACAAGGATATTGTGAATAATGTGTCAAATGGCTAGCTTATATCCAGATACATTATGTCTCTAGTATTCTTGAAATCTAGTAACCCTGCCAAAATAAAATTTAATTAATCTGGCATGAATTTTTTGTTTTAAAATATATTATTATAAATAATATTTCCAGCTTGGAGGGTCAGATTGAAATGTGGGCAGTTAACGAGTTCTGTTTTAGACATGTGGAGTTTGAGAAGCCTATGGGGCATCCAGGCAGAGGTTCCTCATCATTTCTTCTGTCTCTCTACTTTGCACTTCCTTAACCAACTCTTTATTCATCCTTACCAAAACTTTTATTTCTCTAATTCTTTTTTGTTCTCCCAGTCCATTATTCCTTTTTCAGCTCCACTTTCTTCCTTTAACAGTCTGACGCTATTGTTAACCAATTCAACTATGTGTGTCACTCTCCAATCTTGTCTTCCTTGTCTGATTGTACTTGGTCAATCCTCAACCCTAGATCTTTTTTATTCATAATACTGAGTTGCTGAATGCTTCTAGAAGTTTCACCCCAATAATGAATTGCTCTATTGCAAAACTATATTTTCTAATCTCAATTTGGACCTTATTACTTCCTAATAAAAATTTTTCCCTCTTGATTGAATCTCTTGCCCACTCCCTTCAGTATATAGTTTAAATTTGCTCTCTTCTGAAACCTTCATTGCTTCTCCAAATGAAACCAAAAGAGAGAGGAGCACATCGTGCTTTGTGCCCAAACCAGTGTTCACAGAATCATAAAATCTAAGACCTCAAAGACCATGTAATCCAGTCTTTATTTATTTAGACAAAAATCTCTTCTACAATTTATACAAGTGATCATTCAGTGTTTGCTTGAAAGAACTTCAGTTGAGTGGGAATGCAATAGTTCCTAGGGCAGCCCATTCCTTTACAGTGTCAAGAAACCATCTTCTCCTTCCCCCATCCCCTCACTCAGTGGTTGTCTTTGTCAGAAGGAGGTTGTCTTAACCAGCTTCTGATTATGTGTGTGGCATGTGAAACATTTAAGGTTCAACCATGTTGAGTTTCTTTGCTCCCTCCAAAACTTTACTCAATCTTCAACCTTTCTCTTCTCCTTTACTCTTTTTTTCTAAAGAAGAGGTGTCTCTTTTCCTTGCCAAAGACATTCCCTCTACCCATTCCCTCTCATTTTCTCTATGAAATGACAATTAATCAGTCCCTTTTTCACTAGCTCCCATATTCAATCATTTTTCCTGCTGCCTACAAATATACTTGATTCGAATCCATCCCTAAAAAACAAAACAAAACAAAACAAAATCTTCATTTGATTCTGGCTTCCCCTCAAGCTGTTATCACATATCTTCCTCCTTTCGTCTCCTGATGCCTAGAGAGAATCCTGTAAGCTCACTGCTTCCACTTCCTCACCACCCACTCAGTTCTCAGCCCTTTAGAAGCTTGCTTCTGACCCCACCATGTGATGGAAACTGTTCTCTCCAAGGTTACCAGGAATCTCTGAATTACCAAATCCAATGACATTTCTTCAGTATTTATCCTCATTTACTCCTCCACAGCTTTTGATACTATTGGTCACTCTCTTCTGTTAGTCACTGTCTTCTCTGCTCTTGGCTTTTGTGACACTACTCCCTTCTTATTCTAGGTTTTTTCCTTTATTAACTCATTCTCTATCTCTTCTCTCCCTGTGGGCTTTTGTTCCAGGCCTTCTTTTCTTTCTACCTTCTTTTCCTTGGAAATCTCAGCAGCTCTCATATATTCATTTATAGTCACTATATATATATATATATATATATATATATATATATATATATATATATATTTACACACACAGACACATACACATATACATATACATACATATATATATATATATATATACATATATATGACTCTCAAATGTTTATATACAGTTTTAATAGCTCTCCTGAAAATTCAGTCCTGTGTCACCAACCAACCACCCATTAAATATCTCCTGAAGAGGAAAGCATCTTAACTCAATATATCCCAAACAGAGTTCATTATCTTTCACTCACAACTTGCTCCTTTACAAAAATTCTTCATCATCATCATCATCATCATCTTCTTCTTCTTCTTCATCATCATCATTTTCTTCTCCTCCTCCTTCTCCTTCTCTCCTCTTCCTCTTCTCTTTCTCACCTCCCTCCCCATAACATCTCCCACATCTCTCTTTTCACTCATACAGCCAAGGTCCTTATCACATATTGCCTGCATTGATCTGAGAATATTGATCAATCAACACCTTTTTTCCTAGAAAGGAAATGTCAGTAGATTGCCCTGTGACACAGGTGGCTAGGTGGCGCAGTGAACAGAGCACTGGCCCTGGAGTCAGGAGGACCTGAGTTCAACTCCAGCCTCAGACACTTAACACTTACTAGCCTTATGACCTTGGACAAGTCACTTAACCCCAATAGCCCTGCCTTCCCCCCTGCCAAAAAAAAATGAAGATTGTCCCATGACTCCACTCACCATCATCCCAGTGACTTCCCATTTACTCCCCTATGTGGTCATTACTCCCCTATATGTATTGTATTTTCGCATTAGAATGTAGATTCCCTGAGAGCAGGGACTCTTACTTTTTGTATTTAAATCATAGCACTCTGCAAAATGTTTGACACATAGTAAATGCTGACTAAATGCTTTTTCGTTCACTTGTTCTATGGTCTTCAGATTGCTCTCCCAATTTCTGGTGTCTGCCCTTTCCATCCTTCTCACAGCTGCCAAAATAATCTTTATGAGATACAAACCTATACTTGAATTTTCAATGGCTCCCTATTGCCTTTAGGGTAAAATTCATTGTCCTTAGCCTGGCATCTTCACATACCACCTTCCATCTCCTTTTTCACCCTTACTTTGGAATGCTGTATTTACATTCTACATTCAGCAAATCCTGGGTTCTACAAAATTGACATTCCCTGCACCCAGAATGAACTTCTTTCACCTCTCCACATCTTGGCATCATTATCATCCTAGATCAGTGGTTCTCAACCTTCCCAATGCTGCAACCCTTTAATACAGTTCCTCATGTTGTGGTGACCCCCAACCATAAAATTATTTTCATTGCTACTTTATAACTGTAATTTTGCTACTGTTATGAATCGTAATGTAAATATCTGATATGCAGGATGTGTTTTCATTGTTACAAACGGGTGGAGAACCACTGTCCTAGAGGAAGCTTTTTCTGGTCTCCCCACTGAGTGTTCTCTCCTTTCTCAGTTGCATTGGTAAACTTATTCGTCAGTAATCTCTTTGAGGGCAAGGACTGTTTTGACATTGTACTCCCCGTCCCTAGCAATATTCCTTGCACTTAGTAGGTGCTGAATAAATTTTTTTCTGTATAGAATTGAATGGGCATGATATGGATTATTTTTGTGTGTTTATCTTATAATACTCTTTTACTTCACTAAAGTTATTACTTCAATCTTTTTGTTGTGCTGGGTTTTCTAGAAATGCAATCATGTTGCCTGCAAGACAGGACCATTTAAACTTTTTTATAGCCATAGATTTTTCCTTTCATTTGTCTTTGATGCCTTATTACATAGCTAAATTTCTAAAACTGTCAAATAGGAATGGTCAGCCCTGTTTTCTAACTGTTCTTAGAAGGAATACTTCTGTTTCTCCACTATATAAAGGCCCTCCTGGTATCAGATTTTTATCATAATCAGGAGAGTCTTTCTTTTCCTGTGCTTTTTCATTTTTATACTAATTGCTATATTTTACTGAAGACTTTCTCTACATCTAATGATACAATAATTATATTATTTTTTATTTCTTCCTTGATATAATTTGTTACATTACTATGTTTACATTTTGGTTAAAAATACCATTTGGTTGTAATGGATAATTTTTCTTCTTGGTGTATTACTATATTCTAATTATACTGCCTTTAATTTTCTTTATAGACCTTCTCTTTGTCAGTTTTAAGGATCAGAATTATGTTTGCTTCAAATGGAATTGGGTAGCCCAACATTTTTGTCTACGTTTAGAAACTATGTGCTATTGGGATTATTCAGTTTATAAAAACCTAATAGAATTCACTGGCCAGTCAATCTGATTCTGGTGCCCTTTTTCAGGGTAACTCTTGAAAGATCTGTCTCATTTTTCCTTTTGAGATTGAGCTATTTAGGTTATTCACTGCTTCTTTAGTTAATCTGAGTACTGCCTATTTCCTAATAATTTATGTGTTCTCAGATCTGTTAGCATAGAACTATGTGTAGTGGTCTCTCATGATTAGAAAAATTTTCTTTTGCCCTCATTGTGATCTCTCCTTTCACATTTCCAATTTTGGTAACTTGTTTCTCCTCCCCCCTCCCCTTATTTTTTGATTACATCTTAATTGTTTATCAACTTTGTTGGTCTTTTCAAAAAGTAGCTCTTTGATTTATTTGTCATTTCAGTTTTGTTTTCTTTTTTGCATTCTTATTCATCTTTGGTCTTGGCTATTTCTCTCAGATCTGTTTAATGTATTACTTTGTTCCTTTTCTGAAAATTTAAAGTCCCGTTTTTGTTTCTCCTTACTGACATAAGCATTTAGGGCTATAAATTTGCCTTTGGGATCTGTGTCATATAACTTTTGACATTTAGTTATGCATTACCATTACACACATATGAATGTGTGTGTGCATGTTAGATCTAGGGTGTTTTAAAAAAAAAAAAATATATGTGGCAGTTTCCAGAATTATCAAGTCATAAGAAACAAGGACTAAGTGAAAGGTCAGTGGACCTCAGCTAAATTTGGGGGAGAAAAGCGGTCTGGCCAAACTGCCTCCAGGGCAAGGAAGTGGCAGAAGCAGTGGCCCTGCAGCCGCCTCCACATGGTTGCTTCAGAGCTCCCAGCCTGCAGACTGCAGGGGGGCCAAGAGATCTTTCAGAGGCTTAGTGCTCTTGTGTTGAGCACCCTGGATCCAGATCGTGGTCTTAGGTGGTGGTCCTGGGGTGTGTTTTCAGTGAGCCAAAGCTGATGGGGGCTGCAGCAGCCTCCTCCTGCCTCTGGCAGCTATGAAAACCCCAGCAATTTGGGACAGAGCTTTCCCCCCTGGAAGCAGAGTTCCGCAGAGCTAAAAAATAAAGAAATTCACTGACAACATGAGCAGGCAAAGGAAGCAAAGTAAGAACAGCAACCAAACTCTAGAATCCTTTTTTGGGGACAAAAAGGATCAAAGTATGGAATGGGAGGAAGACAACACAGTCAGAACTCCCACACCAAAAGCTTCCAAGAAACATGAAGACTGCCTAAAAGCCGTAGATCAGCTTAAGAAGGATTTTGAAAACCAAATGAGAGAAGTGGAGGAAAAATTGGGAAGAGAAATGAGAATGATGCAAGAAAAACATGAAAAGAGAGTCAGCAACCTGACTGAAGAAAATAACACCTTAAAAATAGATTAATTCAAGTGGCAAAAGAGGCCCAAAAAACCAGTGAGGAGGAGAATGCCTTAAAAAGTCGACTTTGCCAGATGGAAAAGGAATCTCAAAAGCTCACTGAGGAGAATAATTCTTTCAGAATTAGAGTGGAGCAAATGGAAGCAAATGACATTATGAGAAATCAAGATATTATTAAGCAGATCCAAACAAATGAAAAAATAGAAGGCAATGTGAAATATCTCCTTGAAAAAACCACTGACCTGGAAAATAGATCCAGGAGAGACAATTTAAAAATTATTGGACTACCTGAAAGCCATGATCAAAAAAAGAACTTAGAAAGCATCCTTCAAGAAATTCTCTAATTTCTTTGTTTTACTAAGCGATCTTGTGATAAGAAAGCAAAGAGGGAAATTCTACTGAGAAGCAAGCATGCTGCCGGCTCGCTATTTTTGACAGTTACATTTCTTTTAAAATTATTTAATTGGCGTTTTGATAGAAATAAATCTTGGATAATGTAAACCAGTTTTTCAGGGTTGGATCGACTTTTTGTTAAGCTCATCAGGGCCCTTACAGAGTTAGGAACCGTTGCAATCCCACCAAAGCCTCACTGGCTACCTTTATCCAAAATCTTTGTTTTTTTTTATTCTTTATTTATTTATTTATTTATTTATTTTATTTACGCATTTACTTTTAATTTACAAGATTCAGTTCCACAAT